>JAJJWX010003805.1:0-1200000 GCA_023529315.1 Papaver bracteatum | reverse complement strand
TTGGTAAACGACGATTCGAGCGTGCTTTGCTTGATTTGGGAGCATCCATAAGTGTTATGTCAGCCGATGTTTACAATTATTTGAATCTTGGACCTTTAAAATAGGCAAATATCACTATTCAATTGGCTAACAAGTCCAATATATATCCTAAGGGAGTCGTGGAGGACGTGTTAGTTCAAGTGAATCAGTTAATCTTTCCGGCTGATTTCTACATTGTGGATATGCACAATGGAGATAATTGTTCATCTACTTCGTTACTTCTTGGGAGACCGTTTATGAAAATTGCAAAGACCAAGATTGATGTTGATAGTGGAGCACTCACTATGGAATTTGATAAGGAGATCATACGGTTCAAATTTTTTTAAACCATACGCTATCCTAGTGATGTTCACTCATCTTTCTCCATTGATGTTATTGGTTCGTTAGAACAACAAATATTTGATTTGAATAATGAAGATGAACTTGGAGTTGTGTTAAGAAATAACATTGATTTGGACGTTCATGGATAGCCGAGCTTGGATGTTTACTTATCCAAAGAACTGGTGGATATGTGTGGTGCTTTAACGGCATTACACGAAGCCAAATAGGGTAATATTTATTATATTTCTTTACCCGTAACTAATGAGGTTCCATTACCTTCTATTGTGCAGGCACCGAAACTAGAATTGAAGCCACTTCCAGACCACATAAATTACGCGTACTTGGGTGATAAAGAAGAATTTTCGGTGATCATTGCAAAGAACCTCACCCCAATACAAGAAGAACGTCTACTTAGGGTTCTGAAAAAGCACAAAATGGCTATTGGTTGGACAATTGCTGATATCAAAGGCATAAGTCCATCCATGTGCATGCATAAAATCCTAATGGAAGATGATTTCAAGCCATTACGTGATGCTCAACATAGGATTAACCCCCCAATGATGGAGGTCATGAAGAAAGAGATCCTCAAATTGCTAAGTGTGGGGGTGATTTACCCAATTTCTGACAGCAAATGAGTTAGCCCAGTTTAAGTGGTGCCTAAGAAATCAGGTGTCACCTTTGTTAGAAATCAAGATGATGAACTTGTTCCTACAAGAGTTCAAACAGGATGGAGAGTGTGCATAGACTACAAAAAGCTTAATGCCGCAACCCGAAAGGATCACTTTCCTTTGCCTTTCATTGATAAGATGTTAGAGAGATTAGCGGGACATTCATATTATTTATTTTTGGACGGTTATTCGGGCTACAATCAGATTGTTATTTCACTGGAGGATAAAGAGAAGACTACTTTTACTTGTCCTTTTGGTACGTTTGACTATAGACGGACGACGTTTGGTCTTTGCAATGCACCTGCAACTTTTCAGAGGTGTATGGCCAGTATATTTTCTGACTATGTGGAGCGCATAATTGAGGTATTTATGGATGATTTTAGTGTTTATGGTGATTCATTTGATATCTACTTACAAAATCTTGAAATTGTACTTAAAAGATGCATAAACACTAACCTTGTTCTAAATTGGGAGAAATGTCACTTTATGGTAAACCATGGCATAGTGCTTGGTCACATTGTGTCCTCTCGAGGGCTTGAAGTTGACAAAGCAAAGATAGACTTAATAAGAAACTTACAATACCGCACTTCGGTGAGGTAAATTCGCTCGTTTCTTGGTCATGCAGGTTTTTACAGGATGTTTATCAAGGATTTCTCCAAAATCTCAATGCCGATATGCAAATTATTGCAAAAGGAGGTTATTTTTGACTTCAACAAGGAGTGCAAGGATGCCTTTGATAAATTGAAAGAATTGTTGATGACTGTACCAATTATCAAGTCACCAGATTGGAGTTTACCATTTGAATTAATGTGTGATGCAAGTGACTATGCAGTTGGAGCCGTTTTGGGTCAAAGAGTATAGAAGTTGTCTCATGTGATTTATTATGCATCTAGGACCCTAAACGATGCTCAAATCAATTATTCTACCACCGAGAAATAATTTTTGGCTATAGTGTTTGCACTAGAAAAAATTAGATCCTATTTGGTGGGTTCAAAAGTGGTTGTGTATTCTGATCACGCATCACTTAAGTACCTATTAGAGAAAAAAGAAGCTAAGCCAAGGCTTATACGGTGGATTCTACTATTGCAAGAATTTGATTATGAAATCAAGGATAAAAGAGGTGCTGAAAATGTTGGTGCTGACCACCTTAGTAGACTAGTTGTTTCCGAAGAAGAACTCCCTTTACAAGATCGTTTTCCAGACGAACAACTTTTCTCAATTGAAGACTCAACACCTTGGTATGAGGATATAGTGAAGTACTTAGTTACAAGACAAGTACCTAGTATACTGTATAATTTTCAAAATCTTAAGCTTAAGAAAATAGCCAAGCAGTATGTGTGGGATGAGCCCTACTTGTGGAAATACGGTTCTGATCAAATCATCCGCAGGTGCATACCTAATTCTGAATTTCAATCTATTCTTACTTTTTGTCATACTTATGCATGTGGTGGTCACTTTAGTTCTAAGTGTACCGCTTTCAAAATACTTGAAAGTGGATTTTACTGGCCTACCCTATTTAAGGATGCATATATTTTTTGACAATCTTGTGATAAATGTCAAATAATGGGAAATCTAGGTGCTCGAAATCAAATGCCACTCACACCAATTCTTGTTGTTGAAGTATTTGATGTATGGGGAATTAATTTTATAGGTCCTTTTGTCAATTCTTATGGAAAATTTTGTATACTTCTTGCCGTGGATTATGTTTCTAAATGGGTGGAAGCTAAATACACCCCTACTAATGATTCTCAAGTTGTTTGTGAGTTTGTGAAGGAATATATATTTTTCTAGACATGGTACACCCAGAGTGGTTATCAGTGATGGAGGCTCACATTTTCAAAAATCCTTCCATGCTCTACTCAAGAAGTACAACATAACACACAAGGTTGGTACACCGTATCATCCACAAACTAGTGGGCAAGCCGAAATCTCGAACCGTGAGATTAAATCCATTCTTCATAAAACCATGAATACTTCACAAAAAGATTGGAGTTATAGGCTTAATGATGCATTATGGGCATATAGAATGGCGTACAAAACACCGATTGGTATGTCTCCATATCGGTTGGTTTGTGGCAAAGCTTGTCATCTTCCAGTTGAACTTGAACACAACACATATTGGGCACTAAATATGTGCAACATGGATTATGACAATGCGGGGAAACAAAGAAAGTTACAACTTAACAAGCTAGAGGAGATACGTAATGATGCTTACGAGAATTCTCGTATTTATAAGGAGAAGACGAAACTTTTCCATGACAAGATGATTTCTCGGATTTTTTTTATTGTGGGACAAAAAGTTCTTTTATTTTATTCTCGTCTTAAACTATTTCCTGGTAAGCTAAGGTCCAGATGGATTGGACCATATATTGTTACTAATGTTTATTCTCATGGCGCAATTGAAATTTCTAGTCTTAGAGATAGAACAAACTTGAAGGTGAACGGCCATAGATTGAAGCCATATTATGAAAGCATCACTTATGTGTATATGGATGTGCAAGAATTTCGTGATTATCTCCCTCTAGAGGAGTAATTGAAGGAATGCCAAGTCGGGATGAGGACATTAAACTAAGCGCTAAATGGGAGGCAACCCATCGGTTTTGTATCTCTATCCCTTTTGTTTTTAAGTTTTCTTAGTTTTGCATATCATATTTTGCATTCCCATCTTAGATTTTACAAAGTTCTATATCTATAGTGAAAGCTTTGATGAATTCTTGTCAGAAAATTCTGACTGCGCAGTTGTCACAAAAATAGCTCCCGAGACTTCATACGGAGTCCGATTTGAGTGGTTGACCCCATCTTTTAAAGATGACAGGCTCAACTTTATTTTCCTAAAAGAAAACCTGAATTTGGAGTCTGTTAAAACATAGGTGAAAAACTTTTGTTTAGGACGTTTTTTCTAGTTCCATACCCATTGGTACAGGTTTTGAGTTTTTCAGGGCTATTATGTCAGAAATCAGAATTTTCGGTTTTAAACATTGAGGACAATGTTGAGTTTAAGTGTGCGGGGGTATTTAAGCATGTTTGGATTGCATATATATATATATATATATAAAAGATCATACTCTTTGATTTCTTGCATTCTTGAGACTTCATATTTTGGAGTTACTTATGAGCTATTTAGGATGATACTCTAAACCTTTTCAGGCTGAAACAGTTCTTACGGCTGTAGATTGAGTTCTACTTTTATCATTAAAAAATCCTTAAATTTATACGTTCATAATTGAGTGCGAAACTAAGATATGGTAGTCATTTGAAATATTCATCCTTGCAATTAATCATTACTGAATCACTTTCTTTTTATTTTTGCAGTCATATGTTTCTCTAAAGTGATTTGGTGGGATCCTGATACTGCCGTGGATGTTGTAACAAGGTAATCATTGGTTGAGTATTTGAAATCCTCATAAGACAATTGTCTCTTAAAGAGTGAGCCGAATAAAATAAAATAAATAAACATATATATAAGGTCCTCTTCATTTCTCGACACTTGGATAGCAATACGTGTGAAACGTTGTCCCTATCTTCGTCGCCTAAACAAGCAGGGAATACAGGATCCAAGGCAACTATAACGTATTTGCTGAAAAGGAACATGCTCTTAGAGTATGTAATCATGTATTCGATGAAAAAAAAACCATATCATCATTATATAGCAAGTCAAAAAGACAATTGATGAGGTTCTTGACACTTGGATGGCAGTATGCGAGAAACGTTGTCCCTGTCTCCGTCTCCTAAACAAGCATGGAACGTAGGATCCAAGGTAACTATCGCATACTTGTTGAAAAGGAAACATGCGCTTAGAGTATCTAATCATGTGGTCAAGTTAAATGGGTCCTTCTCTCAACTATTGCGCTATAAATAAGAATCCTTTGACGACATTCATACAAGTATTGTGGGTAACATCTTTCACTTTAGTCAACATTTGCACACTTCACTTTTCCATTTTCATTTTCTTATCTATCCATGTGATTTCAGTATGCGAGTGTTGTGGCAAACGTTGCAACAAGTACGATGACTATCTTAGTAAATTTTTGCAATCATGTTGAATGTCACACGCTAATGTGTGATGATTGGAATGTATGTGGGATGTTTGCAGCTAAAGAACTTATGCAAGCTAATTATTTAGCTATTACTTTGTGTCTATCCTTAGTGATTCTTCCAAGGCAATAGATTGGAGTAGGTTTTGTGGGTATACCTCTTGTAAGCCCTCACGAGACTATAACTCGTCCACTAGGGACACCTAGGGGTTTAAAGGCCTGTTATTCATGCTAAGAGTAACCGTATCCCCACGACATGGAGTTGTTGTATTTAGGATTAGTTTTATTTTAGTTTGCTCGAGGACTAGCAAAATCATATGATTATAGTGTCTATTCCATACTTTTTTTAGCTATGATTCTTGCATATTTTCGTATTATTACTCTTGTTTTCTCTTTCTGGAATATAATGGGCCTACAAAGAAGTAGAGACAAAGACAAGTTAAGATCTTCAGTAAATCAATTTATTCGTTCTCTAATTTGGTTAGCTGAGCCTAAAATAAAGGTTAGAAGTAGTTTTGTTAAGAATTTGAGGTTACCAAGAATGAGTCATATGTTAATTCATAATACTAGTGGTACTGCAAAAGGGAACATTTGGTTATTGTGGCATACTTCATTGTCAACTCCATCTGTAGTTTCAAGTACTAAGCAAGCTATTACAGTAAGAGTTGAGGATGTTCTAGTAACTGGAATTCATGCTGCATGCTTAACAGTGGATAGAAGAAAACTCTGGGAAGAATTAATGAAAATTAGTGAAATGAATTTCCCATGGATTGTGATTGGTGACTTTAACACTGTTTTAAGTTGTGATGAGAAGAAAGGTGGTAGAAGCCCTCTCAGAGATTCAATGTCAGATTTTCATCAATGTTTGGATTATTGTGGACTTTTACAAGCTCCAAAATCAGGTATTCAGTTTTCTTGGTGCAACAACAGGGTTGGCAAGAAGAGGATTTTGTGTGATCTTGATAAGGCTTTCTTCAATATAAAGTGGATGGAGAGGTATGCTGATTGGAGATACAAAGTTGGGGTAAGAGGAGTATCAGATCATGGTGCATTGATGGGGGGTACATCTAAAATTCCTAAACCAAGTAATATACCTTTCAAATATCAGTCTGTATGGACTTCTCATCCTAAATTTAAGCAATTGATACTAGAATCTTGGAAAGAAGAGTCCAATGGGAGTCATGCATTTAGGTTTATGAGTAAACTAAAAAGATTCAAAATATGTGTTAAGAAATGGAATTGGGAGGTGTTTGGAGATTTGAGAATTAAAGTCAAAGAAACAAAAGAAGCAGTCCTCAATGCTTCCTTACTTTCTGATGCTCAACCAGAGAATGTGGAACTTCTTAACAATTTAGTTACATCAAGGGGCAATTATGAGTTAGCTGCACAACAATACAATGAACTACTGATGTCCAAGGCAAGAATTAAATAGGTGAAAGAAGGAGGTGCAAATACCAGATTTTTTCATACTACTATGAAAGTTAGAAGTGCTCATAATAAGATAGTTGAACTTGAAGATATAAATGGCAACATTATATCAGATCAAGAAAACATTTCAAAGTTATTGGTTAATCATTTTAAGAAGAAATTTGTATATCATGAAGTAAAAAGTGATGAAGGGATTTTTGATGTTATACCCAAAGTAATAACTGATGAAGAGAATGTTAAAATGGATCAACTACCATTAGCACAAGAGATCAAAGAAGCAGTATTCTCAATGGACCCAAACATCTCCCCTGGACCTGATGGCTTTCCTGGTAGCTTCTATAAATTCTCATGGGACATTATAGGTCAAGATTTGATTGAAACAATACAATTCTGTTGAAGATGTCATCAGTAAGATAATAAGGGTATACCACTTATCAATATTTGTTTGTTTCGTGTGAACTGAAAGTTCATCTACATGCGAGATCGACAAGTCTTTCTCTTTAATAGATTTTATAAAAACGAAATTTTTATTTTTAGCGATGTGTTTGTTAGATATAGCACTTCTGTCCATAGAGTCAGATTGCTACAAACACAGACTTATGAGGTCTTCGCGTGTTTGCTTTCTCTGATACTAATTGAAAAAGCGGAGGTATAACAACCACACCCAATAATTCGTTCGGCAATCTGTATGGACTAAACTCCAATATAATTCTGAGAGCACCAACTTAAAAGTGAGACTCAATCAAGAACATTATCTCTATTTCTCAACACAATCAGCAAATCGAACAAATAGAAATCTGTGATCCTGATTGATATGAGAAATAACTTAGACGGTACCAAAGACCAATGCCCAAGTGTTAATCAAGTTATATCCAACAATCAAGGTCAGATTTATCAACTGATTGAACTACGCACAACCTGTGATATTTCAATTATATAAACAAATATAATGTGGAAAAGAAATAACACAAATATCAGAAATTTTGTTAACGAGGAAACCGATGATGGGATTCGGAGAACCCTGTATGTAAATAACAACAATCGCACGGTGTCTAACTAATAGACAGAGGAAAGTACGGGTCGAACCCACATGGAGCGGTGGAAATACTATAATCAATATCTCTAATAAACTAATCAGGAACAATATTTTTGGAGTTTTCGAATTGTAGCTAAATAATAAAACTTAATTAAGATATGAAGGTGTTAAGGTTCCGGGAATCTGTTAGAGTTAAGTTGTTTGTGTTCAATCACAAAGGTCTCGAATTTACTCATGTAAAATAGCAAACCTAGCTACTAGTACACGGAAGATATTTTATTAAGAATCATTGACAAGAATTATCGAAACGGTTGTTTGCTCTCACCTTAAAGTAGAATTCCAAAGCACTAAGTATACATGGCATAAATAGTCAAGAGGTATTCATATATCGATTATTGATAAGGTTCAACGAGTCCTTATACTAATCTAACTATGGACTATACATGGCATAGAACATGAAAAATATAACTAGAAGGTAAAACATTGAAAGAGAATCACAAACATTATCATTAAGTTCAATGGGTATAAACCTTATTCAAGAACACAAAATAAAGAACCTACAAGTTCATCCTTTCACCTTAACATGGATTAGCTAGACGTGGTTTTCTTAAAAGCCATAAATCCATAGACGATAAAATCCTCGCTAATCAAAATGGAGAAATAAGCTTCAAACCCTAATCTCTGGTCTGTGGCTCTTTCCTCAGTTGCGGCTCTCCACCGACCTTCCATACCCCAGTTTATGTTTCTATCGATCAATATTATAGTTGCTGGGACAAGCCCACTTTGGACCTAGCAAGTAACTTCATGGCCCAGTCCAATAAACAGATCCCAACTTCGACCACTTCTTCTATAATCTCTTTTAAGCACCAATTCCACCACCGGTTGCAGTAAACTAGAAAGCTGTTTTTGGGCATACAAATTTCTTTCTGGGCATACAAAATGATAGTCCCATCTTAGGTGACCTTATAATGGGTAACCTATGGGTAACTCAATTACCTATATACTCTTAATACAAAAATCTAAAATCAGTTTTCTAAAAAATCAAAATCAGCTTCCCTTAACATCTCTTCTTCTTCCTCCTCTAACCGAACTCTTCCCCTCCCGCGAAAAAAAAAAATTCATCACCGTGATTAATTGTCAATTCGTAAAAATTTGATTGTCGATTAAACTGAACTACAGAATGACTCGTACAAAGAAAATCAGGGACTAGGCAAACCAAATCGTCTTCTAATCCATCAACTGAAGATGAAGGTGTAGAAACTGAAAATCAACCACCAATTGAACCAGAAATTGAACCAACTGCATCTCCAATTCCGAAAATGAGGATAAGAAAGTAAGTTTTACAAACCCAATATCCTATTTGCTGTTTTTCATCGATAAAATGACAGTTACGGTGTTGCATTCGGCTCAAAATTGAGTTGCGTTTTTAGCCGAACTGTTCTTCACAAAAGCTTTCTATAAGTGTATATGAACAGTTCGGATTGAAATTTCATGAAATTTCAAGCCGAACCTAGTCACAGAAAGAGATGCATAGGGGTTCAGCGTATTCGATAATCATAATATGTGCTGAACCTAGCACATTTACGAGGTTCGGCTATTACGATATTCACAATATGTGCCGAACCAATACAAAATTATTAACCCAGGAATGTACATGATCAGGTTAGAAACATATTCTACTTATTCAAATAGCCGAACAATGTGTTTCCAACATGTTCTAGGCGCTTTTAAATTTCTAAATATAAGCCAACCCTAAACATTTTTTCTTCTAGACAGTTCAGTGTAGAGTTCGGCTTGTTAGGACAATTCAAACCAAGCCGAACTCTTGTCTACAAGGTAGGTTCGGCTCTTAATCAACACTTTCAGCTAGCCGAATTGTTCATCCAGACTCGCCGAACCTTAGTGAAAAAACACAAATTTTTGATGATTTTAACCAACAAAAGTGAGATTAAACATAAGATAGGTCGAACCCCGGGAGCTGCCTAAATGCCTACAAATTTATAACTAAATAATCTTAATACTAATCACTAATCATTAATCACTAATCAGAATTATATTAACTAATCATTAGTATTAACACTAATCCTAAAAGGTCAGATTTGCTATTACCAAAAATATTTGGTTAAGGAGCTTCTGATTCTGCCGTTTACACTCTTTTTTTTGTCTTTACTTGGTATGCCCTAAAAAATTTCCGTATGTCTAAAAACAGCCTTCACTAATCACCTGCCACCGAAGTTCTGGCCAATGGCCATAAAACCTTTCTTTCTCCCTGAAAACATCTTCAATGGAGCCCCATCAACAACCATCGGTACCCAGTACAAAGTCCATCTCTATTCTTCTCAACTCAGGTTACGGAACCACTCTCCACTTCTATTGTTCTCATGCTTAGGCCACTGCACCAAATCTATTCTCTGTCCGGTTAAGTCTCGGCCATCGACAGCTTCACTTGAACGGAAACCCCATAACTGACCACCGGATTCCAACCCACTTCTTATCTTCCTCCAATTCGAGTTCCTGTAGCAGATAAGCTCGTTGTTTTCTTCTTGAAATCATGAACTCGTTGATGTTGTAGAAACCGAGAATGACTACCACTGCCAGCTGCAGCAACAATTCTTCTTCCGGCCACATCACCTTTCTCTATTTTCTGTCCTGCTAAGACGCCTTCCTGCACCATCATTACCATCAACTTGATGCTCAAAACCAGCACCACTTTACCTCCAGTTCGAGTAGAAGTACGATGCCATCTCCATTGTCGTCTGCAGGTCTACACATTCATAATCATTTCAAAGCTGTTGCCATCTTGCTTTTTCGAACTCAACAGAAAATGGGTTATACCCAATTCAATCCACCACCAGCAGCTTCAATTCCATCGTTCACACTAAGAAGCCCACGGCAACTGCATTAGTTCTCAGCTCCATATACAGCCACTGAACCCAAGGCAAACCAGTTCCGCCAACATCTTTCTCCATCTTCTCCTAATAACCGCCAGTACCCAGCTCATTCGAACCAAAACTTGCACCACCACTGGCTGCATTTAACGCCTCTGAATCCATCACTGTTTTCTCCTTAATATCTCGGTAAGACTCGATCTCCTTCTCTCCTCATTCTCAGCTGCCCAGCTCCATTCTGTCCTTCATCTCCACTTCTCATGCATCTCACATTCGAAGACTCCTCATAATCTCTCGAGATGAGTCACAGCAACCATGGCAGCAACACCAGCTCCTTGCCATTGAATGTAACAACAAAAATCCAAATTCCGTTTGATCAAACAACTTCACCAATTAACCAACTCCAGCTTCGGCCATAGCTCAAACTCATCTCACTAATCAACTGCAGACTGTATTCGTTTCAATCTCAACTTCTCTGCAGTTTCATTCGAGTACAGCATCCTGCGAAACATCAACAACAACAGCACCCATTTAACTTTGTTGCTGATCTAGCCATAACACCAATGTCAATTCTGTCCGTCTCGGCTTCCTTCACCCAGATGATTTCGCTGCGACAAATTCTCAAACATTATAGCTTCTGTCTCGAACCAAAAACTCATGACCACCCACGGGAACTGCTAGGGCTGCACAACGGGTAGGGTGGGTAGGATATGGCCTATTTCGCCACCCTACCTGCTAACTGGCGGGTAAGAATTTTTTTACCCGCCACCCTACCCGCCGTTAAACGGGTAATATCCTACCCGACCCATTAATTGGCGGGTCGGGTAGGATAGGGTGACGGGTATAACCGTTTTTTTTTATTTAAAAAATTTGGTGAAAAAAGGAAACAATTTAAAATCTCAAACAAGAAGCTCAATGGAACTGAAGTCCATATTATACACCAGCCAACCGAAGACAATCCCTCAAAATGAAGCATACAATTATGCTAGATTTACCCCGTAAGGCACAAAAACCCAAACTGGACGAATTTGACTAGAGCAACAATCACAACCCACCAGACATTTATCTGTATCTCATACGCATGTCAACCTCACCATAAAGCCCTGGACCATCTAGAGGATGCATCTGTTTGGCATTTGCTCTCAACTCCATTTCCATCAACTTCCTAAACGCGTCTAAATGATTGCTTCCACCTACAGCAGGAGCTATAGGAAACAAAGAAGGAAACAAAACAATGGAATAAGAGTTGCCATGGAAAGGATAAAAAAATCCCAAAGATTAGTTTCACCTACAAGGAAAGTGTTTTTAGTCCATCCTAACAGACAGCAAAACACACAAGAAGGGTCTTGCTAACAGGATGAAAACAAAATCACTGCTATTTTGGAGTGAAGAAGGTTTTGATGGTACGTATAAATATTGCAATATACTGTCAATAGTGAGATTTTAAGTTCACATGCCGAAAGAAGAAGCTCATGGGAATACGAAAAAGACAAACTAAATTTGACATCAGTTTGAATCTCACAAAATTACCTCGGAAGTGGTAGCCAAGAAACACTGGAAGTTAAGGACCTTTTAAACTAACCATAAACCATTCCATGCCAACAATATGCACCTGCTATACATCAGTGATGGAAAAAATATATAGAGAGCATAAATTAATGGGTCGACCTACTACTATACATATTTTTGCAAAAATATATGGCAAAACTATGTATAACCGCTACTACTCTTAAGGTTTTCTGTAAGACACTCTGGTGGCGTTAGTGGTATAAATGGCCTACACATATGACTATGTTAATTGACCTGAGTTCGACCAGTATTAGCACCAGAACGATAGAAACAAAAATCATATAAATAAATTGTTTTCCTCCCCTAACAGGAACTACTATAACATGGCCTCCATTATATATGTATGTACATTATGTATATGAAAGTGAAGGAATTTATTATTGTTTTTGGACTGCGCAAACATCATGTAGGGAAAATTAATGTCATTACAAGACAACTAAAAGAGATGAAATCCTAACATATGGATACAGTCAGTCTCTTACATCAAATGTATAATACTGTCCTTTGTTAGTATGTCTTTGCATGCTTGGATTTTTGTCTAAAGAAATAATGTTTGGAAATGTTCTAGCTCATGATCAGAACAAGGTTGAGGACACTGTATTTTCTTGATTCAGTCAGCTTGTTGTATTTGTTAATGATTTTAGTGTCGACATGTGATGACACTACACCGTCACACACAGTAACAAGATTCCAGCTGCTAAAGGAATGCTTAGTAGGATACACGGCAACAACATTATAAGAAAAATCAATAACAGTTTTCTGCTGGAAATAAGTCAACTTAAAATATAATCCTCAGGGTAGAAGGGATTATAGGTAGGGAGAATTCAAGCTTGGTCAAGCTTGGATGAATTTGGGTTTGATTCAGTTTGTGATTATAATGTTCTGTATACTAAAATTACCTCAGAAGTGGTAGCCAAGAAACACTGGAAGTTGAGGACCTTTTGAACTAACCATAAACCATTCAATGCATCATGCGAAATAACTTGGAAGAATGAATCATGAAAGCCCAACATAAAACAAAGGTCATTACCTGAAATCAAAAGGTGGATATTGTTAGATTATCAAGTTATATATACAAATTGTTTCATACCATAAAAAATACAATGATACAGGGGTGATCATCAATAACACCAGCGTTTGAAGTAAAAACATTTTCATGTTTGTTAGGAAAAAAACTTTGTTGCGACATTTTTACAAACAGATACCAACCATAGGGATATTGTTGATTCGTGAAAAATTTGAGATTTTAATAATGAAGAGTTCGTCACAAACCAGAGTAGGGAAATGGCGGTCATACGGAAACTTTTAGCTGGAAACACAGGGATTAATAGAAGTTATTAGAGAAGAGTAAGAAAGAAAATGGGTTCCAAGTAGAATTAGGGTTCCATTAGAAGATCACTAACTAAATTAAAATCAACTTTTAGTAAACCCCAAAAATCAGTCACAAAGAGTTTAGAAATTAGGGTTTGATTTCATAGTACAAAGAGTAAAATCATGAGAATGAATTAATGATTCAGAATAGTCTGTCTTCCCTTTCGAAAATCAAACATGCAGATTATGAAATTAGTAGATAAATCAATCAAAATTCTCAAGTTCACAACAAAATCAAACCTCAATTTACCTGTTCTAATTCCTCGTTGGATGGAGATGGAGCCGAGTTTTAAAGACGAGTTTATATGAAGATGGTATTGACAGAAGAAAGGGTTTCGTTGAAAATATTAATTGAGTGATTCCCCTGCTAGATTTGGAGCAGAGTATGATTTGGGAATAGGGAGAAAGGGTTTCGACTTTGCTTCGATTTGGTTTTGAATCTTTTGATTTGGAAAAGAAAAGAGATATGGAAGTGAAAAAACCAACTTCACTTTTTATCCTTGATATGTTTCAATATTACGAAACAAATAGGAAGGCAAAGAAAACAATGCGAGGGTTATTCAGTCATTTGAGTATATTCGCGGGTAGGCGGGTAGGGTAGGATAATTTCGGGTTTTATCCGTCACCCTACCCATTTGACGGCGGATAAAATAATGTTACCCGTCACCCTACCCGTCAATGACGGGTAGGATATGATATGGTTAAAAAACTGATGGGTAAGGTAGGATTGGCGGGTATGGATAGGGTATGTGCACCCCTAGGAACTGCAGCTCGGACCAAATACAGAACCCCGAAACATCGACGGAACCAAAATTCCATGTTTGGGTGGGCTAATTATTATTTTTTTCACCAATACTACATAATCGGTGACGGAGTCAAGATTTATCGGGATCAAAATCAACAAAACGTAAATTTTTAATTCCCACCTACCTAATTTCCCCCCATAAATGGTTGAATTTACATGAAAATCAAGTTTATTTGCATGAAGTTAGAAAACAAGTGGGGTCCGTAGACCCATTTGTCTCAATGTGCCTCCGTCACTGTACATAGATTACATTTACTTTTCTCGATTCTAATATCGATAAATGCAACTATAGTACATGATCCGACATGCTATTTTTTCTTTTCTTCATATCAGGTTTCAGCTTGAGAATTCTTCCCTAAGCACAATGCTCTGAGGTTGATGCGGTTCTTGTTATCACACACCTTTTTTTGTCTATGTAAACCTTTTCAATATACTTACGCTGGATGTTGGAAGAAAAATAGAAAACTAACCAAAACAGTGATACAATCTAGTGGTGTAGAACTGTAGTGTATTATTTTGGATTAATTAAGGATAACTAATCGAGTATACATGAGGAAGTGGGAGTCTGTGTTATCCTTCATACCCTTTGCAACTTAATTTTCTTTGCCTGGTTAAACACGAGGAGTCATTTTCATTACCTGGTTAAATAGGATGAGTAAAAAAGAAAACCAAGTGGAATAAAACAAGAACTAACATGTGTTATTTTGAAATTCGACCTAGCAGGGTGAGCCCTTTAGCTGATTTTTCTTATAAGAAAAGAATTTTAAACAAGTGTTCTTTACTTCCGTCTTTATATCTTTGAACGGCTGAGAATAGATTACCAAGGATCTATCCATGAGGACCTAGTTTGCATAACTCCCACGTAACCTTAGAGTAGTAGAAACATCAAAGAGGAGTTTCAAATTATATTTGCTCTAGTTTTATATCTTGATAATGGGCTAATTCATATTTTCCCTTTATTATTCATATATGTATCTGTCTCCCACAGATTTGTCTATTCTTTATTCGGTTTTTGTTCTGTCTTTTGATGAGATCAAGGTGAACATGAACCAATTGATAATCTGGTCTTATACTTCCTAAGAGCATCCTAGAAATATCAATCACCTCATAATAACCCAACTGATTAACATAAAAAATTATCGCGGAATCACAAGAGTATGAGACGAAGAATTATTGTGATTACTTTTTATATCTTACCTATCGGAGATAAATGTCGAGTGAATCTTAGAGAATATAAAACTCAATACGATAGAACAAGTAAGATCAGAATACGCAACTACAGGGAAAATAGTTGGATCTGGCTTCACGAATCCCAAATAAAGTCTTCAAGTCGTTAACCTAATAATGGTTTTGGAAAAACCTAGGTTAAAAGAGAATCGACTCTAGTTTGCAACTAGGACACATGAAAGTGCCTCCTTTCAAATCAGGGTTGCTTATAATCAAAGCTAAGATAACTTAGTAACAAGGAATATAATATTCATTGTTAGATGAACTCCTGATTTAAGATTCAAGCTAAGTCTGTTTTGAAATTAAGCAATCAATCTCCACCATTAGATGGTCTTAGCTTGTTACATACAAATGAAATATACTTATATTTAGATATGGGTAATTGTAACTAAACATGTATATTGAGTTGGATCAATAACGGTTAACCGAAGTTAGCCATATGAACACTTTTGTCTTAACCATATTCATCTAACACTTCTAGATCAAATATGATGATCAATCAATCATGAAATATATTCAAATGAAACTAATTGTGTTTCAAATAGAGTTTTTCAATTGTTCACTATCTCATAGAAATATATATGAAAAAATTGAAACAAAATCGGTTTGATTCGTAATCGTACAAAGTACTTATACAAGAACCAATTCATGAACATTAAGCCACAGTTTGCAAAGTTAATTTGCAACATAACAACTGAGTTCGCAAACTAGGTACACGAACAATAGTTCCGGACCTTGGCCTAGTCAAGTCGTTCGCAAACTCGATTCAGGAACAACTGTTCCGGACCCAACTCAGGTAAACCCGTTCGCATACTAGGTACGCAAATAAGAGTTTTCGGACCATCTCAGGTAAATTTGTTCGCATACTCGATACACAAACAAGAGTTCCGGACCTGAATCATCAAAATGCATTTCGTATACTAGGTATACATACCGTGTTGTATCCAGACATGGGTAATTGTTCTAGACTCTCACTTCAGTCATTGAAACATCCTTAGAAGACAACAATGGTAATCTGACATATTCCATTAGCTTCAAGTAATTTCAGGTGATCAAATGATCAATACGAAACTTTCAAGCTAACATCAAATGAGAGTCTCACACAAATCATATAAGATGTTCAAGGTAATTTTCACATGATCATCTTTTGACTTAATATTTAGTTTTCAATAAATAAATTGTTTCCAACTAAACTCGTCAAGAATATGATGAACATAGCTAAAGAAAAAAGCTTCCAACACATATTTCGAGAAATAGATAAGCGAGATAAACTCATCTAAAAATATCAAATGTGTATAATGTAAAAGTCTATATTGCTATACGACTTAGTCTCATTAAAAGATATAATATAATAGACTTCTGAGAGATAGATAAGTTTTAGTCTCCACATACCTTTTGTTGATGAAGTTCCACCAAGCTCCTCAATAGATCTTATTCTTTAGTTGGTGAATGTCGTGAAGTGTAAAGCTTAAATACACATTCTATCCTAATCTGAGACATATCTATGAGTAGACTAGAAATCAAGTATATAGTTTTGATCAACTAAACTTGACAAACAATCTTGAGATAGCAACGCTTGCGAGTTCGACTGAGCGGTGCTTTAACATGTACTCCGCCTTAATAGAGGATCGAGTGACCATAGTATTCTTTTTAGATCTCCATGTGATGGGATTGATTCCAAAGTAAATGCATAATCCACTAGTGCTTCGCCCTTCATCTGGATTTCCTTCCAAAATCAGCATAAAAAAAAAAGAATTGAGAGAAATAAGGCCTTTTTGTAAAACAATCCCATAGTCTATAGTGGATTTGAGGTATCTAAGTATCCTCTTAGCAGCAACGAGATGAATGTAATTTGGTTTTTGCTTGTGCTGACACACTTGAATGACATAATAAGATGTTTCAGGCCTTTTCCAAGTGATGTACTGAAGAGCCTCAACTAGTGACCCGTATTCAGAGGGATTAGAAAGTGGTGAACCATCATGCTTACTCATCTTGACATCAAGTGTAGAATAAGGTTTAACACCAAGCATATTTAATTTTTGGAGAAGATCAAGTATGTACTTTGTATGAGAAATAAAAATTTCATTATGGTTCCTCTTCACACTTCAAGACCTAAGAAATGATGAACATCACCATATCCTTAATGGAGAAATGTTGTTTGATATTTGAGATAACAAAGTTGCAGAAGTATTCAGAAGAACATGTCAATAGTATGTCACATACCTATACCAATAAAATGGTAATATGAACTCCATCATTGTGAACAAATAGAGATGTATCTGCATGACACATTTTGAAACCAAGAGATAAAACCACTTCAACAAGATTTTTATACCAAGCTCTGAGAGCTTGCTTCAGGCCATCAATTGACTTATGTAATTTGCACGCATAGTCTGGATGGTATGGATCTAGAAAACCAGGTGGTTGAACAATTAAACTTTTTCCTTTAAGTCTTCATGAAGGAAATTACTTACATCAAGTTGCTTGACTCTTCAATCAAACTGCACAGCAAGAGATAAAACTAGTTTTATGGTTGTAGGCTTAGCAACATGACTGAAAGTCTCTGAATAGTTTGTGCATTTTTTTGGTGGAAACCCTTTGCCACCAGTCTTTCCTTATACTTATTAAGAGATTCATAAGCCTTGAGTTTCACTTAAAATACCCATTTACAACCAACACAATCTGAGAAGGGATGTGATGGAACCATTCACTAGATACCCGCTTCAGTATATGCATTGTATTCATTATGAAGTTACACTCTCTATTTAGGATCCTTATTAGCTTTTGTGAGCAAGTTAGATGAGTAGTGGAGTATCTGGTAGCTAATTGAGATTTTGGTTTATAAACACCATTCTTAGATCTGGTGATCATACTGTGAGTATAAGTAGTGGAGTTAATGTTATTATCAGTGGAAATAACAGCTATAGTAGAATATCTGATGATGCTAATTGAATTAGACTCAGTAAAAGCAAATGTAGAATTAAGAGATACTTGTACATAAGGAGAAATATTTGTAGGGGTAACATGGTTATTCGAGAGTGCATTGCCTAACATGGTAGAGGTATCTAGTAATGAAGTAACTGAAGTAGTAATTTTTTTTGAAGTATATGATGGTAGGTCTGAATAAGTTTCAACTAATGGAGGATGTAAAAAATTGGAGTCAAGTGCGGATGGGCTAGTATGAGAGACAGACATTTTAAAAGACAAATCAAGAAATATGGTTTCTTGAAAGAAACATGTCTGGATATATAAACTCTCCCAAAAATAGGATTAAGACACCTATATCCCATGTGAGAAGTGAAATACCCAATAAAAATGAACATCTTGCTTCCGGGTTCAAGTTTTGTAGATTTGTAAGGCCTGAGCCAAGAGAAACAAGCACATCCAAAATTTCTAAGAAAAGAATAGTATGGTTTTGAGTGAAACAATTGTTTAAAAGGAGATAAAAAAATAAAGAGATGCAATGGGTAATATGTTAATGAGAAAATTTATTGTTTCGAAGGCTTCAACCCAAAAAGCATGTGAAATATTAGCTTGAAGAAGTAATTCCTACCAAGATCCATTAGGTGTTTATGTTTAGACTTAGACTCCATTTTTTTGTGTGTATGAGGACAACTAAACTGATGATACATGCTAGTAGAAGAAAGAACAAACTCAAGTTCAGTTTGTATGAATTCCCTTCCTACATCTGATCTAATAGATTTGATAGTACAACTGAAATAGTTCTCAACTTTGAGTTTGAAAGAATTAAAAATGTGCCCAAAATCTGACTTTTTATTCATGGGATAAATCCAACAATATTTGTACAATCATCAATGATGTTACAATAATATTTGTATCCACTAATATAACTAACATGACTAGGTCCCCCACAAGTCCATATGCAATAATTGCAATGGAGTACTAGAATAAGAAACTAAAATAGAGAATGGTTAGTTCATGGGAACTACCAAGACTACATTCATTGCACAATACGATTTTGTTGATAAAGGAATTCTTGAGGAGTGACAGATTCTTTGTAGAGATTGAAATAATAGATGGCCTAGTCTTTGATGAAGTAGAATGGATAAGATGTTATTGCAGGACAAAGCAAGATGAGTTCGTGAAGATATAAATTGAACTGGATAAAGTCCATGTCTAGATGGCCCTTGGAAAATTGTCCTCCCTAATTTGAGATCCTTCACAAGAAAATCATCAAAGGTAAATATAATGCTACAATCATTATCCTTTGTAAACTTATTGAATGAAACTAAATTCTGTGTAGAATTAGGAACATGAAGTATATTTGGTAATGAAACTTTATTACTATGTAAATTTTTGAAAGTATGACCAATACCAGACATTCGCATACCTTGACGATTTGTTATATTGATCTGATCACCACCAAAATAAGATCCAATATTCTCAATACCTGAAGAAGTAGAAATAATAAGATCCAAGGATTTTCCCCACCAATATTGGTTACAACATGCATATCATGAATATTTTGAGGTGGTTGTTGCCTTGAAATACAAACGTCAATATGTTGTTGCACTCATATGCATTGTGACTAGGTTTAATGCAAATTTGACATACATGTTTATCAGTATTGAAAGTTTGAGGCGTAGGTACCGAAGTAGGTGTAAAATATGTTGAAGATAGAGAATAAAATTGAGGTTTTGATGAATTGTATGATTTGTGAGAAGTATTAGCCTTGAAATTTGGATTGCATGGTTTATTTCCCTTGTAATTAAGACTATGACTACTGAGTGGGTTGAAATGAGTAGGAATGTTTCTTTGTGAGTGATTGTGAGAATTATGGTTTTGAGCATAAAAAGCAGTAGTAGTTTAAATATTGGATTGAGAACCAGAAATAACCACTTCCTCACTAATTAACAGGTTATGTAATCCAATGCTAGAAACATGAGGATTACCGATCCTAATTGATATAAGAACAAAGGATTCAAACCTCCCGAGATAGTTACTACCAATTCATCATCGAAGATCTTAGATCCGATAGTGTTAAGTTCATTAGATATTTTCTTGATCTCATCCGAAAAATTAGAGACAGATTTGGTACCTTGTTTGGGATCTTGAAGTTGTGTGCGTAACTGTATAGCATGTGTTGTGGATGTTCTTGATAATATTGATTCAATGTTGCTCCAAAGTTCATAAGAAGAATTATCACCAACAAAGTAAGGAATAACAACTTCAGAAATTGTAGATTAGATCCACAAAATGATCGTTTGATCTTGATTAATCCAAGAAGTATAATGTGGACTTAATTAGCACCAGAACCTTTAAATTGATTAGGATATTCATAAGTACCCTCAAGAAATAGTAATATCTTGAATTTGCGAATCACTGATACCAAGATAGCTTTTCAGGCGATGAAATTATCATCATGAAGTTTAAGTTGAATCAAGTTAGTGGGTTGATGAATGCAAGTAAAAGTAATATCAGTGGATGCAAACATTGTTGAACTCTATGAATCATGAAATGTTTGAATCATGTATCAGAAGAAGAAAGAATATCAGAGAAGATGATGATTCCGATAAGAACTGTAAATTTTCTGATCAAGATTTGATTATTGCGAAAACATATCAAGAAAGGAAAACCTAGTTTTTTTTTTTCTCCCTTTGATACCATGGAGATTAACTAAAAGAAAAATATTATTGGAATTGATGCTTAACTAGTACAAAGATGTCAGAAGACTTTTTATATGCAAACACGATAGGAAAAGACAGCTCATTATAGCTGCAGCTCTTTAACAGAAACAATGATTAACAAGTAAGTAACTGTTATACTTAATGGAATATTACAAAAACAGGTAATTAAAATATTAACTACCGTTAATAGTGTTATTAACCATTTATCGGGGATATGATTGAAGATGATGGGTGTATGAAATTTTTAAGTGGATTAACTCGTAAATCCAACTTGAAACCTAATTTGAACTAAGACTAATTATTTGCATGATAAAAAAAGACTTGGTTGTCATTATATTTATCAAAGACTCTTAGACTGTTTGAAAAGACGAGGGTACCCAAATACACCACAATATTTTTGTTTTCAACCTATAAGTCCTCTTACCGAAAGTGATCATCTATGGACAGAGTCGAGACAATACAGCTAATCGGTATTCACACTTTGTGTGATTGTCTATGGATACAAGATAGAGATAATACGACTACCAAAGTGTGATACTTGATAATAGGTTCAGACTTAACCAAACTCTATAGGATCACTATCAAGTATATCAGAGTTAAGTTTGTTTAATTTACTTTTAAATCATATAAACAAATATAATTGTGGAAAACAAAAGTAAATCACACAACAAGATTTTGTCAACGAGGAAAACTGCAAGTGCAGAAAAATCCCGGGACCTAGTCCAGAATACTCTCAGAATTAAGCCGCTATACAAAATCTACACCAACTTCATATAGTTGAGACCAAGCAACTACCCTTAGTTCACTTAGTTTCCTCAGCATCCATGCACTCCCGACTTCGAAGGTCACGCACTGGTAAAATTCCTTTGGATCGTATTCCAAATAGTAAAGGAACAACAAATCTGTTTGGTAACAACTCTATTGATTCTTTCAAGATAAAGATATCTCAAGTCATACGCAAAGGCTCTTTCATTTAATCTAATAAACCCTTATGCCAGGTTAGATCAATCTATCCAATAACTACAAAAGCAGTTAAGTTTAGATTCGCAATCAATCAATATAGATCTCAATGAGAAGCTATAAAGTGATGCAGATCTTACGAAACTAATCAATAGAATAAATCCGATTCTAGTTGGACCCCAGCCGATCAAGGTTTGTGCACACACAAAGATATGAGAACTAATAAGATATATTATTCGTCTTCAAATCTTCTTTAATCTTCAATAATAACATGCACAACACCACTTGAATCTCTTGTGATCAATCATACACAAAATGGAGTCTGTTAACAATGGATAATCACAAGATGTCTTTAGATCTACAAACAGTTCTAAAGATCACGTCGATACATTGATCTATTTTGAGTTAATCTTATATCAGAACAGAAGATTCTCTAGAATAAACAAACTAGGTACAATCAAAGTTTAAACAACCGTTAGTCAATCAAATCAATCGAAAACTAATAACACTGCAATTACCTAGTTTCCCACCAACGGTACTCGTAGAGCTTCTTGATCCTAAAGAAGTCTTTAAACGAGCGGTCGTAAGAGATTTCACCTAATTAGGATACTTTCATCTCCAATTAGATGACCCACCAGAAACAACAAGAAATGAAGTTTTCCTGGCTCTTAGGATAGTTTGCTAAAAATTCAAACTTAGATATTCATATACCAAGGATGTTTGGACACCAAGGAATTTCGAAAATCGAAAATATTCTCAAGATATGCAATGAATAACAAAATTTAGTTTTCCTAATTCCAGTAAATGCTTGTCCAAAATTTTCGAAATCTCTCAATAGAAAATCTCCAATTAGTAAATGCACATTACTAATTTTTATTCTCTAGAGATATGCATTTAATTGCTGATAAAGCATATAAAACTAAAAACCTCAATTAAAAGATTCTCAATTTATTTCAGCAGATGATCTCATTGAGTACTAAGGAATATCTTTGAACAATAAAGAAATAAAGTTATTGTACATGTTCAAAGTATGTTGACATCTCTTCACTATAAATCCTTATTCATATTTACATGGATTTATATTTTTGGAATCGGTTATACCACACTTTCAAACAAGTTTAGAATTGGTTCACCCGTATTCCAAGATAACTATGTGATTGATCAAATATCAAATCACATACATGGGTTCAATCGGTTTTACCAATCACTAGGATCGATTATATCTCAATATGGAAATACTTGTGATCGATCACACAAGTTACCAGGACCGGTTACCATATTCCCATGATATTACTTGTGATCGGTCACACCAGTTACCAGGATCGGTTTCACCAATTACCAGGGACGGTTACCAGTTACAAGGATCGATTACACATTACTCTGTGATCGGTCACACCAATTACAAATATCGATCGTACCATCTCATGGTGATTACTTTGGATCGGTTAGACCAATTAATAGAAACTAGTCATATCAAATCATAAGTCAGGCATTGTGATTAGTTATATCAAGATACATAACATAGTTACGATCGATTATAACATCTCACACATATTGGTAATACAAAGATTTGCAATGAATAGCCGTACCAATAAGCCCAATGATTTCCCTTTCGATTCATAAAACAAGTTCATGAACGTACTTCCTTTAAACGGATGTAAAACATTGTACCTAGGATGAAATCTTCACCATAACCTATTATCATAATCATAATAGTATATACAAGATTATGTCGATGTCATATTGTTAGAGCACTGCTCGGTAAAACTCGCATGCGTTGCTATCTCAAGCATGTTTGTCAATCTTAGTGATCAAAACTATAAAGTCTTGATTTCTAGTCTACTATAGATAAGGTCTCGGACTAGGATAAAAAGTGTAGTTGAGATCAAGAACTCCATGACGATCATCATACAAGACGAAGGACTACTCAAGGAACCAGTGGATCTTCATCGACTAAAAGGTATGTGGAGATTTGAACTTATCTATCACTCAAAAGTCTATCTACTCTATCTCCTATCTTGAGACAAATGTCATTTTGCTATATAGACTAAGAATATGCACATGTGACAGCTAAGTATATCTCGCTTATCTATTTCTCGAAATGGGTGTTGGTAAAGCTTTCGCTTTAGCCAAGTTCATCTTTTCCTAGTGACAAAAGTCATGTTATGTTTCAATCACTTTGGAAATTGCTCTGACGAAAACTAGTTTGTGAATAATAACTATATGACGTCCTCTGAGAATGTTTTAATGATTGAAATGAGAGTTTAGACTATATAACCATTGTGGGGTATAAAAATTGTCGTGGAAACACATATATGTATAAGTCCTTAACACTTGAACCGAAGTTTGCGAACTTTGTTGATCAAGTGGAACCGGAACGTGAGCAACAACCCAGTCCGAGAACTCAGTCCGCGAACTGGCGTAAGTTCTCAAACCTGAGAATATCTACTGAATTTGAAGCTCAGGTGCAGTCCGCGAACCCAGTTCGCGAACTGACGGAATTTCTCATCCCGAGAAATTCTGCTGGAGTTTATTAACTTCAACCGGTTAGCTTGAGTCCGCGAACTCAAGAGGTTATGTCTGAAAACGGTGTTTGTGAACTTATCTTAAATTACTAAGGAATGCTTTTGCAAACCGTGGCTTTATAGTTCATGAAATGATTCGAGTGAATCACATAGTCTTTGATTCAATTGTGTCTCTTGTAATACTTGAGATCTCATAGCAATTGAACAACTCTCTAACTATTTCATTTGAGTCATTTGGACTAGTTATGGTGAAAAAGAATATGGTTGATATGAAATTTATCATTTGGCTAACCATTTGGTTGACTAATATTGAACCAACCATTATACACGTTTGGGTACGGTTACACGAACTCAAAACTTCAAGTACATGTGTGTATGGCAAGCTAAGTTTTCGATCTAACGGTTGAGAGATATTAGCTTGTATCTAATCAGGTTTTCATCTAATGGTGAATATTGAATGCTTTGTTACTAAGCTAACATTGATTGCAAACCCTGATTTGAAAGACTATATAAGGGAGAACTCTAGCAACTGGGAAACCTAATCCCCACACATTCTGTGTGATACTAGTTTGCTAAATCTAGTGTCGATTCTCCTTTAACCTTTGGTTTTATTCTTCTAAAACCAGGTTAACGACTTAAAGACTTCATTGGGATTATGAATCCAGACCGATACTACTTTTCTTGTAGTTGTGTGATCTGATCTTGTTGTTTCTATCGTACGAGTACAATTGTAATAATTGGATTGAGATTTATATCTCCGATAGGCAAGATATAAGTAGTCACAAACATCTTCGTCTCATTGTTTGTGATTCCTCAATAATATTCTTCGCTGCGTCGATTAAGTTTATTGTGAGGTGATTGATGAAACTGAGTTGTTCTTTAGGAATATAAGTTTGGTTTTATCGATTGGTTCCTGTTCACCTTGATTTATCAAAAGATGGAACAAAACTCATAGGTTTATTCATGGGAGACAAATTTATCTATTACCTGTAGATTTTTCTGTGTGAGACAGATTTGTTTGCTAAAGTCTTCGACTTTGGGTCGTAGAAACTCTTGGTTGTGGGTGAGATCAGCTAAGGGAATCAAGTGCGCAATATCTTGCTGGGATCAGAGGCGTAGGAGCATAACTGTACCTTGGATCATTATGAGATTGTTTGGGGTTCAACTACAGTCCAGATCGAAGTTAATTTGGAGTAGGCTAGTGTCTGTAGCGGCTTAATACAGTGTATGTTTAATATGGACTAGGTCCCAGGGTTTTTCTGCATTTGTTATTTCCTCGTTAACAAAATTCTGGTGTTTGTGTTATTTCTATTCCGCATTATATTTTGTTATATAATTGAAATAATACAGGTTGTGCGTTGTTCAATCGATTAGAATATCCGACCTTATTGGTTGTTGATTTAAATCGATTGACACTTGGATATTGGTCTTTGGTACCATCTAAGTTATCTCTCTTTGATTAGGCTCGCGAATCATATTTGCTTGAGTAGATCAAATCGAGAGATTGAGATAATAACTCCTTGAGTATTTTCTATTGATTGAGTCTTGTTGATTTTCTAAAAAATAACTCAGAGTTGTCCATACAGATTGGTAATCGAAATATTGGGTGAGGTTGTTAGACCCCCGTATTTTCAATTGGTATCAGAGCAGGCAAACACGTTAAAGACCTTACAAGTCTGTGTTTGTAGAGACCTGGCTCTATGGACAAGAGTAGTATCTCTGATAAACGCATCACCAGAAATAAGGAATCTGTCCTGTCAAAGTCTATTAAAGGAAAAGATCCTACAATCTCAAGTATAGACGAACACTGTGTTAAAATCAGACAGGAAGATATTGACATGCACTATTCCGATTACCCTTCAAAAGAGTTTACTTCTCTAAATGAACGAGAAATAGCTGAAGAGAGTAAGTTGATTCTAAATCTTATTAGAATCCAAGATGATAGATTTAATAGGTTGAAGAAACATGTCAATGGTCTTTTTGATGTAATTAGAGACTGCAAAAATACTGAAGACCATTCTTCATGTATGACTCTTGAAGCAAGCCTCATAAAGGATGCTTCTGAAATAGAACGTCTCTTGAATAAACTCTCTATTCAAGGATGCTCTATCCAGTCTAATACATCAACTGTTTATGCTATAACAAAAAATACTCCAGAAGAAAAAACGGAGTCCCTTCCAAGCAAGGAAACTGTTCCAGTCTCCCCTGATCAAGGAAATTCCACATCACATGGAAGAAAGAAATCTCATTACGAGAATGTTAAGACTAAACTGACTAATCACGTTTGTGATCAGAAAGTGTGTCACTTTTGCGTAGCAAAAGGTTCTGCTAAACAAAAGGGAAACTCTAAGTTGAATGAAAATTCTCTTGTTCAACTTCAACGCACCTTAGACTTAATTCTCAAAGGTGTAACTGATATTCGTATGCCGAAACCTATTGGTTTTCATATGAACCATGTGTATGCTACCAGGAAGGTCAGTTCAATGAGTTCCTCAAATATTAGGAAGCAGAACAAAAGTCTTGACAAGAATAGTTTAAGAAAGACCAAGTTATTTTCTCTGAAAATAAAGCTTCCCATGATTTGAAGAGAATCCCAGGAGAAAGAAGAAAAGTTGATGATGTAAGGAATAACCTGATAAAGATGATTCAAAGTTACAAAGAAATTTTCGACAGGGTGTCATCCTCCTCAAGTCAAGACTCTTCTGGTAAGAACTTAAACTATGTCTCACATTTTGATGACATCAAGTTTTATGATAATTTTTCAAATCAAAAGGAGTCTCTCTCAAAATTTAGAAGGAAAAAGAGACTTTATCATAGACACAGTCCCTTAGATGAGCTCCAAGCTCATACTTGTGCTAATTAATCGCAAGATTAGGAACTTTCTCATAAAAATCCTGCTGAGCAAGATGTGTAAATATCAGGTGTACTTTGGCAATTTGAATTTTTGCCTAGTTAAGCTCTACTCTTATCGTTTATAGCTAAACTAGTGCCTGCAGACAATATTGCCTAAAAGTATCTATGATATGTTTTGTTTTCTTTCCTGACCTATCATCTTATTTGTGTTTTTACCTTACTGGGTGTAATGTGTTCGGATGTGTACACGGGTTTCCATCTCAAGTTCACAGTTTGAAAACCCTAAAAGTACTCATTTCAAACAAAACCTTTAAATAGCCGACCTATTGAGTACATAAGTTCACGTACGCATACTCCAGGTCATTATCTGGTTATCAAGAATGTCCTCTTCTTCATCTCTCTACGGTGTTTTTGCTAAAGGATTTCTTGAGAAAGGTTTTGTTGTTGAATCAAAAGGAAGGAAGAAAAGAACTCTTGTAGAAGATGATATATCTAATGACTTATGCTTTTATGCTTACTCACATCAAGATGTTGAGAATGAGGATATGGTCTCTGCTGAAGTGGTTCATGACTTTCTTAAATACTTTGAGAAAGCGAAAGTGCAACTTGTTGATACAATGAAAGATCTTGATGTAGTTAGATATGAGTTGAAAAAGGTTACTGCTGACCTTGGTCTCATGAAGACACATGTTAAAGAACTTCTCAACAAGGATATCTTCGCAGAAGACACAGTTGATATGAATCACAAGCTCAAATATCTCGAAACCCATGAAGTTGTCGAACGTGAACTTTAGCTTATGATCGGGTTCTACTTAATATGTTTGAGCTTATTATGTCTAGTAAATCTTCTATGTTTTCTGTTTTATTTAGAAGAATAACTAGTGTTTTGGAATAGCAATGATTGTGACTACACATAGCTATATCCAATGATTTCATCTTCTTGTTTTTAGATTTATTGGTTTTAATTCTAAACTAGTTTTGAAGATGATGGTTGCAGTATTAATCCTTTTGATTTTATATATAGCAATATTTTGATGGGATTTGTATGTTTACGTTCGTGAACTTGATTATCCCATATTTTGTCAAAGGTAAAGTCGTTCACATATTGATATGCAACTATTGATAAAGGAATGAATGGACTTTTGGCAAAACACAAAAGTTAAGCCTATATTGTCAATTATTGATGTAAGATAGGTTCAAATATTTTTTGATTCAAGGATAAAGTCTATTGTGTCACTTTGTGATGGAAAAATAGAATAGGTCCTTGTTTTGTGATCCACGGTGTAGAGCTTAATTGTTCCATATTATTATGTATTACCGTGAAGGTTCAATCTTGTATCTTATGTTGAGCACGATACGACTAAGTCGATTTCTTATTGGCATGGTTGGTTGTTCCATAAAGATGCAAAATGTTGAGCATTAAGAACTAATTTAATCAACTTGTGTGGTTATTTAGTTTGTATTCCATGAGTTCTCTCATGTTGAGTACATGTACGGTTAAGGTTGTCATTTTCTATGATAATCTTAGGCGGGGTTCCATAATCTCTTATATTGAGCCTAAATGAACTAAATCAATCATCTTGTGTGATTATTTAGTTAGCACTCAATAGATTTTTCTCATGTCGAGTGTGGACAATTAAATTGATTACTTTGTGATTAGTTTAATTGTGTAATCCGGTTAGAATATTTATGGGTTCTCTTGTGAATGATCTAATCGATGAATTAAGTCTCCATAAGTTTACTTGTGTTGAGCATATTTAGTCAAGTTAATCTTGGTTAGCTTTGGTTAATATGATTAAATATTTTGGATTCCAAATTCATACTTGTATGCAATTTGTTGAGTCTAAAGAAATCCTTATTTTATCTTGAAATTAAGGTCGCTATTGTTGTTCCTTAGGGAATGACATCTTAGGGGGAGAGTTCTTTTGAACTTGCGCTTAATTTCCAAATATTTGTGGGGAGTGCGGTTGTGTAATTTGTAGGGGTTATCTTGTATCTTTATAAACTCCATGATGAATGCATTTAGCCTCGACTTTATGATTGCATCTAAAAAAGATGATAAAACATTTACCTTTGGTCATGAAATGTCTCTTACGGAAATTTCATTAGGATCCCGTTCTTGTACCTTTGCCAATTTTATTGACAAAAAGGGGGAGAATTAATTATAGTTCACACTACAAATACATATGGTTTTCGGATCATTATGTAAGGGGGAGTGGTTTCCATGTGAGATGGAGTATTGACTACGAGGTGGGGGGGGGGGGGGGGGGGGGGGTGAAGTATCACCATAGTATTGTTGTTGAAGTTGTGATGCAATTGGACTTTGACGCTGTGTAATAATACTATGACACTGTATAACAATGATTGAGAACCAATGCTTTTCTCATTGTTATAGCTATGGATTTTCAACAACGATGATACTAAACTTACAACCTTTGGGATCATTGGACTACTTGGAAGTGACGAACATGTGGAATAGGAGGTACAAAGTTTATTTATATAATTTTTGTATTCCATATGTATTAACAGTTTTGCCACTTAAATTGACAAGGGGGAGATTGTTAGAGCACTGCTCGGTCAAACTCGCATGTATTGCTATCTCAAGCATGTTTGTCAATCTTAGTGATCAAAACTATAAAGTCTTGATTTCTAGTCTACTATAGCTAAGGTCTCGGACTAGGATAGAAAGTGTAGTTGAGCTCAAGAACTCCATGGTGATCATCATGCAAGACGAAGGACTACTCAAGGAACCAGTGGATCTTCATCGACTAAAAGGTTTGTGGAGACTTGAACTTATCTATCACTCAAAATTATATGTACTCTATCTCATATCTTAAGACAAAGGTCGTTTTACTATATAGACTAAGAATATGCACATGTGACATTTCGAGCTGAGTATATCTCGCTTATCTATTTCTCAAAATGGGTGTTGGTAAAGCTTTTGCTTTAGCCAAGTTCATCTTTGCCTAGTGACGAAAGTCATGTTATGTTTCAATCACTTTGGAAATTGCTCTGACAAAAATTAGTTTGTGAATAACAACTATATGACGTCCTTTGAGAATGTTTCAATGATTGAAATGAGAGTTTAGACTATATAACCATTGTGGGATACAAACATTATTGTGGCAATACATATATGTATATGTCCTTAACACTTGAACCGAAGTTTGCGAACTTTGTTGATCAAGTGGAACCGGAACGTGAGCAAAAAATCTCACAACTCCGCGAACCCAGTCCACGAACTAGCGTAAGTTCTCGAACCCGAGAATATCTGCTGAAGTTGAAGCTCAGGTGCAGTCCGCGAACTGACGGAAGTTCTCATCCCGAGAAATTCTGCTGGAGTTTATTAACTTCAACCGGTTAGCTTGAGTCCGCGAACTCAAGAGGTTATGTCTGAAAACGGTGTTCGTGAACTTATCTTAAATTACTAAGAAATGCTTTTGCAAACCGTGGATTTATAGTTCATGAAATGATTCGAGTGAATCACATCGTTTTTAATTCAATTGTGTCTCTTGTAATACTTGAGATCTCATAGCAATTGAACAACTCTCTAACTAGTTCATTTGAGTCATTTGGACTAGTTATGGTGAAGAAGAATATGATTGATATGAAATTTATCATTTGGCTAACCATTTGGTTGACTAATATTGAACCAACCATTGTACACGTTTGGGTACAGTTACACGAACTCAAAACTTCAAGTACATGTGTGTATGGCAAGCTAGGTTTTCGATCTAAAGGTTGAGAGATATTAGCTTGTATCTAATCAGGTTTTCATCTAACAGTGAATATTGAATGCTTTGTTACTAAGATAACATTGATTGCAAACCCTGATTTGAAAGACTATGTAAGGGAGAACTCTAGCAACTAGGAAACCTAATCCCCACACATTCTGTGTGATACTAGTTTGCTAAAGCTAGAGTTGATTCTCCTTTAACCTTTGGTTTTCTTCTTCTAAAACCAGGTTAACGACTTAAAGACTTCATTGGGATTGTGAAGCCAGACCGATACTACTTTTCTTGTAGTTGTGTGATCTGATCTTGCTATTTATATCGCACGAGTACAATTGTAATAATTGTCTTGAGATTTCTATCTCCGATAGGCAAGATAAAAGTAGTCACAAACATCTTCGTCTCATTATTTGTGATTCCTCAATAATCTTCTTCGCTGCGTCAATTAAGTTTATTGTGAGGTGATTGATAAAACTGAGTTGTTCTTCGGGAATATAAGTCTGGTTTTATCGATTGGTTCCTGTTCACCTTGATTTATCAAAATACGGAACAAAACTCATAGGTTTATTCGTGGGAGACGAATTTATCTATTACCTGTAGACTTTTCTGTGTGAGACAAATTTGTTTGCTAAAGTCTTCGACTTTGGGTCTTAGCAATTCTTGGTTGTGGGTGAGATCAGCTAAGGGAATCAAGTACGCAGTATCCTGCTGGGATCAGAGGCGTAGGAGCATAACTGTACCTTGGATCAGTGTGAGATTGGTTTGGGTTCAACTACAGTCCAGACCGAAATTAATTTGGAGTAGGCTAGTGTCTATAGCGGATTAATACAGTGTATGTTTAATCTGGACTAGGTCCCGGGGGTTTTCTGCATTTGTTGTTTCCTCATTAACAAAATTCTGGTATTTGTGTTATTTTTATTCCGCATTATATTTTGTTATATAATTGAAATAATACAGGTTGTGCGTTGTTCAATCGATTAGAATATCCGGCCTCATTGGTTGTTGATTTAAATCGATTGACACTTGGATATTGGTCTTTGGTACCATCCAAGTTATCTCTCTTTGATTAGGCTCGCGAATCATATTTACTTGAGTAAATCAAATCGAGAGATTGAGATAATAACTCCTTGAGTATTTTATATTGATTGAGTCTTGTTGATTCTCTAGAAAACAACTCGGAGTTGTCCATACAGATTGCTAATCGAAATATTGGGTGAGGATGTTAGACCCCCGCATTTTCACATATCTACGAAGTTCAAAAGATAAGTGTTATACTTCATAGTCTAATTCCCTAGTACTATGATAATACAAATATGACCATGTCACATCGCCATAGTATTATATAATATGTACAATATATACAACTGTGCAGTTATGTTTTCAATATAGCACGACTTGAAAGATACGTTAGGAATGAAACATTTCAAGTCAATATAACTAAACTCGAGTGGAAGGATGATATCATCATTTTAGTTTGTTACTTCTTCACATTCTTCAGGTCTTCGGAGTAAATACTTGTATGTCTCAACATTCCCAAACTTTCTAGTCTAACCTAAACGAAGTTGACTCTAATATATATTTAAGCGACTTTAGATGGGTTTTGACACACTAAAATATGACAACCAAACTTGACATACCAACGCTTGGTGAGTTCAACCGAGCTACGCTCTAACAATGTTATCTACGTCATGTCAATAATTTATCATTGTTTGATTATTTTCTTACTAATATGTCCAATACCAAAAGTCTACTCTTTTTTCTCAAAACATCTAAAGTTCTAAACATCCGAAGTTTTAAGATTATTTCACTAGTAGCAGCCGGGTACTAAACCAGAATAGATAGAGCTACAAGACTGCAACCAAAATGGATACATAACTAATTAACGGTTTCATAAAGCTAAACAAAAGACGAAGCATATATAGGTTGTGCATTCGTAAAAACAAGGACAAAATGCAAACAAACATAACATGAGTCTTTACTTTTTATAGTATTCTGAAGAAAATAAATTACTTCCATTTCTGGAAAAGAGTTAATATCACTTTTTTGTTTCAGTCTAAAAATATGCCAAATTGGAAAGATAATAGTAAGCCATTTTTAGAAATGGAGGGAGTATGTGCTCAGAAATAGTTACAACAGAAGAAGTTCTATAAGAAAATATTTTTGTAAAATAAAATTAGAATGGAAATATGATATGAGTTCTCACTGAAATAAAACATATTTTACTGCCTTGAAACAACCGACCTTGAGGGCTAATCAACTCAGATTAGGGAAAAAAAACTATTATTGAGGTTGCAAAATTGGAACTTTGGGCACAAAAAGACAAAATAGGGTCATTTAATAGTAAACTCTAAAGCCTCCTTTTCACATAGTTTTTGAAAATGCGGGGGTACAACAACTACACCCAATATTTTCGTTCGGAAATCTGAATAGACAAACTCCAATATACTTTCAAGAGAATCAACTAGACAGTCAGACTCAATCTAAAGAAAAGTATATGCAAGAGTTTATATCTATGTTTCACAATGTAATCAGCAAATCAAACAGATTGAAATCCGCGAGCCTGATTATTATGTAAAACAACTTGAATGGTACAAAGGCCAATGTTCAAGTGTCAATCAATTTATATCAACAACCAAAGGTTGGTGTAGGACCAGAATATCGCTACAACGCTATTCCTGCGATATTAACAACGCTTCTGCAAGCGTCTCTGCCAATTCTTTAATAACGTCTCACGAGCGTCACAAAATACTCAAAAGAAACTGACGATGAAAGAAGTAAAAGAAGAATACATTGATCCTGCGATGGTCATCGTTCTTGCGATGGAGAATATGGTAGAAATTGCGATGAGATCGCAGAATAGATCCGAAATAAGAGGAAAACTTAGCTGTCATCCATTATGTAAATCCCTATATAAAGGGCTCGATAGATCCAGAAAAGGATGATGTGTTTTTGAGAGTTGAAAGAGTCTTGAGGAGAGAGAAACTTCAAGAGAATATTTGTAATCTTGATTTCTTCCAATTCTGTAAACATTTTTGAGATTTGAATAGTAAAGTGTCGTTTAAATCTTTGAAGTTTAATTGATTTCCAATAGATTTCTATAGAATCTTAACAAGGGTGTAGTGTGGGAATTCCTGCAACTATATTTTGGCGCCCGAAACAGGGAAGGATTAGCAAAAATTAAAAAAAAAAGTGAAGAAAAAGGTAAGAATTATTCAAGATTAAGGAAATCATTAAGTAAATCGGTGAGATAATTGAAGGAAGAATGATCAGAATCAAAAAGGATTGTAGAAAATTGGAATGTGATGTGGTAACAAGAGCAATGGTTGATAGATTTCATGAAAACATTAAGGGGAAGATACATAAACGGGATTTTGAAGGAAGGAAGATTATGACAGTGGAGAAGATATCATCATTAAAAGATTAGAAAAAGCGGGAGATCACATTCACAGGTTATAAATACCAAGAAAATCTAAGTCATACATCTTCTTTGGTAATTACGATATCCGCTATACTAGTGAGAAAGGGAGAATCCATAAAATCTGAAGAAGAATGGGCTATGAATAGAAATTTAGTAGATGCAGGAAGTTCTGTGGATATAATGTTCTATCATACTTTTAAGAAAATGGGATATAAGGATGAAGAAATGTTAAATTCAACATATCATATTCATGGATTTGGAAAATCGTTAACAAAACCTAAAGGCGAAATAGTGGTACGAATTCCACTAGGAGAAATTAAAACACAAGTATCATTATGTGTGGTAGATGTGGAATCACCGTACAATATGATACTGGGAAGACCATGGATACATGCAATCAAGGATGTAGCATCAACGTTGCATAAGTGCATTAAATTTCCTATGCCCAGTGGAATTGGAGAAATTAGAGGAGACACAGATTTTGCGAAATTGTGTTACCAAGTTGAAGTAAGAAATTGCGAAGAACGTCCAAAACTGCGAAAAGCTCGCAGAAAATTGGCGAGAGAAACAAAGAAGGAAGAAGAATTTAAAGTTTACGTGATAAAATCAAAAGAAGGAAAATGAATACCCAATGAAATCCCACAAGAATAAGGTGAATTCGCGAGAATTCTGAAAGCACCAACACCAATGGGAGAACCTGAAGCCAATTATGTCGCAGCAGAACCAACAAAGGAAATAAATATTGGGAGTAAAGAAGAGCCTAAAATGCTGAAAATTGGGACTAGAATGAAGGCAGATGAGGAAGAAAGAACTATAAATCTTTTGCGAGAGTATGCAGATATCTTCGCGTGGAGTATGGACGAGATGCCAGGGATAGACCCGTTAATAGCATGTCATAAATTAGAAATCAACAAAAACATAAGACCATTTAAGCAAAGAATAAGGAAGATCACAACAACATATCATTCACAAATAGAAGAAGAATTACAGAAGATGCTCGACGCAGGAATTATAAGGCAAGCAAAATATCCAGAATGGATTGCAAATATGGTAGTGGTCCCAAAGAAGAATAAGGGGATAAGAATTTGTATATATTTCACTGATTTAAACAAGGCTTGTCCAAAAGATAGTTTTCCACTACCAGATATTCCACAGATGGTTGAATCAGCAGCAGGAAATGCTAGAATATCATCGTTGGATGGGTATAAAGGATATAATCAAATCCCCCTCGCTGAAGAAGATCAAGAACATACCGCATTTTTTTCTCCAAGAGGATTATATTGTTATACAAAGATTCCATTTGGCTTACGAAATGCTAGGGAAACGTATCAAAGAATGGTGGAGAAGGTGTTTGCCAAGTGGATCCACAAAACATTAGAAGTGTATGTAGATGATATGCTGATCAAAAGTAAAGAAGCTGAGGATCATGTGCAAGATTTGAAAGAGATTTTCGATCAAATGCGACAATTCAATATTAAAGTGAATCCCGATAAGTGTACTTTTGGAGTAACTTCAGGGAAATTTTTGGGGTATATTGTATCAAAAGAAGGAATACAAGTTGATCCAGAAAAAGTACAAGCAATTCGCGATATGCCGACACCTGTGACGGTCAAAGATGTGCAAAAATTAAATGGACTCTTAGCCTCGCTGGGAAGGTTCATTTCGCCATCTTCAGACAAATGCAAACATTTTTTCGATATACTCAAGAAGGGAGCAAAATTCAGGTGGACAGATGAATGCGAAAAAGCTTTTCAAGGAATAAAAGAGAATTTAACGAACATAACTATTTTACAGAAAGCAGAATAGGGAGAAGAATTATTGATTTATCTTGCAACAACCACATATGCGCTAAGTGCTGTGTTGCTTCGAGTAGATGCAGGGGTAGAAAAACCAATTTATTACATTAGTAAAACATTCAATTCTGCAGAGAGAAATTATTCAAAGATTGAGAAACTAATTCTAGCATTGGTACATACAACTTTCAAACTTCGCATATATTTTCAAGCACATAAGGTCAAAGTGTTAACGAAAGTGCCAATTGAGTCAGTAATGAAAAATTCAAAAAGATCAGGCAGAGTTGAGAGATGGAATGCACAAGTAGGACACTTTGATATACAGTATGAAATTTTATCCTCGCCAAAGTCACACGTCATCGCAGAGTTCTTAGCTGAATTTACTTTAGAAGATGATGAAGCTATGGAGGAGATGATGGATGTAGAAGAGGAATGCGGAGATCCAAAAGATTTATTAACAGAACCCAACATATGGGAAATATTAGTGGATGGATCATCCAACGGAGAAGGAAATGGAATTGGAGTTATTTTCATATCGCCAGAAGGGGAAAAAACAGCCTTTTCATTTAGATTAGAATTTGCATCCACTAATAATGAAACAGAGTATGAAGTTGTGATTCATGCTTTAAAATTCGCGATAAAAATGAATTTGGAAAATGCCAGAATCACCAGTGATTCACAATTGGTTATTCGTCAGATAAAAGGAGAGTATACAACAAATGAACCATCTTTGAGAAAGTACAAAAGACTCGTTGAAGAATTATCTGTGAGAATTCCAAAAATAAAATGGAGACACATATCAAGGAAAGATAATAGACTCGCAGATGCTTTCGATTTCATATCTAGTATGATGACAAATCCATTGGCGAGGTGCATAAAAATTCAAACACTTTCATTTCCATCGATAAACAAAGAAGAAGAAGAGCCAGATGTAATGATGGTAGAAGCTGACGAGGGAGAACCTACGAGCAATATCACAGATTGGCGAGCAGATCTTCATGCATATTTGGCGAGAGGAGAAATTCCAAGAAATAGATTAGAAGCACACAAGCTGAAAAGTAGGGCAACCAATTATGAGCTAAGAAATGGAGTGTTATATCGCAGATCTTTTAACGGACCATCGCTAAGATGTTTGACGAGAGAAGAAGGACAAAAAGTATTAAAGATGTTACATAGTGGTGATGCTGGTAATCACAGTGGAGGAAGATATTTAGCATATAAAACAATAATGCAGGGTTATTACTTGCCGTATATGCATGAGTATGCAAAACAACTTTCAAGGCGTTGCGAGGATTGCCAGCGATACAAAAAAAATATACATGCACCAGGAGCACCATTATCATCTTCAAAAAGTGTATGGCCTTTTGGGAAATGGGGGTTAGATATTGTGGGACCATTTGTACCTGGTTCTGGACAAAGAAGATATCTGATTGTCGCAACATATTATTTCACAAAATGGGGAGAAGTAAAGGAAGTACAACATATTCGCGATAAAGATATTTTTACATTCATCTTTGAAAATATCATCTGCAGATTTGGGATTCCAGCACAATTAGTATCTGATAATGGGAAGCAGTTTGAGGGACAGAATATAGAATTGTTACTCAACGCATTTAAGATAAAATGTGGAAAGTCTACTCCTTTATACCCACAAGCAAATGGTCAGGCTGAGGCAACTAATAAAACAATCGCAGACATCTTGAAAAAGAAGTTAGAAGGATACCACAGAGCATGGTGCGAGCAAGTACATAATGCAATATGGGATTACAACACAACTAGACGATAAGCAACTGGAATGTCACCATTTTGTTTGACATATGGGGTAGAAGCTGTATTACCAACAAAAGTTGTTATTCCTACAACAAAAAGAGAAGCATGGGAAAAAAAATTAAGTGCCGGTATGATACTGAATAAGTTGGATGAATTAGAAGAAAAAAGAGAACAAATTTTACAACATATGGAGAATTATCAACTCAGATTAGCTCGCGAGTACAACAAACGTGTTAAGAAGCGCGAATTCCAACCTGGTGGTTTAGTACTGCGAGAAACACCTAGTTATCAGCGAGAAAGTGGTGGAAATTTGGCGAGAAAATGGGATGGACCATACATCATTAAAGAGATAGTTGGAACAGGGGCATACAAACTAATGGATCCTGAAGGAAGAGATGTTGGTCAAAGACTCGATAGACCGTGGAATAGATTATTTCTGAAGAGGTATTACCAATAACATCTTCTGCGAAATAAGAAATACTGGTATGTTATATGATGACACAGATAATAAATTCTTATCTCTCTTACAATTGAAAAATTCTTCTGATAACAAAGCGCAACAATAACAGCGAGCATTATCGCAAGAAAAGCGAATAAAATTTCGCAGAGATTAAAGAATGGGACGAACCTTTATGGCGTGCACCCTAGTTCGCGAATAAAATTTCGTAAGAGGCAAATTTAAGACCTAAAAGCGCGTCATAGGAGGGGGTATCTCTTGACATGATTCAGGGGTAAGGTTATACCGCTGTTGGATCCTGAGTCATGCAGATATTGGGGTTAAAGAAACCCTATCCGGGAGATAGATCTTGGATTTCCAACTATATATGGTTATACCCTGGTTGGACGACCGAGAATCTCTTCCAAGAAATGCAAAGTATGACCAAGGCGCCGAGGTACACGGTTGAGCCAAGGGTGCCAAGGGCGTACGAAACTCCCTTGCCATTCTTGGTAAGTATTGGCTATGATGCACTTGGCCTGAAGAAAACCCCACTTAGGGTGCAGTCTTGTAACTATAAGCCATATAGGCATAAAGGACAAGAGGCTGCGAAAACAGCTGGTTTTTGGTAAATCTGGATGGGAGGAGCTAGTCTTGTATGGCCGATGTGCCCTCCTTGAAGGGGCAACCAAGGGGAAGATAAGGGCGGCACCCTCCATTAGGGAGCTGATAAGTGTCTTAAGACGACAATGTCATGGGGATTTATGATCGCAAGAACATTTAGGCTTGTCATATTGTCGCGTGACGTAAATTATACAGAGGCAACAAGCCAAAAGTTAAGATGAGATCAATGGGTTTTTACATGAAAGTGTAAAGACGTCCTGCGATTTCATCGCAAGACGACAATGTCATAAGGATAAATTCTTGACAGAGAGTTTATACTTATCATATTGCCACAAAGATTTTGAAAAAACACGGATAAGACAAGATCAAAGGGTCTTTACATGCAAATGTTAAGAAATTCTGCGATTTTGTTGCAGACAGAAAAAGTTTGGCAAAATAAGACCTTTACCTAGGAAGGCAAAATAAGACCAAAAGAATAATCTTACCAATTAACTATTCCATTTTAAGATTGCAGAAAGTATTCATTCATCGCAGAATCATATATAAGAAGGAAAATTCTTCACATCGCAACGATATTCATTGTATCGCTAATATATTCATACTTTCGTGAACAATGCAACAACACAATTCCTTAAAGAAGATACAGAAAATGATTCACCATTTCAAGAAAGATAATGAAGGGCAAGTAAGGGAATATAGAAGTAAGATTTCATTATCTTCCTTGAAGTAAGCTAAATTGAAAGGTAAGTTCTAAAAGGTCTCAAAAATTACATCAATCGCAAAAAAGAAGAAGAAAAAGAAAGCAAAGATAAAATTCAAGTTTCGGCGGTGGCTTCGCCAGATTTATTCTTCTTGCTCGTTAGATTCATTATTTCTGCCATAGTTATCAGCTTCTTCAGCATCCTTTTCATCATGAGTCTCTCCTTCTTTTGCCTCTTCATCAACATTTGCTTCGCCACCCGCAGCTGCTTCTTTGGGAGGACTTCTTTTTTCTTCTTCTTCACCATCTTCTTGAGTGGTATTTTCTTCGTCATTAGTAAACTCTAAATCTTCATCCATGGGAAGAGGAATTTCATCATCATCAACCTTTAGAGGAGGAACAGTTACAGGAGGAAGAGAATTGGAGAGCAGAATCTCGTTCACAAGAACTTCAGCACTGAGATGGACCTTGCGAAGGAAACTTCTATCACGATTCCTAATCTCTATGTTTTTAAAGTACTCGAGATAATCAAGTATTCTTTCTACTTTTTCGCGGGAATCAAGATAATTAGAAACAAAAAACTTATTTTCTTTGCCAACTTTATCCAATTTAGCGGTCAGATCAGTGATGGTATAATGAAGATTTCTTTCGGACTCTGCGAGCAACAAAATAATAAAAGATCAGTTAGACAAAAATTTCACAAGGAATATAACATAAAATTTTATAAGAAGATCAACAAGAGAGGCAGTCAATTGACTACCTTCTTTTTGCGAGGTTAAGTTTTGGATTAATGCAAATAAACAGTTCTCCCATTGATTCATGGCATCATCGAATTTATCGCCAACCATACCCTTCAGACGAGATTTCATGCTTTCTTCTTTGTTGCGAAGATATGGGTTTTCCTTTGCTAATAAAGAATGAGATTCCTTTAATTGAGAGTATTGATCTTGAAGTTCGCTGGCTCTTAAACTAAGAGTTAATCTACCCTTGATAAGTTTATCCTTCTCGGCAGCAGATGATTCAGTTAATTCCTTGAGCTCATTCTTAAGAGAGTGAAGAGATTTCTCTTGATTATTACATATGCTTTGAAGATTACTTAATTGCTGCAAGGAAATCGCCATCAAGCTTGAAAATCTATGTTTTTCTTGGGACAAGGTTTTATTCTCATCTGATAAAGATTCCATCGCCAAATTAGCCTTAAAAAATAAATATGAGAGGCGATCAACCTCACCACTTAATAAATTCTGCCTTTGCAATAATTGATTATTCTCGTTAGTAAGATTATTTATGTGATCAATTGAATAAGTGTAAAGATTGTCTAGTCTAGTATGTTGATCCATCCAAGAATCTCTTTCAACGCGAGCTTCTTCAGCGATAGATTCAAATTTGAGTCTTTCTATGAAACGAGTCCGATTTGAAACTAATATATGAATCAAGAATTTAAGAAGGAAGCTTGAGTACATAAAATATGTAAATAAAACAGAAAAACAAAAGAACAGAGGCAAGAAAAATGTACCTTTCAGCTCGTCATTTTTTCTGCGAAGATTCTCGCAGTCTAGAGAAGAGTTGAGAAGCCTGTGATTCAAAGTATCACATTAAACAGTTTTATCTTGAAGGATTTTCCTCAGAGCTTCAATCTCATTTTCCAAAGACGCTCGTGAAGCATTATCATCAGAGCCAAAATACTTGAGTAGATTCTCGAAAGCTTCATGCTGGAGAGGGTCAGTGGAAGACTTTCTAGCATTTTCTAAAATGTTAGCCAAGATTTTAAAAGCAACAACAACACCTGCAAAAGTTTCGTTTGATGAAGGAAGGGGTGTAGAAGATGAAGTAGTAATGAGAGCAAGTTGACGATCATTTGTGATGGTTGAGTTGTCAGGAGGAGTATGTGGAAAAACAACAGTTGAAGGCCGTAAAGGACTATAAGGAGTCTCAGTCACAACAATTTTAGAATCCTGATCTGTTAAAGGTTCAGAAGAAGTAGAAGTATGGGTAGCGATATTCTCGCAAACAAAAGTAGAAAGATTTGGTTGCGATGGTGTGGGAGTAATCCTCACGGATGTTAATGTGGGCATAATAAGATCTTCTCCAAGTGTCTTAAAGTGGCGAGATCTTTTGGGAGGCTTATCAGGGTTCTCGTCATTCTGCGAACAATAACTCAGATAAGAAACAGAGGCAACAATATTGTTATTAGGAAATAGAATATGTTTCTTACTACCTTATCATTCGCAGAACTCCTCTTCTTCTTCTCTACTAGTCTTTTGCGAGTGTTAGGGTTTTGAATCGTGGATTGTTTAGTTCCTCTGAAAAGAAGACACAACATGGAAATTATAAGGAATCAAATAAGAAAGATTGGAGAATGAAAGTAAAAATTGGCTTAAATAAATGTCATAAATCAAGAAACATACCTTGGTGACTCCATTAGAACAGTAGCAGAAGAAAATGAAGAAAAAGAAAGTTGCAGACGGAAGACGAAGTAGACAAATGAAGAAGATGAAGAAACAGAAGAAGAAAGTTAGTTTTAAAATTTAGTCCTACCTTTTATAGGCAAACGAGGGTGGGCCCATTGAGCAGAGACGTGTCAGTAAATGGAGGAATTCACAACACGTGTAAGAAAGGCTAAATTAATGGAATCTTGTCAAGGAGAAAGTATAAAAGGGAAAAAAGCTGCGAGGGTAATAAAGAATATTGGTTCTCATGATCTTCTCTTCTTCGCAGAAAAGACATGAGAAGAGGCAAGATGTAGGACCAGAATATCTCTACAACGCTATTCCTGCGATATTAACAATGCTTCTGCGAGCGTCACTGCCAATTCTTTAATAACATCTCACGAGCATTACAAAATACTCAAAAGAAACTGACGATGAAAGAAGTAAAAGAAGAATACGTTGATCCTGCGATGGTCATCGTTCTTGCGATGGAGAATATGGTAGAAATTGCAATGAGATCGCAGAATAGATCCGAAATAGGAGGAAAACTTAGCTGTCATCCATTATGTAAATCCCTATATAAAGGGCTCGATAGATCCAGAAACGGATGATGTGTTTTTGAGAGTTGAAAGAGTCTTGAGGAGAGAGAAACTTCAAGAGAATATTTGTAATCTTGATTTCTTCCAATTCTGTAAACATTTCTGAGATTTGAATAGTAAAGTGTCGTTTAAATATTTGAAGTTTAATTGATTTCCAATAGATTTCTATAGAATCTTAACAAGGGTGTAGTGTGGGAATTCCTACAACTACAGTTGGATTATCTAATTGATTGATCTTAACGCACAACCTGTGATATTTCTATTATATAACAAAATATAATGCGGAAAACAAATAACACAGGCACCAGAAATTTTGTTAACGAGGAAACCGCAAATGCAGGAAAACCCCGAGACCTAGTTCAGCTTTGAACACCACACTGTATTAAGCCGCTACAAGCACTAGCCTACTACCAATGAACTTCGTACTGGACTATAGTTGAACCGTAATCAATATCACACTGATTCAAGGTACAGTTGCGCTCCTTATATCTCTGATCCCAACAGGATACTACACACTTGATTCCCTTAGCTGATCTCACCCACAACTAAGAGTTTCTATGACCCAAAGTCGAAGATTTGGTAAACAAATCTGTCTCACACAGAAAAGTCTATAGGAATAGATAAATCTGTCTCCCACAGAAATACCTACGAGTTTTATTCCGTCTTTTGATAAATCAAGGTGAACAAGAACCAGTTGATATACCAGACTTATATTCCCGAATAACAGCCTAGAAACATCAATCACCTCACAATAATCTTAATTGTATGGTAGCAAAACAAGATACCGTGGAATCACAAATGATGAGACGAAGATGTTTGTGACTACTTTTTATCTTGCCTGTCGGAGATTAAATCTCGAGCCAATCTTAAATAAGATAGTAATCAAACACGATAAAAACACCAAGATCAGATCACACAACTACATTGAAAATAGTTAGGTCTGGCTTCACAATCCCAATGAAATCATTAAGTCGTTAACCTACAAGGTTTCGTGAAAAACCTAAGGTTAAAGGAGAATCGACTCTAGCTTATACAACTAGTATCACACATGAGGTGTGGGGATTAGTTTTCCCATTTGCTAGAGTTATCCTTTATATAGTTTTCAAACTAGGGTTTACAATCTAAGTTACCTTGGTAACAAAACATTCAATATTCACCGTTAGATAAAAACCTGATTAGATTCAAGCTAATATCTTTCAACTGTTAGATCAAACTTTGCTTGTTATACACAAATGAAATGTACCCTCATTTAGGTTTTGTAACCGTACCTAAATGTGTACACCATGTTGTCTCAATCGTAGTTAACTTAGGTTAGCTATATGAACACTCTCATATCAACCTTATCTATTTTAACCATAACTAGTTCAAATAACTCAAATGAAACTAGTTAAAGAGTTGTTCAATTGCTATATTCTCATAAAAGTATACAAGAACACAATTGAATCAAAATCGGTTTGATTCACTCGAATCAATTCATGAACATTATAGCCACAGTTTGCAAAGAATGCATTCCTTAATATATAAATGTATTATTTCATGAGCCAATCGATTTTAGAACTTTAACCACTCAAGTATGCAAATGGGTACGCATACTTAAGTAACCTGTCTGAGTTTGGGTTCGCCAGTATGAAAACGGGTATGCATACTTAGTACACTTCCAAATCCCAGCAGAAATTCCCTGACCTATACCTTACGAAAGTATGCATACCGGTATGTGTACTCGGTACTCGGAATTTCACAACTACAAGTACGCATACGGGTATGCATACTTTAGTTCCGGTCATGGATCACATACATGCAAGAATGCACACTATGTTTATAATCCAATGATGGTTAAGTAATCTAAACTCTTATTTCAATCATTGAAACTGTCTTAGAGGATGATAATAGCCGTTTTCACACACTATTAGCATCAAAGAAACTTTCAAGTTATTGAAATAATCATAACGAAACATTCCAAGTCTACACCAAATGATTGTATCACGCAAACCATGTAAGATGTTACTCAGCAATTTCCACATGATCATCTTTTGACTTTCGTCAAGAATATAAGATGAACTTGGTTGAAGCAAAATCTTACCAACACATATTTCGAGAAATATGTAAGCGAGTAAATCTCAACTCGAAATCTCAAATGTGTATAATCGAAAACTATCATAATACGACCTTTGTCTCAATATAGGAGATAAAGTAGAAACAGACTTTCCAAGTGATAGATGAGTTTCAGTCTCCACATACATTTTGTTGATGAAGTTCCACAAGCTCTCCTTAGTAGTTATTCGTCTTCAATTGATGAATGTCGTTAAGTCTAATGCTCAACTACACAACATATCCTAGTCCGAGACATCACTCTAAGTAGACTAGAAATCAAGACTTATAGTTTTGATCACTAACATTAACAAACAAGCTTGAGATAACAACACTTGCGAGTTCGACCGATCAGTGCTCTAACAGTTTTGATAATGGATAAATCACCCTTTATTAATTTGTGTTAATGAACTTAATTACTTAAACTAATTATGTGGTTAAATTAAATTAATGAATTTATTTATAGTTAGTATTGTGAATCAAGTAAAACTTGATTTTTTTTTGTTGAAATTTCAGAGTCTCCTATGGCTAGGACTTAAGACTAACCTAGCCGTACAATTCTGTTTATGGATGGGTCTTTATTATTTCCATGCCATAAGTAAAATTTTCAGTGTCACTACGGTTGGGAGTTCATGAAAAAAATAAATCTAACTTACGACCGAGAGCTCTTCATTTTCCACCCGTAATTGTACATTTATCTAACGTATGGTTAGGAGTTCATCAATTCCCAGTCTAATTTATTGTTTATGCCTGGGAGTTCATCAGTGTCCAGCTGTAGATAGTTCCTGAAACTGAAACTTGAAATTGAATTTTGAACAACCTAACCTATTTAAGGAAAAACATGGTGAAGTTTTCGATTCTTACCCAATAAAATTCATTTCTCTTCAACGATTAATCCTCGTTTGGAAGAAAAAAAATTTTTAAAGGATATGGAAAAATAGATTTAGGTTTAGTTAATAAAATGATATAGGTTTAACATCTACCACATATTAGGTTCCCCCTATCCGTATTTAGGATACTTGAATCCTACGGCAACCCTCAAAGAAAAAATATGCAACCCTAATAATAGGTTTCTAAAGAATAATGATATTTTGATTAAATTCATCATTATTGTCGATTTGGGGGCAACAAACTAAGTCTCGACACGAACGGGCTAGAATGGTTTGGATTGAGAGTATGAGAGCAGTCGTTTGTTCTTCACTTCTTCTGGTGACTTACGCATCTACAAGGATGAAACTCCTGAAGTTGCAATACCAGTTTTACATCTTTATATATGCAATTCAGTAACATCCCAGAATGGCATATAAGTAAAATATGTCCAATATATGAACAAAGGTATTGAATGCCAAGTGCTCAGAGCGAGCATTATGGTGAAGTAAAAAATCTATAAAATAATTTTGCTAACATTTTAGGATTGAAAAAAAGCAACCACTATACGAGAGAAGTATCATGTTGGCTAATAGTTTTGTCAGATCTTTAGAGCAAACAATATGGGAAGGAGTTTTCATCCTTCTTCTCTACTGAACATGGAAATTTCAAATACGATGGCAGCTAAAGGCTAGATTGTGTAGTTTTCGTATTTGGTTCCATAACTTTGTAAAAGCTTATTGATTTTTTTTTCTTGAATGAGACTTAATATCCTGCCAAAGAGGAAGCTAAGTATCCGTTATACACCATTTTTGTTCCACGTCTTATGTCGGGGAATATATAAGTTTGTTTTAAAACTTAAATTAGTTTCCCCTTCAAATTGCTTCAATACTCATAAAGGTTTTCATCAAAAAAAGGAATTTTGATTGTTTCATGTTTAACTCTACTGAATTGGATTTGTTTTCTAATGTCTTGATTGTTTCATGTTTAACTCTATTGAAATATTTAACCATTGTATATATAATTTGAGGGGAAAATACTGGCCTCAGGTTGAAAGTTATGCCAAAAGCTTGAATTCTAGATCTTCTGGCCCCCGACCAATAGGATTTAAGGATTTTGGAATATATTCGGCGAACCAAATGGGAAAATGATCAAAACCATAACCAAAACCAAACCATTCTTTCTATTTTTGTCGCGTCTCCATTTACCTACTCGCAAAACCAAAACGAAAACCCTAATCTTTCTCTTTTTTATTCTCTTTGTGTTATCGTCTACTTTGATTCTATTATCTTCCCTTATCTGAATCTATTATCTTCCCTATTATACACATGATTTCAATTTACCAAATGGGTAAATGATCGAAACCAGAACCAGAACGAAAACCCTAATATTTCTCTTTTTGTTGCCGTCTCAATTGATTATATTCTCTTCCCTTCTCTGAATATATTCTCTTTCCTGTTATACACATGATTTCAATTTGTAAGCGATGGATTTGATGTAGTTAGTCAACTAAAGCTAAAGAAGAAATTAGTTTATTCATGTGAATTTTGCAGGTGAGAGTGGGAACATCGAAAATCGAGAGTGCATGACCACCATAAAGGAGTAGAGGAATGAAAAACATCCATAGTTCCATTTTATTGACGAGATGATGCTAACATTTATTGTAATAATGAACAATATACTCAGGTCCTCTATTCCATTTTATGCTGATTAAGTTGAGAATATGGTAGTCTTGCTGGACTCACTAAGTTGGTGGAATTCAATAGTGGATTTTACTAATGGTGATAATGTTTATAACTATCATTGGCCTCCTATTTCTACTCAGTTTTGTTGTAGTAATTGTTATTTACTGAGCGAAATCATTCATGATAATGGTTTTCTCGGCAAAATTCTGTAAATTATGTGTTTTTGTATTAAATGTTACTATTTAATGGAGATATTATTTTCATGCTAGCTAATCATGAAATGATGACCAAGGCTATTGATGGAACAAAAATGATAGATGCACCGAAGTTTTACACTTCGGTTTGCATCGGGCTCTAATAGCAGTATCCCCATGCTAAGCTCCAGGACTTGCAGGGCCCACCATCTCTATTAGAGCCATGTGCAAACTAAAGTGTAAAACTTCGGTGCATCTAGCACAACTGTGGATGGAACTCCTGTGGTAAACACATGGTATGGTCGAGTAAGTGTTTACTGATTATTTTATAATTTTAGTTAGAGTTTGTTTACTCTCATTGGTGTATTCTGGCGGAGTACTATACCAAAGGTTGAAATAAGGTCAGGCCAGAAACTATTAAATCATATTTTTGGTTGGGATAAAGATAAAGAATTTTCTTTTATGTTTTTGAGTTCTAAAATAAAAAAAAACCTAAGAATAAAGCAAGTGTGTGATTATTCATTGTTATCTACAAATGTGATTTTGAGCAAGAATGAAAATGTGCAAGTATCACATTCTCTCACTGCAAGAGTGATTGCAAAAGAGATTTACCTCGGATAATTTATTTTGGGAACTATGCAAAATCTAAAAATTGCTTACACAACTTTAGGCAAGAGCCGCGAAACATCTTAAAGAGCGAGACTTAGTCCACGACTCCACTAATATTTTTGTTGAGTTCTTTGTGATTATTTGTTGGTGAATTTCAACAAATGTTCCAACATCTTAAAAATAGTATCCATATATTCTTTGAATTTAAGTTTGGCGGACACTGAAGATCGCACAACTAGGGGTGAGCATTTGACCCGTAATCCGCCGATTTAACCGGGACCAATCGTTCATTTGAGGATGGATGTCCGGACCATTCGTCAATGGATTGGATGCGGATGGAATTTTTGAAATCCAACGGATAACGGATCGGGCCCGGATGCAACCTAGAAAATCCGTTGGACATCCATATCCGTTAAATTAAGGGCATTTATGTAGTTCTAGAAAATACTATAGATCATTTAGGAATTTTTAAGATGTTTGCTTGGGGTGTTGTATATAACATTTTTATATTTGTATACATATATAGGATATGTAGGTTTTATAAGGAGTTATTTGTGTTAGCTTTATTTTCTTTACTATAAATTTTAAATAAAACAAATCCATTGGACTATCCGCATCCAATCCATCCATCCGTGCATCCATTGGATGCAAATCCGTTGGATATGCATTGGATGCAGATGCTAAATTTGAAATCCGTAGTGCAATGGATTGGATGCGGATGAGGCGAAAACCGGTCCATACCGGGCCATGCTCACCCCTACGCACAACACAATTTGGCCAAATATTAAGTAACCGAATCAAACTAGTCAGGCCCCAAAATGGTCCCCTTATTTTTTGAGGGCTGTTTTTGGGCATACCAAAAAATTATCGGGCATACATTTTGTCTAGGTTCGGCTCATAAGTTGTGAGCCGAACCTAGCAAACCTAGGCAAAAAAAAAAGTTGTGAGCCGAACCTTGAGTATGCCCGGTAATTTTTTGGTATGCCCAAAAACATGTCTCTATTTTTTTATGAGGAAACCATAAAAATGAGGGAATATGGAGAATGTAGATGCGTTTTACTACAACCTACATCCAAAGGATAGAAATCTCCTACTCATGCAAATGAAAGTATGGACATGATGATAGACACAAGGATATACATGGTTCGGTATGATTACCTACGTCCACAGGGGTGAAAGTATGAATCTTATTACTTCAAGGTGTTACAATGGTGTTGCTCTCTCAAGTGAACTAGCTCTCAACTTTACTTCTTTCTTTTTCTGATTACAAGTCTCTCTCCTCCCAATATATCCTACCCTCTTTTGGGTACAAGTTCTTCTATTTATAGGGGAGGCTTCATACAACCAAACTAGGGTGTTGGTCACAACATATCTAACTTGAAGTCCTGTCATCGGGCCCGCCTGCGTCGTACCTTATTCCGTCACTATGGCCGATAAGCTTTGATCCCTTTGTAGTTCCTTGTCCGAGGCGATCCGTTCGGGTGTTATCTTGGTGCGATGTCGCCCTTCCAACCTGTCGCCCTTGCATCTGGCCGATATGACACGTATCTTCTTATACCTTTGACTACCACTCCTCGGTTGACCCAATACGTCTCGTCTTCCAGCTTTGTCAGAGGCCTGCGGTCGAGTCTTGTCCGACAGCTTTAGAGTGATCACGCCCGATCCACGTGGATCCTTAAATTTCGCGCCTTCCAGCCTCTATCCCGTGCTTCTCGTCTCTTCATGTTTGGGTATCTCATAGATTGAGATGTTTCCACCTAGCCCTGGGGATAATTTACACCTACATTTATGCCCCTTCTTTCGCTCGTGTGGCAGACACGAGTGGAAGAAAGACGTCCCCGCTTCCCACGTCCTCGTTCATGCCGAGATTTCCGCCATGCAGTCCCCCATTAACTCCACTTTATTACATGTAACCGTTGGTGCCGGTTATAACTTCTCTTCTTTAAATAGTCCAACTCATATTCTCTTTCTTCTTCTTCACCTTTTCTTTTTTAGCCTCCAGACGCTGCGACTTTTTCTTCGAGATTATTCATCATCTTCTACCTCAGTAAATCCTTATCTTCTCGATTTTCTTCCTTCATCTCTCCATCTCCGAGTGCTACAGTGGATGCAGTTACATTTTCGTCGTCCCAACCTCCTTTATCGATTTTCGAGTTCTGTACTATTCCCGTTCATGGCTTCTTCTCCCTCGATGACTGAGAAAAGGTGTGTGGATGATGTTTTTTCTGAGAATGATGTTTTTTCCCTTGCTTCCCTGTTTTCGTTTGATAGTCCCTCTAAGTACGATGATCGCGCCATAAAATCTATCTTTCCTGATGATTCTCCTTCTATTTCGTGCAGGTCCGAGAAAAGGGTGAAAGATATCTCTGATGAAGAGTTCATTGAGCAGTTGAAAGAGAAGTACGATCTTCAAAGTTACGAAGTTACCCTGATCTTGGGCCAAAACATCCTCTTGAAGAAATCCGACATGGATAAGTATGAGCAGTCGGCTGATTGCGTGGTCATTACTCAGGGTCAGCTAGAGCTAGGACTTCGTCTCCCTTTGTACAACCCTAATAGCCCTTTTTATTATGAGGTTCTCTACCATCTCAAGCCTTATCGCGCCCTGGCTCAATAGACTGGCAACACTTTTCGCATTATGGATGAATGGAAATATCGCCGATATGGTCACGGTTCTACCGCCGAGTGGTCGACCTACAAGCCCGAGCACGCTCTAGAGTATACTGTTGCCAATTTCCTTGTCAACTATCGAGCCGCTACCTCAACCAACAGTGATCTTGCCGGTCACCATCGTCAGAGAACCATGCCCAAGGGTGTTGAGAGGATGATGCTGGATGCTGATCCCATTGGCCAAGGTTCTAACAGGCGACCCCGTCACACAAATGATCCAATCTATCCCCGAGTTCCACTCCTTGTCTGAGGTCCTATTTTACATGGTAGCTTTCCGTCGCCTTCATTTCCGGCCGAGCCCTATACTTTTTGGGTAGTTAACGACGACAGGCCGATAAGGTATGTGTCTCCTTCTACTTTCCTCAATTTCTAACTTGTTGGTTCTTACAAGGGTTAGCTATTTGTTGTCATTAAATCCTCAGGGCGACTCTACCAAGGCTGCCGCATCGTCGAGGAAAAGAGGTACTAGCACAAGGGTTGAGGAAGACCAACGGAAGGTAACAAACACAGTGTTTTTATTATAAGTACATGTACTTGCCCATGTTTTTTGCCTTCACATGTTCTGACTAGAAGCCTTGTGCGGAAATTCCCTAGGCGTGATGATGATGAAGCCGATGTGGAGGAGATTGACCCTCAGCCTCTTAGACGTAATCCTCATAGGGGCAAGCATGTTGTTGCTAAGCCACAGCAAAGGCAAAAACCAATCTTTAATATCCCCGATGAAGATGACATATTCGGTGAGGATTTCTCAGATGACAAGGGCGATGAGAAGGAGATGGGCGAGAATGTTGGTCCTGAAGTGGTCGTTAATCCTGAATTGGCCGACAAACAAGAACCCCTGAAGGCGCCCGAGCTAGGAAATACTGTTAATGCTGAATCGGAAGTACTTCATCGTCTGCCCCAGATTACTGGTGGGTCCTCTTCCGGTGTTAAAACCTCTTTTACTGTCTCTGGGCCTATCATGAATTCTCTTAGAGCGCTGACTTCCCCCGACTTTGGTGCGTATACTGATGAGAAAATACTTGCTGCCGTGCCCCTGTATGGAGATATGGCTCAGACTCTTGATACAGTGGTGAGTGACTCTGCCTGTTTGGGTGACGCCGTGCCCTTGGTTTATTCCTTGTCGTCTCCTACCATTCTAACTTGTTTACTTGTATTAGATTCTTAATCGGGTACGGTTGTATGCCGCCAATCATCGTAAGGAAAGGCAGCTGGTGGAATCTCTCCAGCTTCAATTGCAGAACAAAAAAAGTCGCGCGCGCGAGCTGGAAATCAAACTCGCCGATGCCCAAGGTATGTTATAATTCCATAATCTTAGCTTAAGTTGATTGAGTTTATCGTGCCAGTATCCTGAGTCGGGTATCCTTCTTCTAGCCGAGATAGCTAGTATAGGTTTAGATGCTTCTTCGGAGTTTAGGATTATGAAGAGGAAGTGGGATATTGAAAAGGATTTAGTGGAGAATCTTTATCGGTGAATTGCGAATAAGGATGGTAAGATAGATCGCCAGGCCGATGAGATCGAAGAGCTTCAAGATGAATTAGAACGCTATCGTAATTTTGAGTATGCCCCTGAAGAAATAGACAATTTACGGGCTCACTTGGGTTCTTCCCAACGCCTAGCTGCTGAGAAGACCGCTTTTGTTACGAACTTAGAGCAACGGGTAAATGCTTTACAATTGCAGAACCCAGACCTTCATGAAGATCGCCGACGAATATTGAGGGATAAAGATGTAGTGGAGCGAGCTAACCGTTATCTGATGGGCAAAGTGGGCGAACTCAACAAAGTGGTGGGTGAACTAGAATGGAGTAAATCACAACTTTCAGTGCTCCAAGTATTGCGTAATCGGCTAATGGATGAGTGCGAACATAAGAATTACTGCCCCAACAACGAGTTCAACGAGCAACACTATAACGAACTAACCATGAAATTGTCTAAGGTCGAGGATGAATTGTCCAAGTTGGTAGAATCGCTTCAGTCAGTGTTACCCGCCCTTTCAGGTCTTGTAGATGATGTGTTGAGGCCGTTCCTTAAGATTATATTATTCTTTATACTTATGAAATTGCTAGGCCCTATCCGATGAATAATCCCGTGTTGTTGTGATTTTGTAGCCGAGCAAAAATGTTCCCGGGAACTGGATCTGGAGGTCCGACGATTGAAGCAGGTCGAGGCCGATTTGGGCACCAAGTTAACCGACGCAGAGGCTTCCAATTTGCAACTTACTCAACAGCTTGAGGATGAATGTGTCGCCCATGCATATGAGATAGATGAGAAGGTTCAGTCGGGTATCGAGGAGTGGGTGGAGAATAAGCGGCGCGAGGTCGCGCAAAAGAGGGTCGGCATTGTTCCCCCCAAGGATTGAATTCCCCTTTTGTAGTGTTGCGTCACTAAATCGCCCCTTGCCTTGGGTTGTAAATCGCTTTGAACACTTCTTCCCCGTTTTATTTCCGATACTATGCTTGTTTGTTTTATATGGGGGTGCTGCGTCGCCGATGTTGTTATCTTTATTTCCATTATACTTTGTGTTTCTTGTGGTTTCATGACATTTTCTGCACTTTCTTAATTGACGCATGTTGCTTTTCGTTCTATCCCTTGTTCCTTATGTTATTCCTGCAATTTGTTGATTATGTGTGTTAGTATTTTAACCGTTTCTGTCGAACACACCCAACAAGGAGGGTCATCGGTCCCAATGCCATATCCTTATTGGGGCATATCATCACTATCTCTTGGTTTAAGTGGAAGGGTACTATCCAACCTAATTCTAGGCTCGATTATCCCGAGCAGTTATCGATCAACCAATCTCGGGTAAGTGGTCACAGCCACCTGCGATGGGGGTGACCTTTCAAATATAAGTAGGCCACCTAGCTGAGAAGACCTCATGTCTTAACAACCTGCGGAACTGGTTTCCAACCACCAGAACCCTTAGGCTAACTCGGCACTTTCACACTGCCACTGCCCCGAGTACGAATAGCCAGGCGACTGTAAGTCACCTCGGCACTTCCACACTGGCTTTGCCCCGAGTAAGAATGCCCATTCGAGTGTAAATCACTTCGGCACTTCCACACTGGCTCTTCCCCGAGTACGAATGACCATTCGAGTATAAGTCACCTCGGAACTTCCACATTGGCTTTGCCCCGAGTACGAATGAACATTGGTCGCTCATGCCCTATCTCATACCCCTCGCGGTTTTACAGAAATAGAAGACAAGAATGCTCACATTTTCACCGCGTCTCCGTTCATGGGTGGTAGAGTTTCAAATACTTGATGTTCCATGGTTTGGGCTCTTCTGTTCCATTGAGCCTTAGTAGCCGATACGATCCCTCTCCTTCCTTAGACGCAATTATGTACGGCCCACCCCACTTTGGTGGTAGTTTTCCGCCCCCTTTTTGTCTCGCTCCCATTCAAATTTTAAATTTGAGTACTTGCTGCCTGGTTGGAACTCTCTTGGGCGAACGCGTTTGTTATACTCTCGCTATAACCTTCTTTGATAGTTTTCCATTTTTTGTAACGCTATCTCCCTTGTTTCTTCCAGATCGTCAAGTTTTGCCAAAATTAGATCGGACGAGACGTTTCATCTCCAAGCTTCTGTTCTAGTGGTAGGGATCATCCCTTCTGTTGGTAGAATCGCCTCGGTTCCGTAAGTAAGCATGAACGGCGAGAACCCTATAGCTTCCATCCGGGTGGTTCTGTATGCCCACAAAACGTTGTATAGCTCCTCACACCAGTCACCATATGCACCATCTAATTTCTTATTCATGTTATCGGCGATCGTTTTATTAGTGATCTCAGCCTGCCCATTACTCTGAGGGTAAATGGGGGTTGCTTTACTCTTCCTGATGTTGTACGTGTTGAAAAACAAATCAATATTTTCCCCTTGGAGTTATTTACCATTATCGGAGACGATGACTGCTGGGATCCCAAAGCGGCAAATTATATGGTCCCAGATGAATTTGAAGAAATCTTTGTATCGGATATGCCTTAGTGGTGATGCTTCTACCCATTTGGTAAAGTAATCTGTGGCCACGATCAAGTATTTACTCTGCCCCATTCCTACGTGTAATGGTTCGACAATGTCTATGCCCCATTTGGAAAAGGGCCGTGGGATTATAACAGAGTTTAAGGGTACTCCTGGCGCCTGTATTTTCTTGCCGAACCGCCGATATTCTTCACAAGATTTCACCATTTCCTTTGCATCTTCGTTCATATTCATCCAGAAGTAGCCCATCGTCTTTGCTTTGGCCGATAAGCTTCTCCCCGAGCTGTGATTTCCGGCGGCTCCATAGTGTAACTCGTGCAAGATCGTGTGGCCTTCCTCTTTACTTAGGCATCGTAAAAGGGGCCCTAAGTAGGATTTCCTATATAAGGTCCCTTCCCTTAGCTCGTAGGCGCCCGACTTACTCTTGATTTTATTTATCTCGGGCCGACCTTTAGGTAGCTCGCCCTTTTCTAGGTATCGGTGTATCGTCTTTCTCCAATCGCTCGGCTGTGTTAATAGCCACATCGATCCGTAATTCTGGTGTTTCTGGGATTAAGGGAGTAAGGAGCCTCATAAAGCGAATGCCCTCTATGCTCGGGTCTACCAGCTGTGAGGCGATGTATGATAGAGCGTCCGAGTGTCTGTTATCTTTTCGACAAATGTGGCGAAACTTAATACTCGGTATTTAGTTGATGTAAGACTGGTCGAGCTCCCAATACTTTTGCAATACGGGGTCATGTGTATCGTATTTGCCCGTAATCTGCCGGATCACCAACTGTGAGTCACTAGTTAAGCGAACTTCTTGCAGCCACATTTCTACAATTATCCGCAAGGCATGGATCACCGCTTCATACTCGGTGACATTGTTTGTTTCCTTGAATTCTAGTCTGAACGAATGCACTATATTCCTTCCTTTCAGTGTGGTGAACACTAACCCAAGGCCTGATCCCTCTTTGTTTGATGCCCCATCGACGAAAACTTCCCATCTTGTAGGACTATTGGCGGCTAATAGATCAGCAGGTTCTTCTCGTTCTTCCATCATCCCCGGTATATCTTCCACCTCGTCTTCATCACTAAGTGGGAAGTCAGCTAAGTAGTCGGCCACTACCTGCCCCTTGATCGCCGTCCTTGTTTCGTATACCACATCATACTGTTTGATTAAGGCTCCCCATTTAGAGATTCTTCCCGATCGCTCTTCATTATCCAGGACTGCTTCAATAGGCGATTTGGTGAGCACCCGTATGCGATGGGATTGAAAATACGTTCGGAGTTTAGAAGCGGAAAAAGCTAGTGCCAGAACCATCTGCTCCATTCTGGTATAGTTTTTCTCGGACGGGCTTAGTGTTTTTCTAGTGAAATATACCGGTTTTTCTACGTTCTCCTCCGTCTTGACCAATACTGCACTAATGGCATATGGTGTCGCTCCCAAGTATAGGTGAGGATCTCTGACGGCTCGGGCCTCTGCAAAACCGGGAGGCTGGCTAAGTGTAACTTGATGTTTTGAAAGGCCTCTTCACTTGCATCCGTCCATTGAAACTGTTTTCCTTTCTTCAGGATGTCATAAAAGGTTTTACATTTGTCCGACGACCGTGACACGAATCGACCCAACGCTGCTATGCAGCCATTTAGATTTTGCACATCCTTTACCGTCGCGGGAGAAGGCATTTCTAAGACAACCCTGACCTTCTCAGGGTCTGCCTCTATCCCTTTGGGGGTGATGATATATCCCAGGAATTTTCCTGATGTAACCCAAAAGTCGCACTTAGCGGGGTTAATCTTCATCTTGTGTTTCCTCATCGTCTGAAAAATCTCTCGAAGGTCTCGGACGTGATCCTTAGCTCGGCTACTCTTGACTAACATATCGTCTACGTAAACTTCTATGGTGTCGTGAATCTTGTTTTCGAACATGTCTCCCACTAATATATGGTAAGTAGCACCAGCGTTTTTAAGTCCAAATGGCATCTTAGTATAACAATACAACCCTCTTGGTGTGAAAAAGGAAGTATGCTCTTGATCCTCGAGCGCTAACGGTATTTGGTTGTATCCCATGTATCCATCCATCAATGTCATCGCCTCGTACCCGACTATGGATTCTACTAATTGGTATATGCTTGGAAGAGGAAAGTTGTCCTTCGGACAAGCCTTGTTCAAGTCACTAAAATCAATACATATCCTAACTCCTCCTTTTTTCTTTGGTACCACGACCATATTAGATATCCACTGCGGGTAATGGGATATCCTAATTATCCCGGATTCCCATAACTTTTTCAGCTCGACCTCGACCGCTGCCTGTAACTTGGGTGCGATTCGTCTCATTTTTTTTCTAACGGGTCTGAACCTCGGATCAATCTTCAAATGGTGGCAACAGACCTCCGGGTTGATCCCCTCTAAATCGTATACTTCCCAAGCGAACGCGTCTAAGTTTTCCTTTAACACCGTCATGAGTTGACTTGCTTGTTCTTCTGAGAGTAACGTCCCGACCTTCACTATCTTTGGCTCTTCCATCGTCCCCAAATTCACCTCCCGAGTCGGCTCAACTGTCGAGAAATTAGATTTAGTCCCCTTGAATGGATCCGTCTCCTTTAATTGCTATAAAGGATCTTGCTCTTGGGTCTCGCATGCTATGATCGCTTGTGAAATAGTTTCCTCCAACTCTTCTGCAGCTTTAACCTCCCTGGATTTATTCTTCTCTCGTCTTTGTCGAGCTCACCGATCTTCATTAATTTCGGCATCAACCTGCATACATTGTCGTGCCGCTTGGGAGTCGCCCACAACTTCAGCTATTCCCTTGTAGGTAGGAAACCTTAATCTCTGATGATAGGCCGATGCCACTCCTTTAATCCCAGCGATCCAAGGACGTCCGATAATTGCTTCATAAGGCGAGGCGACATCGACCACACAAAAGGTGGTCAGAGTGTCAAGGTAACCCCCACCATCCGAAACCCTCAGTGTTACCTCGCCCTTAGGGATGGTAATTGTGTCGTTAAAACCGTAGATGTGATATGTTGAGGGGACGAGGATGTCGTCCGACAACTCCATTCTCTTAAATGTATCGTAGAACAGCACTTCGACTGAACTTCCACTATCTATGAGAATTCTTCTTACTACCCATCTCTCAATTAATAATGTGATGACCAAGGGATCACTGTGTCCTTGCCCATTTTCTAGGACATCCTTGGATGAGAACGAAATAGGTTGCATCATCCAAGGTTCCATTGGTAAGGTCTTAGCTACACTGAATATTTCCTTGCCATTGCGGTCCCTCTTGTGAATCCTTGAAGTGATAACTGGTCCGAAAGTGTAGTCTTGCGTAGTGGAGTGTGAAATGGTATTCACAAATTGAGTTGACCTATCAATGCGGACTTGATGGATCGGCGCATCGGGTGCTGCTGTCGACTGGGATGGATGTCAGACAAACTGTCTTAGGTACCCATCTCGGATGAGGTGTTGGACGATATCCTTCACTTCTCGACAATTATTAGTGGAGTGGCCCCTATACTTATGGTACTGGCAGTAGTCGGGGTGGCCTTTGGTTTCTTGAAACTGGACTCCCCTCGATGCTGGATAATTGATATCGTTCCTCTTCTCGACTTCCTTGAATACTTCTTCCAAAGGACCGTTTAAAGTAGTGTACGATCGGGCTTCCTACCTCGGCCTCTTCCATTTGGCCACCCATTCTTTCTTATCATTACCTCTTGGTGGAGGGTCCGATCTCTTCTCGGGTCGCCTAGCCGGGTTTTCCATAACCGCCTTAGTCTCGGCATCCGCTTCAGTACTAGCTTCTTGTATTCCCCTATCTCTCGATTCGGCTTGGATTTCTTCTAAGGCGATGAAATGTTCTTGCATTCTTCGCATCTCCTTTAGGGTTTTTGGCTTTTCAGAGAACATAGCTACCCAGATGGGGTCCGATCTTCCCAGTGCATTTTCAAATCCAAAGATAGCTTGGTCCATGGGTACCTTTCCAATTTCAGTACATAACTTCCTCCACTTATCGGTCAAGGTTCTCAAGGGCTCCCTGAACCTCCGGGTGAGGGTGAATAGTTTATTCATTCTTGGCCGAGGTCGGCTGTTGTGCATATAGGTTTCAAGAAAGGCCTCGACAAGTGTATCATAACCGTCGATCGATCTTGGTGGGAGTGAATAAAACCAATATCTCGCCTCGCCCTCCAAACAGGATGGAAAGAATTTACACATGACTACCGTGTTACTTTTCCATTGGATCAATGACATAGTATACATTTTGATATTTTCGACCGCATCTCCTGTTCCGTCGAATCTAGAAGGGAATGTTGGCAAAGTACATTTTGGTGGGAACGACATTTATTCGAGTTCTTGGGAAAAAGGCGTCTTCTCGGCCTCACTCATGATTTACGCCAATTTGTTCTCTTCGCTATTCCCTGATAGCTCCTTGATCTTTTCCTCCAACTCTTTGAGCTTGGCTTCTGTTGCTCGATCATGTCGCATGTCCCTTCCTCACCTTTCCTCATCAGTGGACGTGTCCTCGGGTGGTCCATATCTTTGTGTATGTGGGGGGGGGGGGGTACGAGAGGTGGTGGTGGTTGACCTGATCGTCCGGACTGATTAGGGTTGCTCGGCCCCATCATAGGTGGTGATTGACCTGATCGTCCATGACGACTCGACGTTCCTCGGCTGGACGAACCTCTTGATCTGGTTCGCTGATTCCTCAACTGATAATTTTCGAACTCTAGGGCGAGATTCCGCTGCTGGAGCTCCCTTAATGCCGCTTCTTGCCTTCATTGACTTTCTAAAATGGCTAAGAGTGTCGAGTCTGTGATTTCATGGCTAGAGTGTCCATTAGGGTGGTGTGGCCGAGTCTGTAATGGCATCGTCATTGGCGGTGGGGGTAGTATCGGACCAGTCTCATGGATGGGGGTAGGACCGACGTTGCTCACTGCTGCTCGCCCCAGCTGAATCTGCCTGAGACGCTCCTGCTCTCTTCCTAAGGCTTCATGGTACTCATCTTGTTGCCTTGTTCATTGTCTCTGGGCCTGGGCTTCAAGTGCTTCCTCATCGTCCTATGTATCGGAAGTTGTGAGCCAATCAATTTGGTCAACTCTCCTCTGGGTCAAGATGATCTGGTCCAAAGGTAGGATATCATCATCTCTCCCGAGATCCACTCCCTTATTAACAGTTGGCATGCCTCGTGCTGCTGCCCTAGATTCCTCGAGTAGTGGTTGTCGATTAACTTCTTGCCTCGGCCATGTTACCCCTGTATGCATGTTGTTGCTAGTCACTGTACGATTCCTTAACGTCTTTCCTATCCCTGATGTGCTAGCCATCGGGTGTGGCGCGCGGTGATCCGAGTTTCGTCCCTACCTACGTCAGCAAATACAAAGAACACCTTACTTTGACCTAATATTTGGGAAATAAACATTCAAAAAGGTGAAGCAAATTCGATCATCACAAAATCATCATTACGCCACACTTTCCTTGAGATATAAAGCCTACTCCGGTTATCAAATGGTCTCTACCTATCTACCCTATTTTGACTTTATGCTGACTTCAGTACGATACGTCACTGTCACTCCGTACGACGTCGCCTTCAGTACTTGACCTCCGTATTTAAGCTAGTTTGTCCTTCCTTCTATATGCTCCAAATCATTAAACTCATGCACATGATGATTGAACAGTACGACGCGTGAATCCAAAACTTAAGTTAAGTTCCTATTGTTGTTATTCTCCTAAGATCTTATTATGGCCGTCTTCCCTAGATCTTCTCCAAGAACTTTCCGATGACTAGTTAACATCGCCGGGAAAGACACCTCAAGATCGGCAGCTTGTTATGCAAAAAAAAAAAACCTATCTTTGACCTTTTGTTACTCCAAACACTCAAGATCTATAGGATCGCAAGAAAACATCTTATCTACCACTAAAACTTGATCAATCATCAAAAACAAGTAGTCATCATATCAGCAGACTTTCAACCTAGCTCCGAACCTGTGCTGTTAGTCGCCGGTGAGCTAATGAAGACTTTCTGCTGATCAAACTGTTGGTAGGCGAAGAAATTAGAACTTTACCACTCCTTGTGAGGATGCTGCTACTGCTGTAACTATGCATGTAAACTAAATGACTCGACATAACAACTATTTCGGCCATCAGAGTTCATCCTAGATTCAACTACAACACTTGAACGTGTATATAAGAGCTTTGGATCGTCTCTGAAGGTCTCCAAGGCAAGGTATCCGGATATCTTAGTCGGATCCCCTTAGTCGGCGCCAGAATGTAGATGCGTTTTACTACAAACTACATCCAAAGGATAGAAATATCCTACTCATGCAAATGAAAGTATGGACATGATGATAGACACAAGGATATACGTTGTTCGGTATGATTACCTACATCCACGGGGGTGAAAGGATGAATCTTATTACTTCAAGGTGTTACAATGGTGTTTCTCTCACAAGTGAACTCACTTACTGGTAGGCTCGGAAAGATACCTACTATTGTGTATACTGCAAGTGCACAGTGTCTACAAGCAACACAGGGCAAGCACAGGTCGAACCACAGAGACTTGGAGAGTGTAGAAGTTGATTCTAAATCCTGATTCAGAGAGTAACCAAAAGGGGTTTGATTTTGTCGATACGACGATATGATTTTCAAGTGACTGAAATAATAAAGTAAAAGATGCAAATAGCAAGATATGTAAACAATGATAATATGGATACTAGGGTATTCAAATCCACCAATAACCTATGATATGCATTCAACTTGTAATATTATTCTTGTCCTTATAGTAGATTCAAGTCTACCGTATAACTAAGGTGTTTCTCCAATGGATAATTTAATCACAACTAAAGTATTTTTCCAAATCATTAATTGTCTAATTAAGCACAACTAATCTAAAGATCAATATTTGGTTAAGCATGAGTTGTGGCATAATCAACATAGAGATATTCTAACTACAATGGATACATGGCATACATTGTGAGAGCAAGATGTTGACAAACTTGGATTAAATTATATATTTAAACAATTCTAAACTTTCAAGAACAAGATACAAGATATGAATACATACCAATGAGATTAGGGCTTCATCTAAACCCTGGTAAATGAAATTAGAACATGAAGAACATTACAACAAAATTGAAATTTGATAAACTAACATGAACAAGCTATTCTTGGATGAGTTTTCAACACAACAACCCTCTCTATTTATACACAAAAATTCTCTCACACTTGGGATCCGAATTTCACTGTAGCAACCACTCAACAATTAAACAAAACATGTTTTCTTAATTGATGGATAGAATGGAATACAATGGGGGTGAGGTGGATGTTTTGGAAAGAATCCAATGGGGGTGAGGTGGATGTTTTGGAAAGAATCCAATGGGGGTGAGGTGGAAATGGATTTGGTTCTTGGGTTTTGGATCATGGGTTGTTTAATCCCATGAATTTGTAAACAGGTTTCCACTGATGCGCGAGCGGGTTGCAACGCTTCCAACTTTCTTCTCTTTTGTTTTCTCAATTCTTCCAAGCTTTATTTAGTACTTAAAAACACAAAATTAATTAATACAAATATTTATTCTTGAAGATGGTAAGAATGCAGAATTTGAGATAATATATGACTTTGAAGCGCGAAAGATGAGTTAAGTGCCAATGAAAAGGTGTATGAATATGCAATATTTGGCACTCATCACTTACAAAGTGAACTAGCTCTCCTCCCAATATATCCTACCCTCTTTTGGATACAAGTTCTTCTATTTATAGGGGAGGCTTCATACAACCAAACTAGGGTGTTGGTCACAGCATATCTAACTTGAAGTCCTGTCATCGGGCCCGCCTGCGTCGTACCTTCTTCCGTCACTATGGACGATGTGCTTTGATCCCTTTGTAGTTCCTTGTCCGAGGCGATCCGTTCGGGTGTTCTCTTGGTGAGATGTCGCCCTTCCAACCTGTCGCCCTTGCATCTGGCCGATATGACACGTATCTTCTCATCCCTTTGACTACCACTCCTCGGTTGACCCAATACGCCTCGTCTGCCAGCTTTGTCAGAGGCCTGCGGTCGAGTCTTGTCCGACAGCTGTAGAGTGATCACGCCCGATCCACGTGGCTCCTTAAATTTTGCGCCTTCCAGCCTCTATCCCGTGCTTCTCGTCTCTTCATGTTTGGGTATCTCATAGCTTGAGATGTTGCCACCTAGCCCTGGGGATAATTTACACCTACAGAGAACATGATAATACTCGATTTCAGTATCCAAGAAGCCCTATTAAGTTATGAGCCCAAAGGCATTAAACGGAGGCTAAGTCTCAGCTTTACTGGTCCCAGCTGTTTGGAAGCCGGTAAGGGGATGGCTGATTTTATTATGTTTTTTCTCGTCAGGTTATTTTTTCCCTGTGATGAAGGACGGTGGCACACCCATTTAAGGATAAGTAGCGGTCAAGATCTATGGTTTTATCTCCATACGCATCTAATCCAATACATGTCGGATTCTGCATCATCGTTCAATTAAATGGGAGGATGAGCGGATTGGATGCGTGTAAACCCAATAAATTATTTTTAAATTATTATTTAAAAGATAGAGTATGTTTTTAAAATAGTTTAACTCCTGATTAGTAACATGTTGCTGCATGATTCTCTCATTTATATTAGGTGTTAACCCCACAAACTCGTTCGAACTTAAATAAAAGAGTAAAATGAATTCATATCGGATGATGGCTCCTGAGCTAATCCCTTATCTTCGAAAGTCTGAAACATATTTTTTATTTAACGGTGCTGGTATATGATGGATTTTTAAGTCCGCATTTGGTTATTTTTTTGTATTTTAAAGACTTCACCTTGTCCAGTCCTTCGATCAGACACCCATTCGCAGAAAATGGGTCGGGACGGAGGATTGGGTGACAATTGCTCAACCCTAACTCCTTCTTATGGGTGTGCAATAGACGGACGGATACGGATTAGGGGTCACCCGTATCTAATCCATCAAAGTTGCGGATTTGAAAAATTCAACCGTGTCCAGCCCAATAACCCGCGAATCAGCGGGTGATACAGACCGGATGCGGATAAACCGTGGATTTAGTAAAAAAAATAAACTTACTGCATACCAATTCAAAGACTCTTAGATTGAAAATAAGTACTGCAAACTTCTTAAGCTACTGCACTAACCAAAATCACCCTAGCATCCAACTGAAGACTAATACCCTGCAGTATGATACAAATACCTTAATTTGTAGGTCCAAGAATTAACTGAAGTCCAATTCAAATGCCCCTCACCTGAAAATAAGTACTGCAATCCACTATTAATCGGTATCTAAAACACTTCCCTAAGACCTAATATAATCATATGGTATCATGCTCATGTACCTAAACGATAGGTAGGTAAGATCATCTTTGGTTATAAACACACAGATCCATTGGAATTCTACTGTCTACTCCACTAAGTTTGCATATTACCATAATCAATAAGTTCAATCAGATGTTAGAAACAGTTACATCTATCTAACGCACTAGTAACAGTTATCAAACTATCACTTTCATTTGGAAATTATGAGGTCAGTTTAGGGCTGTCAATGGAACCTATTGGAACGGTAACTAGCTCTTCCATTACCGTTACCGATATTTCCTACCGGAATTCCGATACCGATAATTTCCGGCGGAATTTTAAAAATCTAAACCGCCACCGCTCCATTAAGTTACCGGAATATCGGTAATTTTACCGATAAGTACCGTTAAGGGACAATATTATACATAACCTATTTCTCATACTGAAAATCAGTTCAAAATAAGAAACTTTAGGTTCCAAAATCCATGCAAAACACAATGTTCCAAATTTGCTTAGTTATATATTCTTGCAAAAAAAAAAAAACACATAAAAAAATTCAAAAACGGGTAATACTAACACGTATAATATACACATGTGACAATAGATATCGGTAACGGTAATTAACGGAACGGTAAGTGCCTAAACCATTACCGTTCCAATAAGGAAAAAATTACCGATAATTTTTCCATTACCGATTTCCGTTACCGTTATGTCGGAAAATTTCCTATAGGAACTCGGATTATCGGTAACGGAATCCGGAACTCGGTATTCCATTGACAGCCCTAGGTCAGTTCTCTAGTACTCCTATTTAGCACTTATTTTTCTAAGATTATAAGCAGAAGGATCATTATATTGCCTACGGTGCGGGTGAATCCGCGGTTTATAAAGTCCAACCGCGACCAAACCACTAAAAGTGCGGATTTGAGAATCCCACACGTGTCCGGCCCATAAATCTTGCGGATTGGGTTTCACCCGTAATTTTGCGGACGGATACGGGTGAAATCCGCGGTTCCGTGCTTGCTCCTAGTATGAACATACTACTATTGGGCCTTAGAGTGGTCTGGCCTGTATTCCTAATTTGTAGGATGAGTGACTAGTGTAGTCATTTAGATGAACGTTATTTTGGGGACCATGGTTATTTTGAGGGGACCATGTTTTTTTTTCATCGTACCAAGTTCGGTTAGGAAATATTTTTGCGACCTAACCGAACTAAAGTTCGGTTGCTATATATTTTTTGCAACCAACCGAACTTTTTTTGCAACTAACCGAACTAAGCGATTTTTTGGTTAACTAAATATTTTATTGTTTTTCACTAACCGAACTAACCAGTTCGGTTGGAAATTATTTTTAGCAACTAACCGAACTAACCAGTTCGGTTGGGCCATTGGTGTCACAAGAGACTAAAACTCTTGTTGCTGTAGGAGTCTTGTATGGTGTGGACACGCACCTTTGGCAATACACTGATTTACGGCAATCTGAAAATGATTGAAAGGAGAGAATGGATGTATGAGAAGTACATTTTAACTCAAAATTTTGACCAGTTCTTAATCAAAGACCATATTACAATTAATTGAAATCATTCAAATGGACCCTTAGCGACTTAGCGTGCAAATTATTTACCCCTCCTAATCCTATCTATGTCTTGAGTATGAGGTTCCTTATCAGATACGTTGAATGATATGATATGATTCAGGGCATGTCTTGGAAGTTGATGGGAAACCCCTTGGATATCAATGGAGAAGATATGTATACATTAAATGAAAGTAACCTAACAAGTAGGGTTTAGAACTATCAGAGGTTTATGAGCTCTTTAAGTTAGAAGTGAAATTCACAGCTGAGATTTGGTTGTTGAGACTTCAAAGTTTGTCTTATATATACAAATTGAAGCTAGTTTTTGTTTTTCTCTTCTTAGTTAGATCTTTCAATGTGGACCATGCGTAGATTAAAAGCACTCTATTGTCTCATTCACCACTTTTCATTTCGGCAACCTATATTTAGTTGGACCACGAGAGGAATGATGGAGTTCGAGTTAGTCTAAGGACTTCCAAGTTATGATCAATTACATTTCCCCAAGACATGTTTTAGAATTTTCTGGATGATAGTTTCATCTAAAACATTTGAAATATATTGTGCTCTCAAAAAATTCATTATTTCTTTCGAACGCTTTTTTTTTGTTTTTTTTGAAGCAGCTTATTATTTAGGGATAATTGGTGTTTGATACTCCGATTTTGACCGATTTTGACCAACACTAGGTTTTGGTCTAACATTTGTCCAACGTTAGGGTTTGGTACCTGGATTGGACGTTGACTCATGCTGACTCAGTTAAATACTAACTACTGTTTAGAAAATATTAAAACAGTAAATTTTTAAAAAAAATGACGACTTATTTACTGTAATAACCTTCACTTTTATAATATTTACACAATTCATCTTCTCCCTAGCACCATCATCTCAAGCACCTGCATATTACAACCTGTAAGAGATTTATCTGGAAGCAACATCACCAACACTTTTATGAGTTTCATCTCAAATCCACTGTTCATCACAAACCCATAGCATCAGGGAACCCTGACTTCAATTTCTTCTCATCATCTAATTAGAACTTCCAAGCAACCCATCTTCAATTCAATTTCAGGCATAGCTGCAACATTCAACTACACAGACGGCAGAAACCCCATTCTTCTTCCTCTCATTAACATCTCATAGCACCACCAGTAGAAACTTCAAATCATCAAACCTCCTGTAACTACCACCAATATTACACAAATCTGTGTTGTTTAAGAACACATAACTCGACATACTCAGCACCACCATCACCCTTCTAGCTCATGATTCCATTCTAAATCAAACCCAATCTTCTATATTCGCTGTTAGATTCCAAATATCACTAGCATCTTCAGTGACCAACATTAGCACCATCTGCAACTCAGGAATACCTCGAATTCTCATATTCGTACTCCAACGGACTCTGACCACCAAACAGAGCCATAATCTTCAATCTCCCTGAATCAACCTAAAACCCATCAACATCTTCCATCTGATTTCTTGAATCAACTATTTCTTCTCTGAATTTCTTATCTCGGAAACATCATCTTCATCTCTTCAAACCCTAGCTCTGAAATTATCAAATTACCTTGAATTCAACATCGATTTCTTTTCTCAATCTCAATACACACTTGCATCAACCATATCTTGTAAACCCATATTAATTCACAGTTAAAAACATCGATTTACTACCCCATCTCTCAGCAACATCTTCTCCTTTGTTTTCTTTCTCTGATTCGCATCCCAGCCATCTCTCAGCAACATCGATTTCTTCATTCAGATCCATCTATTATCCGTATTGATTTATCTGGTAGAAATATCAAATCATCAAATACATATGGCGATGATTTATGTGACTACTGTGAATTTGAGTTATTTATTTACAGGAAATGATTATGATGATGGTGGGGGAAATTAGGGTTTGTGGATTTTCTGTGTGGAGTTTTAAACGAGAGGAAGAAGAAGAAGGCATAAATATATTGTATAATTAATAATGTTATTCAAGCCATTGGATTCTAGATTTACTGTAAGGGTACGATTGTAAACTTGGTATTTTTATTTTACTAAATTATTTAAGTGTGGTCATAAACAGTCAACATAGGTCAACGTCCAGTCCAGGTACCAAGCCCTAACGTTGGACAAATGTTAGACCAAAGCCTAGTGTTGGTCAGAACCCGAGTAACAAACACCAATTATCCCTATTATTTAATTGGGTTATAAATACTACTAATGGGTGATCGAGTCTTTTTTTTATTTTTGTTTTTTTCCTTTTACTCTCAGATTCTTTTTTTCAAAATTACATCCGATTTTGTGGGTGATTTTGTTTCTAATTCTAATTAGCCCTTTGTAATCGTCATTTTGTGGACCAAAATTAAACACTATTCTATTGGGGTTTGGTGATCTATTTTTTCTTCCACCATTAGACTTGAATTTTCATGATTCATTCTAGTTGTTGGGCTATCATGAAAGTGGAAAGATGGAATTATTCTACCATAAGAGTATAAGACCTGGATACATAACTCCTTGACACAATCTCTATGCAGCGTTTCCGTTGCATGAGTTTTGTTGACGTTAATATTATCGATCACTTTATGAGGAAAATGTTTGATAACTTGAAATGGTTATTCAAAATTTATCCGCACATGAACAATCTTCTTCGTAAAGGCCGCACTCCGCAATCCTCTTATTTGAAGTTGGAAAAATTATTGATCACACCCAAAAATAATAAATAATTACAAATGAAATACGACTTGAATGGATGCTAATGAGAAAAATAAATATTACAAGGGAGTAGAATTCGAAAGAGATTCTATGTATCTAATTAGTATCGTATATGGTCCTAAATCCTAGTCTATATTTATTCTTCATTTTAACTTCATCTCTTTTGTGTGTCTTCTTCTTCTTCATGCATGTTCATGTCCATGTGAGATAAAGATTTGACAACCAATCTCAACTAGCCGTTGGAAAGTTCCAAAAAGAAGAATAAGAACCCAAGAATTGCTGTGGATTCTTCCTCAGATAATTTATATATTACCTTTTTTTTCCTTTACAAGTTGATTCGGATTTTATATAGCTATAATAATATCCAACATGAGAGGCTGAGAATCATGAAAACAATGTTGCTGTTATGATCGTTGTCTGTGCATTGTGAGGGTATTGTGGTTGTGGTGATATTTGTGGACCTTAATGGGTAGACCATTAGGGAATTCCACGAATGGGAAGGCAAAAGGATGATCTGGTTTATCTAGTTCCCAATTGTAATTCAGGACCAGGTGGTGTATGAACACGGCCATCTCCATCTTGGCTAATTCTGAACCCGCACATAATCTTGGTCCTCCTCCAAATGGCATGAAGTTATTTGTCACTGTTGTGGATGTACTTAAAAGCGATGCAGATCCCTTGTTGTTACTTCTATTCTGCACAAAATTCATACGGTAAAACAATTCAATACTCTGATTTTTACCAAAAATGCATTGTCAACAAGGGCTTGCGGCGCAGCTTGTTGCTCGTTTGCCTTCTATGTAATAACTCGTGAATCTATTTCAATATTAAAATTTTGAAATTGGACAAGACAAAAATATAGGATACAACAAACTTCCTGGAAGATGTACTTTGAGAGAAACAAAATATTTGTACTTTTGAAAACTACGTCTACCCTATGAAAAGCCGAAACACTTCTACTTCTGGTTTCCAACCGGCAACAACCTTACGCGACCTCGAAGTTTTGATTTAATAACGACTGTTTTTTCCAACAGAGCAAAGTAAGTTTATTCTGTGAATAAGAACGGAAACTTGCTACCGTTATTCGGACATAAATTATAGAGAAGGTATGAGTTTTGGACAATTAGGAGGTTGACCTATGGTTGACACTTGACATATTGGAAAGATCGGAGTAGTAGTACAGGGATCATGAGCGAGTAAGATGACTGGAGCAACCAAATTGTTATGTGTACTCTACTCTTATTGTCATCACGATTGAATAGAAACAGCTCACCATAGTATGGACCCTGTAAGCGAATGGATGGAGATTTCTCCTCATTTTTCTACTTTTTAAGGTGGTGGGACAAGCGTGCGCGGTCTGATTTTTTTCGTCCTCTTTTTGGAAAGTTCTTTGTAGGATCTTTGGGGTATACTACGAGTTCAATTTTGTGTACACTCCTCTAAAGAGTGTATATTTGACATACTTTTGATTGGTTATTTAGTTAGTTGTTGAGCCAATTACCCTGCATGTTTAGAATCATGACCCTCGTTACATAATTCCCTAAATGTAATCGACGGTGGAGATTGAAATATTACGTGCAGACTCGCCAAGGAGTATGCACAAAATCGGACTCGGTATACTACTGCCTTCTTTACAAAAAAAAATAAAAAAAATTTACCCTATAGTATAGCCCCACTCTAAAGCAGAGTTGCACGTGCACTTCATTGCCCCACCCCCACTTCATGTGGCTTAATTATTTCACAAACCCCACATAAAATTAAAAAATTACTAAACGGATCCATCTAACTTACGGTGGGAGTGGGACTCAATCATAACTTATTTTCAGTTTGGTCCTTAGCTTTTGATTCATTTATTAGCTTGGTCCCCCAGTAAACAGTCAAACATCACAAACACTTCGCAATAGTAAAAATAAAATGAACGGAGCCTAAGCCATTTTGTTCATAAATTTAGATGAAGTTGCAACTTGAGGCTAACCTGCCATCTCCAAGGGTTAAAGACCTGGGGATCATCATAGATCAAAGGGTCCAAATGTACCGCTGCAAAGACCGGAAGAACTTTCCACCCGCAAGGAATGTCATATCCTGAAAATTTTCAAACACCCAACATTCCTATCAAAATTTGACAGCTTTATTTTCTTTCAAAAGCTGAATAAAATCTTAAAGAAGTTAAGAGACCCTGGTATTATAGGAATCAATTAGGATCATCTTTCTTTTACCTTTATAATGAACATCTTTTAGGGCCTTCCTGTGTACAAATCTGACTACATTTCCCAGCCGAAGAGTCTCACTTATAACCTATACAAAATTCCATCATTCTCGCTGTCAGAATTGCATTTGGACATTACCAAGTGATTAATCATTAAAAGAAAGTTAATTAAGAGGACTTACGCATTGGGTAAATTCCATTTGCTTATAATCTTCCCAAATCAATCCAACTTCTCCTCCCAGTTGCTTTTTAGCTCCCACAATTCTAAGGTGCTCTTCCTAAATTCAACAATTCATTAAGGGCAAATGTTTAATTTACTAATTAATTACATTAAACTCCTCAAAAGTAAATTAATTTAAGATTACGTACCCTTAATTCTTCAACTGCTTTAGGACATCCTTGTAAGAAATAGATAGCTAAAGCTATAGAAACTGAAGAAGTTTCATGGCCGGCAAACAGCAAACTTAATATCAAATCAAGAATCTGTTCTGTTGATAAATTTGAGTGCTTTAATACCCATCCAAGAAGATCATCTTCCTCTCTAATTACTACTTTCTCGCCCATTAAAGTTCGGTTATCGTTCATTTTCTCGATTCTTTCCTCCATTTTCTGCTCTATTACTTTCAAAATGCATGATCGTGACTGCTCATGTACGTAGACAAAAAGAATTGGGTTCCGTCAAAAACATGATTAGCGAGACAAATTCAAGCTTATTACTAAATAATTACCTTTAATGCCCTTCTGTAAGCTGTGCCAGGGAAGTTCAATGGTGCTGATACAACTCCTTTCATGAAAGTAATGTATTCACTCTTCAACTTCTCTGTTTCAGGTTTTCCTGGATCCATACTCATGATATGCCTTGCCATTAAATTGAATGTAAACTGCACGGAAAAAAAAATCATTAATTGTCTCACAAATAAAGTATATGAAAAAAGAAAGAGCTTCATATACTAAATTAAGGTTACCTTTTTAGCTTCATCTTGAGCAGAGAAGACTGAATTATCTTTCCAAGATCCTAAAACAAGTAAAGTATGCATTTCAACTTCTTTTAAAAGATGGGTTTTAAGTCTTGTATTACTCATGAAGTTAAGAGAAATCATTCTCATATCTCTGTGCATGTCTCCAACTAACACTAACATAGACCATTTCCCAAGAATTCCTCCAATACTTCTGGGATAACTACATTCGAACAATCGACCTTCATTTTGCAATATAAACCGGTTTAATTCAGCATCAGCGGAAACAATTGTCGGTTCACCGAATAAATTCGACTTGTAAATCTTTCCATACCTGCACAAGAAAAATTTGAAGAACATACATGATCAAAAACTAACTAAAACAGATTAACATACGGGTTTAATTATTATTTAGGATTCTAGGCTTTTGATTAAGGGATTATGTTTGTACCTTGATATTTGTTTTTCCATATATTCACCAACAGTAGTAGCAGAATAAGGTCTCAAGTAAGTGATTGTTTCGCCTATAAAAGGCAAACCCATGTTTCCTGGTGGAAGTTTAAGTACTTTATCTTTTCTTTTAAAGAGATGATGATACCACATAATGATAATTAGTAGTAGAGATAATATTGTTGTTGCAGTTGAGCAGAATAAGAGATGAAGTAGCTCTACTTCAGACATTGGTGCGTCGTTGTACCCTGAAACAAAAGCTATCTTCCTTCTCTTTCTCTCCCTCTCTCTCTCTCCACTCTCTCTGTCCCTATTTATCTAAGAAACAATCAACTCTCTGTTTCAAAATCTTGAAAAGATCCTATTTTTCTTGAGCTTTAAATAGAAGCTTTGGGAGATTGTCTTCTAATTGGAGAGGTTTTATGAAGGTATGAGTAGTTTTAACTTTCTTTTTAAAGGTTTCGTTTCTTTACGTGATTTTTTAAGCATCTGCACCACTTTTCCTCTGTTTTTAGTACCCGGTTTATTCTTACACCTTGCTTTTTTATTCTTACATCATTTCTTTTTAATTTGAGTTCTTAATTAGGTGATTTATTAACTCCCAAGTGGTAGTTAACTAGTTAAGTATCAAAAGCAAATTCACATAGTAAAAGAAAATGTCTACAGAGATTTTCTACTGGAGGCTCCGCCAATTTGCCCCAAGTTGCACGACATTTGGCCGGGTTGTTTGTTTTTGGTTTTTTTTTTTTGCACAACAGAACAAGACATGAGACACAAACCCAAACCCAATTCGGTGGATTCATGTACCGTATTGGGAGCTCACTACATTTTGATTCGGCCGATGTCATTGCGGTATAATGATAAAACTATTAAGTCACTACATTATGATTAGTCTGAAATCTATCATAAAACCACTAAGTGATGATGTCAGTGATTTGAGCTCGAAATTTATCAGCATCAGTTCGAAATTCATAAATACCAAAATCTTTACCGACTACTAAGAAACATTTTCAGAATTATTTCTTCAGAAGTAGAAGTCATAAATCCAGATTTTTTGCTTCACAAAAAGTCGACTTTTTTGATTCTGGAAGTCATTCTGAAATTCTACACCCAAACTAACTTCTTAATTTTTGACTTCTAGAAGTCAAAAAACTACTTCTGGATGGGTATCTAAACGCGCTAAATATTGTACATGACTTATTGTAACAAGAAAGGACATTTTGCTTTTTTGATTTATTTAGAGCTTAGATATTGTTAGTTAATCATGTAATCAGGTGTTCATGACGTCAGAATTCATAACTTTCTTAAAAACTGTAATGAGCTGAAGTAGTTAGTATCCAGTTCCAGCCTAACAAGAATGTTTTTAGTACTTATTTAAACTAATTTTCCTGTACTAACCATTGTGTTTATATAAATTGCAGCATTATTAGTCTCTATTTTTTAATCTCTTTAATAGTTGTTAACAATCATGCAGTAACCCACTCAAAAATTTGAAAGAACTTAGATTCTGATCAGTTTTTCTTTTTCCCTTTCCCTTTTTTTTTTTTTTTTTTTGATTTGGGAAGATACTAATCAGTTGATTAGCCAGATGTACAATTTGTTGTAGTCCATACTTTAAATCATTAATCAGGATATCAAGTAAGCACTTATAATTTAGTTTTGATGCTGAAATCATGGGCGGGGTTTATCTAGCTCTCTGCTAAACTTCCTACCCCGGTCTTGTATAATATGGATTATGGATACATACTTGCTGGATTTGAAGGGATTACTGAACAATGCAAAAGAAAATTCAGAGAAAAAACATTTTATCGAGGGCGACGGATATCCAAAAACCCTGTGAAATTAAATAGAAGAAGGAGCCTTCGCCTTCAAGTTCACCTTCATTTCTTTCTTATTTTCGGGCTTTAATACTCCTTTGGACCATACATATTCCCTGCATCGTAGTTTATTGTCAAAATCACATACTCCATCCAGTTAAACAGTCTGTGGGGGACCTGAAATCAAAACTTGAGATTTAACTACGTATAATCGTGTGGTTAACATCATCTCTATTACTAAAACTCTACTGGTGGGACCATATCGATTGAAGGGCACATCATTCTAAACATAGCAATGCACGTGTGACACAAACTAAGACGTAAATAAAAATCATTAGTACACAAAATACTTAAGGTTAAGGTCCAGTGGCTCGTAAAATTAGCTGCTGGACCTACCGTCCTTAATTTTATAAGTTTTCGGATCTTTAATTTTTTTGGTCCTAATTGCCTAATATCTCTATTGTCTCTGTGCTTTTTTATATATATATAATGTGGACGGCTTAGCGATACTATCCCACGTGTAATCTAATTATTGGTTTCCATGTGAAGATATACGGTATACTTTCGTTATCCATAAATAATTTATGTTTCAAGTTCTCCAAATGAGTAAAAATTTGATTTTTAACGTGCAATGACCGACATTATTCTGATATGGATATGACACTGCACGGATACTATTTGTATCCAAATGTCAAACAACCAGTGCATAAGAGATTGTATAAATCTCTTGAAATTATTTAATCCAGCTAGGTACTATTATACGTTTTCGTTCGGAGTGAGCCAGTGACCAAAGTGAAACAAATTTGATTTCATGAGCTCCAAAGGTTCAACAAATGGTCAAATTTTTTACTTCCGGAAACAATCAGTATAAAAGGGATTTCAATTTTAAGAGTCAGTCTCCCAAGTCCTATCATGTCCCGAGTTTTAACTCTTCTTCAAATTTTTATTGATTAGTCCAAAAATATCTATCCAAAATAATTATGGAAGTCATTTTCCGATATCAAAATGATTATGGAGTACTTAATTAAGTTAACTAAAGTAAAAACTGTCTGTTTCATTTGTGTCCTTGAAAACATTGGGCACTCAAAATTTAAAGTTACCCTACCAACCCACTCGTGCGGTTGCTAGAGTTAAAGGACTGACAAAGTGAGGTAAAACTGGAGAACATGCAGCAGAACCAATCATTACTGTCGTGCGCTGCTAGTTCAACTAACTTTCGACGCGTGTAAGGTAATGATAGGCTACCTTGGAGTATTACTGCTGCTCGAACAAAGTGGAGGAGCCGAGGAGGCAAGATTAATTAGATGCTTTCACCCTCAACAACAACGTACATTAACGTTGGCCGTTACAGCTGCAATGTTTGTTTGATGAGGCTGGTTGTAACGGCCAACGTTACAGCTGTAAATCTTCTAACGTTGGTCGATCATATTAATTCGTTCTTCTAATGTCCCAGTTCTAACTAATGTCATGACTCCTAAATCTTCTTCCACAACAAGAAAGACCAGGGTGGGTTTAAAAATATCCGCTTGGAAAAATTTATCTTCTTTTGATTGATAATGAATTGAGTGCTGACGAGTTTCAAGTTTAGGTAGTTGATAGAATCACCCAAGATTTTATTATTGTAGTGTATAATACTGACTTCAACCGTGTCTATTCCTTAAAATTTAAAATTAAGCTTATTTTTAAATTCGAATCACAAATCTATGTTTTTGAAAATGTCCTTTAAGTGTGTATTTTTATACAAACTCGCTATGGAAAATTGTTGGTAAAGAAGAAATAAAATTGAGATATACATAAAACTGTAACTCCCAAGAAAGGAAACAAAAGTGTGGATAGAAAAGATCCCCCAGAATTATTTTTTTCATAAGCAAAGATAACAAACGAACTTACAAAACATCAGTTAGTCCGTCCCTAAAGTCACCACACAAGGCAGGTACGAGCCAAACCGGTGTCATAGACCAAGCCATTTGGGTTACATTGTTCTTACCCCATTGGGCTAACTCATGGGCATCCCCATTACAAGTGCGATTAGAAAAATTAAACGAAATAGATTGGAAATTACAGAATATGCATGTTTGATATCCTGAAACATGCTATGTGTTCTTAGATCTCCCAAAAAAATATTTTTATTTATCTTCTCTATTACTTCTGCGGCATCAGCTTCGATTATGATTCGATATATCTTCATCTCCTTCGCAACTCTTAAAGATTCCCTAATCCCACAGACCTCCGCTTCTTCTGCAGAAAAGAAAATCAGGTTCTTTGAATCTGTATAGATAAATTGATGAGAAGAATCTCTTATTAAGAAACTCATTCCCCCAATTTATGAATTAAGATTCCAAGCACCATCCGTGTTAATCTTCAGCCAATTTCTAGGTGGACACATCCAAGGAGAGGGTGTTGATTGATTTTGTGATATTCCTGCGATTCGGCTGATGATAGAGCTTTTAAAGGTATTCAACATCATAGACTTAGATCTTGATATTATAACCATCGGTTCTTCCCGTTTATCATTGTGAACTATGCTATTTCGGTTTGTCCAAATGGACCATACTACACAGGCAATCAAAGGAAGTTGATCCGCTCTTGAAGATTGGTTTTGATAAGGATACAGCTGCAACCAGAATTTTGTCCACTTGTTGATGGTGGTTTTTAGTTCAGGGCTAAATTTGTAAAACCCTCAATTCAATGTGCCGTCACTCTACAAAGAAACGGAGCCATGTAAAATTGACGAGTGTTCAACCTCTTCACTGGCGCATTTATTGAGAAACTCAATATATTCACATGAAATTTATCCAGAATGGTGCATGTAGCAACAATCCCAGATATTTTGTAAATTTCGTCACCCTGCCTATATTATTCAATTAATATAAGTTTCTTTGAATGTTTTCTGTGCTATGTTCCCCGGATGAACCCTTAATATTGATATGACATGACAATTTGTATTCACTCGCAGCAGAGTAGCACGAATTTCCAAGTATCAAGGTTAAGATCCTTGCATAAAAGTATTTGATCTGAAAGCATACTGCTCTCTGGAAATAAACTTAAAGAACTTTGTGTCAACACACATAATTCAATATTTTTTGTGATAATTCACAAGATTTTAAATATTAACCTGATTTGCAAAAATTAGGGTTTCGCGCCCTGCGCAGTATATTAGACCCCGTTGGTCGAAACTATGCTTAGCCAAACTAGGCAATTAAATCCTCCACGGCGCACTGGAAGTGTGGCCATGCCCTTGCTTGCCGGCCCCCTTTCCATCGGCCAATCAGGCCGCTTTAAATCCGCCACAACGCACTGGAAGTGTGGCCACGCTCTTTCATTCTGGCCCCCTTTCCATCAACCAATCAGGTCACTCTAAATGCGCCACACGCATTTAGAATGAGGCTGGACCCATGTTGCTTGCCGACCCTCTTTCCATCGACCAATCAGGTCGCTTTAAATCCGCCACGGCGCACTGGAAGTGTGGCCACACCCATAAAATGAGGCCGGACCCATGTTGCATGCCGACCCCCATTCCATCGACCAATTAGGTCGCTTTAAATCCGCCACGGCGCACTGGAAGTGCGGCCATGCCCTTGCTTGTCGGCCCCCTTTCCATCGACCAATCAGGTCGCTCTAGATGTGCCACACGTATTTAGAATGAGGCCGGACCCATGTTGCTTTCCGACCTTCTTTCCATCGACCAATCAAGTCGCTTTAAATCCTCCACGGCGCACTGGAAGTGTGGACACGCCCTTGCTTTCCGGCCCTCTTTCCATCGACCAATCAGGTCACTCTAAATGCGTCATACGCATTTAGAATGAGGCCGGCCTCATGCTGCCTTCCGACCCCATTTTCAATCGAACAATCAGGTCGCTTTAAACCCGCCAAACCCTAAAAAATGGCGCCCTTCTATAACCACCCGTGGCCATCCTTGCGCATGTGGTTATTCTCATATTATGGCTTGACATAATTCCTTTAATGTGGCCATGATGCCAATTGCATAAGACACCACTGTGCCGCGGCCATGCCACACACGCTAGTTAGGTTTTCGATATGCCAAACCCTAATTTAGCTAAAGTTGCCACGCCAGCTAAGTCAGGTAATTCTCCTAAGGAATTAAAGTCTGATGTAACAACAGGGCCAATGTTGCCAGAACCATATTTGGGTCTAACACCAATATGCCAAAATAGCTGCCACGGCTACGCCACTGGCATGTCGTTATGCCATGGCTGCGCCAGACGCCACTGGCATGTCGCTATGCCATGGATGCGCCAGACGCCACTATGCCAATGGCGCCACTTTCCTATATAATAAGATATGTCCATAATCAATGGCCATCCTTTTTTATGAGATGCAATCTCAGCCATCCAAATTCTCTACCGAACTGACAGACTTGTGGCAAGTTTTAGGCGACCAGCCGCTTAAATCTCGTGGCCATGGTTACGTCAGGCGCTACTTATACCACCGTGCCACTGACATGCACGAGCTATGCAAGTCATGCCGCAGTGCCACTGGCATACACCAAAAACTCCATTGTGCCATTACCAGGCGCCAACAGAAGATAGCCATAATCAACGGCTACCCTTCCTCATGAGATGCAATCTCAGCCATCCAAGTTCGCCACCGAACTGACGGACTTGTGGCAAGTTTTAGGCGACCATCCAAGACGTGCCTAATAGCATCACTGGCTATTTTCCTGCTGCAAGGTTCTTGACTTTGACTTGCCACACATAGCAACCTGCTACACGTTTTCCACGAAAACACTCGAGACATCAAACATGTCACAAACTGGGGGATACTCATCAGGGTATTGGTCTGGCGGATAATAGCGTGCGGCGTACAATACACCCGTTATAAGAAAGTGTCATGAAGCGGGACAATTAGTGGCGGAAAGAAGTAATGGGTGTAAACGGATCCACTTTCTTCATCATGGAAGCATGGGTTTCTGACGGTTACACGTTACTCCACTCTTCCATCACCCAATCGTTCTCACTTCCTACGAGACCAGGGTACGTTTAAATATGACTTGTATAAATAGGCTTCGCCTATTTTCCACCAAAACAACAAGTTTTTGGTCGGAAATAACATAGTATCCATAAATCACCAAGAACTGGTAGCTTTTCATTCTACAAGACAGTTCCACTTTCTGATACAAGTCATAAAACAACTACACCTTCAGAATCAACCATTCTGGTCTCGACACCTTCTTCGCTTCCCTCCCTAAGACCAACCCTTCTCCTTCATTTTGTGACCAAAGCAAGCCTGGAACGGCCATTTCTTGATTTAGGACAGGATTGTACAGATTGATCTCTCGAATCAAAAGTACTCCCGTGCAGTGTATTTTTTAGGGTTTAGATTTGTTTCTCATCCACACACCCAAATTTACCAAAATCACCAGAAACAGTTTTCACCCATAAATAATTGGCGACCACAGTGGGAGATTAATCTCTCGGTTGCAATATCAGTTTTCAATTCTCAATTTCTTTTTTCCAATTCCAATTTCAAGATGTAGAGCTAAAGTCTGGGTTAGCAACAAACCCTGATATCAACGTTCCTTCCAGTGACATCAATGTACCACCTTTCATCATGATCAACACTAGCGGCACATGAAATGTTCCCTAAGGCGTTACATCTCCGATCATCATAGCCAGAGCCGCTGCCACCCCCCCCCCCCCTAATATTTCTTCAAGCATGACAACCCCAGTTGTCACCAGAGCCGTCGTCACTCCACCACAGGGATGAGAGAATGGAGGATCCAGAGGAAGCCGATCTCCTCTTACCACTGTTGATTTGATGGAAAGACAAAAGGTTCTCGTAAGGCTCAAACAGACATGGCTATAACTCAGAAAGACATGTCTATTTTCCTCAAGACACTAACAAAGCAGATACCATAAGAGTCACGTCAACCCCAGATGGAGCTAACAAGGAATACTTTTAACACCAGGCGCAAGCACTTCAGCATGACTCGCCTTTATAGATGAAGAGGTTCGTGTTTCTCCTAAACGCCTAGTAGAAAGAATCAGCAATCCAATTTCAACACACGTGAAGATCAGGAATGACTTCTCCAAAATCGAGGCAAAGAAAAATCAACATCCCTCTTGAGTTCACAGGGACCCTCTTCCCGTCAGGCTCCGCATTATTTCTGGGGACTCTGTCCACAAAATCGTTCAGTCCATGATGAAACATTTATGTGAGATTCTGTATTTCTAAAATGCGCAGTATCAAGACATATTTGCAGCCCTCAACCGCAATGTATCAGGAAAGAAGCTATTTCCATCCAGGAAAGCCGTTCCCAAACCCCAACCTCTCCTGGAAAGCACGATTGATAAATGGAACTAGGGACTCCTAACCACTATTCACTTGAAGGATGTCGAGTTTGACAGCACGCTGATTGTCGCGGCCTCCGACTTCAACATTGTAACCGTCAAGACTCCGAGAGTTGCAAGGGAAAATCAAACAAAAGAAGCGTATTCTTTCCCATTAGGAGAAAAATAAGACTTGCCAACCAGCACTATTTGTGTGCCATTTTCTTATATGCCATATCGTATCAAATCATTTTTCGAAGTCAAGGGTTAATGGCGCCCTCACTGGAGTTCTTTATAGGAGCCGATTCGACGTTTCTCTCCATGATCCGCTTCAACGTTCACTCCAGCAGCCGCTCCGCTTTAGCGTTCTCTCCATAAGCTGCTCCAGGATCTGAACCCGAAGCTCCTCTCCCAGATCCGAAGCCGAAGCTTCAGTGTTCTTCTCCATAAGCTTCAACGTCCTCTACAGGAGTCGAAGCCGCTTATAAGCCTCCTTCCTTCCAAGGATCATGTCGTAGCCACCACACTCATTCCTTCCAAGCTTTACTCGCTTACACATCAAGTCAATCCCTTTTATTCCATGGACGCCCATGCAATTCCAGCCAACCTATTTTGGTTCCCACGACAATGTAGTCTCTTCTGATCATATCTGCTGCCAAAAACTGTTGTTGTTCGCTTTGTTGATACCAGCCAGAGCTTTACCATAGCAAAAACCACTACAAATCTCACCGATGATACAAGATAAAAATTTGTTAACCAAACTTGGGAACTGAGGCTCTACACGAAATCCCTTTATTGTCAAAGTTTAGGAGACACAGTCAACCCAAAAGTCATAGCCCCGAAGAGGCCATCTACTCTTCAAAGGTGTAGCGTAAGTATATCATCACATCTCTACCCAGAAGGCGTGTGCAATACTTTACGAGGGCCACGACCAATCTCATGCCTACTCAGAGGAAACAACTTCAGTAACCAAAGAGAAGTACGACTGGGGAATGCTTATCGCGATCCATTTCCGACAATAATCAAGCATTCATGAGATAACTCCAGAGACGCGGCTGCAACATTTTTATTGAAGATCCAGAGGGAGACACGATTAACGACATAACTCTCTCACTGCTACCTCTTCGTTATCCATAACTTTTCGTCCATGAGATGATTCCAGGAATCCCAGCATCACATCCAGAAGAGTACAATAATATTGTATCAAATCCCATGAGGGCGGATTCAAGGAGATGCAATTAAAGTAGGCTACAATTGGGGACTGAAGCCTCCTTCAATTTTAGAGGTTTGAACGCAGTCACCACCTTACCAGTGAATGCAGTAGAAGCACATCTTCCACGAGAAAATAAGCTCAAGATAATTACACATGGGGACTACCAACATGGGATTCTTTTCACTCCCCTCAACCAGGTTATTTCTGATTTCAACATCATCACTGTCGAAGTTTTATGAGACGCATGAATTCCTCAACATGAAGCTGTATACATGCATCAAAGACTCCAAAAGCACGCAATAGAGATACATTCAGATATCCGGCCATGCCATTGGGTCTAATAGAAGTATAACTGGGGACTGCTCACTGCATCCCATTCCATACAACAGTTCAAGATTCAGAAGATGGTTCAAAGGATGTCGTTTGGAACGAAGACCTTGAAGACTTGATAGCAGCACATCGACAACGGAACACTCTCATCTCGTCTACTTCACCCAATGGCTCCAGAAGATTTCGACCATGCAAGCATCCATAATATATCATTGTCGCAATCAGAAAGTCCATGCACTAGATAACCTAAAGTCAAGGATGGACCAACAACGTAACCACAATCTCCAATATTAGCCCTGACATGATCATTGCTGAGCATATATTTCATCCATCCATCCCAAGAGTGCAATGGAGTTTGGTAAATTTCAAAATCTACTAGAGAGGTTAGATACTCATTCTTCTGGAGTCAGAACCTTGTTACACATTCTGGAGAATATCGATGGTACTATTAAGTGGATACATGCGCAAAATGGAAAGAGCACCTACCTTGAGTCCTCCTGTCTTACCTTGCTGCTGATTACAACTATTGGAGATTGCTTTGTTGTTGTTAATGCTCGCTCTACCACCGCTAAAAAATGGCGAAGAGAAGCCGAACGCTGCAGATAAAAGAACGGAGCCGGACGAGTAACAAAAATAGAAGAGGGTCGATATCCCTTTTCATACGAACGGAGTTTCTAGAGTTTGAAAAGAAGCAGGATTCCTCCTTGCTCAATGAACGGGAATAGATGACTGGGAGTATCACACTCATGATCCATAGCCGAACAAGCCGTGTGCCAATATCTCCACTACATGGCCGATCCAACAACGCGCCAGCATGAGGAACACCATCCGCTCAACCTGCAACGCTCCGTGGCCAGGACAGCGCCAACGCTTCATGCCACCAGCACTACGTGGTCAAGCCAGCGCCAACGCTCTGACCACCAACATCAAAAATTTTGTGGTCAAAGTTGCAGCACCATCAGTGTTCCGTGGTCGAAGTTGCAGTACTATCATCATCGCTCTGTGGCCTAAGTAGCAGCGCCATCCACCGTTCCACGGACTGAAGCCAAGTGCCATTTTCACCATCCCACATGCTGAAGCCAAGTTCCATTTCCGACGTTCCACGAACCAGGAGCCATCAACACCATCTTCATCTTCCAGCTCCACGGTCGAGCCAAAGTTTCAATACCAACTCTACTTGTCCCGTGGTCAAGAAAACGAAGCCTTTTCCAGCATTCCATGGACTGAAGCCATTTCCACCATTCAACGGAATGGAGCCAAGAGCCATCTCTGCTGATCAGTAGCCAAAATTCCATCGTCATCTCTGCTCGTTCCGTGGTCAAGCCAGTCATCATCATCAGTCTGTAGCTAAGGTTGCAACGCCAGCATTAGCATTCTGCAGCCGAACCTGCATCACCAGCGTTAGCACTCCGTGACCAAAGTACCAGCGCCAATGCCAGCACCCTGTGGCCAAGCCATAAATAAGTCAAGCCGCTAGCACAAGGTTCATAGACTACTCATGCCTCCTGCCAAAGTTTAGTCGAGTTTTCCTGGTAATCTCTTCATGTCTTTCACTTTCGATTTTACTCTTGTCTGTCACCATCTCATGCTTACCACGCAACAATGCCACTGTTACGTGCTAAGCATGGGACTTAATGTTGATGGTGGTTTTTAGTTCAGGTCTAAATTTGTAAAACCCTGCATTCAATGTGCCGTCACTCTGTAAAGAAAAAGAGCCATGTAAAAGTGACGAGTGTCCAACCTCTTCACTGGCGCATTTATTGAGCAACTCAATATATTCACATGAATTTTATCCAGAATGGTGCATGTAGCAACAATCCCATATATTCTGTAAATTTCGGCACCCTGCCTATATTATTCAATTAATATAAGTTTATTTGAATACTTTCTGTGTTATGTTCCCTGGTTGAACCCTTAATATTGATATGGCATGAAAATTTGTGTTCACTCGTAGTAGAGTAGCACGAATTTCCAAGTATCAAGGTTAAGATCCTTGCATAAAAGTATTCAATCTGAAAGCATACTGCTCTCTGGAAATAAACTTAAACAACTCTGTGTCAACACACATAATTCAGTATTTTTGTGATAATTCACAAGATTTAAATATTAACCTGATTTGCAAAAATTAATGTTTCGCGCCATGCGCAATATATTAGACCCCGTTGGTCGAAACTATGCTTATCCAAACCAGGCAATTAAATCCTCCACGACGCACTGGAAGTGTGGCCACGCCCTTGCTTGTCGGCCCGCTTTCCATCGACCAATCATGTCGCTTTAAATCTGCCACGGCGCACTGAAAGTGTGGCCACGCCTTTGCTTGACGGCCCCATTTCCATCGACCAATCAGGTCGCTCTAAATGCGCCATATGCATTTAGAATGAGACTGGACCCATGTTGCTTGCCGGCCCCCTTTCCATCGACCAATCAGGTCGCTTTAAATCTGCCACGGCGCACTGGAAATGTGGACAAGCCCTTGCTTGACATCCCCCTTTCCATCGACCAATCAAGTCGCTCTAAATGCGCCACACGTATTTAGAATGAGGTCGTACCCATGTTGCTTGTCGGCCCCCTTTCCATCGACCAATCATGTTACTTTAAATCCGCTACGGTGCACTGGAAGTGTGGCCACGCCCTTGCTTGCCGGCCCTCTTTACATCGACCAATCAGTTCACTCTAAATGCGCCACACGCATTTAGAATGAGGCCGGCCTCATGCTGCTTGCCGGCCCCATTTTCAATCGACCAATCAGGTCGCTTTAAACCCGCCAAACCTTAAAAAATGGCGCCCTTCTATAACCACCCGTGGACATCCTTGCACCTGTGGTTTTTCTCATATTATGGCTTGCCATAATTCCTTTAATGTGGCCTTGGCCCCTATTGCATAAGACACCACTGTGTCGTGGCCATGCCACATACGCTAATTAGGGTTTCGACATGCCAAACCCTAATTTATCTAAAGTTGCCACGCCAACTAAGTCAGGTAATTCTCCTAAGGCCTTAAAGCCTAATGTAACAATAGGGACAATGTTGCCAGAGCCATATTTGTGTCTAACACCAATATGCCAAAACAGCCGCCACTGCTACACCAGATGCCACTATGCCAATGGCGCCACTTTTCTATACAATAAGATATGGCCATAATCAATGGCCCTCCTTTCTCATGAGATGCAATCTCAACCATCAAAATTTTCCACCGAACTAACATACTTGTGGAAAGTTTTAGGCGACCAGCCGCTTAAATCTCATTTCCATGGCTACGCCATGCGCCACTTATACCACCGTGCCACTGACATGCACGAGTTATACCAGTCATGCCGCAGTGCCACTGACATACACCAAAAACGCCAATGTGCCATTACTAGGTGCCAACATAAGGTAGCCATAATCAACGGCTACCTTTCCTCCTGAGATGCAATCTCAGCCATCCAAGTTCGCCACCGAACTGACATACTTTTGGAAAGTTTTAGGTGACCCGCCGCTTAAATCTCGTGGCCATGTCTACGCTAGGCGTCACTTATACCACCGTGCCACTGACATGCTAAAGCTATACCAGTCATGCCACAGTGCCACTGGCATACACCAAAAACGCCACTGTGCCATTACCAAGCACCAACAGAAGGTAGCCATAATCAACGGCTACCCTTTCTCATGAGATACAATCTCAGCCATCCAAGTTCGCCACCGAACTGATGGACTTTTGGAAAGTTTTAGGCGACCAGCCAAGACGTGACTAATAGCATCACTGGCTATTTTACTGCTGCAAGGCTCTTGACTTTGACTTGCCACACATAGCAACCTGCTACACGTTTTCCACGAAAACACTCGAGACATCAAACATGTCACAAACTGGGGAATACTCATCAGGGTATTGGTCTGGCGGATAATAGCGTGCGGCGTACAATACAACCGTTATAAGAAAGTGTCATGAAGCGGGACAATTAGTGGCGGAAAGAAGTAATGGGTGTAAACGGATCCACTTTCTTCATCATGGAAGCATGGGTTTCTGACGGTTACACGTTACTCCACTCTTCCATCACCCAATCGTTCTCACTTCCTACGAGACCAGGGTACATTTAAATATGACTTGTATAAATAGGCTTCACCTATTTTCCACCAAAACAACAAGTTTTTGGTCGGCAATAACATAGTATCCATAAATCACCAAGAACTGGTAGCTTTTCATTCTACAAGACAGTTCCACTTTCTGATACAAGTCATAAAAAAGTTATACCTTCAGAATCAACCATGCTGGTCTCAACACCTTCTTCGCTTCCCTCCCTAAGACCAACCCTTCTCCTTCACTTTGTGACCGAAGCAAGCCTGGAACAACCATTTCTTGGTTTAGGACAGGATTGTACATATTGATCTCTCGAATAAAAATTATTCCCGTGAAGTGCATTTTTCAGGGTTTAGATTCATTTCTTATCCACACACCCAAATTTACCAAAATCAACAGAAGCAGTTTTCACCCATAAATACCATTGTATAAAGGTAAAATCTTGAAATTGAATGTTCTGAATGTTTATAAGTTGCAACACCTTTGTTAATTTTTTACAGGTGACTAAAGCATGCATTTTTGATTCTGTATTCAATTTACATTTAAGGCAAATGTATTCAGATATATGAATTCTCTTGTGTAGAATTTCCTTCATTGGTAATGCGCCTTTTAGAGCCTTACAAACAAAAAGTTGGATTCTTGCAGGCACTTTCAGTTTCCAAACTGCACTCCATAAATCAGAGTCAGAATCATCCCTCCTCACACTTAAGGTGGCATATGCAGACTTTGTAGTAAAGACTCCATCTTTTGAATGAGCCCAAATTATTCTGTCTATAGAAGATTCAAAGCTAAGAGGGATTTTTTGAATCATCTCTTTTGAAGATTGATCAAAAATAGCACTTAATTTTGATGTATCCCATGTTCTTATGTCGTGGTTAGTAAGATCACTTACTTTAAGTTCTTATCAGGAATTGAGTTTGCTTTTGGTGTTATAACTCCTTTCCCAGGTATCCAATTATCACACCATGGGTCTATAAAATTTCCTTCTCCCATTACCCATGAGATAAATGGTTTTATTTTGTTCATTGTGTTATGAAGATATTTCCATACCCAAGAAGCCTTATCAGGACAATAAGAGTTCAAGACATCACTGTTTGCATAATATTTTGCTTTCACAACTTACGCCAGAAGAGATTATGGATTTTATATTAATATCCAAACACTTCTAGCCATCATGGCTAAGTTATTTATCTCACTGATTCTAAATCCCAACCCACCTTCTTTCTTGGATTTGCAGATATTCTCCCAAGCTATAAGATGCAATTTTCTCTTCTTTATGTCTATATACCCCCCCCCCACCACCACCACCACCACCACTAGTATCTATTCAGGTGAGAATTAATTTTATTTCACATGCTTTTGGGAATTAAGAATGTAGCCATTTGGTAAAGTGACATTGCTTGTCATACATGCTTTACCAGTGTGGACTTGCCAACCTGAGCTATAAATTGAGTTAGCCAATTATTCACCCTTTTATCCACTACACTCAACAGAGAGAGATGGGTTTGTGTTTTATATTTTAGGATTGTGATTGGAGTTCCAAAATATTTCTATCCTAGATTGAGAGTAGTGATGTTTAGGATTCTGGATAACATTTTTCTATGCCTTGGATGGACTTTAGAGCTAAAGAATAACCCTGACTTATTGAAATTAATTTCTTGACCACTTGCATTGCAATACTTTTGCAGATAATTTTTGATAGCATGAAAATCAGGGATAGTTGCCTTAGTGAAGAGTAGGCTGTCATCCGCAAACAAAATGTGACTAATGTAATGACCAGTCTTAGCACATTTTATACCATGTACCAGGTTAGAATTTTCCAGGTGTTTAATATATGAAGTAAGGGCTTCATCATATATAATGTATAGATAAGGGGACATAGGGTCCCCTTGTCTTAAACCTCTTTCAGGTTTGAATTTCCCAATATGACTTCCATTTAGGAGAATTAAATAAGAAACAATACTTATGTAGTTCATAATTAGTCTAATCCACTTTAGATTAAACCCCAATTTTTCCATAGCTTTAGCCAAAAATGACTATTCCAATCTATCATAAGCCTTGGACATGTCCAGCTTGATTGCAACAATTCCATTTTTTTTAATTCAATTTTATAGAATCTATGAGCTCATGAGCTAGAATAACATTATCAGATATTTGCCTCTTGGGGATGAAGGCACTTTGGTTAGGTGAAATCACTTTGTCCATCAAAGGTTTTATTCTATTAGCCAAAGTCTTAGAAATCACTTTGTAAACAAAGTTGCATAGACCAATAGGTCTAAATTGGTCAGCAGAATCAGCCATAGGTTTTTTTTGGTATTAATGCTAAATTTGTATGATTGAACTGAGTAAGGAGATGTTCAGTCTCAAAGAAATATTCAACCATTGAGTAACACTATCCCCCACAATATCCCAGTAAGACTGGTAAAAAAGACCAGTAAAGCCATCTGGCCCTGGTGTTTTTTTTTTTGCTCCCATTTGGAAAGCAAACACTCTTATCTCCTAATCGGATAATGGGGTTTCCAAGATATCATTGTCCAGAGTAGATAATTTATGTTTGATAGTTTCTAAAACCATATCCTGGTCATCAGGATCATAGGTGCTATATAATTGATTGAAGTATGAGATGAACTCATCTCCAATGGCTTCTCTTGTAATAATCCAGTTATCATTTCTGGACTTTAGCCAGGAAATATTATTCCTTTTCCTTCGAAATAATGTGCATTTGTGAAAATAAGGCATTTTCTTATCCCCTTCATTTAACTCCCGAGACTTATCTTTCCATAAAATTTCTTCCAAAGAATACAAGTAAGACAACTTATCAGTTAGATTTGCAATTTTCCTTGTATCCCCTGGATTGTTTGTTTGGATCCTCTAAATTTCGGCTTTAGTATCCTATAGAGATACATTTAAATTTTCAAAAGAAACTTTGTTCCATAATCTCAGTTTTATTTTTGCATGATTCAATTTTTGTTTGAGTTGAAATGCTTTTGAGCCTATTACTTGTAGTGACCACGCTTTTTCAATAACTGTTTTGCAGGAATTATCCTTAGTCCACATTGACATAAAATGATATGGTGTTTTTAGACTGTCAGCCTCGGGGATTAAAGAGACTAGAATGGGTGCATCATATGAGATAATCATAGGGAAGTGCATTATGTGGGTATGAGGGAAAGCATCTTCCCAAACCCCATTCACTAAGTCTCTATCAATACGTTACATGACTAAATTTTCTCCAATTTGTTTGTTAGTCCATGTAAAGTCTGGACCAGATAATAGTGTATCTCTCAAATCCCACCCTTCCATAAGGTTTTCTAGATTTTTGGTATCATGTTCAGTGTGAGGTCTTTACCCCTACTTATCTAGGGGTAATATGATGCAATTTAAATCCCCTACTACAATAATAAAAACAAATGGATCGTAAAGTTGAGATATAAAGATCCCCCAGATCACGTTAAACGTTTACTTTTATAACTTGATACAAGAGCTTTTAAATAAATCCCATGTTTTGGATTAATGTTGTTCCTCTTAAAACCATGCAACGCATGTTGAAGACCATCTACAGAAACAGAACGAAATATTTTTCTTTTGGACCTTGAGTATCCTTCACCACCATTTTCTCCAATGTCGAAATAAATGGGTACGTTGAATAATCAATATATTCATTATCATTATATATGTCTAACATCATAAATTTATTAGCATCAACACTAGCATTCATTGCTAACATCTCAAAGGAAATTTGTTTGCTTTCGGCCATCTTTGCGTATAAATTTTAATTTTCTTCTCAGATCAATCAGACCACCGTGTTGCTTCTTAAATACTAGAAGAATCAGAGTGTATGCTAATATCATTTAAATGTCGAATGGAAGAAGGTCTACTTACATCTTGACTCAATATTTTCACCATCTTTCTTAGAAGTAACTAATGCTTGTCTCCTTGCATGGATTATATCATGAGTATTAACTTAATATTCCATAGGAAAATTTGTAATCGACATTATCTTGTCAGTTTGTTGTAGTGGTGCTTGTTTAGGTACATATTTAATAATAACTTTTACACCATTATGTTGGTTTTGTGTAAAAGTGGGCACAAAATAATTGCTGGGAAAAAATTATGTTTCCAACGTCTTAGGTTAAGCCATAGCATTTGCATATCGTAGCATGCTAAAGCTTAAGCTAAGCTATCTATTGGAATGGAATGTAGAAAAAGTGATCCTTATGATAGTGTCTCTTCTCCACGTCCTAGAAAAAAAATCGCGATATGGACGCCACAGTGTTTGTTCTTAGAATCAACACTTTAACCATGACAGATAAAATTCGAAGCAGTATTATTTGTTTTGAATTTTTTTTTTACTCGGTCAATAATATTTAAAAAAAAAAAAAAATTGTACATGGACTAGGCTTTACTAGTGCATAGCCGTGAGGCCATCACTAGTAGAAAGCCTATTTGAAACGAAAATAAACCTCTCCAGGCCATTCAACAGATTGAATGAAACCTAGCCTACCCTCAAAAAATTCAAAAATATCTTCGGCCAACAAACATGCTTGTTTGGCCAAAGCATCAGCTGAAAAATTAACTTCCCTATAGCTATGAACATAACGAATATTATCATAAAAAAGTCTAGCCATTCTCCACTTCTGTTGTAGCTGCCATGACAGCTCACCTTCCTGAAAAGCTTGGATGCAACTCATCGAATCGGAACGAACACAAAGGTTTTTAACACTCCATCTTTTAGCCAATATCGCACCATAAATAATGGCACAAACCTCCGCATAGAAGTTAGTCTGCCAGCCCAGACCAACTCTAAGGACGCCAAGCACTTCGAGTTTGAATCATGGACAGTAACGTCGCATCCAGCTTGTCCAGGATTACCAAGAGACGCACCATCACAGCAAATCATAATTTCACCAAGATTTGGAGGAGACCAACTTACCTCAATTAGAATTGAAACTTTGCAAGATCTATGCTTCACCTTAAAAAAGTTCAAAATACACAAATCATCCAAGTTATTATGCATGTGGCCCTTCATACGAATAGAATTATCACGAATTAACTGATAAATTCTCCCCTTGAAACCTATCCATTGCACCGTAGCATCATCAAAATAAACCTTGTTGCGCAGCTTCCATAATTCCGTGGCAATTGCAAGATTAGCAACAAGCCACAGGTCCTTTATCATCCTGTTGCGCCCTTTAACAGACTTATAAGAGGCCACAAGATCTTCCAATGGCTACAAGTTATAAATACCAGCCGCCCAAGCCCAAATACGCTTAGCAAACCTGCAGTGCCAAGTGATATGACTCATAGACTCACAATTCTTCCTACACATGCGGCACATAGTAGGCATAGACCTACCCGTCTTCTTAATAATATTATCTTCCGTAGCACAACATTGACTTGCCCATATCTTCCAATATTGCACACTCAAAGTAGGATGCACAACATTCTTAGTAAACAAAACAGCAGATGGCTCAATCTCCGCATGCAACTTAATAGCGGCATTTGCAGATTTTACCGAGAAAACGCCCTTCTTATCCAAGTCCCAAATCTTGTAATGTTCACCACTAATAATAATAGGTAAGTTGTCAAAATATATATTGCAGCATAACATCAAATCCTTAGTTTCCTGAGGAATGGCCCAAGCGTCATCAACAATAATATCGCTCACTTTTGCCTTGAAATCATTGGGACCTTTGGAAGAAATTCCAAGCCTCCTTGCAATCGAAAAATCACCGCAACAATTATCAAAAAATAGGGAAGTATTAGCACCATTGCCAATAATTGAGCGAGTATGTTTTTGAACAAAATTGTAAACCAATCTGATCCCTGGAAAAACCGAAGAACCAAGCTTGTAATCAATTAAGTTGCCATTTAATTTGAAGTACTTCACCATTAGAAATCTGGCCCAAATCTTATTAGAATCTCTTATCGAAATCCATAGCTTCATAAGCATGGCCCTATTAACATCGTTTAACTTCTTCAAACCCAAACCTCCTTCATGTTTGGAACAACACATGTCATCATAACGAACCGTAAAATACTTACGTTTCTCAGCATCACCCGACCAAAGAAAATTTCTAATGGCCCTCTCAACTTGTTTAATCATCGTACATGGCCACTTGTAGACAGCCATAGAATGAATAACATAGCTTGAAATCACTGATTTAATCAACACAAGCCTAGCTTGAAAAGATAAAAGCTTACCCTTCCAACCGGAAAGCTTGTTCATAATTTTTTCCACGACCTGCCGAACATGAATGTGACGAACAATGCCAGGATTCAATTGAATACCCAAGTATTTATCAGGGAATAACGCTTTCTCCATGCCCAAATAATTGAGATTAGCAATCGCCCGAGAGCTTCTGTCACCTCCATAGTAAAACTTGCTTTTGGCTTAACTTACCCATTGGCCAGAAGCACTTTGGTACATGCAAAGCATGTCCTCCAGATTGCGCAGACTTTGAAAATTACCCTTGCAGAAAATAAGAATATCATCTGCAAAGAGTAAATGAGTAGGAGCAACGCCCTTTTTGCTAACCATAGCATGCATACTTTTCCGAGCAAACAATTTAGTAATATTGCGACTCAGAACATCTTCAATAAGCACAAAAATCAAAGGTGAAAGAGGATTACCTTGCCGCAAACCTCTAGTGATGCTATAAAAACCTTCAGGACTGCCATTTATCATGACGAAAATCCGAGCAGAGGCAAGCATATTAAGAATCCATTTGCACCAAACCTCCGAAAAACCATATTGACGAAAAACCTCAGCAATAAAATCCCAACTGACCGTATCAAAAGCCTGAGCAATGTCCAATTTGAGGCCAACATTCCCATGCTTCCGATTAATGCTTAGCTCGTTGATCAACTCCGACGCCAAAGCAATATTCTCATGGATATTCCTTCCTTTCATAAACGCCACTTTCTCTTCAGAAATCAACTTGTTCAGCACATTACCCAGTCTGGTAGCCATAATCATTATAATGATTTTGAAGAAAAAATTGCTTAGACCAATTGGCCTATAGTCTTTAATAGAATCAGATTTGTTATTTTTTGGAATTAGAACAATAAAACTAGAGTTAACGCCATTTGGAATTTTACACATCACCCAACAATTAGTAATGGCCTTAAAAAGATCTCCAGAAATAATGTTCCAACAATGTCTATAGAAAGAACCCGTAAAGCCATTAGGGCCAGGCGCAGAATCCGCACCTAAGTCAAAAACAACTTCCTTCACTTCGGCAAAAGAGGGAACTCCATCCATAAAATCACTTTCCGCAGCTGAAATGCGCTCATGCTCAATGTCAAACAGCTTTGGATCAATATTCACCTCGCCACCATTGAATTTATCTTTGTAATGATTGACAATATAATCCGTGACAATATTATTTGGTTTGAAAGCATGTTGTTATTGGGGGTGCAAAATGGATTCTGTATGGACTCACAAGATGATAAAAAAGGGTCATGAAGTATTAAATTACATATTCCATTATCCTACTACTTTTGATAATGGTGAAAACGTCCATGATTAATTTGTGCTTGTGAAATTAATTAACTAAACTAATTAAGTATTAGTGATTAGATTTGCTTAATGATTTAATTTAACTTTTGAAAATCAAAACTTGATTATTTTTTTGTTTTGTATTTAGGCCGGTTCCTATGGGGGTTGGCTAAACCCTCCACTTTCCAGGCCACCTGGCTGCGCCACTATGGGAAATAAGTTAACGACCGAGTCTCCACCAAGCGGTTCGATCTTGTAATAGTAGCATATTAAATAGTGAAGTGATGGCTATTTCCCCCCACGTCTCCCTATAAATTCACCCCATTCGATTCAATTTAATTACACCTCATTTTGTCATTAAATTCTACCATCTTACTCTTTTATACCTTTAATCCTCTGTTTAATTTTTATTTTTAACTCAATGGATACTTCTGACGAAGAAGTGCGAATTCATATGGATCGATTTGAAAAACGACAACGAATATTCGTTTAGGCATCTTAACAAATTGATGATGAGTTAGATGAAGATAAAGAACTAACCAACAATTTGCTGCAGCTATATTCATCGGGGATGAGATGGTTGTGAAGCTGGCGTTGAAGGTAAAGAAGTGTATGATGAACTTGCAGGTATATTCTGTATGTTTGCTAACACTTCTGGATTATTTTTAGGCAACACTTTTAAAATATGATAACAACTTTCATAACCATATTTTTTCCCATGTTTGTGGTGCCAATCAGTTCGACACTTTCGTTCGACATCAACATCGACAAGACCGCTCGCTCGAGCACGAGCAGCTTGCATTATAGCAACAACATACAAGGAAACTTGGGCATTGATTATAACGCAGCGACCGAACAATCCATTTTCAACACGATCGTTGATTTTCATAGTTTCTTCACGAAATTTAGCAAATATGTTATCCCACAACTTGGTAGATTGTTGTTGGGAACCATCGACACTATCTTGTGTAAAGAACACATTGTTTCTGCAAAATCTTTCATCTTCGGCTATGATAAATTTTGTACCCCTAATCTTCTTATTTTTATTAGATTGAGTACTAGATTGAGACATATTAAGAAAATATACAATACGAGTGAATGAAAGAGTTGGATGATGAAATTTGTTTTAGATTAACAAATGTGAAGAGTATAGAAGAGAAGGTGTGAGTTAAAATGGAAGAGGAATTTGGTATTTATAAGGGAAAGATTTATGGCCTTTGGATCATATTCTACTTAGCGGTGTAGACTAGGCCGGCCGGTCTTATAAAAGCCACTAACAATGTAGTAAACACCGAATGGTGTAGTCTTAACCGAGCAGTCGAGACTCGACCGCTCGGTAGAAACTTGACCTGGCCTGGCTAAGTGGAAAATTTTCCACTTAGCCAGCCCAGTTTGCCAGCTCCATAATGGGTGCAAAAATGACAAACTCTCAAGTTTGCCATTCCCATAGGAACTAGCCTTAGAGAAAAGTAAAAAAAAAACAATGAGGATTTTTTTTGATTTTTTTTTAACTCAGAAGAATATAAAGAAGCGTATGCTCGAAATAATCAAGAACAACTCTAACTGAATTCTTATTGCAATTTTGTTGCTTCTAATTGCTTAAAATGTTTAAAAAAATTAGTTTTTTTATTTAAAGGTTTTATGGCTGCGAAATCATGAAAGCCTAACCATGACACTAATGTATGGATGGAAAATTATGACAACCCAGCCGTAAACAAAAACCTACAACTGTAGAACACGTAATCGTAAATATGACTTAGGCTGGAAAATAAAGAACTTCTAGTCGTAACTGTATTCCAGCCGTATGTTTAAAAAGGAAAAACTCCTAGCCGTAAGTTTGAGAACATCGACTACTTGGGATCAAACACTGGATGTAACCCAATCGTAAACAAATTTATACCTGGGACTTTATAACTCCTGAACCAATGCTTCAAAAAAATAAAAAATCATGAACCATAAATACCAAATTACGGCTAGGAAATACGTGTTACGACTGAGAATTTTTTTCTATTACGGTTGGGAAGTACCTAGACGTAAACCCAACCTATGATTATTATTATTTTGTTATCATAAATACCTGGGGTTAGAAAATCCCAGCCGTATAAAGCACTTCTGGTTGAAATTTCTTATTTTCCCAACGGTATAAACCATTTACGCTTAGGATTTTATAGTTTTTAACCTTAATAAACGGTTTATGGTTGGAAGAATAATAACTTCTGGCCGCAATTAGTTTCGGAAACCAAATTTTAATCCCTAAATTGATCTAATCTCAACTATTTAACCAATCAAAAGAAGAAATAAATAGTGAGTTTTTCGATTTTTATGTAATACCAGTCATTTCTTCAACTCCTTCATTCAACAATTCTCCATTTTCAAATTCTACGTCTTCATTTGAAGATATTTAGTAGAATCGCTGCATATTTTCCTTCTTTTTGATTTCGATTGTTATCTTTGCTCACTTGCTTTGTCTCGTCATTTTTTATAGAAAATAATTTAATTGATGGTGAATAATTTTGAGAATGGAAAACTGATAGAGAAGAGGGTGATGTAGAAGAAGAGGAGATGAATAAGAGGAAAATATATGTTAGATTTAGATTTAGATTTTTTTTTATTTTTTTTTGGTATTTAGGTTAGTTATAGGGAAGAACATTTTTTAACGTTTGCATAATTAGATTCCAATTATATTTAGGACATCTTAATCTGTTGCAGCCCTTATAACTTTTTTTTCCCCAACATCAACATTCTTTTGAGAGCCCCAATATATAGTTTTTTTTTGAAACATGAAGTCGTATATTGGAAATATAGTCTAACCAAGACTATAGTTGGAAGCCGTACAATGATATTTAACAGACGAAGTTTTTGAGTTTCTATAAGGTTATTTTGTTTAGGAATGTCTTGAGTTTAAAGTTATGATTGTTATAGAACTATTCCGTGTTTAGGAGTTTGAGTCTTATTAGGAAGTTTTTTCTATTTTTAGAATTCTCGGTGTTTTGAATAGTATAAATAGATTGTGAACCTATGAAGTAATGCACACCAGAATTTATTAATTAATCAAGTTATCGAATTCTCTCATATTGCCTTTCATAAGTCTTTTTATATTAGATATCTACATCTGGTATCAGAGCAGGAAGATCTTAGGCTTGTGGATTAGCTCGTGAAGAAGAATATGGCGTCTAACTTGAGTTCAATCAAAGTTTCATTATTTGAAGTGAATTTTTTTGAGCATTGAAGAATATTTTTTCGTATCATACGTGGAAATAACAGAAGGTGTTGTACTTACTAAGCTCAGACAACCATTCTAACTGAAAATAGAAAGAAGAATTCTAAATCTACGTATATTCTTCATCAAAGAATTCATGAGTCTATCATGGATATAGTTGTGTACATCAAGGAAGTAAAAAGATATCGGGATTCTTTAACAAACTATTATAAGGATATGGCAAAGTGAAGAAGGTACGGCTGCAGCCATTAAGAAGAAAATATGAGCTTTTACATATGGATTCAACTGAGTTGATTGCAGATTTCTTCTCAAAGACTTTGAATCTTGTCAATGAGATGAAGGCTAATGGAGATACAATAGAAGATCCTTCTATTATATAAAAAATATTGCGCAGTTTACCTGAAAAATTTAAGTCAAAAGTGACAACAATAGAAGAATATTGCGCATACGTGTAACACAATTTCTCATATGAGCATTGATAAAGTGTTGGTTCACTTCAAGCTTATGAACAAAGAATATTATAAAAAACAACTATGAAACCAATTGAGGAGATTTAGAGAGTCAGACTAACTGGAACAATGAAGCAAGCTCAAGTATATTTCAAGGTAATATGGGATGAAGACCTTTTATCGATCTAAAATCCGCTGCTTTAACTGTCAACGTATTAGTCACTTTAAAAGTGAATGCACTGAACCAATAAAGAAGGCTGTTAACTACAACAACAAAGCAAACATGGTAGATGAACAAGAAACTTTATTATTAGCATGTCATTCAGCAAAAGAACAACCTCATGAACAATCGTATTTGGAAACAGGTTGTAGTAACCATATGTGTGGAAAAAAAGACTTATTTACAAGTATTGATGAATTTTTACGATCAACTATGAAATTTGGAAATAACTCTACAGTTCTAGTTATGGGAAAAGGAAGAATATGAATTATACTCAAGAATAGTGCACAATCATACATAGTGGATGTATTTTATATACCAAGTCTACATCAAAATCTTTTGAGTATGGTCAGCTTTCAGAAAGAGGGTATTCTATGAATATTTACAATGGTATTTACACAATTAAAGATCAAAGAAGAATATTGATTGCTATAGTACAAATGACTAAGAATAGACTGTTTCCTTTAAAGATTCAGCATCGAAAGGAGAGATGTTATAGCTTTTCTATTGATGATAATTCTTGGTTATGACACAGAAGAATGGGGCATGTAAACTTCAATAGTTTACAAGTTCTGGCAAGAAAAAAGATGGTCTCAGGATTACCAACTATTGAATTTCCGGATTCAAAGTGTGAAGATTGTATCTTCGGAAAACAACACAGATATCCATTTCCCATAGGCAAAGCAAGAAGAGCAAAGCAATTGTTGGAGCTAGTTCACAGTGATATATGGACCTATTGAAGAAGAATCTTGTGGTGGAAACATGTATTTCATTACCTTTATTGATGATTTTAGTAAAAAGGGTTGGGTGTATTTACTAAAGCAATAGAATGATGCTTTTCAAGCATTTAAGAGCTTTAAAGCATATGCTGAAAAACAAAGTGGTAATAGGATTAAGATACTATGTACATATAGAGGTACACAATACACTGTAGTTGATTCATATATGAAAGAAAAATGTATTCAAGATCAGATGACTGCAAGGTACACACCCCAACAAAATGGTGTTGCAGAAAGGAAAAATCGTACTATTATGGAGATGGTACATATCATGAGAAGGACAAATAATTTTTGAGAAGAATTTTTAAGAATTATTGGGCAAAAGGTGTTGATTGTGCCGTATATTTGTTGAATAGATGTCCAACAAGAAGTGTGATTGATATGACTCCTGAAGAATCATGGAGTGGAATAAAACCTAGTGTAAGACATCTTAAGGTATTTGGTTGAATAGCATATGCACATGTACCAAAAGAAATGCGTAAAAACTTGATGATAAGAGTGAAAAATGTATGTTTATTGGTTACAACAATGCAACCAAAGGATATAAACTATTAAATCTAGAAACAAGAAAGTTGGTGATAAGTAGATATGTAAATTTTGAGGAATAAGCTCAGTGGGAATGGAACTCAGAAGTATCAAGAAGAGTTGTTAGTGAAACACCATTAATTGAAGAAGAAGAAAGTCCAGTGAGCGCTGTCGTATGCGTCAAAAATAATTCACTTTCTTACCCAACAAAATATAAATGAAGTATAAGGTAAGGAAGAGTTCGTTTCACAGAGAGGCAATTGTTATTTTAAAAATTCTAGTTTCTTAGTAACCAATGGGGGGATTTTTGTTTTATCAAAATAAAAGTAAATTAAAAGCAAAGTAAATTAAAAGCAAAGTAAATTGGAGAAAGTAATCAATGAGAGAAAGATATTGGTCAAGAAATTCATCTTCAATCTTAAACAAGTGCTTCCAATGATTAGAATTACGATTTAATCTCTTACATTATCAAAAGCCTAAAATATCAAGAGAGCAAGATAATCCAAAAATTTCCTAAGTTCACCAACACACACATTAGAGCTGCGTATGTGAATTCTACCTAAAGAATAACCTAATGCCTTGCGCTAATTAAGTTCAATTCCTAGGAGCATTAAGTTTGGGAAATAGGCTAATCAATGTTGTTGTTTTTTTTGCTCAATCAAAATTGTATTTATTAACTATTATCAGAACTGAGATTACATCAAAAGTTACATCAAAGCCAAGAAGGAAATTTTATGAAATACAGATAGAAACTTAATAAAATCTATAGTATGTTTTGTGAGGAGATTCTAATTTAAGTGAAGTACATTCAACATAAATTTTGATACAGTTTCTATTAAGCCCACTACCTTCCTTTGCTAAGTTATCTGCACCAAAGTTTATTTCTCTATAACTGTGTTCATATTCAATGTTTGTAAGATTAGCACAGACTTTATTCCATATTGAGATGACAAACCAAGGAAGTTTGTTATTTGTGAATGCCAAGACAACAACTTTAAAATCTGACCTGATGCATATCTGTAGGTGCTTATTTTGAACTTCCCATTCTCCAGCATAAATAATGGCCAGAATTTCAGCATAGTAGTTAGTTACTATCCCAACTCCTCCTGCTACTGCAATAAAAAATTCCATCCTTTTTCTTGCTACAAAGCCAGATCCAGCTGTACCTGGATTCCCTTTGGATGCACCATCAAAACATATGAGAACAGTTGGAGAGCTTGGCAGGGTGAAATGTAACTCTATCACTTTTACTGAATAAGTTTTCATGTATTTCAGACCAAAGAAACTTAGTATTTGGAGGTCATATTCTTCATTCTTCATACAACCTGAAAGTCTGAATTCACTTTCCTTGATTAAGAAAATAATTTTCTGTTTAATCTTATCCAAGCTTCCAGTTTCTTCTTCAAAAATTATGTTTTTCCTGTAGAACCAGATTTCTCTCAATATAAGACAAGCATCAGCTATCCAGAGTTCTTGAATAACTGGGATTTTATGCTTTGCAAAACCAAGAATATCATGGAAAGAGCTGGGATTCCTGAATTTGAATAAATTCCCCATCCATTGCCAAAGGTTTACACTGAATTTACAGCTCCATATTAAATGATCCAAAGTTTTTTCTTCTTATTTACATATGTAGCATCTGGAGGCCATTTGAACACCCTTATTCTTTATATTTTCATCAGCGGCACAAATGTTTCTAACTATTTTCCATACTGCCCCTTTTACTGTAGGATGAACACAAGCTTGCCAAAGCTTTTTAAGATCTATCATTATTGGGAACTTTTTCCTTATGCATTGAGTAGCTGAAGAAACACTGAATTTACCTGAGTTAGTGCCACTCCATATTTTCTTATCTGATGAGCCATCAACCATAGGGAGCTCTTGAACTTTAAAGAAATCCAGATATTCAGTTGGAATGTTCCAAACTCCATTAACAATCAGTGAACTGACTTTCAAATTTTGATGATGTTGTATGAAGTCATTGTTAGGGAAAAATGATTTAGTAGATTATCCTTAATCCATGCATCCTCCCATATGTAAATATTTTGACCATCCCCTACAACCCATCTTGTGTAAGAAATCATATCATTCATCACACTTTTTATACCAGGCCATACTGATGATTTTTTATAGTAGGAAATCCATTCACCATTCTTCTTCTTGAATTTAGCTTGAAAGAAAAGAGTCCATTCTTCTTCACCTTGTTGAATTTTCCATGCCATCTTCATGAGCAGAGCTCTGTTGATAATATCAAGCCTTTTTATACCCAAACCTCCTTCTTCCAAGGGAGAGAAGACATTGTCCCATTTGAGAGTAACACTTTTCCTTACTTTTGAGTCACCAGACCAAAGAAAGTTTCTAATAATCTTTTCACATTCTTTAATCACATTTCTTGGCCATCTATAAACAGACATATTGTAAATAGGAAGGCTGCAAAGAACTGTTTTTATTAATGTCAACCTTTCTTTAAAAGCCAGCATTTTTCCTATCCATCCATCTAATAGTGACCGTAGTTGCTCCACAACCCCCCAGACATGACATGTCTTAACTCTTCCTGGAAATAACATTACTCCTAAGTATTTATCTGGGAAATTTGATAACTGCATATTACATTCCACAGCAATAGCTTCTTTTTTGAAATCAGTGGTGCCACCTACAAAACACCTACTTTTGACAGAACTAATGCATTGACCAGAGGCTTCTTGATAATCTGAGAGTGTCTTCATTAATCTCCTGATATTTCTTTTATCTCCATTACAAAAAAGCAACATATCATCTGCAAAGAAGATATGAGTGGGGAAAATACCATTTCTGTTCACCATAGGTATGAGACTTTTTTCATGAACCATTTTTGTCAGAGCTCTGCTTAAGACATCTTCAGCAATGATAAATAAATAATATAGGGTAAAGTGGATCCCCTTGTCTAAGTCCTCTGCTTGTAGAGAAATATCCAGCTGGGCCTCCATTTACCAAGACAGAGATTCTTGCAGATGAGAACAATATTTCCATCCATTGAATGAATTTATCAGAGAAGCCTAGCTTTCTTAGTACTGCAAATAAAAATTCCCAGCTAAGTGTATCAAAAGCTTGAGAGATGTCTATCTTTATAGCCACATTCCCTCCTCTTCTAGAGGTATCTAATTCATTTATCATTTCTGAAGCTAAAGCAATCTTCTCATGGATGGATTTACCCTTGATGAAAGCTCCCTGCTGAGGAGTGATAATCTTACTCAGAAAACTACTTAATCTCATAGCTATAACTTTGGTGAATATATTGAAGAAGAAATTTGCTAGCCCAATTGGCCTGAATTGTTGAGTTTTTTTTTGCATTCTTCACCTTGGGAATCAAAAATAGGAAATTTGAGTTTAGCTCATTAGGAATATAATATCCTTTCCAACAGTATTGAATAGAGTTTGTAACATCTGAACCAATTATTTCCCAACATTTTCTATAGAACCAACCACCAAATCCATCAGGGCCTGGTGAGCTATCTGGGTCCAAATCATATACTGCTGCTTTTATTTCTGAATTAGAAGGAGTAGAGTCAAGAAGATATCTGTCACCATTGCTGAGAACTTGAGGAACTACATTCATAATATTATATGACATGTGTACCCCTGAAAAATTGAATTTGGCTTCAAAGAATTTAACTAGTTCTTCTGAAATTTCAGGAAGCGTAGCTACTAATGCTCCATTATTTGTCTCAAGCTCAGAAATGTTATTTGTAGCATTCCTGATTTTAACATATGTATGAAAGAACCTAGTATTTGATGCACCTTCTTTAAGCCATTTAAATCTGGATTTTTGGTGAAGAAGTTCCCTATGTTGAGATGAGATAATTTCTTGAGATCCTCTAGCAGTCACCAGATTATTTAGCAGAGAAATATCTTCTGGATTATTATTAGACAATAAAGTGGCAGATAGAACTTTCTTATCAGCTTGGATCATTCTAGCATTTAAATCACCAAAAGTTTCCCAATTCCACTTCTTAAGAGTTACCTTGAGGAGTTTTAGCTTTTGCATATATACAAATATAGGAGTTCCATGCAATTCCTTCTGCTAAACTGCTTCTACTACATTCATAAAAGTATCATGAGTGGACCATACCTTAAAAGCTTTAAAAGGAATGTTTTGTGGTTTGAAGATTTCTTTGTTTCCTCCAGTTAAAGGACCATGATCAGATACACCCTAGCTCCAATATTATATTCCCAGTTTGGATACAAGTCTAGCCACTTTGAGTTAAATAATGCTCTATCCAAATTACAGAGTATTCTCCTAACACGAGCCCTGTTATTGCACCAAGAGAATTTGATACCAGTTTTTGAAGCAGAAATTAAACCACATGAGTTGATGCAATTATTAAAATCCAGAATTGCTTGTTTTAAAGGTCTTCTTACCCCTTTTTTCTCATCTATATGTAAAACAACATAAAAATCACCTATTACTAGCCATGAAAGATTGTAAGAACTGATAACTTCTAATTCCTACCACAAAATCCTCCTATCCAAGGTAAAGTTTGCACCATGAACTCCTGTAACAAGAGTACCTCCAACATCCACTGTTATAGATTGTCTTTTAATGGAGACAATTTTGGGATCAACAATTGATGCACTCCAACACAACCAAATATTCCCCTTCTTATCAGTATCACCATTATGAATTAAACTACATTTCATGCCCAAAAATTTCAAAAATTTTGTATACTTTGAATTAACATTAACTTTTGGTTCTACTATCCAAACCAAAGATGGAATAAAAGTTTTAACTAACCTCATTAGTTTATCAGTGGCATTTGACCTTTTTATGCCTCTGATATTCCAATAGAGAATTCTCATTTAGGAGGAGGTTGAAGAGGAGGGATCTTCTTCCATAGTCACCTTTTTTTGCAGCATGGTTTATAGTTATAACTTTTGGCATCTCAGTCTTCTTTTCTACTTCGGGCTTTTTTGCCACTTCAATGATAACCTCTTTTACTGTTGGAACCACTTTTACTATATTAGGGGTTGAAGATGTAGATAATTCCAGCAACTTACTAGTTTCTAAGGGAGGAAAATCCTCAATGTTATCAAGGCTAGAATCCATTTCCTTAAGAGCATCATATCTCCCTGACGAAATTTCCCCTTCTTCCAGATGAGCTGATGAGGCCATTGGGATTTCAGGCAGTTGATCTTCTTTGTCAGAAAAACAAATATCAAAACCTATGGGTGTAGTATCCTCCTTATTTTTATTTTTGTTCCTACTTCTTTTGATTGAAGAAGCATCTATATTATTTGCACCTTCTTTTTGAGCAGTTTCTTTTTTCTTAATTCTGCATTCTGCAACATAATGACCTATAACTTTGCAGTGATTACAGAATTTGGGGACCTTAGGCATTTGAATTCTTTGAGAGAATCCTCCATACTTAGTTTTGACCCAAATCTTATCAGGAATTGATTTAGACAAATCCACTTCTACTAAAACACTAGCATAATAACCAATTTGTCTCTTGAGAGTAACATCATCAACCTTGACTGGTCCTCCCAATGCTTTCCCAATGTCCATAATAATATTTTCCTTCCAGTACTCAATACTTAAACCAGGTAGATGAAACCAGACAAAAGCTGTAGAGGTCTTCTGATCTGCTGGTTTAAAATTCGGCTCCCAATTCCTGAGCTTAACGCTTTGCTTCTCAACTTCCCAATAGCCAGACTAAACATATTGCTTATCATCTTTATTTTCCAATTTAATCACAAAAAAACCTTTCCCAAGAGGAATTAGATGACAATTACCTTTAAGAACCCATTGAGATTTCAGAGACTTTGATGCAGCTTCCATAGAAATTTTTGAGAAATCCAATCTACCAATAAGACTGTGTTTCCATTATTCAATACAATCATCAATATCTTCATCTGAGATACAAATCTCAGGTTCATAGCCTTTAGTTTCTGAGTTTAAGGAAGAACTAAAATAAGTAGATCCAGGTGAAGTTTCCATCGAAATTAATCAATAAGGAGCCTGAATCCACAAAATAATCCCCAAAAAAGAGAAAAGGCTATCTAAAAACTATAAAAGGAAACACCAATCATTAATTCGAACCTGATTTCACCTGAATTAATGAGAAGATTAAGATCAGAGATCGAAAAAATTGAGAAGAAAAAAACCGAGTTAGTCGCCCGAGTTGATGAGCTTGACTCGCCCGAGTTCAGAAATATGTCAAAGTATACAAGGGAAATGAAGAGCATAGGGAAAGATAAAAACCCAGAAATCAATGCAATTGTCATACATTGCGCATGAAAATTAGGACAATGGTCAAACTCTACATATGATTACAAGAGTGTATAACTACAAACTATAATCATATCATGCTACTTGTATTTGGGGTTATCGCTCGAAGAAAAACCCTAAAATAGCTATGGACAAGATGCAAGTTCAATTGATTGGCCACTCACCTAACCAAACATCTAAGTCCTATCACAATACATCAATCATGTGATATTAAAAACAGTAGAGATATGAACGATAAAAAGAGAGAAAAATAACGCATTAATCAAGCACAAGTTTTAGAAATAGGACTACATCCTTAACCAATAAATAATAAATTAACTACTCATAGCTATGGAGTTCATCATAATCAATAATCAAATAAAGAAGATGAAAAATAAATACGAAAGCAAACCCTAGTTGCGCCTCTCTCCTTAGCTCCAAGTAGAAAATACGTGATATCCGCAAAGTTGTTAAAAACTTTTCTTTTTTGTAGCTTTTCTCCCTTCCAAAACTAGGTCTAGTCTTCAAAGTCCAATAACAAGATGTCCACCAAGCCCATATGTGAGGAGTACCCAAGTGAGAATATGTCCCAAAAACTGCCACCGGAAAACTGGGTTTATCGACGGAAGTTGGCCGGAATCTGGCATCGTAAACATCTCAGGTGACCCAGTCAACTCAGTAATATCGGCTAGGTCTAGTCAGACCTGAGTCAGCACTAGAGTAAGTTATCTGACTTGGATGAGTTGGTCAATCCAGGACCAAGGCCATTGAAATCCAAAGCCTGTTATACAATCATTGTGCAATCCAGTATACCTCCAGCCATGATGGATGTTCATTTGCTTCAGCTTCAGCTACAACACAAAAATTGAACTTCTTCTTAGTCCTCAATTGCACAAAAGCAACTCCATCAACATCAACTCCCCTCCACTTACAGCTCAAGCCACTGCATCATTCTATTCTCCAGTTCAAGTCCATCTCAAACTCATGCCATTAATTTATCTTAGTCTGCACCATCAACATAGCATCATTCTACCAGAACTGCACCTGTAATGGGTACCTGTCCTAGCATACATCTATACAACATCCATTCAAACCTCCTTCCAATTCTTCTAATCATTTCAGCTGCAAAACAACAATTCTGTAGCTTTATTCTCTCACTGTTCTTCATATCCATCTCAGTTTCTGACCTGCATATTCAATGGCCTGCAATACCTGTGAACCATCAAACATTACTAGTTCCATCTCCCACTGCCTTTAACATCAGCTTCATTCTAGCTCAAGGAAATTAACACTACAGATTCAGTACTTCCCTCCATTTTTCTTGACATCAACAACATGAGCTCAATCTATTACATTATGCAGTTTTGCCAACACAACTCAAAACCCATCTCAATCTTCTCAGTCACCAAATCTCAACAACAAAACTTGAAGCAACATCCCAGACCTTCTTGTTGGATGCAATCTGTCATGCCAACCAAATTTCTCTAACTCCAGCTTCAGTTCAAATCCACAATTGCAGTTGTGACTCCATCTGTGCAAATCCTTTCAGCAAACACGAGATCATATACCCCACTGCAAGACGTCACTTCTATTTATCAGTACCACCACCACCTACTCTGGACAATAACTGCAATCTCAGTTCAACCATTCCTCTTGTATGTAGTAACTGGTGGTCAGGTCCCCTCTCAGTCACTGCCACCACCATTTATGCCTTATTGCAGCTGCATCTCAGCCAACAAACCATATCCACTTATTGCAGTTCAATCCTGCAACCCAACAACAGGCTTAACTCCAATTTCTGAGTCTTATATGCACCAGTTCCAGTCCACTAACTCCTTCCACAACAACTTCAATTCTTCCTAGCACCACCAATTCTGCAACATAGCACCACATCATGTACCACCATCTGTTGCCATCTGAGCATCAACATAGATTTACCAAAACCTTGCCATCTGCATCTCAACACCTTTCCAGGCCAAAGCAACTTCCACAAGCACCATCACCTGCTCATTTTCACCTCAAATCACAACCATCACCATTCCCCCTTTTATCCATGGCTATCTGTTATAATTAGTGGCAATAACAACATTACAATCCCTTTCTTTCTCAAATCCTATATTCTTCAAAACTCCACAGACCCCATTCTTAACTCAATTGCAGTAACCACCATATGTAATTTCCTTCTTCGATTCATGGCTTTTTATCCCCTAATCAACAGCAGCAGCAGCAGCTGTTGCTCTACCATCTATATTTCTTGTTCATCTCAACCTCTCTAGACCCTAACCTGTATCTCATTTCACTGTCAATCTCAGGTTCACATCAAACCCTCAATTTCTTCTTTCTTTAGCAGTTAACTCCTCCTTCTCCCTCAAATCGATAGAAGTAACAGTTAATCATTTCTCACCCTAATTGACCAAACCCTAGCTTCCAGATCCACATCAAACCGATGGTCACAGAATCTCCTCAGGATCGAAATTAAAGAAAACCTATTTCAATTCTTGCTCCAATTCTTCTATATCTAAACTTGATACCATAATTTCAACATCTCAAGCAGTATCATCTTCTTGTTCAAGATCTTCACCAGATTCCACTAGTAGACTCATACCCTTATTCTAATTTCTTCCATCACCGACTTCAAATCCTCTTCTGCATCAATCTTTCTTTCTCTGAATTTCTCAACACCTCTAACTCCACAGCAGCCGCCTCTGGTTTCAGGCAGAAGAAGAAATAAATGCCTTTTCTCTGAATTTGAGACAAAAACTGCTAATAATTGAGAAATGAATTCTCTCAATTTTAGGGTGATGTAAGAATAGTCACTAGACTTAGGCACCCAAAATGGATATGGGACACTCCATAATTCTTGTACAGTCGGTTCCAGGGATCCAACAAGCTTATTCATAGATTTTGCTCGTAACTTTCTCAGACGACGCCAGAAACGCCTCATTCCTTCGCCACTGGATTCGTCTTTTCGCTCCAAATGAATGCTTTATTTCCTTCGTTCGAGTTCTTCCACCAATAGGATCCGTCTTTTATTTCTCAGATTCACTTCTTCTCTTCAATGTCTCTTCATCACTAAAGCTGTCATGCTTTTCATACAGAATTTTCATCACTAACGCCGACATACTTTTCAAACAGATATGAAAAAATAAAAGCAAATAATGAGAAATAGTCCGCCTCCAACACCAGTTGCACTTGGAATGAACTTTTGCCCTGTTTCTTCTTCTTTTAGTCCAAATGACTCCAAAGTACCTAAATACTCAAAATAAAAACATAAGATACATAATTTACAAGAAAACTAGTAGAGAAAGCATAAACAATAAATAAATATAAAGGTGTTTTATACACCTATCATCCAGTTGAAGTATTTGAAGATGAAGCAAGAGTTGATACAACTTTGCAACAAGAAACAAGACCAGCACACAATCGTACTTTGCCAACTCGTTTGAATGATTGTGTTATAACTAGAGATGATGAAGAAGATGAAGATTTAGTGAATTTTGCATTATTTTGAGATGATCCAGTAGAGTTTGAAGAAGCCTCTAAAACTGAAGGGTGGAGACAAGCCATGAATGTTGAGATACAAGCAATTGAGAAAAATAACACATGGAAGCTTACATCTCTTCCAAAAGGAAAGAAATCTGTTGGTGTTAAGTGGGTCTATAAGAAAAATTACATACCGTATGGTGAAATAAAACGTCTTAAGGAAAGACTTGTAGCTAAAGGCTATAAGAAAAAACCAGGTATTTATTATTTTGAAGTATTTGCACCTGTTGCAAGGCTAGATACTATTATAATGATCATAGCCTTAGAAGCACAACATCAGTGGAAGATTTTTCAGATGGATGTGAAGTCAGCTTTCTTAAATGGTGTGTCGGAAGAGGAAGTTTATGTTGATCAACTAGCTAGTTATATTAGAGAAGGGAAAGAAAATCAAGTATACAAGATAAACAAAGCTTTGTATGGTTTGAAACAAGCACCACGTGCTTGGTATACAAGGATTGATATATATTTTCTTGAGAAAGGTTTTGATAAATGTCCATATGAACACACTTTGTATGTGAAGTTAGATGCTCAAGGAAATCAAATCATAGTTTGTCTATATGTGGATGATCTTATTTTCATTGGAAATAATTCTGAGATGATTAATGGATTCAGGGAGGCCATGATTAGAGAATTTGAGATGACAGATATGGGTTTAATGTCATATTTTCTTGGGCTTCAAGTTCTACAATCTGATAAAGGTATTTTTGTATCACAACAAAGATATGCAAAGACTATTCTGGATCATTTCAAGATGAGTAATTGCAAAGCAATTAGAACTCCAGTAGAAGAAAGACTGAAGTTAGAAAAAGAATGAAATAGAGAATTTGTTGATCCTACATATTTCAAACAACTTGTAGGAAGTCTCGGGTATTTAACCTCTACAATACCTGACATTGTATATGGAGTTGGGCTTGTCAGTAGGTTCATGGAATCACCATTTCAATCTCATCTGCAAGCAGCAAAACATATCTTAAGGTATGTAAAAGGTACTATTGATTTAGAAATATTTTATGGTGCTTCAAAGAATGCAGATTTGATAGGTTACACTGATAGTGATTGGGATTAATGTGACACTGATGAAAGAAAAAGTACTTTAGGTTTTGCTTTTCATATAGGAACAAGATATTTTTCATGGTCATCAAAGAAGCAACAAGTGGTTGCATTATCTACTGCAGAAGCAGAATATATAGTTACAACTTCTTGTGCCACCCAGGTTGTGTGGATAAGAAGAATGTTGAGTTCATTGAATCGTGAACAAGAAAATCCAACTAGCATTATATGTGATAACAATTCAGCTATTGCACTTACAAAGAATCCCGTTTTTCATGGAAGAAGCAAGCATATTGACGTAAAGTATCACTATATTCGTGAGCTAGTTAAAAATGGAGAAGTAGTTGTGAATTTTTGTCCCAGTTCTGAGCAAGTTGCAGATATCTTTACAAAGCCTTTGAAAGTTGATATATTTGTCAACTTACTTGAAAGACTTGGAATGACTAGTTTACATAGTCTTGGTTTGAGGGAGGTTGTTGGAAATATAATCGAACAAAGACTATATAGTTAGAAGCCGTACGATGATACTTGACAGACAAGTTTTTGAGTTTCTAGAAGATTATTTTGTTTAGGAATGTCTTGAGTTTAAAGTTATGATTGTTCTAGAACCATTATGTGTTTAGGAATTTGAGTCTTATAAGGAATGTTTTTAGTGTTTTCTATTTTTAGAATTCTCCGTGTTTTGAGTAGTATAAATAGGCCGTGAACTTGTGAAGTAATGTACACCAGAATTTATTAATTAATCAAGTTATCGAGTTCTCTTTTATTGTTTTTCATAAGTAATATGTGTACACCAGAATGTATCTACACCGTATCTGTATTGTGCCAAGACCTATACAGACACCTACCAGGTTCGCAGTTGATAAAAGAAATCAGACCAGTCCCTGTTCGCAGTTGATAAAGGAAATCAGACCAGTCCCTGTTCGCAGTAGGGGTCGAATGAGTGCACACGTATGTAATTATCTACCAATCACTGAATATTAGATACGAATCAAGATGATTAAGACCATTCATGGGCAGGAGGCGGTAGCCGCATTAGGTACCTACCCAACTTCTTTGGCTACTTATTGACTTGTGATCTACGTATTAAATTTAAAATCACTTGTGAAAGATATGTGCACAGTTGACTAGCAATCATGTACTATCCCGTACATACATGATGCACGCGGATATAGCTTGCCGAAAGTAGATATTGGCATTAACCACCGTCCACCATCTCCTTACTTGCACCAACTTTATGGCTTATGAGTTTTTTTTTTTTTTAATGAATGATGGTTTATGAGTTGTTGGCCAGTTTTGGATTTTCAAACGATAGTTATGTAAGTCAAAGTAGGAGCAGTACATTAGCTTTATGTTAGTGGTGCATTCATTGGTCAAACTATTTTAAGGCCCTTCATGGCCGCTAACAAAATCCAGACAATCAAAAAGAAAAGTCACTAGTTAAAGCCACTAGTTAGAACTTAGAAGATTAACTGGGCATCCCCTGCTGGCTGGCTGCGTAGCAGTATGCATCATCGAGTAAAACTGCTAAGAACATCATCGGTGTAACTAGTGTAGGCTCTACCACTCGAGCACTTTGTGAAAATAAAACTAGCCGACACCTAATTTCCTATTATTCTACAGTAATATATTTTATATAATTCACAAATATTTATATTTATATTACGCGCATGATACTGACACAGTCAAATTTAGGTTTAGGTTGAGATAAGAGAGGAGGGTTTGAGAGAACTGATTTCTATTAATCTCTTTTTCTGGATATAAATCGTACAATGAGAACATCTATTTATATAGATGATATAAGGACTTGCAGTCCAAGTATTTCCTAACTTAAGACTTTCTAGAATACACAAACTCTTTACAATACATTCTAGAACATTCAAAAATTCTACGTCACAGATGGTGTCCTAACACCCAAGGGCGGAGCCACATGGAGAGGTAGGTGTGCACTTGCCCCCCCTCAAATGTGAGCTCCCAAGCCTAATTTAAGCTAGTTTATCCAATTTTTGGTCATTTTAACCCTTTTGCACCCCCTCAAACATGCATAAATTGATAAGGTGCCCACCCAATTCTTGATTTCTAGCTCCGCCCCTGCTAACACCCTCCCGCAAGCGCAACGGGTCATCTTGAACTGTAAGCTTGTTTCTGAGAAGAATAAACCTGTCTTTAGAAAGAGGCTTTGTGAAAATATCTGCCACTTGATCTTTCGAAGAGATAAAACGAACATCCAATTGCTTTAAAGCAACTTGATCACGAACAAAATGATAATCGATTTCAATATGTTTTGTTCGAGCATGGAATATAGGATTAACCGTAAGATAGGTTGCTCCAAGATTGTCACACCATAACACCGGAGGACATATAGTGGATACTTGTAATTCCGAAAGAAGAGATTGAATCCACATAATCTCAGCAGTAGCAATAGCAAGACCACAATATTCAGCTTCAATACTTGAACGAGAAACTGTTTTTTATTTTCGAGCACTCCAAGAAATGATATTACCTCCTAAAAAAATACAGTATCCACTAGTAGACCGGCGATCATCCAAAGAGCCAGCCCAATCAGAGTCTGTATAGGAAGTAAATTATAATTGTAAACTTGGTGCTGGACGGAGATAAATACCAAATGTAGAAGTATCCTTCAGATAACGTAAAATCCGTTTCACTAAACTCCAGTGATGTTCAGTAGGACTGTGCATAAATTGACAAACTTTGTTAACAGCATAGGCCAAGTCAGGGCGAGTAAACGTCAAGTACTGTAACGCGCCAACTATACTTCTATATTCAGTAGCATCAGTAAGCAATGTGCTTTGATCAGAAGACATATCACCAGTAGTGCTTAACGGAGTTTGAATAGGTTTTACTCCATCCATTTTAACTCTGACAAGAAGATCATGAATGTATTTCCTTTGAGTAAGAAATAATCCAGAGGATGTTCGTGTTGCTTCAATTCCAAGAAAATAAGATAACGGACCAAGGTCTTTGATAGCAAATTCTATTTGCAAGGAGGTGCGAATAGACGCCAATCCTATTGTGCTGGAGCCGGTAAGGATAATATCATCCACGTAGATGAGTAGAAAAACAACACCAGTATCATCTCATCTAATAAATAGAGAGGAATCACATTTGGAAGTAACAAATCCATTCTGCAACAAGAAAGTACTAAGTCGATGGTACCATGCACGAGGAGCCTGCTTTAAGCCATAGAGAGATCGATTTAATTTACACACATGTGTAGGATAATTAGGATCAACATATCCTGGAGGCTGCTTCATATAAACTTCTTCATCAAGATTGCCATGCAAGAATGCGTTTTGAACATCAAACTGATTGATAGACCAATTATTAGAAAGAGCCAATGTAAGAATAATACGTATTGTGCAAGGTTTAACAACCGGACTATATGTCTCTCCATAATCAACACCCTCTTGTTGATTATAACCTTTGGAAACTAACCGAGCTTTATAACGTTCAATAGTTCCATCAGCTTGTCGTTTGATACGAAAAACCCACTTTCACCCTATAATATTCATGGATGGATGATAAGGTACCAAAGTCCACGTACCATTTTGAAGTAGTGAATTATATTCCGTGTCGGATGCCTGATGCCAGTTTGGATCAGTTTGAGCTTGAGAATAACAAGTTGGCTCAAAATCTGATACAAGCGCATATTTAGAGTTAGGCTTGTAAATACCATCTTTCCCTCGATTTATCATTGGTTGACCAGTAACTGTCGTATTCAAAGGAGTAGTATCTCGAGAGGACACAATACGCGCTTCAGCTGGTGACGCAGTTGGTGAATTAGCTGCAGTAGGTGACGTGTCAACAGGTGACGCAACAGATGGCAGGATATGGCCTAACGGTTCAGCTGAAGAATGTGCGGCTGCAGTACGTAAATCTCCGAGAATGGGTGCAGTTGGAGACTGTAGTAATGAATGCGCCGGAACAGGTTGAGAATCCACGTTGGATGATGACAGATGCTCGTCATTCGTTGGAGATAGACTTGAAGGAGCAAATGTAGGTGACGTATTTATAGTAATTGGAATTACATGTAAAGGGGGGAAATTTACCTGATCATTAGGCAACATAGATGGTGTCGTCGGCGCAGCAAAGGGAAAAGTATTCTCGTCGAACGTCACATGGCGACTAACATAAATACGACCAGTTGGAATGTGTAGGCATTTATAACCTTTGTGTGAAGGACTATAACCTATAAAAACACATGCTGAGGATGTTGGTTCCATTTTATGAGAACGATAGGAACGGAGATGGGGATAACATAAGCATCCAAAAACACGTAACGAGGTATAATATGGTGGAGTTCCAAACAAAACTTCATAGGGAGAAATGTTGTTAAGAGTAGAAGATGGAGCACGATTCATTAAATAGCATGTCGTAAAGAAAGCATCATACCAGTAAGAGGATGGAACAGACGCCATAGACAAAAGAGTGAGACCAGTTTCTCTTATATGAAGATGTCTTCGTTCAACTAAACCATTTTGTTCAGATGTGTGTGGACAAGAGAAACGATGAAAAATGCCGTGTTGTTGAAGGTAAGGTGTGAGCTTACGATATTCAGCAGCATTATCGGATTGAAAATTTTTGATTTTGCTATTAAACAGATTCTCAACATGTTTTTGAAAGAGAAGAAAAATAGAAGAGACATCGTATTTACGAGTCATAGGAAACATCCACGTAAAACGACTATAAGCATCAATAAAAATAACATAATATCGATAGCCTTCATTAGATAGAATATGTGAAGGTCCCCAAACGTCAGAGACGATCAAATCCAAAGGATTTAAATATTTAGTCGTACTGGAAGAAAAAGGTAATTTATGACTACGATGCTCATGACATGAGGAGCAAAAACTGATAATATTACTAGAGACAGGAAGAGAAAATCTAGAAATAATATGACGCACAGTACGCATCATTGGATGGCCTAACCTAGAGTGCCAATTGTGTAAACTAGTACGTTCACCAACATAGGTTGTTGGAGAGGTTGATGAAGCGTCAAGCTCATAGAGACCACCTTTCCTAATGCCGCGCAGAAGAACCTTCCCTGTACAGCGATCCTTCACAAGGCAAAAATCAGGGTGAAACTCAAATAATACATTGTTATCAGTGGTGAAACGAGAAACGAATAAAAAATTGTGAGAAATTTGAGGAGTATAAATCGTGTTGTAAAGATGCAACTTACGATCAGGGGTACCCAGAATAGATGAACCAATATGAGATATTGGAATTGAAGAACCATTACCCAATTTCACTTGATCATGCCCACTGTACTCTGACGAAAGGTGCAGCTGTGATAAGTCGTTGGTGATATGATCCGTTGCTCCGCTATCAGGAATCCAAGGTGCAGTAGAAGTTGGCTTAGGTGTTTGAGCCAGGTAAGCACGAGGAGCAAACGAATATGGAGCAGCTGCAGAAGGTTGACGTCAAGGTGGTTGCGGTCGAAAGTTGCGGTCAAATCTTTTCCAGCAGAGAGGAGCTATATGTCCCGGTTTATCACAGAGCTAACAAGGTACAGAAGAACGAGCATTACCAGTTGATTGTCCTGCACCAGGCCTTGAAGAAGCGGTAGAGTTGGTTGTCGAAAATCGCTAAGAAGATGCGACATTAGCCACATGCTGAGCACTTAAGATTTTATGTTGTTTTTCAACACGTAACTCGAAAGTGAGAAGATACGTGATGAAGTCTTCAAGTCGCATAGTCCCAATTGAAGTTGTGAGAGATGTAACAATGGAGTCATAAGAAGAATCCAAACCAGCTAATATGCAGTGGCGCAATTCAATTTCAGTAACTGTAGTTTCGGCAGCAGCGAGATTATCAACAATATTACGAGCGCGATCGATGTGATCTCTCATAGAAAGAGATCCTTTTTGTAAAACCCTTAGTTCACATTGCAAGTGATGAATATGCGCATCTGATTTTGAAGCAAAAAGAGATTCAAGGGAAGACCAAACAACATGAGAACTTGTGAGGCGATGTACTTTCCTGAGGACCGTAGGAGTTAAAGAGGAGAAAATCCAACCGAGAAGAATACGGTCTTGTTTTAGCCAGGGAGCATAGGTCGGATTAGGGTCGTCAATGTTGGGAAGAGTAGGAGAGGGACAAGGGTTTGCGCCGGTAACGTAACCATCTAGGTCATAGCCTTGAAGATATGGAAGAAATTGAGCACGCCATAGAGAATAATTGGTTTCATCAAGTTTAACAGTAATAATATGGTGAGGTTGAGAGAAAACAGAAGAATCCATTAGGGATTGATATGAAGTAAGAACAGTTGATACGGTAGAAACAGAGGAAGCTGCGGAAGACATGGAGAATCGAGACAAGGCTGATACCAAGTCAGGTTTAGGTTTAGGTTGAGATAAGAGAGGAGGGTTTGAGAGAACTGATTTCTATTAATCTCTTTTTTTGTATATAAATCGTACAATGAGAACATCTATTTATATAGATGATATAAGGACTTGCAGTCCAAATATTTCCTAACTTAAGACTTTCTAGAATACACAAACTCTTTACAATACATTCTAGAACATTCAAAAATTCTACGTCACAGATGGTGTCCTAACAGACACCACCATCTTATACAGTATTTCTTACAGCAAAATAATCTTGAAGGTCTGGATAAGAAGAATCGGTTAGAAGTTAAGTTGTTCTTGGGAGCAATTTCCTTACTATTTACAACATTTCCCACAAAAACTCATAACTTAGTGTTGGAATCTTGCAACAATGAATAGTACGTTAGATGTATCAAAAATAATATGTAAAGAACAAATGCGAAACAACTCTACCGAAATAACTTGACGAGGGCAGAATCACAGGTTCAACAAGTTATCCTTAACATGTTAGTTCGCGGGATACTCGAGATGAGTAATGCTAAACCCCTCACAGCAAGATGTGTCCAGGATAAGACTACCCGATATAACTTGAGTTATCACAACACAAGTTACCCTCTCTTCGAACTCAGCAACGGGGATGGAAGTAAAACGTATGGAGAAACCCTAGAACGAAAGAAGAATTTTCGATGTATTTGAAAACAAATTTTCGTTCTATTTAAAGTAGAAGATACTTGCAAATCAAGTTAGGTATTTGTTTTCTTCAAAACCAAGTTAAACACGTAAAATAATTTTTCCTTAAATAAACAAGCTTGGTAAAGGGGCGGCATGAAATGGTAGAGGGGTGTCAAACCTAATAAGATAAAAATGGTCATTAGGTGTAATCCAAGTGCCCCTTATTAAAAAACATATGGAAATGACCAATTAACCCTTATTATTAATAATCAAGATTAGTGATGATAATCAAGATTAGTGTTTGATAATCAAGATTAATGTTTGATAATCAATTTTCACTTATAATAACTCTAAAATCAGATTTTTAGAGTTATAAAAAAAATAAAAAATTATGTGATATTTGTGAAACCTTAGATTTTGATTCACTCAACCAAAATGAGTGATTCAAGTGGCAAATTAGAGGTGGGTGATCAAAATTAGTTCCCATTAGCTTTTTGTTGATCAAAATTATCTAAAGTATGTAAAAGATCAAATTTTTAAAATTTTCTGAAGAACATACGGTTGGAAATAAGCTAGTTACCAACCGTAACTGGTTCAATTTGGGAAAACCCAATCATAATACCAGTTACGGTTGCTAGAAAATCTTGGATACGAACCGTAACTCATTACGGTTCATAAAAAAGGAATCGAAACCAACCGTAACTAAACTACGGTTGGTAAATCAACTATAGTTTCGAACCGTACATCACTACTTCAAAAATTCTTAACATACATAATTATGTACGGTTGGTAAGTCAACTATAGTTTACAACCGTACATCATCACTTCAAAAATTCTTAACATTCTGGATGATGTACAGTTGGTAATTAAGGTTTCGATACCAACCGTACCTAAACCTAATTCTCAATTTTTTTAAGGTACGGTTCGTATTTGGGTTGTTAGCAACCGTATGTTCTTCAACCAATACAGGTACGGTTGGTATCTAGGTTATTACCAACCGTAACTCACATACAACACACAAATTCCAGTTTCAATTTCGATCCAAAACCCTAATTTTTGAAGCAAAACTAACTTAAATCAAACACAATAGACTAAACCAGAATCGGGTATTATAAATTTTTCAAATCGCCGATGAATCGAAGAGGACGATGAAATATCAGTTTTAATGGAGGAGAGGAGGAGAAGAAAAGAGAAACAATTTTGATTTATTGATTCAATTAGGTTAAAAATGGGGAAGGATAATTCAGTCTTTTTAATCAAAAAAGTAAGGGTAAATTAGTCCATTTAAGGTGAAAAGGGTAATCCAGTAAACTTATACACCCTATAGGACACCCCCTAACCAATTAGAGGGACATTGCTATCACCCATGCCACCCCTCTACCATTTCCTGCCGCCCCTTTACCAAGCTTGTAAATAAAACTCTTAAGAAAATATTTTTAGAATAATTCCATAAAGAAAAAACTTGCAAAAATAAATTCTATTAAATACGTAACTTGGTTACGCGCACAAATATTGGCCGAAAAATGTATATTTCGCCCCACATTGTTTTACAACATATCCATAATAATATGATTATTGGGTCGACCGACCGGAAGGCCCGAAGGGAGGGAGTCCCTTTTATGACCACTTTTTTGTAAATTGAAACCTAACAAAAATTTGCAATTTCATAAAAAGATTTTGGTAGTGTGCACTCGATAATACCAAAATATCCATCACTTTTAGTCAAATTACTATAATTACTCATGTATCCTATTCTCTAAGGGTATAATTGGCAACCAAACTTTAATATAACATATCTAAAAATCCGTGCCTTGGAATTTTACAAATTTTATCTCGTTGGAAATCTAATAAGAAAACCTATCTAACGAGCACAAACAACAATATCAAATTTAGAGTTTTTACAAAAAATTCGGAAGTGTTTATCATTTTAGACACAATTTTAGAAAATTAAATGTATACCCATTATGCAAACCACCACAAAGATACATAATACTTTATGTAGCCATACTGTGGTTTATGCATCAACTAATTTTCCTTTCCAACTAATAAAACTATGTACTCCCTCTATTTCAAGAAATGCGATACTTTTATTTTAGGCACAATTCTTGAAAATTGAATGCATAGCTATTATGCAAACCACTACAAATGACGCATAACACATCATGCAACCATATTTTGGTTTATGGATTGACCAATTTTTCCTTAAAAAAAAAGTCATACTTTCATATTTCTTTTCGGGAAAAGTGATACTTTCACTCTGTTTCGGGAAAAATGATATTGTCGCTCTCTTTAGGGAAAAGTGATACTTTCTCTCCGTTTCGGGAAAAATGATACTTTCGGTCCGTTCCAGAAAAAGTATCATACTTTTTCTGGAACGGAGCGAGAGTATCACTTTTTCTGAAACGAGGAGAAAATTATCACTTTTTCGGAGACGAGGCGAAAGTATCACTTTTTCCGAAACGGGGTGAAAATATCAATTTTTCTGAAACAGAACGAAAGTATCACTTTTTCCGAAACGTAGTGAAAATATCAATTTTTCTGAAACGGAACGAAAGTATCACTTTTCTGTAAACAGAGCGAAAATAATCGTAGACAAACCTCATCTTTAGATTCTTCTTCGGTCGGCCCTCCTACCGTGGCAATGGTTGTACTAGTATAGTGGAGCACCTCTTTAGTTTTCCACAATGTGGGACTAAAGGTTCCATTTAATTCGCTCAAAAAAAAAAAAGAATGAGTATCCTTAGACCTTAGGTTATTAGATCAAACCACACCAAGACCATAAATACTTTTATGAAAACTCATTTTCTCCAACACTTAGTTCATTTCGTGGTGTACGAGTTCATCATCTAATCTACTGGTATCTTAACACTTTGTTTGATTCTTAATAATTGATTTTCAAACCAGTAAAATATAGTTAAGTGCTATGTTGCGGAATTCGCCAACCTTCATCAAAGTATACATGTGACAATGAGAAGAATGTGAAATTTGTTGTGCAGAAGAAAAACAAAGTAGTAGGAAACTAGTTTGGAATTTTCATTTGAACTCTGTAAAAATATTCAGATTGGAAAGGTTAATTAACCAATTATGTGAATTTTCTTACCATGCGTAAAAAGTGAGCTTGAAAACGAGCATGCATATCCTTATCGTAAGGAAAATGGCACGTCTTTTTCCTTGACTGTCCGTTAATATTGAAAAAAAAAAAATCCAAGAAAAAGTATAACAAAAATGTTTGGTTGTTTTGTGTTTTGGTAAGTGTTTCTTTTTTTTCTAAACTTATTACGAAACTCTCAAGTGTGTTCGTTTTGGGGAGAAAATGAGGATGACCGGGATATACAATCGGAGAGTGAAGACAAAAAAATGAGAGAGCGATTTAACAAGGACCCCAAATATTACAGACAACGACTTTTAATTAGACTAGTATTAAACGGGACGTGGCTTCACTATGTTCTTGATTTAAAACCCTCACCATCTAGCAGTGATCGAGCACCAAACCAGTCAATCATCACTTTTAATAAGCTGATCATAATCATCATCTATCTTTGACCAAGATTTCCATGTTTTGTCGTTTTCAACATCTCCTCTGCTTAATTTCTTCTTTCAACAATCATCTCCATTAACTTGTGTGTACGTGGTTATTTTTCTTTCATACCATGTGGAGTGCATGGTAGAACCAGAGACTGCGGCTAGACTAGGATAGGTTTGCAGCCTCATCAATGTGCGCCCTACGGCTACTGATGAATAACGAAAATGATAAACCCACCGAGCTGAAAATCCAGCAGACTCGGTGGTGTCTCACAGTTTCTGCGGATCCCACACATAATATCGACCTCTGCTCAGCTACAGTGTTGCGGGTTTCATGATTTTGTTTCGATGATATCACCGAAAGAAAATTTCGGTATGTCTAGCACACCCGGATGAATAAAGGTCCGAGATTTCAACTTTTCCAAGTGAATAAACGGCTTTGGTAGATTGACCGAAGGAGTTCACTTCGTTTTGCACCGAAGCACTAATAGAGAAGGTGGGGCCCACGATTCCTAGAGTTTTGCAGGGGCCACCTGTATTACAGCCCGGGATGCAGCGAAGTGCAAAACTTCGGTGAATTAAGCATTTTCGGTGTATAAATGCTGTAAGAACAATATTGTCAGAACACAAGGAGCATTTCAGCACAAAGCTGTCTCTTATCAATTAACCTTTCATTTCTTATATATATATACTGTACACCTCTATAACCAAAGGCCAGGACTATAACTCGACATAGTTCATGGGATCGAAGGATATCATCAAATGCAACCTACTGTAATTGTGTCTTCTTAATTTGAAAACCATATCAAGAAGAAAAATATTCCTTGGAACAATATCATGTAAAGTGAATCTAGTACTCAGGTGTCTCCTTACGATTCGTGTACTCGGGAGAAAAGTAGATTTTTGAGACTTTTTGAGTGCGTACATGGATTACATATGACATGAGAGCACAATCAAAAGTTGATTTCAAATTTACCTTTTAGTTTCTATAATTTTGTCTAACACCTTGAAAATATGATATCTTAAGGTGGCGCCACATTGAGAAGAGTTCAATAAAATTCATTATCGGAGCAAAAAACAAACGCAGGCCTACATAGAGAAAGAAGTAGATGGAAGTGGAAATAATGAAGGAATGGGCCATAATATCTTAGAAAATTGGTTGTGTGTCTTCTCACGTCCATGAAGAGTAGTAACAGATCATAGATTCCAATCCTTTCTTCTTTGGCTTTTCTGTAAAGTTTTCTCAATGTGATCAGTGAGTGAGTGGGCATGAAGTACCTAATCCTTAAGCATAAAAGAGAGATTAGGGAATAACACCACTTTAACTCTCTACTATCTTTACTTGAGTTTTATGTAAGCTAGCTACAAGTTGTTTGAGTGATCATTTGGATGTGAAATATTCCTAAGATTTTACATGTTCTTTTCTTATGTGATATGACATTAAACATATTAGAATACACGTCTTCTTATCTGATAATAATAACCATGAAGCCTCCAGAATGATACCTAGTGCAACAATACAGATCCAAGTTATAGATTTTTAAAAATCAGTTTCCTATATCAGTGGGCGAATATTAGTACACCATGCATTATCATATTCGGATGTTGTGCGAATTTTGGCACATCAACTGGTGTTATTAGTACGCCATGCATTACAGGTTTATGATACAGAAAACCTGTAACTTTTTTGATAGAAATGAAAAACAAGTGTAAAGCTGTGGTCTCCAATCTCCATCTATAGTCGCACGCACGCACACAAAATTTTCAAAAAAATTGTTCCCTTTGAAACCTGCAAACCCACTTTCTTTTTCTTTTTCTTTTCATTTCAAGATTTAAGGACATATTGATGATTTCCATCGACTAATTGGACTTAAAAACTTTCTTTCACATCAGTGGAATCGTGGGGAGAAGCACTAATAATCAGAATGATTATTAGGTTTTTCTTACCTCACCTCTCATAATTAAGAAGCAAATTTTGATTATACAACTATCAAAGACATCTTAACTCCATCTTTATGGTTTCATTCATGATCTGACACCCTAGATCCCAGTCCATATTGGAGGTGTGAGTAATGCCAAGAAGAGGACCCATTTTGATTGCATCCAAACTCCAATGATTAACATAAATGCATATTAAACAACACAAGTTCTTGAGGAATTTCTAGCTTTTGAGTTTTGACAACCCAGCTATTTTCAGACTCGTTTGAAAAGAAAAGAAGATAACAACAGTTTGAATTGTCCTAGAACGCCCACCACAAAAGACAACCCTAGAGAACAGAATTGGACCCAACAATTATCCATCTACAGCTTTGAGTTTCGAGTGTGAAGTCAAAAGCAGAAGGTGATCCAGCAATAATTATGGGAGCCCCTAATTAAAGGGCCAGACCCTGCACTTCTCGAGGGCACCAACTTGGTGTGGCCCAGAGTCATTCACTGGATATACAAGAAAAGAAAATTGTTTGTCTGCCACCATGACCATGAAATTTAGGTAATCCATCACTTCGTTGGTTCTTATGCATTGTGAGTTGGTTATGGTTAAGGTAACCGAAAAGGAGATGGTCATGCCAGCACAAGTTTTAGGACAATCCAAAATGTCGAAGGTGTCTTGACACAATAAAATACAATAAGTTATAGATAAGATCATATCCACTGGGTTCAATATCAGAGAGGTAGAGATAATACTCTCCATGCCATATATGTTATTATTTGAATGCATAATCGAGTCCCTGGACCCTGATAGGTTTTGATTCCAAAGTAGTAAGTCATTTGGTGTGTTGCAGAAATTTTTATGCTGGATGAATCAAGTCCAATATAGTGATGCAGAGAACTCGGGACAAAAAACTAACCACATAAGAAATCTATATTTTGCCATGATCAGTTGGTAAAAGACAACAGTTTAAATTGAAATGAACCAAGTTGAATTCTGCCATGTTCCATATTATAAATTGTCTATATAATTCTCAGCTCAATAACTACTTTTTCTGTCTCAATCTTGGAAAAAAGTATTACATTTAATAACCCATTCAAGTGTAGTATACCCATTTTTCAACTTGGGTAAAATTCTACAACTAAGAAACAAGAAAGAATATGCCTATGACAGATAGAGATTAAGCTCGAAATGTAAGGTGTTTACATGACAATAGTGTTCAGTATGCAGGTTTTCATGGGTTTCAGATGTTGCCTATAAAGTTGGGAGGGGAGACAGGAAAAAAAAACCATACCATCTTTTCTGGAAGGACGCCGAGTGTCACTGCTACCCAAGAACGGATGGTGATGCATCTAGCCAGCTAACAAACATATATGGATCAAGGGAAAATAATGATTCCCGGTTGACCAACACAAATAGGATTGGACAACTTTGAGAATCTCCTTCAAAACCTGGCTGATCTTTACATGGACAATGGTAACAGCAACCGTCTCTCCCTTTTCCTCGCTAATTTTCTCTGCCTAGAAATTTTCAGACATACTGGAAGCAGGATTCCAAGACATATGATGAAACCTGAGATCTTGAAGTTTCTGAAGTGAATTGCTACGTATGTTGATACTAGAAGTACTGTAAATAGTAAAGCCCACAAGAGGGCTACTGCAACATCGGCCCTGCATGTATCAATAGAAGTTTTGAGTTAATCAGATGAACAGATGAATGGTGTGATACAGAGGAAGTTGTAGAAAGAACAGAAGATTTACAAAAATATAGAGGTTTCGAAAGAGAATAAACAAGTCGGACAAAGAATAGGTAAATTCAGTTTCTATAAGGTACAATGCAATCAACCTGAAACGCAACTCAAGAGAGACAACCGGGTGCATTTTCACGCTACTTTCATGTAGCATTTACCAAGATGTACTTTGAATAAGCCACTAAACAAGATCTATAATGTAATACTGACACTTAGCTTAAAGTTACTTGTCAACGTAACAATCATCTGGCTCACATAATGCAAAGAAACTCTCCCAAGTATCCCAAGGTCAAAGGACCACCTTGTGTGCTGCACCGTTGAGCCAGATATTACAGGTCCCCTGACCAACGAAGAATGCCAGAAAACACCATAAGAAAGACACTGGCCTTTACATCTTTTTTATTAGATTCACTTCCTAATCCTTCAACCAAAAAACACATCTTATGAATCCCAGAGAAACTATACTATCAAATGAGCTACTTTATATACATTTTTCAGATGCTACTTAGGCACAATTTCACGCGTAAGAGACCTAAAATGTGCAATACCTACTGTCAAGTGTTGGAATCTCCGCCTATTTACCTGCAAAAGGTGCATAATACATATATATATATAAGTCTCTATGTACAGATGTACTCATGCGGAAATACCCTAGAGATTCTCATATGCCTTCATGTAGGACCCTTCTTATTGCAATTCAGGCCAGAACCAAGCTTCTATAACTTATAAATGAAAAGGTCCAATACACAGGTGATCACAGCAGTATACGTGCTTGTGAAGCATAAATGTATTTTAAAGCTAGGTAAATCTAAGCCTGAGATTACTGAACCACATTTATCCATCGAGCTTTTCTTTTGGCAGTAACAGATACTTGGACTCTTAAAGCCATACATGTTTTCATGATCAGACAAAATTTACAAAGGAAAGATCACTAGGACAACATAGTGTATCATCTATGATTTCGTTTGACATTTAATCCCGGACAGTCTGAACTGATAACAACATGACAACATACCCTAATGTTGGATTTAAAGAACAGTAAGAGATAATCATATATACATTTCTGATAGCAGCTGGAGTTGGACATCTGGTAACTTTGACAATTATACCTACAGCTTTGGTAACTGACTAGCAAATTAACTCCATTACGTCTATGTTACAAAAGCCAGCTTCTTTGCCAACACCAGCAGAGCACTTACAAACCAAATACTTAGTCTTCTCGTAAGTCATTGAGGGTATGTTACCATTCTTTCATAACGAACTCAGATACTTCTTATTAACCTATACCCTTGTTTGTTAAATAAACATCTTCATAACAAACTTCGTAAGGTCACATCTGAATGTGAACATTAACTTGTCTACCATTACAGTGATCCTCTAAGCCAAAATTCACCATTGCACACTGCAACTTCAGTTTTCTAAACATCTAAAAAGAATTACCAGACCAAGTGTACACCAATACTCAAAGAAGCATACATAATCAAGATCAGATTGGGAGGAATCTACTCATGATCTTCTCAGACCTACAATACATAATCAAACACCTGAAGATAATCTAGAAATCCCAAAGTTGTAATCGTTGTTTTAGTTGTCTAACTAGTAACTACTGTTATAACTTAATTTATAAATTTCTAACATCAACTAGGGTTTTATTTTTGTCATAATTCAACCATCAGAAAACAAACGCAATAAAGAATTCAACTTGTAATCAACAGAATTTATATTCAAAGGGAAATCCCCTAATAATATAATAATTCAAAGAAAGAGATTTGTACCTGGTAATAATTTGGGGTTTGGGAGAGAAGAAAGTAAGCTTTGCCCATTTATGTTGAGATCGAAGCTGATAATCTCTGAGTTGCTCAACAAGTTTAGAACGCGTTATCATTTCTTAGATCGGAGATTTTACTCCGACCTTTATCTCAATCAAAATTCAAACAAAATATTCCAAAGCACAGCTGCGCAGAATTCAGATTGATTGATTGATTACTATGAAAAAAAGAATCAGAATTTTTCTGCAATTTGATCGATCTAAATTCCAATTTTGCAATAAATAATCAGATTTTTTAACACGAGGTTAGATTTCTGAAATCAGATGAATCGAACCCCAATTTGTCTGAAAAGTACATCCTGTCGCGCAAATTACAGCAGTAGTGACACCGAGTTGACACTGTTGGGTTGATTCTATTCTCTCTTTACTGGCATAGACCCTCTTCTAACTTACGCCTCGCGTGTGCGATTATGTTGCAGTTACTACAGGCACCCGCGTAGGCGATGGGAGCTTCTACGGACTTTTCCCGCTGGCGCAACTAACCATTCTGCAAAAACATTTGATGATATGTTGCGAAAGATAAAGAAATAACCAAACATTAAAGCCTCCATTTCTAAGGCCGGACACATCACAGTAATAAATGAGATTTTTTCTAGATATTTTTAATAAAAATGTACGTTTATAACATTTTCCTGATGACCACTGTATCTGAGTCACTAAAATATTTCAGCAAAATTCAAGAGAATAAAACCTAAATAATGAGACTTAGGATAGTGTTGGATGCGCATACGCTGCCCCGTTAAGACCTTAACAAGGAAACCCAGTGGGATAAAACCTTGACGTAGAGAGAAAAAATAAGTCAACGTAATAAGTCCCATAAAATACTTTTTATAAAGATGCTTCCACTGATGGATACTTCAGCAAATCTTGGATTTCAAATCTTTAAGTCAATGGATTCTAATCTTGTGAACCAATTTATTGAATATTGAAGTTGGTAATGCTTTGGTGAAGAGGTCTGCTAGACTATTACTTGAACGTACTTGTTGAACATCAACCTCACCATTCTTCTGTAGACGTGTTAAGAAGAATTTCAGAGAGATATGCTTCGTTTGATCACCTATAATGAAGCTTTCCTTTAGTTGTGCAATGTAAGCGGTGTTGTCTCCGTACAGTACTATTGGTGACACTTTAATTGACCAAAGCCCTCATGATTCTTGAATATGATGTATTATTGAAGCTAATCAAAGGCATTCACGACATGCTTCATGGACTACTAGTTACTCAGAATGGTTTGTGGAGGCATCTTCAATTGTTTTCCTTACTGACCTCCAAGATAGAGTTGTATCTCCATAAAAGCAAATTCCAAGTTTGTGATCGTCCTTTGTATGGATCATAAAGATAACCTACATTTCCATATCCATTCATCTTCGATTCAGATCCACAACGATAAAATAAACCTAAATCAACAGTGCCACTAAGATGCCGAAATAATTGTTTGACTCTATTCGAGTGCCTTTAAGTTTGAGCAGAACTGTATCTGACCAAAATATTGTCTGAAAATGCTATATCCGGCCTTGTACAATTTGTAAGATACATAAGAGCACCAATTACACTTAAATATGGTATTTTGACCAATGAGTTTTTTAGCATCTTCTTTAGGGAAAAATGGGTCTTCATATCACGACCCTTGGTGAACTCAACGGATGTGCTTTGTCCACATAAAAGCGTTTTCAGACTTTTTCCATATAAGAAGATTGATGGAAAAATATCCTGTAAAAGCACTACTCGGTTGAACTCGTAAGTTTTGTTATCTCTAGCCTATTTTCAATGTTAATTGCACAAAACTATATTTTGATTTTTAGTCTACTAAAGTCATGTCTGGGACTAGGATTACAGTATGGTAGCTGAGTTGTAAATCATTGAATGCCCTTGAAGATTGAAGGCTCAACGACAACAGAGATATCCACGAGGACTTCATCAACAATGGTGTGTGGAAACTAATTTCATTTGTAACTCTTGTTTAATTCCCCCTTTCTAATCTATATAAACAAGTACTCCCTCTATGAAACAATTCCTATGACGGTAAATATACATTTATGTAGCCACTCGAGGATATTTTAGCCCAAGTATTTACTAAGAATTACCTTTATCCCTAGAAAGATCCTCATGTTGATGAGAATACGAATTGAACGAGCCAAGAATCACTCAATTCCGACTTATAACGAAGAAGTTATGAGTGATTTGTTAAAGTATGTTGCTAAGGTAGTTCGTGAATAGGAAACAATCCATGAACCTTTAGTCAAGTTTTTGATGTTTCCTCTTCTAGGCAATATGGTTATTCTTCCACACAAAATTGATTTCCATATTAAAGTTTGTGTGATTCTTTAAACTCCTTCCTAAGTTAAATTATGATTTATCTTATTTATTAAAAGACAATCACAAAAAGTCAGATTATGCTGAGTAATTATTTATTTAATTATTTGCGATAGAATTGTAACTAAGGAAAGGCTCTCAAAATAAGAATAGTCTTGAAAAATGAAGATATCTCATGAATTTGCTTAGGGTTCAAGCAACCATTCACCATAAATAAATGTTTCATGTCAGCTACACGAACCATCCCTAGGAAAATTGGTGTGCTTCATAAGGTTGTTTTCTGCTACCTCTGTTCTTCAAGAACAAGAGTGAGACAATAAGACTTTGCTTGGGGATCGCAAAGCAAAATTTGGTAATAATCTTCTAAGGTGGTTACGCAACTTGTATCTAGGTTAATTTAATAATCCTTGTCTATTCTAAGGACCTTCTCTTATGACATAAGGATATTCAAGGATTGTTAGTCATAAATCCTAGATTTGATAGATTTCAATCTAAGATCGTATACCAACATTAGTTGGTCAAAATATGGATTGGAAAGAAAACTTCATATAAGGCGTCTTATACATTCCTTACAAAGTTTTACAAGATATCTCTAGATATATTCTAGTTGTTCTTGTTATAGAATAAATTAGGTATCTCTACAAGTTTAGTAGAGTATAAAACCTAATCTATAAGTTTGTTTTGATATATAATTTTTACATAGTAGTTGTTCGATACAAGTACAAGATTTCCAAAACCTTGATTCATATCTAAAGGGAATTCGAGCAGGTGTTTTGTGAAAGAAATATATCAAAAATCCTTCACTGAGGTTAAAGAAACTCTTAGGCTGTAAAGGACATCATCAAAGGAAATCAATTGCGTAGAACCTTGTGAGGTTCAGGAGACATAAGGAGCATGACTTCAGCTAAATTACTCGGAGGGTTAATTAGGTCTCAACTACATTCCAGTCCAAAGTCTGATAGTATGCTAGTGTCTATAGCCGCTTAATACAGTTTGGTGTTCAAGGATGGACGGGGTCGTGAGGCTTTTCTGCGAGTGATGTTTCCTCGTTAACAAATATTTTTTGTTCCCTGATATACTTTTTACTTCCGCATTATATTTGTGTTTGATATACTTAAAGTAAAAGCAAGTGATTTAATTATCAACCTAGACAGTTTTTTATTAAAACTGTATATAACCTATAACGATTTACCCTATAGACAAAATATCGAATATGGAGCACTCATGATTTGATTTTGTTGAAAGTTTGGAATTAACACCTAACATAACTTTCTCATGAAGATCATTATCTAAATATCTTATCACCTCAGTGAATCTACTAGACAAGTTCATCTTGTTAATGATGTAAAACTGTTGATAACTGGGAAACACGTCTAGGAAAACAGTTGGATGAAATTTTCGATGAAAATGACTCGGATATTTATAGATATGTAGATAAGGATATCTCAGAGTTCGTCGAGCTATTGAAACCATAGGAAAATAAGAAGATGACGACTACTTATCTCACTCCTTTTCTAACTCTTCTCTTTCGAGAAAACATGATGAGTAAGGTCTTCAGAGGTTTTGATGGTTATCCAATCCCTTCTTAAAGATCGCGACGAAGATTTAAATTCAAAGAAACATGAATATCATAATTGAAAACACGGTGGTAATAACAACCACACCCAATATTCATTCAGCAATCTGTATGGACTAAATTCCAATATAAATCCGAGAGCACCAACTTAAAATTGAGACTCAATCAAGAAAGATATCAAAGAGATTTATCTTTTTCTCAATACAATCAACAAATCGAACAGATAGAAATTCGTGAGCCTGATTGATGTGAGAATAACTTGGACAGTACCAAAGACCAATGCCCAAGTGTCAATCAAGTTCTATCCAACAAACAAGGTCGGATTTATCAATTGTGATTGAACTATGCACAACCTGTGATATTTCAATTATATAAACAAATATAATGCAGAAAAGAAATAACATAGACACCAGAAATTTTGTTAACGAGGAAACCGCAAATGCAGAAAAACCCCGGGACCTAGTATAGATTTGAACACCACATTGTATTAAGCTGCTACAGACTCTAGCCTAATACAAGTTAACATCGGACTAGAATATAGTTGATGTTAGAGTACTGCTCGGTCGAACTCGAAAGTGTTTTTATCTCAAGCTTGTTTGTCAATGTTAGTGATCAAAACTATAAGTCTTGATTTCTAGTCTACTTATAGTGATGTCTCGGACTAGGATAGATTGTGTAGTTGAGCATTAGACTTCACGGTGTTCATCAATTGAAGATGGATAACTACTAAAGAGATCTTGTGGAACTTCATCAACAAAAGGTATGTGGAGACTATAATTCATCTATCACTTGGAAAGTCTATTTCTACTTTATCTTCTATATTGAGACAAAAGTCGTATTGCTAAATAGTATTCGATACATTAATATAATAAGGAATACATTCTTTACAAACCGTGGCTATAATGTTCATGAATTGCTTCGAGTGAATCAAACCTATTTTGATTCAATCGTGTTCTTGTATACTTCTATGAGAATATAGCAATTGAACAACTCTTTAACTAGTTTCATTTAAGTCATTTGAACTAGTTGTGGTTAAGATGAATAAGGTTGATATAAGAGTGTTCATATAGCTAACCTCGGTTAACTACTGTTAAGCCAACCTAGTGTACACGTTTAGGTACGGTTACTTAAACCTAAATAAAGGTACATTTCATTTGTGTATAACAAGCTAAGTTCGATCTAACGGTTGAAAGATATTAGCTTGAATTTAATCAGGTTTTCATCTAACGGTGAATATTTAATGCTTTGTTACCAAGGTAACTTAGATTGCAAACCCTGATTTGAAAAATATATAAGGGAGAACTCTAACAACTGGGAAACCTAATCCCCACACCTCTTGTGTGATACTAGTTACGACTAGAGTTGATTCTCCCTTAACCTTAGGTTTTTCATGAAACCCTGTAGGTTAACGACTTAAAGACTTCATTAGGATTGTGAAGCTAGACCCAACTATTTTCTTCGTGGTTGTGTGTTCTGATCTTGCCATGTTCTATCGTATTGAGTATTATCTTCTCTAAGATTTGCTCAAGATTGAATCTCCGATAGGCAAGATAAAAATTAGTCACAAAAATCTTCGTCTCATTATTTGTGATTCCACATTATCTTGTTCGCTTTCATACGATTAGAAACTAAGCAATCAATCTCCACCATTAGATGGTATTAGCTTGACAAATGAAATATACCTATGTATTTAGATATGGATGAACCATACCCAAATGTGTATACCTTGTTGGATCAATAATAGTTAACTGAAGTTAGCCATATTAATACTCATAACTTATCCATATTCATATAACACTTATAGATCAAATATGATGATCAATCAGTCATGATAGATAATCAAATGAATCCAAATGTGTTTCAAAAGAGTTTTTCAAATATTCATCATCTCATAGAAATATATATATGTGAACCATTTGAAACAAAATCGGTTTGGTTTGTAATTGTACAAAGTACTTATGCAAGGACCAATTCATGAACATAATGCCACAGTTTGTAAAACTAGTTCCCATACCTTATATCATTAAAGTTCCAAGGACTTTAGTTCGCAAACTGAGTTCGCAAACAAACCTAAGTTCATCAGTATGCAAATCCATACTTGCCGATTTCAGAACTTGATCACTGAGTACGCGAACAACAGTTCTGGACTTTGGCTTTGTCCAACCATAAATATGGTACGCGAATAACAGTTTAGGATTTGGCCATGTCTAGCCATTCGTAAACAAGGTACGCGAACAATAGTTTCGGACCTTTTCACAGGTAAACCAGTTCGCAAACAATGGTTCCGGACCTGAACTAGACTTTCACAGTTAGCATACAAAGTATACATCTTGCATTATATCCAAATAGCATAGAATATACTTCTGAGTGATAGATAAGTTTTAGTCTCCACATACCTTTTGTTGATGAAGTTCCTCCAAGCTCTCCTCAGTAGATCTTCATCTTCAATCGATAAACATCGTGAAGTCTAAAGCTCAACTACACATCATATCATAATCCGAGACATAGCTATAAGTAGACTAGAAATAAAGTATATAGTTTTGATCTACTAAACTTGACAAACAAGCTTGAGATAGCAACGCTTGCGAGTTCGACCGAGCAGTTCTCTAACAATCTCCCCCTTTGTCAATTTTAGTAACAAAACTATCAATACATATGGATTACAAAATAAATAAACTTTGTAGCTTATGATCTATCATGCTTGATTTTCTTGGCTCTTTAACTTCCTTGAATTCTTCGTTACTTCAAGTTCTCCATCGATTCTGAATGTGTTCAACTCAGCATCATTGATGTTGAAGATCCATAGCAATAACAATATGAAAATGAAAGTTCTCAAACATTATTATTCAGTGTCATAGTATTATTATATAGAATCAAAGTCCAATTGCATCACGACTTTGAAATAATACTATGGTGATATGTGTCACTCCCCCTTAGTCAATACTTTAATCTTATAATGAAAACCACTCCCCCTTACATAATGATCCGTAAACAATATGTATGTAGTGTGAACTACCAAAGAATTCTTCCCCTTTTTGTTAATATAAATTGGAAAAGGTACGAAAACTATGGGATCATAGTGAAAGTCTCAAAAGATAATTCATGACTAAATGAGAACATATCAACTTTGTTTCGATGATGTCACATAGTCGAAACTTAATGTATTCATCAAGGAGTTTATTAAGATACAAGATAATTCCTACAAAATTCCACAACCGCTCTCCCAACAAAGATATGGCAATTAAGCACAAGTTTATTTAAAAACTCTTCCCCATTTGATGTCATTCCCAAAAGAAAAACATGAGAAACTGAAAAGGCGAGGGTATCCCAATATACCTCAAGCTAAAACTTTGCCTTCCAAAAAGTCACTTCTCCGAAAGTGATTGTCTCTAAACTGAGTCGAGACAATGCAACTAATCGGCTCACACTTCATGTGATCGTCTATGGATACGAGATCGAGACAACACAACAACGAAGTATGTTTACTTAATACAAAGGTTCGGACTTAACCAAACACAATAGGATTCACGTATCAAGTAAATAGGAATTAACGTTTGTGCAATTTACTTTAATTATAATAAAACAATTATAATGCGGAAATATAATGTAAATGACACAACAATATTTTGTTAACAAGGAAACCGCAAATGCAGAAAAACCCCGGGACCTAGTCCAGAATTGAATACTCTCAGGGTTAAGCCGCTATACAAAATAAACCAACTTAGTATAGTTGAGACCAATCAACTAAACCTATAGTTCACCTAGTTCCGTCTGTAGCCTCCAACCTGTAAACGAGTCACGTACTTGGACCAATTCCTTTGGTTCGTATTCCAAACAATAAAGGAACAACAAATATGTTTGGTATCAACTCTCTTCAACCAAGTGATATGAGTTGCGCAAAGGTTCCCTTGTTTATCTTAACATAAACTCCTTTGCCAGGTTCCAAGATCTATCTTATGTTCAATCACCAAAAGGAAATCGGTAAGATTAATCCAATCAACACTCTTAATCCAAAGAACTGTGTTAATGCCGATCTGCTCAATCAATGAATCCAATCTACCACAAGGATAAACCAATTATTAATTGGATCATCTGTTACCCAAACAAGTATTGTGCACACCAAAGATTATAAAACCAAGTCAGAAATCTTCTATCTCTTCTTTGTCTTCAAATGTTCTTAGATCTTCAATAAACACCTGCACATAACTACTTGAATCTCTTGTGATCAATCTAGTTTGAGTGAATCTTATATCAGAAGAGAAGATTCTCAAGCATAAACAAACTAGGTGCAATCAAAGTTCAACCACCTTTAGTCAATCAAATCAATACAAAAACTAAAGATAAACCGCAATATCTAGTTTCCCACCAACGGTTTGCGCTAGAGCTTCTCAATCCCAAAGAAGACTTTAAATTGAGCGGCCGTAAGAGATTTCACCTAATTAGATTACTCTCCTCTCTGATAGGCGGCTTCACCAGTAACAGTACAACATAGGAAGTTTACTGTCACGAAGGATTAGTTTTATATAAATGCAAACTCAAAGTATTTATAGACAAGGAAGTTTGGACACCAAGGAATTTCCAAAACTGAAAATATTCTCAAGATATTTTTCCATATTAACCCAAATTCGGTTTTCATAATTCCTGTGAATGCACTGTCCAAATATAATGATCGAAATATCCTTGGAAAATCTTTAACTGGCAAATGCATATTACTAATTCTTATTTTCCATATATAATAAACCTTAATTAAAAGATTCTTAGATTATTTAAATTCGATCTTGGGATTTACTTCTTTCTTAGTTGTTAACAATAAAAGAATACACATTAATGCGCGTGTTCAAAGTGTGTCGATATCTTACTCTTGCAAGTCCTTTTTCATATTTACTCACTTGAAACCGATTTACCACACTTCCAAACAAGTTTAGAATTGGTTCATTTGACTTTCAAGAACTATGTGATTGATCAAGTAACACTCAATCACAAACCATGGGTGTAATGGTTCTACCAAAACAAGTTTCGGTTCTACCTCTATGTGAGTACTATGCATAGTCACACTATCTTACCAAAGATACGGATGACTAGGTACTAGGATCGGTTCCCCACATATAATTGGTATCTAACTTGTATGCACTGCACATGTCCATAGGATCGGTTCCCGTTTCTTCTATAAACCTTGCTGCACCTCATACAAGGATCGGTACCCCCTTATGATGTACTGCACCTCTTCACAGGATCGGTTTCCTTTTCCCAAATTTGGTCAGACACTCACAAACCCGATCATACCCCATGTGATTACTTAAGATCGGTTTCACTAATAATAATCATATCAATACATAAGTCAGGCCTCATGTGAGTAGTTTTACCAAGAACACAAACAATTCATGAGAAGTTATACTAATCACACATATTAGTCGTTCATAAGATTTGCAATGAAGAACAACCTCAATAACGCCTGGCGATTTCCTTTTCGGTTCACAACTCATATCATGAACTTACTTCCTTAAAACACATGTAAAAACATTGTTTCCTAGGATGAAATCCTCACCTCATACCCATACATAATCACAATAGCATTCATACGATTATGTCGATGTCTCATATACAAAGTTTAATGGTTAAGCAAGAAACTTCATATTGTATTCCTTAATATTATGTCTATCTAGAGTGTTCATGTTTCGCAGTTTTATGTTTCCAATAAGCACTACTTGAAAGATACGTTAGGGAATGAAACACTTCAAGTCAAATATCACTAACCTCAAGTGGAAGGATGATGTTGTGGTTGTAACTCCGTATTTCTTCACTTCTTCTAGTCTTCGCAATACTTGTAATGTCTCACCCTAATACTTTCAAGCTAACCTAGACGAAGTTGACTCTAGTATATTTAAATCAAGCGACTCTTAAATAAGTTTTGGCTCACTAAAATATGACAACCAAACTTGACATACCAACGCTTGGTGGGTTCAACCGAGCTATGCTCTAACAGCAACCTTACTTTTACGAGAAAAGAAGGATTTCTTTAGACATTAACAAATCACATGGAATTGTATCCAGTAAATTCGAGTAAATTAATCAAAACAAAATCTTATAGATTAATTTATCCGAAAATCACTCCACATAATAAAACTTACGGAGTCAATACAATACTTTTACATAATAGTGGATCAGGGAAAGATCAATACTACAAAATTTTCTCAACAAGTTCATTATATCTTTATCAATATTTGCATAAAGACATAATAGACTTAACTTTTGAGCATATATGAGATAAGCACAGTTCACGAACGTAAACATATATATATCTCATAAGATATTTGCAATATATAAAACTAATAAGATTAAATACTGCAAGATCATCTTCCAAATAACTTAGAATTTATATAAATAAATCTAAAAACATTGCAAAGCTATGTTCAATCACAATAATTGTTATACCAAACCCTAGTTATCCTTCTTAAACATAAGAATAAATTATCATAAGAAGTTTCCTAGACATTGTAGAGATTTCACAAGGCATCTACAGAAATTTCCCTTTCATTATAGAAAAATTCATTGATGATAGGGTCATTCAATTTTTCAAAGTCTTCAGAGATGTCAGTTAACTCACTAAGCTCTCTTTTAAGTTCACACAAGGTGTTCTTAGTTAGAGACAACATTTGTTCATAGTGAGATTTCCAAGGATAAAATGATTCGAGATTTCAAATCATTTCTTTGACTGATATAGTTCTTCACAACAGCCATAAAGTTATTATCATGATGACAAACAGACAAGAGAGAGTTAGAGGAAGAACCTTTTTAATCATTTGAAGACTTCTCCTTCTTCTTTCTTGAAGATTTGATTCCTTCACAAAGATACACATTAACCAATTCTACTACATCCCTTTGTGTGGTACCTCTGGTTACAGGAGCCATGATTCTGTATCTTTTAGGAAATAAAGGGTGAAAGATATTTTTCACAAGAAGAAGGAAATATAAATAGAACACGGGATACAGTAAAACCCTAAAGAGGTTTTTCATATAGGAACCTTGAAAAAGTCTTCACGTTCCGTGATCCATTACCTGTTTTTGATAATATATAATTCATTATACAAAACTTATCTTACATGTCCTTATGTAAATTTCTCATGAATTAAATTTATCAACATAAGTAAGAACTTATTCTTAGCTCAATAAACAAAGTTTAGAGCACAAGAAATATTGATATACACATCAAGTCATTACCGATTGGAAAATATGTGTCACACATTTGGAGCGAATTCACCAAACACGTCTTACTTATTATTCATTCGTGAGAACACTTAAAGGAATTTCAAAATATAGACAAAAACTGAAACTATACAAGACTTGATCAACCTTGATGCAATCCTCATATTCTCAAGTTAATAAAGAGGATGCAAATATCACTACAATCAGGTAGCAATGGAGCGAGCAGTATGCTCACTTCTTGTGTCACAAGGTGACGTAACAAGGTTTATTGACTTCTTACGTCGTCTGGTTCTGGTTCTTCGAGACTTCTTCCTGGCCTCGGGAGTTTCATGTTGGTTGCTTAAGGACATATTCATCCTTTACATGTCATTCTGAAGCTTGGAAATCCATTTGTTATTCTTCTTGAATTTACAACACTTACTTTGAACATTATTCACATTCTTACAGAACAAGCAATTCTGAGAGGAATTTATATTTTGGCAATCGACCTCCTTTTTATGACAACATGATAGGTGTGTAAAAACACCTCTCTAAGTATCGATTGGTTATGCTTTCTTAGCTAGATTTCGTGTGAAATTGTATTATTAGCTATCTTTTATATTTTATGGGAATTTTGGAGCTTATTCCCGGAAAGAACAAGAAATCATCCCATTGGACTATAAAATGGAAGGCACACTTAAAACTCGTCGTAATGGATTATCTAATCACTGGTCGGCCGACGTCAGTGGCGGTACTAGAGGTGAAGAGAATTTTCATTCTTAAAATATATTACTGTTTGGGGCTTGAATTCAAGAAAAGCTGGGATTGAGTTTTGCTATCTGGGCTTGTGACGAGAACGTTCCCGTGAACCTGTTAATATGGCTCGGTGATGATTAAAGAGTCTGAGGGTCTTGAACAAAATAGGAGCTCGTGTTGGTTTGTTGTTGCTATAGGTGTTTGTCAGTGACTCAGTGAGAAGATGCCCGTGATCGATGGAAAGAGTGCATGGGACATGCAGATGAGTTTTGTTGTAGGTTTGAATGCACGATGAGTCGAAGGTTGACTCTGTTGGTTAATGATGGGAGCTAGGAGCAGTCACTGTATGATGGAGTTTGGTTGGACTAGCTTCCAGCAACTGATGAAGCTATAGGAGCTGCCATTGAAGGACGTTGATGTTGCATGGTGGAGGAGTATGGACGTAAAAGATGCCTGTGGTCGATGGAAAGAGTTTGCAGCGAAAATGGTCGATAGAAAGGGATTTGGCAGTAGTTATGGAGCAGATTAGGATTGAACGGAGGCTGAAGACTCAAGCATGGTTGCAAATATGGATCTGTATGATAAGGAGAGTGAAGGTGCGTACGAGTCTGAAACAATGGGCTCAGGCGTTATTGGGCTGAGATGAAATTTAATCATCTGGGCTTCTGCAGCTGTAGTTCAAGCCCACTAGTCTATTTCAGCCAGTCTATGTGCGGCCAGCCTTGGCCGTGAGTTTTGGAAGGACTTTGAAACCAAGTTTGCACGTGGTTATGCACGGGATTAAGGATGTGCACTTTCCTGTTTTTTCTAGGTTTCCTAGTTTTCTTAAAGAGGAGGTTACAAAACTCTATATATAGGGAACCCTAGGCACAATTTGATATATCTTCTTTTCACCGTTTTTCTCCCCTTAGGGGGAGAACTATCTCTTTTCTATTTTTATTGTAAGGATGAATTCAAAGTTCTAATTGTGAAGATCAATTATTTACAAGTTTTTTTCAAGTTTTGAATTGATTCATTGTGGATTGTTTTTACTATATCGAAGGTTTATGATTGGTTTGGGTGCGCAACCATATTAGTTTATTAATCATTATAATGCTAGTAGAGAGGTGAGTCGACCCGTAATTGTCTCTTATCTCATACACAAGTAGAAATCGCAAGACTTTACAGAGGGATTATGTGGAGCAATTGCGAGTAAAGACAACACCAGTAAGTGGACCGAGCGTACCGAGTTTTACTGCTGGGATCAAACCTAAATTCACAAACCCTAATGCGTTCTAGGAATTACATCTTGTAAGCATACCTCATGGTGGTTCTTTTGAATAGAATCCGGTAGTCGAGCGCTTCCGTATCCGGTGATACAAGGAGTTTTTGGGGATTGCTAAGCGTACCTGATTCCCTACGGTTGGTGAAAATTGAGTTGACGGTTAGTAATGGTGAAGGATTTCTTCAATTTCTTTTTCTTTTTCTTTTTATCCTTCTTTTATATTTTTACTGATTTTGATAACATAACAATTGCATTACTCTTCGTGGGAACGATCTCTTACCACCGCTATATTATATTTAATTAGTGGGAAATATATTTTTATTTTGTTGAGTAAACGACGCTCACCACAACACTCTTCGTCCACCTTTCCAGAACCTGCTGGAATAAAAGAATTGTTCGTGCTCACAGTCTTGTTTTTGAACCCAATACCATTTGTGTTTCCAAAGGACTTCTGACCAAATAACATTGATGATATCTTGTCAGAGCTTTCAGACAGCCTTTGTAAGTCACACTTAAGAGTATAAATTTATTTTCCTTTAGATATAGGGTACTGGTGAATTCATCATTAAGTTTTTCAACCTCAAGATTCTTCACTTAAAGCGATGATTCAAGTTTCTCCAACAATTTTTTTAGTTGAAGATTTTCTCGGTGAATTTCTTCACTTTTATCCAAGAATTCCAAAATATAAGTGTTAGACTCGTATTCTGAAAGAGAATTTGAGTTAATAGAAGTTTCTACAAAGATAACATAATTTTTTGTGCAAACTTCAGAAGTATGCGTATTATTGACAAACTGGCATGATTTTACTTCTTATATTGAATCATCTGAAGTATCAAAGAGAGAACACCGTTTCTCAGATCTTTTGCTTCTCTTCATAATATTCTTGATCTTTTGTGTAATCAATGATCTATTAAGATCAACATGATTAGGAAAACATTCATCAGCCCAAGACAAGATAGTAAACCCACTTGTATTAGTTACAACTTTGAAAGCAGATGTTTTGGCTGTATTTTGATCAAGATCAAGGAGTTTCAACTTTCTAACAAAAGTATTCCTGGAAAGTGTTTCAAGGTTATTTCCTCAACGATGGCATGTTTCTTAAAACCATATCTAGCTGGTAGAAGTCTGAGAATTTTCAACACAATGTCCTTTTCAGGATTAGTCTTACCTAACGCAAAAGATGCATTAAAAATTTCAGACACTTTGTGATTAAACTCATCAAATGAATCTTCATCAGCCATACGAAGGTTTCCCCAATCATAATTTAGGTTTTGAATCATAGATTATTTCTCATAAGTATCCCTTCAAATACGGTTTCTAAGATATCACAAGCATCTTTAGACCGAGTGCACGTAGTCACATGGTGCTGAAGATCCGGGGTAATTAGCATGGATAATAACGTTTGATTCGTCAGAATTTTTCTTTGCAGCACTAATCTCAACATCACTATAACTACCAATATCCTTTGTAATAGTTACACCATCATATAATAACCATTGGAGGATTATATTCATTAACAATATGAACCCATGAAAATCATGCGCATGTAGAAAGGAATGCATAGCAATTTTCCACCATAAGTAATTCGAGCCATTGAAGACTAGTGGTACGTTTATAGAGATAACACTTATGTCCATGGAGTCATATTGATACAAATACAGACCTATGAGGTTTTAGCGTGTTTGCCTTCTCTGATACCAATTGAAAACGCGGGGGTATAACAACCACAACTAATATTCCGTTCGATAATCTGTATGGAATAAATTCCAATATAATTCCGAGAGCACCAACTTAAAAGTGAGACTCCATCAAGAAAGATATCATAGAGCTTTATCTCTTTCTCAATACAATCAACAAATCGAACATATAGAAATCCGTGAGCCTAATTGATGTGGTCGCCAGTTGTTTTGGGGTAAAAACTGATTATGCTGGTTTTGGTAAATTTGGGTGTATTGATGAGAAACGAATTCATTCCTTAAACAAATGGACTGCACGGGAGTACTTTAGATTCAAGAGATCAATATGTACAATCCTGGCCTAAACCAAGAAATGGCCTTTCCAGTCTTGCTTCGGTCATAAAGTGAAGGATAATGGTTGATCTTAGGTAGGGAAGCGAAGAAGGTGTTGAGATCAGAATGGTTAACTCTGAAGGTGTGGCTATTTTGTGACTTGTATCATAATATGGAACTAGCTTGCGGAATGTAAGCTTTCAGTTCTTGGTATTTTTTTTTGGATACTTGTGTTGATAACCAAAATTGTGTTGTTGGTTGAAATAGGTTGAAAACCTATTTATATCAGTCATAGTTGCACGCACCTTGATCTCATAGGAACTGGGAATAGTTGAGTGATGGAGGAGTGGGATCGTGCAGGATGGTTAAAACCACGTCTCTACTATGAGGGGAAGACTGGGTGGTTTCGTCCCACTACTTATCTATCATCACTAACTTCCTGCCTTTCCCGACACTTTCTTGTAATAGGCATGTTGCACGCCGCATACTGTAGACCGCCATACCAATACTCTGATGAACATCCCTCAGTTTGTGACATGTTTGATGTCTCGAGTATTTTTGTGGAAAACATGCAGCAGGAAGCTGAATGGGACTTGTCTGCAAGACCTAGTTATTTTGACCAATCATGCACAAGCTAGGTGGCAGGTGGTCATGTGTGAGTAGCTTCCAGGGGCTATCTATGTACATTAAAGATGTGGTGATCGGTCCCTATAGGAGAATGGTGGCTGGTAGATATTTTGACATCCTATTGGTTAGGCCAAATTAAATCTAAACCGGTTAAGTTGGATGGCTGAGATGATTTGCAAAAGTTTGTGCTAATTCATGAAATTTCGTAATCAGAAAATTTAGATGTGAGATCCTTACTAAAACTGCTGTAGAATTATCATACGAACTCGGATTTTGACGATCCGCCCCTCCATTCTTATCAGAAAAGAATTTCATATCTTCCTTATCGGGAATATTTAGGTTTTGAGCTCGTTTAGAAGGTGAAAACATCCCGACAGTAAAAAATCAGGAAGAATTCAGGAGGAATTCTGTCAGTTTTCAGCCATGACCTAGCTCGTCTTTTAAGCTGTATCTTTTAGCTCGTTAATCCGGTTGATGAGAGTTTTTAGTATGTTATGATAGACATCCATATGAAACTTTTGGAATGTAGATCATATTAAAATTGTTTACCAAATGCTCCCAGTTGTTTGTCCAATCTTTGGATGATCGTTTAGAAGCCATATGGGTAGGCCGCGGCGTGGCCGATTGTTCCTTATGGAAGAGGGGTGGCCCTTGATCTTGTCCAAAAATCGTTATGGAAAAGGGGTGGCCATTGATCATGGCCACAACTCGTTGTAGAAAAGAGGGTGGTCGTTGATCATGGGCACAACTCGTTGGAATAGCATGGCTTGCCAATTAGCATGCCGGTGCGATTTGGCAGATTGATTATCTAATTGGCACGACGGCCATGTTGACACAATGACCACTAGGTGTTAGTGCAATTTGGATTTATTTAATGTGTGTGGCGGGTTTAAAGCGACCTGATTGGTCGATAGGAAAGGATGCCGGCAAGAAGCATGGGCCCGGCCACACTCCAAGTGGCGGCCAGATTGGTCGATGGGAAAGGGGGGCGGAAATCAGCATGGGCCCGGCCACACTCCAAGTGCGTATGACGCATTTAGAGCGACCTGATTGGTCGATGGGAAAGAGGGCCGGAAAGAGTAGCATGGGGGAGTGGACATCTGCAGGTGGCGCCCGCTAGGGCGAATTGGCTGGCCATGTGGTGTGGCCACGCCTCATCTTATTGCTGCTCCTATTTTTTCGCGGCTCCTCTTTTATTTATTGTTTTCTAATTTTTGGCAGGACTTTGCTCCTACTAGTCCATGGCGGATCAATTGACGAGCTTTCTTAGGTTTAGTTTCGACCAGCGGGGTCCGATATATTGCGCAGGCGCAAAAAACCTAATTTTTGTAAATTAATTAGGTTAATATTTGAATCTTGTGAATTATCACAAAATTGATTAAATTCGGTGAGTTCTGTATGTTGACACGAAGTTCTTTAAGTTTTATTGTCAGAGAGCAACATGCTTTCCGACTGAGTACTTTCATGCAGACCTTAATCTTGATACTTCGGGAAATTCATGCTACTCAGCTGCGAGTTAACGCTAATTTTCATGTCATATCAATATTAAGGGTTCAGCCGGGGACCATAACACATGAAAATATTCAATGAGCCTTTCATTAATGAATAATATAGGCGGAATGTTGAAATTTACAGAATATTTGGGATTGTTGCTACATGCACCATTCTGGATAAATTTCATGTAAATATACTAAATTTCTCAACATATGCATAAGTAAAAAAGGATGGGCACTCATTACTTCAGATGGCTCTGTCTCTTTGCAGAATGACGGTACATTAAATGTAGGGTTTATAATCTTAGATCTGAACTAAAAACCATTATCAACATTAAGTCCCCTGCTTAACACGTAATAGTGACATTGTTGCGGGGTAAGCACTAGATGGTGATAAATGAAAATAAAATTCATGAGAAGAGTAAACATACGTTACCAGTAGAAAGAGGCAGGCTTGGCCTTTGAGAAGAATATGTTTAATGAAACGTCGATGCAAGTAGCAATCAACCTTCTAGTACGTTGATGCTGAGAATACTAAAATGATGTGTTTAAGTAGTGGAGCCTCAACTGATGAGTGTTAAGGAAGTTGAGCCTTAAATACAAATATGGGTGTTGAGGTGGTGAAGCCATCAGCACTATGATGTATTGAGGCAGTGACGCCTGACAACATGGGTGAGTGATGAGGAGATTGTGCATTTCAATACTAAGATGTGTTGAGGCAATGATGCCTGAAAACACAGTAGTGAGTGTTGAGGAATTGCTTCGTCTCAACACTAAGGTGAGGATATGTTGAGGCAGTATGCCTGACAACACAGTAGTGAGTATTGAGGAATTCTCACGTCTCAACACTAAGAGGAGGATGCGTTGAGGCAGTATGCATAACAACACAGTAGTGAGTGTTGAGGAATTTTCACATCTCAACACTAAGATGTGTTGAGGCAGTGATGCCTGACAACACAGTAGTGAATGTTGAGGAATTGCTTCATCTTAACATTAATGTGAGGATATGTTGAAGCAGTATGCCTGACAACACAGTAGTGAGTGTTGAAAAATTCGCACGTCTAAACACTAAGAGGGGGATGTGTTGAGGAAGTATGCCTGACAACACAGTAGCGAGTATTTAGGAATTTGCACATCTCAACACTAAGAGGGATGATATGTTGAGGCAGTATGCCTGGCAATACAGTAGTGAGTATTGAGGAATCTTCACGTCTCAACACTAAGTGGAAATCGTGTTGAGGCAGTATGTCTGACAACACAATAGTGAGTGTAAAGGAATTTGCACATCTCAACACTAAGAGGGAGGATATGTTGAGGTAGTATGCCTGGAAACACAATATTGGGTGTTGAGGAATTTGCACGTCTCAACACTAAGAAGAAATCGTGTTGAGGCAGTATGCCTGACAACACAATAGTGAGTGTTGAGGAATTTTCATATCTCACCATTAAGAGGGAGGATGTGTAGAGGCAGTGTGCCTGGAAACACAGTAATAGGTGTTGAGGAATTTGCACGTCTCAACACTAACAAGAAAACTTATTGAGGAAGTATGCCTAACAACACAATAGTGAGTATTGAGGAATTTACACGTCTTAACACTAAGAGGAAGGATGTGTTGAGGCAGTATACCTGGCAACACAGTAGTGAGTGTTGAAGAATTTGCACGTCTCAACGCTAAGAGGAGGATGTGTTGAGGCAGTATGCCTGACAACATAGTAGTGAGTGTTGAGGAATTTGTACGTCCCAACACTAAGAGGAAAACATGTTGAGGCAGTATGCCTGACAACACAATAGTGAGTATTGATGAATTTGCATGTCTCAACACTAAGAGGGAGGATGTGTAAAGGTAGTGTGCCTGGAAACACAATAGTGGGTGTTGAGGAATTTGCACGTCTCAACACTAAGAGGAAAACGTGTTAAAGCAGTATGCCTGACAACACGATAGTGAGTGTTGAGGAATTTGCACGTCTCAACACTAAGAGGAAGGATATGTTGAGGCAGTATGCCTGGCAACACAGTAGTGAGTATTGAGGAATATGCATGTCTCAACACTAAGAGGAAATCGTGTTGAGGCAGTATGCCTGACAACAAAATAGTGAGTGTTGAGGAATTAACGCGTCTAAACACTGGGATATTTAAAATTTATTCGATATGCCTAATAGATATAAAACATTAAGTTTAAGGATATTTACTTAGTTGTGTCTCCGCTAGGCATGTCCTTCGTGCATGATTGGGCTTTGGGTATATTTGGCTCTCCCGTGAGTAAGTTGCATCAGGAGTTAGTGATGATATCAGGATAATGACGGATTGATAGACGAATAAAATTCCTCAAGTCTTGATGGGACAAAAAATAGCCGGTTGTAAAGAGAGTTGTTCAACGGGACTTACTCGTGGAACCTTCGAAGCTACACTCTCTCTAGACAATTGCATCACATTTGTGAGTTGTCCATACAACAACAAATAATCTTCAGGATTGGACGGCTTGTTGGAGACCCTCTCAGGTATAGACTTTGGCAGGGAACATACTCCTAGTTTTGCTTTGTTGCTATGTATCCATGAGCTCCCCAGAACCATATCATGATTCGGGTATTCCTTGACAATATGAAACTAGGCGTGTGTTATGGTGTCTCCTATCTTGATTTCGAGATAAATGTACCCATAAGCATCTATCGACCTTCCTTATGAGTTTTCGATCATAGTCGGGTAGTGAGCATCCTCTAGCTCTCAAAGTCTTGACTGTGACAATGTTGAAGTCAGAGGCCGCATCAATCTGTGTGCTTTCAAACTCGACAGCTTTCAGGTGAGTAGTGGTTAGGAGTCCCCAGTTACGTTTACCAGTCATACCTTCCAAGAGAGACTAGGATTTCGGGGTAGCTTCTCCAATTGAAAACAATCGCCTGCCCTACACAACAAGGTTGAGGGATGAAAATATTTCTCGGCGCTGTGCCTTGGAAAAATAGAGAATCTAACACACATGCTCCATCATAGATTGCACGGTTGAGTGAACAGAGTCCCCAGAAAGCATTAATACACAACTCCACCAATTGATGTTCAATCACATTTAGATCAGAAAAAGCGGGGGTCTAATAACCACACCCAATATTTCGATTAGCAATCTGTATGGACAACTCCGAGATACTTTCTAGAGAATCAACTAGACAGTCAGACTCAATCAATAGAAAATATCTCAAGGAGTTATTATCTCAATCTCTCAATTTGATTTATACTCAAGCAAATAGAAATCTGCGAGTCTTTATCAAAGAGAGATAACTTAGATGGTACCAAAGACCAATATCCAAGTGTCAATCAATTTAAATCAACAACTAAAGAGATCGAATATTCTAATTGATTGAACAACGCACAACCTGTATCATTTCAATTATACAACAAAATATAATGCGGAAAAGAAATAACACATACACCAGAATTTTGTTAACGAGGAAACCGCAAATGCAGAAAAACCCCGGGACCTAGTCCAGATTAAACATACACTGTATTAAGCCCCTACAGACACTAGCCTACTCAAATATAACTTCGGCCTGGACTGTAGTTGAGCCCCAATCAATCTCACACTGATCCAAGGTACAATTGTGCTCCTACGCCTCTGATCTTAGCAAGATACTGCGCACTTGATTCCCTTAGATGATCTCACCCACAACCAAGAGTTGCTACGACCCAAAGTCGAAGACTTTAATAAACAAATCTGTATCACACAGAAAAGTCTACAAGGATAGATAAATTCATCTCCCACGAATAAACCTATGAGTTTTGTTATGTCTTTTTATAAATCAAGGTGAACATGAACCAATTGATAAAACCAGACTTATATTCCCGAAGAACAGCTCACATTTATCAATTACCTCACAATAAACTTAATCGACGCAGCGAAGAAGATTATTGGGGAATCACAAACGATTAGATGAAGTGTTTGTGACTACTTTTATATCTTGCCTATCAGAGATAGAAATCTCAAGCCAATTATTACAATTGTACTCGTACGATAGAAGATGCAAGATCAGATCACACAACTACAATAAAAGTAGTATCGGTTTGGCTTCACAATCCCAATGAAGTCTTTAAGTCGTTAACCTGGTTTTAGAAGAAGAAAACCAAAGGTTAAAGGAGAATCGACTCTAGCTTAGCAAACTAGTATCACATAGAATGTGTGGGTATTAGGTTTCCTAGTTTCTAGAGTTCTCCCTTATATAGTCTCTCATATCAGGGTTTGCAATCAATGTTAGCTTAGTAACAAAGCATTCAATATTCACCGTTAGATGAAAACCTGATTAGATTCAAGCTAATATTTATCAACCGTTAGATCGAAAGCATAGCTTGTTACACACACATGAAATGCACGTTTGTAGGCTTGTGAAAACCGTACCCAAACTTGTACATTAGTTGGTTCAACAATAATTAACCAGATGGTTAGCCATATTGTAACTTTCATATCAACCATTTTCTTCTTCACCATAACTAGTCCAAATGACTCAAATGAACTAGTTAGAGAGTTGTTCAATTGCTTAGATCTTTATGTACTACACAAGACACAATCGAAGCAAAAACAATGTGATTCACTCTAATCGATTCATGAACTATAAATCCACGGTTTGCAATAACATTCCTTAGTTTATTAAGATAAGTTCGCAACATTGTTTTTAGACATAACCTACTCAAGTTCGCGGACTGGGTTCACGGACTTAAGTTCCTGGACGGAGTTCATAAACTCCAGCAGAAATTCTCGGGTTGAAGAACTATGCCAGTTCGCAGACTGATTTTGTATGCTGAGTTCGTGGACTGAGCTCACGTACTACTCCGGTTTCACTTGATCAACAAAGTTCGCAAACTTCAGTTCAAGCAATAAGGACTTATACATATATGTGTTACCACAACAATGCTTATATCCTCCAATGGTTATATTGTCTAAACTCTCATTTCAATCATTGAAACATTCTCAAAGGGCGTTATATATTTGTTATTCACAAACTATTTTTCGTCAGAGCGATTTCCAAAATGATTAAAACATAACATGACTTTCATCACTAGGTAAAGATGAACTTGGATAAAGCGAAAGCTTTACCAACACATATTTCGAGAAATATATAAGCGAGATATACTCAGCTCAAAATATCACATGTGTATAATCTTAGTCTATATAGTAATACGACTTTTGTCTCAAGATAGGAGATAGAGTATATAGAATTTTGAGTGATAGATAAGTTCAAGTCTCCACATACCTTTTAGTCGATGAAGATCCACTGGTTCCTTGAGTAGTCCTTCATCTTGTATGATAATTTACATGGAGTTCTTGAGCTCAACTACACTTTCTATCCTAGTCCGAGACCTTAGCTATAATAGACTATAAATCAAGACTTTATAGTTGTGATCACTAATGTTAGAGCATTGCTCGGTCGAAATCGCATGTGTTGCTATCTCAAGCATGTTTGTCAATATTAGTGATCAAAACTATTGGGATTGTGAAGCCAGACCGATACTACTTTTATCGTAGTTGTGTGATCTGATCTTGCATCTTTTATCGTACGAGTATAATTATAATAATTGGCTTGATATTTCTATCTCCGATAGGCAAGATATAAAAGTAGTCACAAATACTTCGTCTCATCATTTGTGATTCCTCAATAATCTTCTTCGCTGCGTCAATTAAGTTTATTATGAGGTGATTGATAAAGCTGAGCTGTTCTTCGGGAATATAAGTCTGGTTTTATCAATTGGTTCATGTTCACCTTGATTTATCAAAAGACGGAACAAAACTCATAGGTTTATTCGTGGGAAACGAATTTATCTATCCTTATAGACTTTTCTGTGTGAGATAGATTTGTTTATTAAAGTCTTCAACTTTGGGTCTTAGCAACTCTTGGTTATGGGTGAGATCAACTAAGGGAATCAAGTGCGCAATATCCTGCTGGGATCCGAGGCGTAGGAGCATAACTATACCTTGGATCAGTGTGAGATTGGTTGGGGTTCAACTACAGTCCATACCGAAGTTAGCTTAGAGTAGGTTATTGTCTGTAATGGCTTAATACAATGTATGTTTAATCTGGACTAGGTCCCGGGGTTATTCTGCATTTGCGGTTTCCTCGTTAGCAAAATTTTGGTGTCTGTGTTATTTCTTTTCCGCATTATATTTTGTTATATAATTGAAATAATACAGGTTGTGCGTTGTTCAATCAATTAGAATATCTGACCTTGTTGGTTGTTGATTTAAATTGATTGACACTTGGATATTGGTCTTTGGTACCATCCAAGTTATCTCTTTTTGATTAAGACTCGCATATTATATTTGCTTGAGTAAATATAAAATAGAGATAGAGATAATAAACTCCTTGAGATATTTTCTATTAATTGAGTCTGAATGTCTAGTTGATTATCTAGAAAGTAACTCGGAGTTGTCCATACAGATTGCTAATCAAAATATATTGGGTGTGGTTGTTAGGCCCCCGCTTTTTCAATTGGTATCAGAGCAGGCAAACACGTTCTAGACCTCACAAGTATGTATTTGTGGCAATCTGAGTCTGAGGACAAGATCTATGTTGCGCATACCAAAATGTCTCCTAAAGCTTTTGATTATGTCAAGTGTCTTGGAAACACCTCAAAGGATTATTTCTTAGTTGATTCTTCCGAATCCAGAGGTATAAAAAATGTTCAATTTGATAATGACATTTCTTCCTCTCATGAGGCATGTGACACGCTGGCAAAAGCTGAAAAGGAGCTCACCAGAATTTCAAAAAATACAGATGAGATTATTGATTTTAATGATCATGATTAGCTTATTGATGAATTTGAAAAGTCTCTTGATCGAGAACGTGATCTCTATAACATTATTGTGTCATTCTCTAAGAACATTGAGAAACGTCTACAAGAAACTAATCTACAACGTAAAAAGATTAGTGCTCTTGAGGAGGTTGTTAAGGAAAACTCAATTAGAGAAAAACGTTTGCTCGAGACTCATTCATCAGATATCAACATACTTCATGTTGAAAAAGAGAAACTAAGTGCATCTCTTACTCTAGCTCATGAACAGTGTAAATCCTTGGAAAAGGAAAACTCTATCCTAAGGAGAAAATCTTCTATACAATTTAATTCTCATGAATTACAGTACATGAAGAAATGTTTTCCAGAAGAAGATTATGTCAAGACATGTTTACATAACTTGCAATCTTCTCATATGGCTATGAAGCAAAGACAGGTGCCAATTATTGCTCATCCTCCACGAACCTGTACTTTTTGTGGGAAAAGGAATCACTATGCTATCCATTGTTTTGCAAGAAGGAAACAAATTTATAAGCTTCATAATTTGCTTCTCTTCACTGTCAATGGAACAAATAGTCAGTCAACTAATGCAGTGAATCACATCCCTACAAGAAACCAGAAACTGTATAAGAATGATCTCTATTATAGAAATCAGCAAAGGGATCAAGTGCATTCTAGCATAAATTCTTGTGTTGCTAAAGAAAGCGTCCTCTGTACTTATAAGAATGTTTCTGGTAAATCCAAGTCTAGAAAATTGATCCTTAACTTTTCTGATCCCCGGGAACCAATTGCAAGAGGTTCTGGACTTAGTCCTTCTGACAATTTTGCTAATCAAGCAGTGTCTCGCCTCTCTGAAAAGAGCACTTGTCAAAGGCAGAAGGATAAAAAGGAACAATGTTCATTTAATGAGCTAAAATATCATACTTGTGTGAATTAATCACAAGGTTGAATATCTCACATACAAAAAGCCTAGTTGTGAGAAAATAAAATAGGTATACTCCATAACAAAGTGACTCTAATTATCTAACTAATCTCTTATCGTTGTTAGAAGGATAATTAGTCAAACACTGGTTCGTCAGTATTTTTTGTATTTTGGTATTTTTCTCTTCTTTGCATAAACTTATCTTTGAAAAATAAAAGTGTAGTTTTGTTTCCGTGCTGAGATTTGTGAACACTTATCTTATGGGTACACATACGGTTTCGAGTTTACTTTTAAACCTATTCCGTAAACCCTAAATCTCTCGAGTTTTTTTCTTATATATACCTATCCTATTGAGTTAATCTTATTACTTTAGGTTTCATATTATCAATGGATTCTTCTTCCTCCTGCTCATTGGATGTGTCTAAAGATTTCATTGATAAGGCAGTATATTTCGAACTCAATAAAGAGAAGGGAACACCTACTGAAATTGAAGATTCCCTTCCTCAATCCTCAGATTCACTTTCGGATATAGAAGAGATTGAAGAGATTTCATCATATGTAGAATTTGAGGAGGCAAAGAAGAAACTTGTTGATACAATGAAGTATCTTGATGTGGAAAGAACTGAGTTTAAAAGGTTAAGTCTGACCTTGTTCACATGAAAACCCGTGTTAAAGAAATTCCCAATAAGGATTTCCTCTTCAAAGGAGCAGAGGATGTTGTCGTTCACAAACTCCGAGACCTTAAGACTCAAGAAGGTCCTGAACTGTCTATTTGACTTTAGTTCACTATGGCATGGAGGTTGTGTGTTCAGTTTAGTTTGTTTTGATTTTATATTGGATAGTAAATCTTCTATTTTTCTTGTTTTATTTAGAAGAATAACTAGTGTTTTGGAATATCCATTATTGTGATTATACATAGATATATCCAAAGTCTTCATCTTCTTGTTTTTAGATTTATTGGTTTAAATTCTAATCTTGTTTGGAAGATGATTTTTGCAGTATTAATCTTTTTGATTTTATATATTGCAATATTGTTATGGGATATGTGTGTTTACGTCCGTGAACTTGATTGTCCCATATTTTGTCAAAAGTAAAATCGTTCGTGAATTGATATGAAAATATTGATAAAAGAATGAATAGACTTTTGACAAAACACAAAAGTTAAGCCTATATTGTCAATTATTGATGTACGATAGGTTAAAAAAAATTGTGATTCAAGGATTATATTTATTGTGTGTCATTGTGCAAATAGTGATGGAAACGTAGAATGAATCCTTTCTTATTCCACGGTATAAGGTCGATTCTCCGATCCACAATTTTTGTGTAAATACTGTGTTGTTCCATGAAGTGTCTTATGTTGAGCCTAAAACAAAAAAAGTTGATTGCCTTGTGATTAGCTTAGTTGTTGTTCCATAAGGTACTTTATATTGAACATGATTGAACTAAATTAATCATCTTGTATGATTATTTAGTTAGCACTCCATAAGTTTTCTAATGTTTGAGCATTCCTTCGACTGAGTTGGTTATTTATGATTAACTTAGTCATTGCTCCGTAGATTTTTTTTATGTCGAGTGTGACCAATTAAATTGATTACTTTTGTAATTATTTTGGTTGAGTATGATAATTTGATTATTTGTGAGTTTTCTTGTGATCAACCTAATTGATTTAAGTCTCCATAAGTTTACTTGTGTCGAGCATATTTAGTCAAATTAATTTTGGTTCTCCTTGGTTAATATGATTGAATATTTCTTTTTGGATTATAAATTCATACTTGTATGTGATTTTTTGAGTCTAAAGAAATCCTTCTTTTCTTTTTGAAATTAAGGTCGCTCTTGTTGTTCCCTTGGGAATGACATTTTATGGGGGAGAGTTCTTTTGAACTTGCGCGTAATTGTCAAATATTTGTGGGGAGTGCGGCTATGGAATATTATAGGGGTTATCTTGTATCTTTATAGACTCCTTGATGAATGCATTTAGCTTCGGCTTTATGATTGCATCTAAACAAGATGATATACATTTACCTTTGGTCATGAAATGTCTCTTACGGAAATTTCATTAGAATCCCGTTCTTGTACCTTTGCCAATTTTATTGACAAAAAGGGGGAGAATTAATATGTAGCTCACACTACAAATACATATGGTTTTCGGATCATTATGTAAGGGGGAGTGGTTTCCATATGAGATGGAGTATTGACTAATGGGGAGTGAAGTATCACCATAGTATTGTTGTTAAAGTTGTGATGCAATTGGACTTTGACGATGTGTAGTGATACTATGACACTGTATAACAATGATTGAGAACCATTGCTTTTCTCATTGTTATAGCTACGGATTTTCAACAACGATGGTGCTAAACTTACAACATTTGGGATCATTGGATTACTTGGAAGTGACGAAGATTTCGAGTATTGTTGAAGATTAGACGACATGTGGAATAGGAGCTACAAAGTTTATTTATATATTTTGTATTCCATGTGTATTAATAGTTTTTCCACTAAAATTGACAAAGGGGGAGATTGTTAGAGCATTGCTCGGTCGAACTCGCATGCGTTGCTATCTCAAGCATGTTTGTCAATATTAGTGATCAAAACTATAAAGTCTTTGATTTTTAGTTTACTATAGCTAAGGTCTCGGACTAGGATAGAAAGTGTAGTTGAGCTCAAGAACTCCATGGCGATCATCATACAAGACGAAGGACTACTCAAGGAACCAGTAGATCTTTATTGACTAAAAGGTATGTGGAGACTTGAACTTATTTATCACTCGAAAGTCTATCTATTATATCTTCTATCTTGAGACAAAAGTCGTATTACTATATAGACAAAGAATATACACAGATGATATTTCGATATGAGTATATCTCGCTTATCTATTTCTTGAAATATGTGTTGGTAAAGCTTTCGCTTTAGCCAAGTTCATCTTTACCTAGTGACGAAAGTCATGTTATGTTTCAATCATTTTGGAAATTTCTCTGATGAAAAATAGTTTGTGAATAACAACTATATAATGCCCTCTGAGAATGTTTCAATGATTGAAATGAGAGTTTACACAATATAACCATTGGAGGATATAAGCATTGTTGTGGCAACACATATATGTATAAGTCCTTAGTTCTTGAATCGAAGTTTGCGAACTTTGTTGATCAAGTGAAACAGGAGAAGTGTGTGAGCTTCAGTCCGCGAACCCATTCCGTGAACTGGCGCAAGATCTTGACCGATAATTTCTGCTGGAGTTTGTGAACTCCATCCGGGAACTTAAGTCCGCGAACTTGAGTAGGTTATGTCTAAAAACAATGTTTGTGAACTTTATAGTTCATGAATCGATTCGAGTGAATCACATCGGTTTTGCTTCAATTGTGTCTTGTGTAGTACATAAAGATCTAAGCAATTGAACAACTCTCTAACTAGTTCATTTGAGTCATTTGGACTAGTTATGGTGAAGAAGAATATGGTTGATATGAAAGTTATCATTTGGCTAACCATTTGGTCAACTAGTGTTAAACCAACTAATGTACAAGTTTGGGTACAGTTTTCACAAGCCTACAAACGTGCAGTACATGTGTGTATAACAAGCTATGTTTTCGATCTAACGGTTGATAAATATTAGCTTGTATCTAATCAGGTTTTTATATAACGGTGAATATTGAATGCTTTGTTACTAAGATAACATTGATTGCAAAACCTGATTTGAAAGACTATATGAGGGAGAACTCTAGCAATTGGGAAACCTAATCCCCACATATTCTGTGTGATACTAGTTTGCTAAGCTAGAGTCTATTCTCCTTTAACCTTTGGTTTTCTTCTTCTAAAACCAGGTTAACGACTTAAAGACTTCATTGGGATTGTGAAGCCAAACCGATACTACTTTTATTGTAGTTGTGTGATCTGATCTTGCATCTTCTATCGTACGAGTACAATTGTAATAATTGGATTGAGATTTCTATCTCCGATAGGCAAGATATAAAAGTATTCACAAACACTTCATCTCATCGTTTGTGATTCCCCAATAATCTTTTTTGTTGCGTCGATTAAGTTTATTGTGAGGTGATTGATAAAACTGAGCTGTTCTTCGGGAATATAAGTCTGGTTTTATCAATTGGTTCATGTTCACCTTGATTTATCAAAAAACGGAACAAAAATCATAGGTTTATTCGTGGGAGATGAATTTATCTATCCTTATAGACTTTTCTGTGTGAGACAGATTTGTTTATTAAAGTCTTCGAATTTGGGTCGTAGCAACTCTTGGTTGCGGGTGAGATCAACTAAGGGAATCAAGTGCGCAGTATCCTGCTGGGATCAGAGGCGTAGGAGCATAAATGTACCTTGGATCAGTGTGAGATTGGTTTGGGTTCAACTACAGTCCAGACCGAAGTTATCTTGGAGTAGGCTAGTGTCTGTAGTGGCTTAATACAGTGTATGTATAATCTGGAATAGGTCCCGGGGTTTTTCTGCATTTGCGGTTTCCTCGTTAACAAAATTCTGGTGTCTTTATTATTTATTTTCCGCATTATATTTTGTTATATAATTGAAATAATACAGGTTATGCGTTGTTCAATCAATTAGAATATCCGACCTTGTTGGTTGTTAATTTAAATTGATTGACACTTGGATATTGATCTTTGGTACCATCCAAGTTATCTCTATTTGATTAAGACTCGCATATTATATTTGCTCGAGTATATCAAATTAAGATATAGAGATAATAAACTCCTTGAGATATTTTCTATTGATTGAGTCTGACTGTCTAGTTGATTCTCTAGAAAGTAACTCGGAGTTGTCCATACAGATTGCTAATCGAAATATTGGGTGAGTTTGTTAGACCCCTGCTTTTTCAAGTAACATTGACAAACATGCTTGAGATAGCAACGCATGCAAGTTTGACCGAGCAATGCTTTAACAATCTCCCCCTTTGTCAATTTTAGTGGCAAAACTATTAATACATATGGAATACAAAAAATATATAAATAAACTTTGTAGCTCCTATTCCACATGTCTAATCTTCAACATTAGTCGAAATCTTCGTCACTTCCAAGTACTCCAATGATCCCAAAGGTTGTAAGTTTAGCATCATCGTTGTTAAAAATCCATAGCTATAACAACGAGAAAACAAGAGTTCTCAATCATTGTTATACAGTGTCATAGTATTATTACACAACATCAAAATCCAATTACATCACAACTTTAACAACAATAGTATGGTAATACTTCACTCCCCCTTAGTCAATACTCCATCTCACATGGAAACCACTCCCCCTTACACAATGATTCAAAAACCATATGTATTTGTAGTATGAACTACATATTAATTCTCCCCCTTTTTGTCAATAAAATTGGAAAAGGTACAAGAACGGGATCCTAATGAAATTTTCGTAAGAGAAGGTTCATGTCCAAAGGTAAATGTATATCATCTTGTTTAGATGCAATCATAAATCTGAAGCTAAATGCATTAATCAAGGAGTCTATAAAGATACAAGATAACCCCTATAATATTCCACAGATGCACTCTCCACAAATATTTGGCAATTAAGCGCAAGTTCAAAAGAACTCTCCCCCATAAGATGTCATTCCCAAGGGAAAAATAAGAGCGACCTAAATTTCAAAAGAAAAGAATGATTTCTTTGAACTCAACAAATATAATACAAGTATGAATTTGGAATTCAAAAAGAATATTTGATGTGATTTTGAAAGTTGTTGTTGAAAGTGGTAGTAAAAGTTCGTTCAAAGACTTGTAAAGATTGATTTTAGACTTATATACAAAAGTTTATCACAATTATCGAGAGGTATTGGGACTTAGAATTTCAACACTAATCATATTCAATTGGTTCATATAATGATTCATAACAGTTCTAGCTCTTTTATTGACTCTTTTCTTTTCCAAACATAGATTTTGTAAAATATTAATTGTAGATCACAAGCATGATGCATCAAAAGCTCTAAGTCTAAGCATACATCATCAAACGAAGTCACAACTAATTAATAAAAATCATACATCGATTTAAAACAATGCAAAAGTCATAGAGAATCGATTATAGTTACCAATCAATTGTGAAACATGGCTTCCTCCATTGTCCCATTGATGGGGTTTAGCTCCTCATGTTATTCAGGTGCTCAAATAGGTGAAAAACAAGAGAAAACTAATAATTCTGGAAGTTTGCAATGGTGTATGTGCGTTACAGACTGACTGTTACAAACTGTTACAGAGACTTAACTGAAAAACTGTTGCAATGAGACTGTTGTAAACAGAGAAAGAAAATATGACAGTTCCTGGATGTTACACAGAAACTGTGATCGTTTCTTCTTCTTCTTCTTCTTCCTTTTGTGATGATCAAAAACACCTATGCAACTCTCTATTCTCTCTGCAACTACTCCAAACGTCCCACCGGGTCTCGATTACCCCCTTGTGAGACTCTTCAACCTATTTATATAGGCCACATCTCGATTAAATCTCCCAAAATATCTTCGTATCCTCCCTTTCTTTCCCCACAATCCACGGGATTTTGATGCCTTCCTTAACTATCTCAGGCGTATCTCCCTGACCGGATTTACGTGTTTATCCTTGATAGTAATCTTGCTGAGTCACGTAACTTCCATTTTAGTGAACCTGTTCCTTTTCTATTCTTCTCATACGCGGCTTCTCTATCTCATCCAAACTCCCAAGATAGAATAAAATATAGTAGGATATACACTTTCCTTCCATTCCCACGTAACTTACCAGAATAAATCAAAAGAAATCCGATATACTCTTCATTCCCTGTTTCGTGAAATTTACGTGAAAATCTCCTTTTTTTTTTCTCTTGTTCGGCCTCGGAGTTGTTTCCAATCTCTCTGGTGACTTTATAAGACCAAACTTCACCCGACAAACTCTGTTTTTGTTTTGCGAGAATAATTATGGTAACTTCCTTGTCTTTTCGATTCCAACATTCTTAGCAATCCCGTTTCGATAAAACAGGGCCAAACCAATTCATTCCCATGAAATACTTCGAAAAAATCTCGTTAACAATCAAGCCAACAAAGTTACGCATAACTGTATTTTCTTCCCGCCAATTTTCATATTCGAAAAGTAAAGGATGACGTCCCCTTATCCAGTTTCGATGTGTCAATAGAAGTTTCCTTGGGTTGTCCCTTATCGACTGGAGTGCCCCTTATCCAAAATGGGGGTCCGAATAGCATGTGTCCTCCGGAGGTGCCTTTAGCAACTTTTCGTGCCGATTTCTCCACACATGTTTATTTCTCCAAAAACACCTATAAAGACACAAAAAACCATAATAAATACAAAATCGAGCACTAACAATATATACAATTAAGATTATAACAAACACAAAAATGTGTCTATCAATATTCTATCAAACTAATTGTAAGCGAACCTAAGATTAATTTAACCAAATATGCTCAACACAAGTATACTTATGGAGACTTAATAACTCGATTAGATTAATCACAAGAGAACCCATAACTAATCTAACCGGGATAAACAATTAAACTAATCACAAAATTAATCAATTTAATCGTCTATACTCACATAAGAAAATATATGGAGCGATGACTAAGTTAATCATAAAAACAACCAACCCAGTCGAAAATGCTCAAACATAAGAAAACTTATGGAGTGATAACTAAATAACCACACAAGATGATTAATTTAGTTTAGTATACTCGACGTTGATAAGTGCATAATTCATATGATTTTAGTGTCCATTCCATACTTGCTTTATCTATTATTCTTGCATATTTTCGTATTATTACTCTTATTTTCTCTTATTTGTCTCTAATAGGGTGTTTATGGGTAAAAACTACTTATGCTGGTTTTGGTAATTTGGGGTGTGTGGATGAGAAATGAGTTTAAACCTTAAACAAATGCACTGCACGAGAGTTCTTTTGATTCGAGAGATCAATCTATACAGTTCTGTCCTAAACCAAGAAATGGCCGTTCCAGACTTGTTTCGGTCATAAAGTGAAGGAGATGGGGTTGACCTTAGGGAGGGAAGCGAAGAAGGTGTTGAGATTGTGAAAGTATAGGCTTGTTTATGACTTGTAACATAAGGGTGAGAAGGCTTACGATTAATGCAAGCAGGCTCTGGGTGTTTGAATACGTTTAGTATTAACACTTGGTTTCTGTCTGTTCTGTCTTGGAAATAGGGAGGAAAACCTATTTATACAAGTCATTTGAGCCTCATTCACGTCTCTCGTAGGAAGTGGAGGAAGTGGAGTAATGGAGTAGTGGAGTTGTATGTTAGTGTCACACGATTAGTCTTGACCACTTCTCCCATCATCACTTATCGTTCATGTCTTCCTGACACGTTCTTATGATGGCGCGTTGCACGCTGCACGCTGTAAACCGCCAGACCAATACCCCAGTATGTATCCCCTAGTTTGTGACATGATTGATGTCTCGAGTGTGTGGATCGTGGGACCCACATAAAGTAGCATGTGATGCTAGGCTAAATAACTAGGTTATTTAGAAAGTTGATACTTGTGAAGTATCGAGTGTAATCTATGAATGTTATGCATTGAATGTATGAAGCATGTATGAAGCATCGATGTTGAGCATCATTCCCTGCCTACTTCGAGTGACCGTTTGGAGGTTGCATGGGCGAGCCATGCCTTAGCCGATCACATTATGTGGAAGAGTGGCGGACGGTGATCACGGTGATATCTCACTTGTCGCATAATTACCATTCTAGGATATCCGTCCAAGCTAGCGAAGTTGGACGGATGAGATGGCTTGCGACCCTAATCTGCGACCGTTGGATTAGGGTTTGGGAGGTATGCAAGATGCCACTTTCAGCTCGAACGAATTGAAGTTGAGGGAGAATTTCTGGAGGGACCGATTGGTCTTGCAAGGAGGTGGCATGCTGGTTTTACGCCCATGCTTGCTTGACTCGCAAAGGTCCGATCTAGACCACTCAATTTGGCCGGAAAAAACGAGTAGTCTAGATTAGATTTCAACAAAAATCCTATATCGCAAAGGATTTGTTAAGGCAGCGTGACACACCACTTTTGGGTGCGCGAACCGAGGCGCCTGACCAAGGCCGGCTTTGGCCGATCGATCAGACATAAAGACGGGCCCACGGTATTCATGCTAGCATGTTCGGCCTCCCCTGAAGTTTCATCTTTGCCTTCCATTCAAGCCTGCGAAGATGGACACTTGAGATGATTTTGCAACACATGGATGATGCCGCAAACCCCAATTAGGGTTTTTCCGGCCGTGTGTCACGTCTTGTTTGGGCGCACGAATTACGAAGACCAAACATAGTTGGTCTTGACCGATCGGTCAGGTATGTAGGCGGGCCCACGGTGTTTGTGTTGACATGCTCTGGGCCCTTTGAATCTACATCTATACCCTCCATCTATGCCTACGAGGATGTACGTTTGTGATCGATTTGCGACACATGAAATATGACGTAACCCTAGTTTAGGGTTTCACGTCCATGCTGCTATGACTGGACGAACTGGTAAGCTATACTTCCCTCTTGGGGAGGTCGACCATGCGGGGCCCGCATTGGGTCGGTGGTGAATACTCCAATACCTGCTTGAGAGTTATGGATTCGATCTGGGCCATCCAATCATGCTGGTGAAGTTGGATGGTTGTGATCGTTTCTGAGACTGATATGGTCAGTCCGGATACTCAATCGGGCTAGTATAACACTCCGAGAGATGATTCTCTTTGTTAGAGAACAGTGTAGCCTGTACGGGTATTTCGTGCATGCTCATTGTTGGTACTTGTATATTCATGCTACTCTGCTGAGAGTAACAATCAGTCATCATGTCGCACTAACAATAAGAGTTCTGCTAAGAACAACACATGAAATGCAAGGCGTTTCATGCATTAATAAATAATGCTAAAATTCACAGAATACTTGGGGATTGTTGCTACATGCTCCATTCTAGGTGAATTAATAAAGCGAAGAAGTATTCATCACTTATCAAATGGCCTTATCCTTTGCAAGACAGGCTGTACAAAAATTGGTTTTACAACTTTAGCCCTGAACTAAAATCCACCATCAACATTAAGTCCATTGCCTAGCATGCAATGGTTACACTATTGTGGGGTAGGCATTAGATGGTGACAAATAAAGATAAAACTTTTGAGACAAAGTTTAGATATTACCAGGAGAGACGGGTCGTCTTGTCCTTATATCATGTCACGTTCAAGAGGCGTCCAAGAGAGCGTTCCCCTAGCATGATATCGGTCTTGGTTGCTTCGATCGACCTTGCTATGCCTTCTTCGGTCGAGAGCCTGCTTCGTGCTTGCTTCGCTCGAATGTCGGTCTTGCCTGATCGACCTTGCTATGCCTGCTTCGGTCGAGCGTGGGACCTGATGTGATCATGCTTTCTTCGAACATGGGCAGCTGTGCATGCTTCGATCAAACACGGGTCCACAGTGTACATGTTTCAGACGTCAGCCTTGTCATGTGCTTGTTTTTCCCATACGGTTGATGTGCTTGCTCGAGCGTCATCCTTGCTACTTCGACCAAACACCGACCCTACTATTTTGACTAAATATCGGCTTTGCTGGCTTGACCTTGTTTCCTGCTTTGGTTACACGTGGGACCCACTGCGTGCTTGCTTTGCTAAAAAAAATAAACCTTGTGTGCTCAAATATGGATGTGGGTCCTGCAGAGAGCATTGAAACATCTTCTGGAGCGAGCAGGTCCCAGAGAGTGTTGAAGCATCTTCTGGAGCAGGTCTCGAAGAGTGTTGAAGCTGCTTCTGGAGCGAACAGGTCCCGGAGAGTGTTGAAGTGTTGGAGCTAAAACGCCTTCTTCTTGAGAGAGAGATTTGAAACGGCTTCTGCTGGAGGGAGCCTTGAAGCGGCTTTTTCTGAAGGGAGCGTTGAAACATCTCCTGCTAGAGAGAGTGTTGAAGCGGCTTCTTCTTCAGTTTGGTTTCCCCTTGCAAATTACACGTTTCTTGATCGACCATCTCTCTTGTGTTGAAGAAGTCCTTGACTGACGGCGAAGGAATTTCATGTTAAGCCTCAGTCCCCAAGCGTGATTTATATGGTTCTATCTTGTATGGTCGGTGAGTTTACCATAATAAAGATATCATCATCTCTCCTCCGTGACTCTATTACTTCTCCGTAGGAAAATTAAATATGCAGAAGTTCGGATTACCTCTGTCCGTAGTGGCTGTTGCTATGGTGAAACTATGATGACATCAATCGAAGAGCAACAACGGTTCTTGGCAGCAGATGTGATCAGAAGAGACTGGAAGGGAGATGCCTGGTGGAAACTTGCACGAACTTGGCACTCTTCATACAATGGTACAAATCGTCTTGTTACTAGAGGGATTAGCTGGAACCGATGGCTTTCTTGATGTTTCTTCGTGGAATAGAGAAGAGGGAGACAGTCCCCTGCCAGTGAGTATCTAGATATCTTGACTTGATAGATATTGTCACGCTAGGTTCACGAGGCCATCTACGTCTGCTCTCTTGAGTATATCCTCGTCTTTGGCCATCTTGGAATCACGATGATAGCGTGCTTGCATCTCTCTAAATTCACCATCTTTGAGATGGGCAGTGGTAAGCAGTCCCCAGTCATACTACTTTGGTTACGCAACTACTTCTTCTACGGGAGACAAATTCTGAAAGCGTCCCTCATTCACATAGTTACCGTATCTTGGACGTTGTTTCACCATTGTGGCAGTCGTGCATATGGTACTGGAGTTTGGAGTTGGTGATTTTGGACGTGCTGGATATTGTATCTCGGTGGTATTCCTCTTGCTACTTCAGCGAAACTTCTTATAGAAGGCTGAAGCTTGTATTGTCTGTTGGTTAGATAAATGTTTCCACGAACATCATGAGGCCCTTTATGACGGGCAGGCTTGTTCCTTCGAGCAAGGAAGGTGTTGTTTCAACCTGGGCGTTTAGCAGCTTCACGGAGTTCAGAGGGTGTCTGAAAGCATATGATCTTTGACAAATCACTATTGACATGTATCCTCCTATTGATGCACAATTACACCAGTTGTTGTTAAGTCACATTTGGATTGTGACCCTTCAGTGCTTGAATTCGTAACCTCTTGACATAATCATTTGGATGTTCGATGTTTCGATGAAGCATTCCTCTTAAGTCTGACAGAGTGATTCACCCAAGCTGCGGATTTTTCTCGACATGATGATGCGAACATCGCTATCTTCTTAAGGCTGCTCCCTTCAGGTGTTGGATCCAGTAGATCTGAAGATGTCCCATGCTCGCTCTTCTTCCGGACTGACATAATAGGCGAACCCTTTATGATGATTTGGAGATGACAATGTTCTTTGAATCTTTTGAAATGTTTCCCATTGTAGTGTGGTCCAGAAAAAACTTGCTCCTTTCTTGCCCATGAAGCTTTGAAGTTTCTTCACAGTTCGCGGAGGAGGCATCGTGAGGATAGCTTGAGTCTTGGATGGGTCCACTTTGATTCCCTCAGCAGTCACCTGGAATCCCAAAAATTTTCCTGAAGAGACGCCGAAAGCGCATTTTAAAGGATTCATCTTCAACTTGTATTCACGATACTCGAACACTTGTCGTAAGACTCCTGTGTGGGCCGCCCGAGCTTTTGATTTGAGTATTACATCATCCACATAGTCTTCAACTTGCTCATGCATCATGTCGTGGAAGATTGCCGTCATAGCGCGTTAATACGTTGCACCGACATTCTTTAAACCAAATGACATTACAGTATAATAAAATTTCTGAGAGGAGTTTGAAATGCTATCTTACTCGCATTATGCTCATACATCCTTATCTGATTGTAGCTGCTATATCCATCCATGAAGGAGAACATGTCGTGTCCGCTGGTGGAATCTACTAACATGTCGATGTTAGGTATAGGAAAATCGTCTTCTGGGCAGCATCTGTTCAAGTCTCTGAAATCTTCGCAGCACCTGATCTGTACACTTTTCTTTTTCACCGGAACTACATTAGCCAACTAGGTCAAATGATGGACGGGCTTAGTGAAGCCATCAGCTAACAGATTCTAAATCTCAGTCTTGATTTGCTCTTCTATCTCGTGTATGAATTGCCTCGGAGATTGTTTGATCGTCTTGGATCCAGGTATGACATGTAGATGATGGCTGACCAATTATTCGTTTAGATCGGACATTTCTTCATACTTCCAAGTGACTATGTCCTGGTATTCTTTGAGAAGTTGCATGAGATTCGTACGTTCATCTGTGGACAAGGTTGAGATGATGGAGATAGGCCTGTGAAATTCTTCATTCCCAATATTAGCAATTTCGAATTCATCGCTGATAGAGCTGGTGCCGTCCTAAAGCTGTCGTGGAGCATCCAACACCTCTTTTTGTGGCTCATCGTTGTTTTAGCATTCCACTGGGTGGAGAGACTGGCTAAAAGTCTACCTGCTAATTGCTAACATCGGCGTCGGTAGACGATTTTCCATTTCTGATCACGACTTGCTACAAAGGTTCGATGCCTCTTAGTGTGAACATGGGTCGCGGCTTTACTGGATGAAGAAGAATGCCTTGTCTGCCAAGATACATTGTGAGTCTTAGCCTTCAATGATGCGAGTTGGTTCTCCTCCTGAATTTATGCCCACGTGGGGAGTGGAATGTAATGAACTCCGTCTGATTCTTCCCGCGGAGCTTCTCTTGGTTCAAACAATTCCACTCCACATATTGATGCATAAGGAGACAATGATGCAGGGATACGAATGACTACCCTATTCAGCATAATATTCAGGCACTGGTGATATGTCGAAGGGATAATCCTATTTTCACGAAGTCATGGTATCCCCAATATCATATGGTAGTCTAGTTCCTTTTCAATGACTTAAAATTTCACCTTTGATTGGACAGGTCCAACAGATAAATTCAGATTGACATACCCATACGTGTTAGTCTGGTTTCCTTCGAAGTCTGTCATCGTGGTAGGCATCCGTACGATCTTGCCTGGGTGAACCTTGGTTGCCTTGAGTGTCTTGAGAGTAATCACATTCGCATATGCTCCTGTGTCGATGAGCGCCCTCTTGAATTCCGAATCCTTGATGCGTGCAGTAACGTGCAGGGCCTTGTGACCTTCTTCTGCCATAGTGTCTTCTTATGTAAATGTTACATTATTCACAGATATCTCTGATGTTTTTGAGGCTTCTGGATGCAAAGGAGTTAAGTGCACATCCAGGGCTGTCTGGTTGATTATAGCAAACGTCTCCGCCTGTTGATTCTTCGAGAGGTGAAAAAGTTCGCATAAACTTTCCACCAGAGAAGCCGCTTCCTGATCCACCAGCCTCTGGTTCATAGTGAAGCTTCTGACTTGAAGAGGATCGTTGTGAGGATCAATCCCCAATGTAGAAATCTCGATCATAGAAAAACCGCTCATATCTGACGTCATCTTGATGAGGAGATCAAGTATGTCGTTTATTGCTTCTTTGACCAGGTCCATGTTCTTTGCGTGATTCTCCTAGAATCGCGCCAAATCGATCAATGTTTGGATTTTTCCAGCCGCGCCGTCAGACATACCGTTGGAAAGAGGAGCATCTTCGTTGGAGGAACTCCGATTTAGCCCTGAAGTTGTTGGGGAAGTCCTAAGACCAACCATTTTGAAATCAGTCAAATGGGATTGGGTATTGAAGAAATTGATATTGTAACCAAGAGATTAATCTCCCACTGTGGTCGTTAATTGTTTATGGGTAAAAACTACTTCTGCTGGTTTTGGTAATTTGGGGTGTGTGGATGAGAAATGAGTTTAAACCTTAAACAAATGCACTTCACGGGAGTGCTTTTGATTCGAGAGATCAATCTATACAATTCTGTCCTAAACTAAGAAATGGCCGTTCCAGATTTGTTTCGTTCACAAAGTGAAGGAGATGGGGTTGACCTTAGGGAGGGAAGCGAAGAAGGTGTTGCGATTGTGAAGGTGTAGGCTTGTTTATGACTTGTAACAGAAGGGTGAGAAGGCTTACGATTAATGCAAGCAGGCTCTGGGTGTTTGAATACGTTACGTATTAACATTTGGTTTCTGTCTGTTCTGTCTTGGAAATATGGAGGAGAACCTATTTATACAAGTCATTTGAGCCTCATTCACGTCTCTCGTAGGAAGTGGAGAAAGTGGAGTGATGGAGTAGTGGATTTGTGTATTAGTTTCACACGATTAGTCTTGCCTACTTCTCCCATCATCACTAACCATCCATATCTTCCTGACATGTTCTTGTGATGGCGCATTGCACACTGCACGCTGTAAACCGCCAGACCAATACCCCAGTATGTATCCCCCAGTTTGTGACATGATTGATGTCTCGAGTGTGTGGATCGTGGGACCCACATAAAGTAGCATGTGATGCTAGGCTAAATAACTAGGTTATTTAGAAAGTCGATACTTGTGAAGTATCGAGTGTAATCTATGCAAGTTATGCATCGAATGTATTCAACATGTATGAAGCATCGTTGTTGAGCATCATGCCCTGCCTACTTCGAGTGACCGTTTGGAGGTTGCATGGGTGATTCATGCCTTAGACGATCATATTATATGGAAGAGTGGCGGACGGTGATATCTCACTTGTCGCCTAATTCCCATTCTAGGCTATCCTTCCAAGCTAGCGAAGTTGGACGGATGAGATGGCTTGCGACCCTAATCTGCGACCGTTGGATTAGGGTTTTGGAGGTATGCAAGCTTCCACTTTCAGATCGAACGAATTCAAGCTTAGGGAGCGTTTCTGGAGGGACCGATTGGTCTTGCAAGGAGGTGGCACGCTGGTGTTTACTCCCATGCTTGCTTGACTCGCAAAGGTCCGATCTAGACCACTCAATTTGGCCGGCAAAGACAAGTGGTCGAGATTAGATTTCAACAAAAATCCGATGTCGCAAAGGATTTGTTAAGGCAGCGTGACACACCACTTTTGGGCGCGCAAACCGAGGCGCCTGACCAAGGCCGGCTTTGGCCGATCGGTCGGACATGAAGCCGGGCCCACGGTGGTCATGCTGGCATGTTCGGCCTCCCCTAAAGTTTTATCTTTGCCTTCCATTCACGCCTGCGAAGATGGACGCTTGAGATGATTTTGCAACACATGGATGAGGCCGCAAACCCTAATTAGGGTTTTGCCGGCCGTGTGTCACGTCTTGTTTGGGCGCACGAATTTGGAAGACCAAACATAGTTGGTCTTGACCGATCGGTCAGGTATGTAGACGGGCCCACGGTGTTTGTGTTGACATGCTCTGGGCCCTTTGAATCTACATCTACACCCTCTATCTATGCCTGCGAAGATGGATGTTTGTGATCGATTTGCGACACATGTAATGTGCCGTAACCCTAGTTTAGGGTTTCACGTCCATGCTGCTATGGCTGGACGAACTGGTAAGCTATGCTTTCCTCTTGGGGAGGTCGACCATGCGGGGCCCGCATTGGGTCGGTGGTGAATACTCCAATACCTTCTTGAGGTTTATGGATTCGATCTGGGCCAACCAATCATGCTGGTGAAATTGGATGGTTGTGATCGTTTCTGAGACTGATATGGTCAGTCCGGATACTCAATCGGGCTAGGATAACACTCCGAGAGATGATTCTCTTTGTTAGAGAATGGTGTAGCCTATACGGGTGTTTCGTGCACGCTCATTGTTGGTACTTGGATATTCATGCTACTCTGCTGAGAGTAACAATCAGTCATCATGTCGCACTAACAATAAGAGTTCTGCTAAGAACAGCACAGGAAATACAATGCGTTTCATGCATTAATAAATAATGCTAAAATTCACAGAATACTTGGGGATTGTTGCTACATGCTCCATTCTAGGTGAATTAATAAAGCGAAGATGTATTCATCACTTATCAAATGGCCTTATCCTTTGCAAGACAGGCGGTACAAAAATTGGTTTTACAACTTTAGACCTGAACTAAAATCCACCATCAACATTGGGGAATCATCCAAAAAGGAGCTACAAAGTTTTAAAAGATCTATGAAGAGAAGTATTCTGAGTATCCAAGTGCCGAAGTCCAAGAGAAGTGGAAGAAAAGCGACGAAAAGGAGCAAAACGCTCAAAATCTAGGCACAGGACAAAGATCGATCTTAACTCATTCAAATTAAATATTTCTCATCCCCATCTTGAAGATAACTGAAATATAAAAATAATTCAAAAAGAATGAGGTCATTCCGAGTTCGGATGAAGAAGTTGTGGCTAAAACAGTTTCCATTGAAAACCGAAGATAGTGCAGTCCGCGAACTGGGTTTGCGGACGGGGTTCGCAGACGTATTTCCGAAAATATCTGATGGAATTTGAAGTTTGCGTACTGGGTTTGCGTACTTAGCAAATGGGAAACGTGTATAAACTCTTTGGAAGGCTTAACGGCACGTTTGGGAACGTTATTTCGTTATTTTAGGTTGGATTTTTTATCCAAACTAAATACGTGAAGACCAAGTAATGTAAACCTATAAAAAGGTATTAGTTTATGTAAAACATATCATATCATTAGGTCACAAAATTGTAAGCTTTATAGAGGAGAAACATCACACGGAGCGATTATCAATCGTAACGTTATCTCTTTACTTTTTTCATATGTATATCATGGATGTTTCTACATCCATGAGTAGCTAAACACCTATTGATTGAGGATGAAGTCTAAGTTGTAAACTTGATTTGGTTTAATATATGAATCTATTTTGATTTCTTCATATGATTATCGTTTGTGTTTACTATTAAAATACTTATGATTAGTTGATAGATTGTTTAGGTGGTCAACTAAATATATTTGTTAATCTAATCTATTGCTAGTAAGGGTTAGGATATCCGTAATTGTTGAATAATTCCTTACACAAGTAGAGAACGTGAAACCTTGTAGAGGGATTCTGTAAAGCAATCGCGTGTAAACACAACCCTAACAAGTAGACCGAGCGTACTGAGTCTAACTACTAGGATCAAACCTAAATTCACAAACCCTAAAGCATTCGATGAATTACATCTTGTAAGCGTACCTCAAGGTGGTTCAGACAAATAGAATCTGGTAACTAAGCGTGCTTGTTATTCTACGGTTGGTGATAATCTATGATTAATGACGATTAGATGAATATATTAACTCATTGATAGTTTATTAACGAAGAAAGATTCCCCGATCATATCTCTCTATTGATTACAATACAATTTTATTTTCTTTGATTATTTATTTTGTTTACAATCTAAAACAAAACCCCCATTTGTGACACTTTGACAACTAAAACTCACTGCTCTTCGTGGGAACAATCCTTACTTCCATTATATTACCAGTTAATTGTGTGGAAATAAGATTATTAATTTGATTGCACTCATGACACGCATCAAATTTTGGCGCCATTGCCGGGTAAAGAGTAGACAAGCTGTCTCATGTGATTTATTATGCATCTAGGACCCTAAAAGATGCTCAAATCAACTATTCTACCACCGAGAAAGAATTTTTGGCTATAGTGTTTGCACTAGAAAAATTTGGATCTTATTTGGTGGGTTCAAAAGTGGTTGTATATTTTGATCATGCATCACTTAGGTACCTATTAAAGAAGAAAGAAGCTAAGCCAAGACTTATACGGTGGATTTTACTATTACAAGAATTTGATTATGAAATCAAAGATAAAAGAGGTGTTGAAAATACTGTTGCTTATCACCTTAGTAGACTAGTTGTTTCCGAAGAAGAACTTCCTTTACAAGATCATTTTCCAGACGAACAACTTTTCTCAATTGAAGACTCAACACCTTGGTATGCGGATATAGTGAACTATTTGGTTACAAGACAAGTACCTAGTACAATGTCTAATTTTCAAAAGCTTAAGCTTAAGAAAATAGCCAAGAAGTATGTGTGGGATGAGCCGTACTTGTGGAAATACGGTTCTGATCAAATCATCCGCAGGTGCGTACCTAATTCTGAATTTCAATATATTCTTACTTTTTTTCATACTTATGCATGTGGTGGTCACTTTGGTTCTAAACGTACCGCTTTCAAAGTAATTGAAAGTGGATTTTATTGGCCTACCCTATTTGAGGATGCATATATTTTTTGCAAATCTTGTGATAGATGTCAACGAACGGTCAATCTAGGTGCTCGAAATCAAATGCCACTCACACCAATTCTTGTTGTTGAAGTATTTGATGTGTGGGGAATTGATTTTATGGGTCCTTTTGTCAATTCTAACTGAAAATTTTATATACTTCTTGTTGTAGATTATGTTTCTAAATGGGTGGAAGCTAAATCCACCCCTACTAATGATTCTCAAGTTGTTTGTGAGTTTGTGAAGGAATATATTTTTTCTAGACATGGTACACCCAAGGTGGTTATCAGCGACGGAGGCTCACATTTTCAGAAATCCTTCCATGCGCTACTCAAGCAGTACAACATAACACACAAGGTTGGTACACCATATCACCCACAAACTAGTGGGCAAGCCGAAATCTCAAATCGTAAGATTAAATCCATTCTTGAGAAAACAGTAAACACTACACGGAAAGATTGGAGTTATAGGCTTAATGATGCACTTTGGGCATATAGAACGGCATACAAAACACTGATTGGGATGTCTCCATATCGGTTAATTTATGGCAAAACTTGTCATCTTCCGGTTGAACTTGAACACGAGGCATATTGGGCGATAAAGATGTGCAACATGGATTATGACAATGCGGGGAAACAAAGGAAGTTACAACTTAACGAGATAGAGGAGATAAGTAATGATGCTTACGAGAGTTCTCGTATATACAAAGAGAAGACAAAACTTTTTCATGACAAAATGATTTCTCAAATTTTTTTTGTTGTAGGTCAAAAAATTCTTTTATTTAATACTCGTCTTCGATTATTTCCTGGGAAGCTAAGGTCCAGATGGATTGGACCGTATGTTGTTACTAATTTTTTTCCTTATGGTGCAGTTGAGATTACTAGTACGAAAACTGGAACAACTTTCAAAGTCAACGGCCATAGATTGAAGCCTTATTATCAATACTTCTCTAAGGAGAATGTAGAAGTAATGAGACTTGAAGATTTGCTCCCTCTGGGGGAGTAGCATCATTGGAATGCCAAGTCGGGTTGAGGACATTAAACTAAGCGCTAAATGGGAGGCAACCCATCGGTTTTGTATCTCTATCCCTTTTGTTTTTAATTTTCTTAGTTTTTCATATCATATCTTGGATTCCCATCTTAGATTTTACAAGTCTTATATCTATAATGAAAGTTTTGACGAATTCTCGTCAGAAAATTCTGACTGCGCACTTGTCACGAAAATAGCTCTCGAAACTTCATACGGAGTCCGAGTTGAGTGGTTGACCCCAACTTTTAAAGAGGACAGACATACCTTTCTTTTAAAAACTAAAATCTGAATTCAGAGTCTTTTAAGTTGGACCGATTGGCCTAGACATTTTAGTTTCAGTTTTTTTCCAGAATTTTTTCAGATTGCATGACAGTCAGTACGGAGGCCGTTAAAGTCATAACGTTTGTCAAAACACTGTGCCCTTTTGACACATTATAGAAAAGACGTAGGCGAACAACTTTCATTTAGGATGTTTTTCCTAGTTTCCTACCCATTGGTATATTTTTTGAGTTTTTCAGGGCTGTTACGTCAGAAATCAGAATTTTCGGTTTGAACATTGAGGACAATGTTGAGTTTAAGTGTGGGGGAGTAGTTAAGCATGTTTGGATTGCATATATAAAAAAGTAGATGTTATTCTTCGGTTGGTGATAATCTATGATTAATGACGAATAGATGAATATATTAACTCATTGATAGTTTATTAACGAAGAAGGATTCCTCAAATCATATCTCTCTCTATTGATTACAATACAATTTTATTTGCTTTGATTATTTCTTTTGTTTACAATCTAAAACAAAACCCCCCTTTGTGACGCTTTGACAACTAAAACTCACTGCTCTTCGTGGGAACGATCCTTACTTCCATTATATTGCCAGTTAATTGTGTGGAAATAAGATTATTAAATTGATTGCAATCACGACACGCATCAGACGTAAAGTACCTTACGGAACACAACTAAGCTAATCACAAAGATAATCAACTTGGTTGTCTAGTGCTCAACATAAGACACAATACGGAGTCTCACAGTAATACATAAAAAATGGATCAGGGAAGATTAATTACTGCGGAATACACAAGGATTCATTCTATGTGTCCATCACTATTCGCACAATGACACGCAATAGACATAATCCTTGAATCACAAAAGATTTTAACCTATCTTACATCAATAATTGACAATATAGGTTTAACTTTTGTGTTTGTCAAAAGTCTATTCATTCTTTTATCAATACTTGCATATCAATTCACGAACGACTTTACTTTTGACAAGGTATGAGACAATCAAGTTCACGAACGTAAACACACATATCCCATAAAATATTGCAATATATAAAATCATAAAGATTAATACTGCAAAAATCATCTTCCAAACATGTTTAGAATTTAAACAAATAAATCTAAAAACAAGAAGATGAAAACTTTGGACATAGCTATGTGTAATCACAATAATGACTATTCCAAACACTAGTTATTCTTCTAAACAAAGCAGAAAAATAGAAGATTTACTAAGAAAACTCAAACTCTTTTAGCAACTAACGTTTGGACAAAAACCAGTTCATCAGTTGCTTCTCTGAGTTCGTTCTTCACAAAATCTAGATTCCTTGTTGCAATTCCAAGTTGTTCACGGACGACCTCAAAATCACGGAGAAGATTTCTTACCAGTTGTGATGAAATCTGAACTGGTAGTTGGTTTTCATGATCAATTGCATGATGACAAGTTATGAAAACAGGATCTTCATGGAATTTGATAGTCTTTCCCTCCTCAACCACATCTTTGATGCTTCTCTTCATTGTGCCAAACATTCAGTATAAACTTCTTGACCTTATAGAACACGGTGTCACTTAATGACATATATAAAGAGGTTTCATAAAAACCCTAGGAAGTTCGCGTCCATGTGGGTCAGGTGAACGTGCACTTTTGGTCGTATATGACCAAAAAAAAAAAGAGGTAAAGAATTCGTGGAAGGATGGTTCAACAAGGAGTTTTTCCCAGTAAACACGGTTTGAACAAACCTAAAAAGACTCAAAAGATTTTTAAGATTATTAAAAGGATAGTACACAACCTTGACATCTTTCTCAAGATACCTTCTTGGGAACACAAAGCATAATTCTTATTCTAAAAGAAAGATGCTACCGGTAGCAGTCATGGTGTATTAAGATGAGCATCTTGCCCATCAATATTGACTTCTCATTTAAGGGAATTTAGAGATAAATTACTCAACAAAGTTGAAGAATTTTTATCAGGAGAGGAACTAGGAGTGCCTGAGTCAACCGCTTTCCATGTTTTGGAGACGCCCCGTTTGAGTCCGTTTATACTTGTATTAAGTTTTGAGACTCGATTATTTATGTGGAAAAAATCCGGGACAGAATTCATAGATTCACAACCTTCTAGGAATTTGACCCCTTTTTCTTTCTCTTATGCCTTCTTCTCCTTTCAGGGTTGTTAGTTACCCATTTGTTGTTCTTCCTTCTACCTTGATATACATTTTTTGTTCCAAAGTCATGAATAAGAAATGACTTGTCAAGGTATTTTTCTTGATTATTGAATATGAGAAACACGTTTAACCACTTCCTTAGACACCCATACAAGAATGTTGTGAAGTTTTTTATTTCTCAAACAAAAACGACATTTTCACTCAGGATGTCCTTTATTTCCACAATAATAGCAGTTAAAGGGATTATTCTTAAATGTTCTCATGTGAGTAAATTTGGGAGGAGTAAAACCCTCGTCCTTGGGCACATTGTAGGCTGCGAACTTTTTTTCGCATGAAGAATTATCAATAGCTTTAACGAAATTGATCTTACTAGTTTTTAGAGCATCTATTCCTTTATATCCCAGACCACGTGTATCACGATGTTCTTTACATGCTCCAATCATAGAAGTCAATTTTGAAGAGCTAAAATTGAATCTTCTCAGACTCTCTTATAATGATTTTACTTTATCAAGAGCAGCTGCAAGGTCAGTCTCCAATGAATTTTCTTTAGTAAGAAGTCTGAGTTCTTTGTCATTAAAACATTTCTGTTGAGAGTCATATCTTGCATCAGTATCTGCAAGTCTTTATTTCAACACACAGAGATTTCGGAGAAGATTGTCACATTTAGACCCTTTTGTGCGAACATCTTCTTCACGATCCTTAACGATAGACTTTAGAAGTTTATACCCACCATCATATCCTTTAAAGAGTTTTCCTAATTTTCTGTTTTCTTGACAAAGAGGAGCCATGTACTTACTCAGGCAAGTTGTTGACCTTTTTTCTTTCAACGCACGGTCGAACAGCTTGATATATCAAGAGAATTCCTCATCAATACTCGGTCCTTCTTCTGAATCACTATCATCAGAAAGGTCATCCAATTTCTCATCAAGAGATTTTTCCCAGTCAAATGCAGATTCAGTCAAGGGACAGATGATAAAGTCTTTCTCAGAAGCTTCAAGACTTCGAGCCTCACCTGAGTAACTTTGAACTGGTGTTGCGTTATCAGATATACTACTCTTGTCCATAGAGTCAGATCGCTACAAACACAGACTTGTAAGGTCTTGAGCATGTTTGCCTACTCTGATACCAATTGAAAAAGTGGGAGTCTAACAACCACACCCAATATTTCGATTAGAAATCTGTATGGACAACTCCGAGTTACTTTCTAGAGAATCAACTAGACAGTCAGACTCAATCAATAGAAAATATCTCAAGGAGTTATTATCTCAATTTGATATATACTCAAGAAAATAGAAATCTATGAGTCTTTATCAAAGAGAGATAACTGGGATGGTACCAAAGACCAATATCCAAGTGTCAATCAATTTAAATCAACAACTAAAGAGGTCGGATATTCTAATTGATTGAACAACACACAACCTGTATTATTTTAATTACATAACAAAATATAATGCGGAAAAGAAATAACACAGACACCAGATTTTTTTAACGAGGAAACCGCAAATGCAGAAAAACCCTGGGACCTAGTCCAGATTAAACATACACTATATTAATCCGCTTTAGACACTAGCCTACTCCAAGCTAACTTCGGTCTGGACTGTAGTTGAACCCCAATCAATCTCACACTGATCCAAGGTACAATTATGCTCCTACGCCTCTGATCCCAGTAGGATACTGCGCACTTGATTCCCTTAGCTGATCTCACCCACAACCAAGAGTTGCTACGACCCAAAGTCGAAGACTTTAATAAACAAATCTGTATCATACAGAACAGTCTACAAGGATAGATAAAATTCGTCTCCCACGAATAAATATATGAGTTTTGTTTCGTCTTTTGATAAATCAAGGTGAACAAGAACCAATTGATAAAACCATATTTATATTTCCGAAGAACAGCTCAGTTTTATCAATTACCTCACAATAAACTTAATCGACGCAGCGAAGAAGATTATTGAGGAATCACAAATGATGAGGCGAAGTGTTTGTGACTACTTTTATATCTTGCCTATCGGAGATAGAAATCTCAAGGCAATTATTATAATTGTACTCGTACGATAGAAGATGCAAGATCAGATCACACAATTACAAGAAAAGTAGTATCGGTCTGGCTTCACAATCCCAATAAAGTCTTTAAGTCGTTAACCTAGTTTTAGAAGAAGAAAACCAAATATTAAAGGAGAATCGACTCTAGCTTAGCAAACTAGTATAACACATAATGTGTGGGGATTAGGTTTCCCAGTTGCTAGAGTTCTCCCTTATATAGTCTCTCAAATCAGGGTTTGCAATCAATGTTATCTTAGTAACAAAGCATTCAATATTCACCGTTAGATGAAAACCTGATTAGATTCAAGCTAATATTTATCAACCGTTAGATCGAAAACATAGCTTGTTACACACACATGAAATGCACGTATGTAGGCTTGTGAAAACCGTACCCAAAATTGTACGTTAGTTGGTTCAATAATAGTTAACTAGATAGTTAGCCATATGATAACTTTCATATCAACCATATTCTTCTTCACCATAACTAGTCCAAATGACTCAAATGAACTAGTTAGAGAGTTGTTCAATTGCTTAGATCTTTATGTACTACACAAGACACAATCGAAGCAAAAACGACGTGATTCACTCGAATCGATTCATGAATTATAAAGCCACCATTTGCAATAGCATTCCTTAGTTTATTAAGATAAGTTCACAAACATCGTTTTTAGACATAACCTACTCAAGTTTGCGGGCTGGGTTCGCAGACGGAGTTCACAAACTCCAACAGAAATTCTCGGGTTCGAGAACTATGCCAGTTCGTGGACTGAGTTTGTATACTGAGTTCACGAACTGAGCTCACGCACTACTCTGGTTTCACTTGATCAACAAAGTTCGTAAACTTCGGTTCTAGCAATAAGGGCTTATACATATATGTGTTACCACAACAATGCTTATATCCTCCAATGGTTATATTGTCTAAACTCTCATTTCAATTATTGAAACATTCTCAGAGGGCGTTAAATAGTTTTTATTCACAAGTTATTTTTCGTCAGAGCGATTTCCAAAATGATCGAAACCTAATATGACTTTTGTCACTAGGTAAATATGAACTTGGCTAAAGCGAAAGCTTTACCAACAAATATTTCAAGAAATATATAAGCGAGATATACTCAGCTCGAAATATCACATGTGTATAATCTTTGTCTATATAGTAATACGACTTTTGTCTCAAGATAAGAGATAGAGAAGATAGATTTTTGAGTGATAGATAAGTTCAAGTCTCCACATACCTTTTAGTCGATAAAGATCCACTGGTTCCTTGAGTAGTCCTTCGTCTTAGTTAAACTTGGAAGAGCACAAGAAGAGAAAGAAATAGAAGATAATAAGAGAGTAGGCGAAGATAATAAATCTGCAGCCTCTCTATGTCATATATAAATACTAGATACAACGGACCTATATTAGGAAAACATATAAATAGGGCAACTAGATCCCTAAAATAAAGAAAGCCTATTACTTGACCAATAGGTAAACTATAATAACCTATAATAGCTCTAACATACCTATAATAACTCTAACTTCCCCCCTCAAGCTGGAGCATACAAATTAAAAATGCCCATCTTGTTACATAATCTATGGAAAGATGAAGGCTGAAGAGGTTTGGTAAGTATGTCGGCCAACTGTTCTTCGGATCTTACATAAGGACAAGTAACTTGTTTCCTTATCATCTTCCCACGAATGAAATGACAGTCAACTTCAATATGTTTGGTACGTTCATGAAAAACTGTATTACTCATGATGTATCTCGCAGCTTGATTGTCACAAAACATTTGCATAGGTAGTCTAACATTAACACCCATTTCTCCTAGAAGGGATTGCACCCATAGCATCTCGCAGATAGTGTGAGACATAGCCCGATATTCAGCTTCAGAACTATATTTAGCTACAACTTGTTTCTTCTTACTACGCTAAGTAACTAGATTACCACCAACGAATGTACAATATCCTGAGGTCGAACGCCGGTCTACTTTATCTCCTGCCCAATCAGCATCCGAGTAACCCACCACTAAACCTAGTGAATCATTTGTTTTCTTGTACAATAAACCACGACCAGGAGAACTCTTAAGATAACGAATGATCCGACATAAATCTTCAAAATGTGGTTTTCTAGGTGCGTGCATAAACTGACTAACAACACCAACTACGTACGTAATATCAGGGCGAGTTACAGTTAAGTATATCAACTTCCCAACGAGCCTCCGGTATCGACCAACATCATTAAACAGTTCTCCTTTCTCATTACATAACCTCACAGAATAGTCCATCGGAGTGTCGGCGGGCTTTGAACCAAGAAAACCCATCTCAGAAATAAGATCCAAGGTATATTTCCGTTGAGAAAGACTTATACCTGCCTTAGAACGAGCAACCTCAATTCCCAAGAAATAACGCAACAATCCTAAATCTTTAGTATGAAATTTCTGGCTGAGGTAATGCTTCAACTTGGATATACCTTGAGAATCACCTCCGGTAATGATAATATCATCGATATACACAATAAGAATTATGCTTCCAGCGGAAGAATGCCGGACAAACACGGAATGATCAGAAACTGCCCGAGTGAAACCATAATCTTCCATAACACTACTAAACTTATCAAACCAAGCACGTGGAGATTGTTTCAAACCATACAGTGCTTTATTAAACTTACAAACTAGGTGTTCCTCACATTTCTTTTCATAGCCTGGCGGTTGTATCATGTATACTTCCTCTTGAAGATCTCCATGTAAGAATGGGTTCTTTATATCCAGCTGATATAAGGGCCAACCTTGGTTAACAACTACAGAAATAAGTATACGAACTGAATTTAGTCGAGCAACAGGAGAGAACGTCTCGGTATAATCCACCCCGTACATCTGCGTATATCCCTTTGCAACTAAACGAGCTTTCAACCTTTCAATAGACCCGTCGGGATGATATTTCACCGTATACACCCATCGACATCCAACTGCTTTCTTACCTGGTGGTAATTTGGTATACTCCCAAGTTTCATTATGATCAAGTGCATCTTTCTCCTCATCCATAGCGAACTTCCACCCAGGTATTGTCAATGCTTGCACATGTGACTTTGGAATCGAAATCGACGACATGGCCAAAGCATGCGTATATAAAGAAGGAGAAAGACGATGATATGATATAACAGCTGATAATGGATGTTGAGCACAAGAACGAACTCCTTTCCGTTGAGCAATAGGCACATCCAGGTCATCAGTGATTGGAGATGGTATCGTAGATGGAGCTCCAAGGACTTCAGAATTGTCATCAGAAGATGATTCGGGCTCCCAGGGATAAACTGTTCTTGCATTGGATCGTTGATATACTTGTATGGGACGAGCAGGATTTGACACATTTATGGGACAAGCATGATAAACTTTTCTTGTCTTGGATCGTTGATATACTTGTATTGGACGAGCAAGATTTAACACATCGGAAATGCTATCCAACGAAGATTCTATTGCTGCTGGAGAGGAAACAACTGGCACCGACTGATCTACAGATACCGGAGTGGAGTTGGACTGAGAAACAACAAAATCAGGAACAGAATTTGAGCTATCCGGAATTGGAAGAATAGGTAGAGTTACAGAGTTGTCCCTATGTCGACCATCTAAAACATCTAGATAAATAACGGTACCTGAAGATGAGAAATACGGAGTGGACTCAAACAAAGTGACATCATCACTAACATAGGAACGACGAGTAGTCGGACAATAACATCGGTATCATTTTTGAGTACGAGAATAGCCTAGAAAAATGCACTTAACGGACCTTGGTGATAATTTATCACTGCTCTTAGGACCTAGAATATGCACAAACGCCACACAACCAAATACTCGTGGGATAACTGAAAATGGGGAAACTTCTGGATATAAAAGTGAGAACGGAGATTTATGCCCCAATACTGATGTAGGCATCCTATTAATCAGAAAATTTGCAGTCAAAATAGCATCAGCCCAAAAATGTTTAGGAACATTCATCGAAATCATAAGGGTACGAGCAACATCTAAAAGGTGACGATGTTTACGTTCGGCTACACCATTTTGTTTAGAGGTATATGAGCAAGATGTTTGATGAATAATACCATGGTCAGCTGAAAATTTACTCATACAATTTTGAAGATACTCGGTAGCATTGTCAGAACGAAAGATTTTGATTTTCTTTTCAAACTGGGTCAGGATTTCATTATAAAAGGTATGGAATATATGTGGTAACTCAGAACGATCTTTCATAAGAAATAACCATGTCATGCGAGAAAAGTCGTCAAAAAAAATGACATAATATTGGAAATTCAATACACTCTTTGTATGATAAGGACCCCATATGTCTAAATGTACTAAAGAAAACGGACTCGACTGACGACTACGAATACTACTAGACGGTGATGCTTGCCAAGTTGACAAGATTCACACTCCAACTTAGAAACTGGACTCAAGTTACTAATAACAGACCGTAACTTCTCGATTGAAGGATGACCAAGTTGACTCGATAAATCTTCATTATGATTAGCTCCAGGATCAGCAAACGATGATGACAGCTCTGCCTCACTGCAAACCTGATTTGCGGTTGCAGGTTTCCCATGTTTATCCCAACAATAATCAACTGTATGGCCTGGTATACCACAATAAGTGCATGGGCGACCGCGACCATAACTACGACCACTATTATCACCACGAATAGTTCGACCACCTCGACGATTTCCACGACCACCACCACGATAATCTCCTCTACCACCATCACTGGTATATAAAGAAGAAGACTCTTGTTGACTCGTGGAAGAACTAGAACCACCACACATTGAAGCACGTTGAAGTCTAAAGAAATCATTCGCAGCTGATGGAAGTGTATCACTGGCTAGTATTTGTTCTTTGAAAACTCTGTATTCAGAGTTAAGTGTAGATAAAAACAGCGCAACACGAAATTCTTCACGTTGCTTTTTCAGTTCTTCCAAGGAAGTAGTCAGATGTTGATGTTCATCGAGTTCTTCCCATAAACCACGCAATAACCCAAAGTGCTCCACCAACGATTTTTCACCTTGTTGGCTATTAAACAATTTTTCATAAATCTCATAGATCCTTGAACCGTTTGATGCTTGAGAGTACAACTCTTCTAGCGCAGACCAAACACTTCTAGCACTCTTCATAAACTGAATGTTTCGGAACACATGAGGTTCCATGCTGTTCCATAACCAACTAAGAACTATTGCGTCATCTCGAACCCAAGTTCCGCCAGTAGATGATTCTTTAGCAGGTGGTTCACCTGTTATAAGATCTAGTTTGTATTTTCCAATTAGATAGACTCTAACAGCATTCTTCCCACCAAGAAAATTATCTCCTCCGTTTAATTTAACATCAGTAATAGACCTACCCATGTCATCACTTATATGGATACTAGTTATATTTTCTGTTTTATTTTCTGTCAACGGTTGCTTACCGTCTTCTCCCATCGCAACTATTCACTGATCTAGAAAACTTCTGAGCACCAATGTAGAAACTCTTCACGTAACAAGACTGGATCCACACAAACTCTACTATCAAGGACTAGAAGATATAACTAACTTTTAATACTTCACCACAATTTATCTTCCAGTACCTTCAAACCAACCACAACGAACCCTAGATACACATCTTAGGGTTTTAACACATCACAAAAGAGGGGAAAAAAAATAAAAAAAATCTGGTTTTAGTGATAGTCTACCAGCAATAGAGATTGAAGGTAGCCTACCAACAATGGAAGAGGAAAGAAGATGGTTGTGATACCAAGTTAAACTTGGCAGAGCACAAGAAGAGAAAGAAATAGAAGATAATAAGAGAGTAGGCGAAGATAATAAATCTGCAGCCTCTCTATGTCATATATAAATACTAGATACAACGGACCTATATTAGGAAAACATCTAAATAGGGCAACTAGATCCCTAAAATAAAGAAAGCATATTACTTGACCAATAGGTAAACTATAATAACCTATAATAGCTCTAACATACCTATAATAACTCTAACTGTCTTGTATGATGATTTCCATGGAGTTCTTGAGCTCAACTACACTTTCTATCCTAGTCCGAGACCTTAGCTATAGTAGACTAGAAATCAAGACTTTATAGTTTTGATCACTAACATTAACAAACATGCATGATATAGAAACACATGCGAGTTCAACCGAGCAGTACTCTAACAAGATCATGATAATCTAATGCCTAAATTCTGAATCCCTTGACATCATCATTAGGATGTTTGTTGTTTCGCTCCTTCTGAGTTATGGTTATGTCCGTCTGAGTTTTGGTAAGAATTTCTTATCTCTTCATTAAATCGATAATGGTAATGGGAGGTTGGTTTCCTCTTGCTCCTCCAGTATCTCGTCCTGACAAAGAAGTGGTAGTAGCCCTGGTGATGATTGAAGACGTCATTCTCGAAGAAATATTAGGAGTATCGGCAGCTCTGGATATGGTAATAGGAGGTGTCACACCAGAGGGGATGCTTCCGGTGCTGCTGGTGTTGGTTCTAAAGGACCATGGGATGTGTTTACTGCGCTTGTGGATGGTACATTGGTGTTGGTTATTCCCTTTTTCTCTCGTCCGTTACATCCACATGCTCTGTTTGTATAGTCGTTGGTGTAGGTACAGACCTCAGACAAGGATTCAACATTTTTTGTGTCATCCCTGAAATTGGTGGCGTTCTGCGAGCGAATGTTTGCTGGCTCTTGATACAACCGGTTTTTCATACTCTTTAAGAGACAAAACGTCTCATTTTGCATCTTGACAATATCATCTTGATTTGCGACAACATCTTCTAATATTTTTTCCATACTTTCCATGGTGATTGGATTTTGAGCATTGGCGGCTTTGGAAGTGTTTGGGATGGCCGTGGTAACTCATGAAGCGGAAATTTGGGATTGGTGATTGAAGTGAATTCTGGTTAATGATTAAATTTAGACCTAAGATCCAACATCTTGAGTTTGGGAAGATTGGAATGAAAAATGAGAAATTGGCTTCGTAACCAAGAGATTAATCTCCCACTGTGGTCACCAGTTATTTTGGGGTAAAAACTGATTATGTTGGTTTTAGTAAATTTGGGTGTATTGATGAGAAACGAATTCAAACCTTAAACAAATGCACTGCACGGGAGTACTTTAGATTAAAGAGATCAATCTGTACAATCCTGGCCTAAACCAATAAATGGCCGTTCCAGTCATGCTTCGGTCACAAAGTGAATGAGAAAGGTTGATCTTAAGGAGGGAATCAAAGAAGGTGTTGAGATCAGAATGGTTAACTCTGAAGGTGCGGCTATTTTATGACTTGTATCAAAATATGGAACTGTATTGCAAAATGTAAGCTATCAGTTCTTGGTATTTTTCCTGGATACTTGTGTTGATAACCAAAAATGTGTTGTTGGTTAAAATAGGTTGAAAACCTATTTATATCAGTCATAGTTTCACGCACCCTGATCTCATAGAAACTGGGAATAGTTGAGTGATGGAGGAGTGGGATCATGTAGGATGGTGAAAACCACGTCTCCACTATGAGGGGAAGACTGGGTGGTTTCGTCCCACTACTTATCTATCATCACTAACTTCCCGCCTTTCCCGAAACTTTCTTGTAACAGGTGTGTTGCACGACGCATTCTGTAGATCGCCAGACCATTACCCTGATGAACATCCCCCAGTTTGTGACATGTTTGATGTCTCGAGTATTTTCGTGGAAAATATGCAGCAGGTTGCTGAATGGGACTTGTTTGCAAGACCTAGTTATTCTGACCAATCACGCGTAAGCTAGTGGCGAGTGGTCATGTGTGAGTAGCTTCCACGATCTATCTATGTACATTAAAGATGTGGTGATCGGTCTGTATAGGAGAATGGTGGCTGGTAGCCATTTTTACATCATATTAGTTGGCCTAAATTAAATCTAAACTGGTTAAGTTGTCTAGCCAAGTTGGATGGCTGAGATTATTTTCATAAGTTTGTGTTAATTCATGAAATTTCGTAATCAGAAAATTCATATGTGAGACCCTCACTAAAACTGATGTAGAATTCTCATACAAACTAGGATTTTAACGATCCGCCCCTCCATTATTTTCAGAAAAGAATTTCCTATCTTCCTTATCGGGAATATTTAGGTTTTGAGCTCGTTTAGGAGGTGAAAACAGCCTGACAGTAAAAACTCAGGAAGAATTCAAGAGGAATTCTGCCAGTTTTCAGCCATGACCTAGATCGTCTTTTAAGCTGTATATTTTAGCTCGTTAATATGATTGATGAGATTTTATAATATGTTATGATAGATATCCATACGAAACTTTTGGCATGTAGATCATACTAAAATTGTTTACAAAATGCTCCCAGTTGTTCGTCCAATCTTTGGGTGATCGTTTAGAAGCCATATGGGTAGGCCGCGGCGTGGCCGATTGTTCCTTATGGAAGTGGGGTGTCCATTGATCATGGCCATAACTCGTTATGGAAAAGCGGGTGGTCATTGATCATGGCCACAACTCATTGTGGAAAAGAGGATGGTTGTTGGTCATGGCCACAACTCGTTGGAATAGCATGGCTTGCCAACTAGCATGCCGGTGCAATTTGGTAGGTTGATTAGATAATTGGCATGAATGCCATGTTTACATGATGGCCACTAGGTTTTAGCGCATTTTGGCTTTATTTAATGCCTGTGGCGGGTTTAAAGTGAACTAATTGGTCGATTGGAAAGGGGGCCGGCAAGTATAATGGGCCCGGCCACACTCCAAGTGAGTGCGGCGCATTTAAAGCGACCTGATTGGTCGATGGGAAAGAGGGCCGGCAAGAGTAGCATGGGGGAGTGGCGATCTGCAGGTGGCGCCCGCTAGGGAGAACTGGCCAGCCATGTGGCGTGGCCACGCCTCCTCTTATTGCTGCTCCTATTTTCTGCGGCTCTTTTATTTCTTGTTTTCTGATATTTGGTAGGACTTTGCTCCTACTAGTCCATAGCGGATCAATTGCCTAGTTTTCCTAGGTTTAGTTTCGACCAGCAAGGCCCGAGATATTGCGCAGGCACAAGAAACCTAATTTTTACAAATTAATTAGGTTAATATTTGAATCTTGTGAATTATCACAAAATTGATTAAATTCGGTGAGTTTTGTATGTTGACACAGAGTTCTTTAAATTTTATTGTCAGAGAGCAGCATGCTTTCCGACTGAGTACTTTCATGCAGACCTTAATCTTGATACTTCGGGAAATTCATGCTACTCAGATGCGAGTTAACACTAATTTTCATGTCATATCAATATTAAGGGTTCAGCTAGGGAACATAGCACATGAAATTATTCAATGATCCTTTTATTAATGAATTATACAGGCGGAATGTTGAAATTTACAGAATATTTTGGATTGCTGATACATGCACCATTCTGGATAAATTTCATGTAAATATACTGAATTTCTCAACATACGCGTAAGTAAAAAGGCTGGGCTCTCATTACTTCAAATGGCTCCGTCTCTTTGCAGAATGACGGTACATTAAATACAGGGTTTTACAATCTTATCCCTGAACTAAAAACCACCATCAACAACTGGAAACTCAACTAATACCACGGACTTATAGTCCGAAAGAGCAACTTCGATTTTAGAACTTGACCATTGTGTTCGCAAACTGAGTACGCGAACAACAGTTCCGGACTTTGGCTTTGTCCAGCCATTCGCAAACATGGTATGCGAATAGCAGTTCCGGACTTGGCCTTGTCTAGCCGTTCGCAAACAAGGTATGCGAACAATAGTCCCAGACCTTATTACAGGTAAACCAATTTGCAAACAAGGTTCGCAAACAATAGTTCCAGACCTGAACTATACTTGCACAATCAGCATACAAAGTATACATCCTGCATTATATCCAGACATAGTAGTCGTTCTAAAACTCTCTTTTAATCATTGAAAAATCCTTGGAAGACAACAATTGTAATATTACACATACCACTAGCTTCAAGTAATTTTGAAGTGATTAATCGATCAGTACAAAACTTCCAAAGTTGACATCAAATTATTGTCTCACACAAATCATGTAAGATATTCAAGGTAATTTTCACATGATCATCTTTGACTTAATTCCAACAAATAAATTGTGTCCAACTAAACTCTTCAAGTATACGATGAACTTAGCTAAAGCTAAAAGCTTCCAACACGTATTTCGAGAAATAGATATACGAGATAAACTCGGCTCGAAATTTTAATTTTGTGTATAATGTAAAAGTCTATATAGTTATATGACTTAGTCTCTTTAGAAGATATAATAGAATAAACTTCTGAGTGATAGATAAGTTTTAGTCTCAACATACCTTTTGTTGATGAAGTTCCTCCAAGCTCTCCAGTAGATCTTCTTCTTCAATTTGTGAATGTCGTGAAGTCTAAAGCTCAACTACACACTTCTATCCTAATCCAAGACTTAGTTGTAAGTAGACTAGAAATAAAGTATATAGTTGTTTGAGGGTGAAAACGGTTTCTACTGATTTCAGTAATTTCAGGTGTGTGGGTGAGAAACGAATTTAAACCCTAAACAATGGACTGCAAGGGAGTACTTGAGATTCGAGAGATCAATTTGTACAAGTCCATCCTAAACCAAGAAATGGTCGTTCCATACTTGCTTCGGTCACAAAGTGAAGGAGAATGGGTTGGTTTTGGGTAGGGAAGCAAGGAAAATGATGAGACCAGAATAGTTGATTTCTGGAAGAGTAGTTGTTTTATACGACTTGTATCAGAAAGTGGGAAGCTAGCAAAATGGAAAGCTAGCAAATATTTTCTGAGTGTTGTATTCTCCTGACTAAACTTGTTGTTCGGTGGAAATAGGTAAGACCTATTTATACAAGTCCAAGTGAAATGTACTCTGGTCTCATTAAGGAATGGAAAAATGGGTGAGTAAATGGGAGGAGGTGGTAACCATTAACGCATGGAATTGATGGTCCATAAAAAGGAGCGTTTCACCATTAACTCCATGTATTTACTAACCGCCTCACCCTTATGACACTTTCTTATGATGGGTGTAGTGTACGCCGCACGCTGTAAACCTCCAAACCAATACCCAAAGAGGATCCCCCAGTTTGTGATATGTGTTGATGTCTCGAATGTTTTGGTGGAAAACATGTAGCATATTGTTGTTGCCTGGCAAGTTGAGCTTGGAAGACTTTCTAGCTTGGTGATCTTCGATGGTCGAGATTTTGCATCTTAAGAGGAAAGGTAACCGTTGATCGTCGCACGCTTTCATTTTTGGTGGCCGTATAGGGAAGGCCAGCATGGTGGCGCGGCAAGGTTGGCATTCCATTGGCGCGGCCAAATTAGGATTTTAGGTCAAAGGTTACCATGCGTTGTCTGGTAACCTTGGACAGATAGGATTTGCTCCTGGGATTGAATGGAGACCGTTGATTGTCGCACGCCTTCGTTTTGGTAGACGCATAGGGAAGGCTAGCATGGTAGCGCGACTAGGTTGGCATGCCATGGCCCGATTTTGCATGGCCAAACTAGGGTTTCGGGCCAAAGGTTACCATGCATTGTCTGGTAACCTTGGACGGCTAGGATTTTCTCCTGGGATTGAAAAGCGACCGTTGATTATCGTATGCCTTCGTTTTGGTAGCCGCATAGGGAAGGAAAACATGGTGGCGAGGCTAGGTTGGCATGCCTTGGCGCGGTTTGGCGTGGATAAACTAGGGTTTCGGGCCAAAGGTTACCATGTGTTGTCTGGTAACCTTAGACGGCTAGGATTTGCTCCTGGGATTGAAGGGCGGTCGTTGATTTTCGCATGCCTTCGTTTTGGTAGCCGCATAGGGAAGGCCAGCATGGTGGCGCGGCTAGGTATGGGGATGTAGATGGTGGATTTTCGACAAAGGCTAAAATCGTAAACCCATAATTATACGAACTTCTGATCCAGCAATCAGATGTGAGTATTGAGGCACGGGTCTCTCATCAAATCTTTGACTAAGAATATTATCTCTCAGAGTACATGCAGATATGTATTCTCTCGGCTGGACAATGACATATCTCATGAATACTGAAAACTTCAGTAATTAAATCTATATAGAATCACGAGATTGACGGCTCCTAGACAGCCTGCTCTGCTTGTATAGAGTGATAACATCTTCAGGATACAAACAACAGTTTTCCCTGACTATATAAAGGATATGAAGCTCCAGCAAGATCACGTTAGAATAATTAATGCTCCTAGACAGCTTGCTCTGCTAGTATAGAGTCATTAATTAATTATTCTTAAATTCTTGGATTCATCCACTGAATTTCTGAAAATATTCAAGTATTTTCTGAAAGTATTCAAATACTTTTATAATATTTCGTTACTTCAATCCATGGTTCTTCTCAGTAGAATTCCATGGGTTAGTAATAAATATTAAATACACGGGTATCTGAGCTACCTCCGAGTAAGCCCCGACTCAAATGGTGCAAGTGTACTCGACGATGATGCACTAACGATCACCGTACGAACAAGTATTTCAAAATACGATGAGACGATGAACCTATGCAAAATAGGAAGGAAAATAATAAAAAATTGACCAAGGCGCTGGAAGGAAGGGCCCACTGACCGACCGGACGTGCCGTGGTCAATCCCACGCCAGTTTCATATTTTTATCATATTTTTTTGTTAACCTTTCACTTGAACAAATATCTTTCGTTTAGAGGAAACTCCCCAGTTTCATGGTGTTTCCTTCGCACCAAGGAAATAATATAAAATTGGGAAAAATATGGTAGAGTCGTGATCATTGGCCAACCGGCCATGTCTTGATTCCAACCGGGCCCACACCTCATGGTTCCTCATTATTTTATTATTATTTCTCTAATTTCATGAAAACTCCTTAATCGCATGATATTTCTTTGATCCCGTGAAAAATAATATAAAATTAAGAAAATCCATGGGACCGGGCCATAGCTGGCCCCACACGTTTTATTTTATCATTACTATATTTTTCATGTTTCCTTAATCCCATGGAATTCCTTGATTTCATGATATTTCCTTCAAATTATGAAATTCTTTCAAATTATGGAAAATACATAAAATTAAGGAAACTTGTGGGATCGGGCCCAAACTGGCCGGTCATTCCCTAGCCGGTCCCACAAACCCCTTATTTTATTATTATTATTTTATGTTTCTTTGATTTCATGATATTTCCTTCAAAATATGAAAAGTCTTTCAAAATTATGAAAATCCCTTCAAATCATGAAATAACACATAAAATAAGGGAAAACTCACGGGACCGGGCCCTAGCCGGTCCCACATACCCTTATTTTAATATTATTAATATTTTTGTTTCCTTCATCTCATGGAAACTCTTTGATTTAAACAAAAACTCCTTGGTTTCAACAAACTCTTTGGTTTTATCATATTTCCTTAAAATCATGAAAAATTATTATAAAAAATAGGAAAACATTTTGGGACGGGCTCTTTGGACGGTCGGCCATGCCTTGGCCACGATCGGTCCCACACTTCATGATTCCTTTATTTTTTTATTATTTTCCTTCATCTCATGAAGGTTTTGACGGTTTCATCAAAAAACCCTGATTTCTTCATATTTTCTAAAATGATTGCTCAAATGCACATCTGAAAATACCAAAATTCTCAGAACTGAGATACGAACACTTTGATGGCGTGAGCATGTTACCTTGACCGACCAGGGTTGGCTCCTTGGCTCGCAATGAGCCGATCCCGTGTATTTTCACGGTTTGACCTAATTTGCGCAATTGCACGTATTAGGTTCAAAACTCTTCCATACAATTTGGAACTTCATGAAACGATCATCATTTGATCATGTGACTACCCAGGGCCGGTTTCATAACCCCTTGGTCGGTCCCTCATCTCTTCATAATTAATTAGGTTTTATTACCTAAGGCTCAGATGAGCATTTTTCGAATAAATGATTAAACCAGCATTTAATCATTCTTTCATCAACAAATCACCAACTCTTCAAGAGGCCTTGGTGTTTGCTCACATGAGCATACGGGAGATACATGATCGACCCAAGGTCCCATGAAGCCGTCCCTCTTTCATTCCATGGTTAATTTTTAAATAAACCATCAATTGATCAAATTAGGGTTTCTGAGTCCAAGGATCATAATTCCAGATCCAAACACTAATAATTTTATGGCGATCTCATGATCAGTATTCTTATTAATTATACTCATTTAAACTACCAGTATTTTAATTAATATTTTATTTTGATCATGCTACCAATAATTCATCCGATGAGCAATACTTGCTCAAATCAAGGAATATTGGTTCAACTATCAATATTCAACAAATCAGAGCAATACTTGCTTGTCTCAACTATCAATGTGAGAATCATACCCACGTTCAATTCACGAGTTTCAGTACATTTTACAAAATCATGTTCAACTCAGTAAATACATGGACTCATCGTCCCATTAAATCATGAAGTCAACAACTGACTAAACTAACCACGAGACGTCAATCGTGTCACTTGGGGGGATATCAACTGGGGTTTTGGTATGGAGGTCTACGACATGTGTGTTCAAACACACGATGGAATGTGAGCTAGTCGTGCAATCAGTTGAAGGAGTTAACAAAGTAGTGGATGGAAAATTAACCAAATCTCCGCACGATGAACAACTGGTTTCAAACACGATTTCCACTTCCCCACTCTTTGATTCGATAAACTGTCACACTTCATGGGATCATGGTGTCTACAATTCCAGCAATATAAATAAGTCTCTGAATCATGATTAAAACGACAACAAGAAAAACAACGACAAGAACAACAATGATCTCACGTCTCATGGACAACACGAGATCAAAAACTCATCAATTGAGCAATTTCAATCATTCAGAACTTATCATATTCAGAATTAACAACACACCTACAATCTTTGATTACCATTGATTCCACATATTTCTCATCTTCCCTCCTACAGATCGACCCATGCTCTCTTGTGACCAAATTTACTCTGGATTGTCTTGGTTTAGGCTGGAGTACTACAGATTGATCTCTCGAATTCAAAGCACTCCCTTCTTGAAGTGTATCCGTGTGAGGTTGAACATTTTGCTCGGTTCAAGGAGTCTCCTCCGTACGGTCATATCCTCAATTCCGTAAAAACCAGTAAATCGTTTTGCCCCATCGACAGATTGGCGACCACAGTGGGAGATTAATCTCTCGGTTGCAACCTCAAATTTTCGCAGGATGGTTGGTCTTAGGGCCTATTAAACTACTCCAAACCCAATCCAGAATCTTTCAAACGGAAATATTCCTCCTTCTAACGCTACATCTCACAGCACGGAAGACAGAGAAGTCCCAACTATAACTGAGTTGGCATGAGTCTTAGAGATCCACACCAGGAACATGGATCTGATGAAAGATACAATGAATCACATACTCGATTTTCTCGTCAAACTAACATCCGAGTTAGGCAGAATCTCCGCTCCATAAGTCCCAGCACTGGGGACTGATTCGCCACACAGTGACCCTCACAGCAACAGTTTCACTACTTATGAGAAGTCGGTGGACCAGGAAATTACACAGTTAGTTGAAAACTTGTGTGAACTCTTACACTTTTCCAGGAAACAGCGAACAGATACGTTCATTGCACTCAACCAGATATCATCTGAGGTACCATTAACTTCCTTATCTCCAATAGAAGAGACGTTCACGATGTCTGAGCATTCGATCCACAACATCACATTTGGGGAAGAGGACCGTATGGCAGATGATGGACATAACCGAGCCCTGTACGTAACCGGTTTTATCAAGGAATCTGAATTCAAGAGAGCTATCATTGATACAGGCGCTTCTACAAATATTGTCACTATGAAGACTCTCAAGGCATCCAAGTTCCCACAAACAAGATCGCTCGTCATCCCATCTTGATGACAGGTTTTAAGGGAAGCCATATCCATACATATGGATATGCGTACATAGATCTGAAGGTGGGGCCTATTCAATCAAAAGCCAAATTCCACGTGATCGAACAAGAACCTGACTATCACATGATACTCGGAAAACCGGGGCTCCATGATAATAATGTGGTTCCTTCAACATAACATCAATGCATGAAATCTCTAATCAATAACAAAATTATTCATATTGAAGCTTCATCATCTCCTTACGCCCCGGTCTATGACGCTGAATTCCTTGAGTCTCAGAAGAACATCCCCGAACCTCCAAACAAGGTTTACAGTGCTCCACTTCCAAACTGGGAGTCCATCGAAAAGGTTGCAGACAAGCCATCATCCTCAGGCATCAAGTCGGCTAAGCCATCTGCTACACCAATTAAGCGCCGCAAGGATCAAATTTCAACTTGGGGATCTAATTTCATCACCAGTCACGATACGGAGGGGAGAATTATTTACTAACGCAAAGATTAGCAATTAGCAGGGGAGAACGATGAAGAGTCTCCCCACCCTGAAAAATCATGTCATAGTGAATCATCACTCGAAGAAGAGGTTCAAGATGTTCCTCGACAATTACAAGATGTCACTGACTCCACTACTGATGATCTCAAAACGATCAACATCGGAACAGAGGATGATCCAAGGCCGATTCTAATTAGCTCAGCACTATAACCAGAGGAACGGACGGAATTAATAGCACTACTGAAAGAGTATCAAGATGTCTTCGCCTGGATGTACGAAGAAATTCCTGGTCTATACGATAAATTGGTTACTCATCACCTGCACATCACCCCTGGATCCAAAGCTATCAAACAACCACCTAGGCAGTTCATACACGAATTCGAAGAGAAAATCAAGGTTGAGATTTAGAAACTATTAGCAGCAGGGTTCATCAAACCTATTCAACATCCAACATGGCTGGCGAACGTTGTTCCTGTCAAAAAGAAAAATGGTCAGATCAGATGTTGTGTTTATTTCAGGAATCTGAAGAAATGCTGCCCGAAAGACGACTTTCCTTTACCCAACATCGATATGCTCATAGATGCAACCAGCGGTCACGGTATGTTCTCATTTATGGATGGCTACAGTGGATACAACCAGATCAAAATGTATGAACATGATGCCAACAAGACCGCATTTCGTACTCCTATTGGTAACTTCCACTACACTGTGACGCCTTTCGGATTAAAGAACGCCGGTGCTACTTATCAACGATCCATGACATATTCCATGACATGATGCACGAGCAAGTGGAAGACTATGTTGATGATGTAGTGGTGAAGTCAAAGACTCGAGTATCTCACTTTCAAGTTCTAAGACAGGTTTTTGAGAGATGCCGAGAATACAAACTAAAGATGCACCCTCTGAAGTGTGCTTTTGGTGTTTCCTCCGGAAAGTTTACGGGATTCCTAGTCACAACAGAAGGAATCAAAGTCGATCCAGACAAGACGAAAGCTATCACCACCATGCATCCTCCACGCATTGTGAAAAAACTCCAAAGTTTTATGGTCAAGGTAAATTATATTCGGCGCTTCATTCCTGGGTTAGCTCAACTCGTTTCTTCGTACACCCCTCTGCTGAGGAAATGAGCAAGTTATACATGAACAACTATTCAAAAAGAAGCATTCCAAAAAATACAGCATATATTATTATCACCTGCTGTCATAAAATCTCCAGTGCATGGACGACCGCTGATAATGTACACGGCCTCTAGTGATGTTGCTATCAGAGCACTCCTTGATCAAGAAGACGATGAAGGCATCGAACGACCGATCTACTACTTTAGTCGAACAATACGAGATGCTCAACTCCGATACCCAAAGGACGAGAGAGCATGCCTGGCGTTAGTACATGCAATTCAGAAATTCAGACACTACTTACTATCCAACAGAGTCGTGCTCGTTTTAAAGGCTGACCCTATAAAGTTTCTGCTATCAAAGCCAGCCTTGATAGGAAGACCAGCAAGTGGCTACTACAGATGTCAGAATTTTACATAGCATGTACACCACCCAAATCAATCAAAGGCCAAGCATTGGATGACTTACTCGCTGCTTTTCCAGGAGACGATGCAACAGTGTTACATGAAGACGTACCTGGTGAATTTCCAGACATCTTAATTATCAAAGAAGAGACATGGATTCTATACTTTGACGGTTCCGTCACCCCTAGCAACAACACTAGAGGAGCAGGCATAGTGCTAGTCTCTCCATCTAGCGAGGTTTTCTCACATTCATTTAAGCTGAATTTTTATTGCACCAACAATTCAGCAGAATATGAAGTTTTCTTACTGGGATTATCTCTAGCCAAGCAAGCATGAGTAACGCATCTCGAGATAAGGGGAGATTCAAAGATACTATTCAATCAAATGAATATTACATACTCCCTTAAATAAATCACACTTTCTCCATTCATAACTGAAGCTCAACGGATGTTAACTTACTTCGTTGATGCAATGATTGTCCATACTGGACGAACTAACAATAGACATGCCGACTGCCGGGAAACTCTTGCTTCTAAGCTGCAATTTGAAGGAGCATAGAAAACAATCACTATACAAAGGCATACTTTTTCATATACATGGCTTGCTCAGACCGAAGACGTTCAAGTAGGCGATTGGAGGGCACCTATCATTCATGAACTGAACAGTTCTCTTTCAGAAGGGAAAATCAGTCTCAAAGAACTAAAGAATTATTTCTTACTTCATGGAGCATTATACTATCGGAACTCTGATGGGTCATTGTCACAATACCTTGGAAATGACGAAGCGGATGAACAACTCAAGCGCATACATGAAGAAACGTGCAGACAAACACTGGTGATAACACTTTACAGGAAGCTTCAAAGAATGGGATGCTATTGGCCTTCCATGGAGGCTCAATCAATAATGATGCAAAAGTCATGTCCCAATTGTCAAATATCTCCTCATCACTTAGAAGCTCTGACATCCCATCACACTGGGGACTGGAGGGAACACTACATCAAATATCTCCGGGATAATGAATTGTCGTCAGAAAAGAAAGAAATAATCAAAATCATTCATAGAGCTAAGAGATTTGTCTTTCTTGGTGGAATCTTATACCGCAAAAGCTTTGGTGGAAACTTGCTGAGATGCTTAGCTGAGCATGAAATCCCAATGATTTTAAAGAAGATGCATGACGGAGAATATCATGGAAAAAGGAAATTGTTTCTCCAGATTCATGAGAAATATTATTGGATGACCATGGAAGATGATGCAGCTGCACACGTTCAAAGGTGTCATCAATGCCAAGTCCATGGTAACCTCATTCACACTCCCTATCTTCCATTGAATTTCGTGAATAGTCAGTGCCTTTCTATAGTTGGGGACTGGATATCATCGGGAAAATCAATCCAACATCTTCGAAGCAACATGAATACATCATCACTACAACTGAGTATTTTACCAAATGGGTTGAAGATATTCCTCTTTGAAGCACCACTGGAGTCACGATTGCAGCCTTCATCAAAGAGTATATAATATGCAAATTTAGTGTTCCCAAACACATTATTACTGATAATGGAACTCCCTTCGCCAACAAGCACGTGACAGAACTGCTCGAGAAATACGGCATCAAACAAATTTTCTCCACACCATACTATCCCCAAGGAAACGAGCAAGCAGATAGCACTAACAAAACTTTGGTCCGGATTCTCAGCCGAAAAGTTCATGATAATCCTCGAACCTGGCATGAATAGATGCCTATGGATTTATGGGCTTATCGAACCGCGCCAAGAAGCTCGATTGTAACTTTACCATATTCTCTCGTCTATGGAGCTGACGCCATACTACAGGCGGAAACAAAAATTCCTTCAGAACAGATTGCAACATCCAGTGGCGTACAATGGGATGAAGCTGAAGTGTCCAACTCAAGAGTTGTTGAACTGGACATGCTCGAGTCGAAGCGGGCTAAGGTGGAGAAATATGTAGAAACCTACAAACAAAGAATCTCCAGAGCTTACAACAAAATGGTAAGACCTCGAACATTTCAAGTAGGGGATTTGGTATTAAAGACAGCAAAGCACATTCAAAAAGATATGTCTTCTCACAAGTTCTCTCCGAAATGGGAAGGACCATACGTAGTTATCAAGGCATTATCCAGCGGGTATTACAAAATCTTAAAGAATAATGGAGGAGTAGAAGGAAATATAATCAACGGCAAATGGATCAAAGCAAATTACGCCTAATCCATAGAAGGCAACTACCTTTTCATCATTTCAAGCATTTTCAGAATGTAATTTATTTTCTTCTAAAGAGCGTGCAAAATGCTCATTTGTTCATTAAAACATCCCATAAATGAACAAAAATTTCCTCATGTCATCATCAATCGTCCTACCTAAGAAAAGCCTAAACCTATTTAAAAATAATAATCATAAATGCTCATTCAGAGCTAACCATCCAGCAGCGGATAATCCCCATCAGAAGCCTTGTCAAGTTTCTTTTGAAAGATCCTAGTCTTTACCTTCAAATCCTCAACTGCCTTTTCGACCCTAGATGATTCCATAGCTAGTACCTTCTCCTCCTCCAGTAAAGCAGTGGTAATGGAAATTACATCAGCAGCCTCCATCGCCTTATGAATCTTGATTATCTCGAGTCGACGACGAAGCTAGCTCATATTAATTTGCAATGTCTCACATTTTGAGATCATCTCATCCCATTTATGCATCTCATGGTTCTTGACATCTCGCAAGTGCATCTGGTTCATTTCCTCAATGATTGGAAAAACCCAACTATTGTGGTTAAAAGGGTTGGAAGAAATCCTTTCCATACTTCTGTAGTGGAAATGTGGCCATACTTCTTCCAGATCTTAGTATACAGAGGCGCGTGACATTTGGGAATGACGAATCCGCCAACCACTTCATTTTCCGGGAAAGTATTGATCAAAGGGGCTTCAAATGGGAGTCCGGATGTGGGATATTCACGAACATGAACATTGTCTCCTATCTCCAAGGATTCTACATAATCTTCACCAACCCGGTCGTTGCTATATTCAACCTCGACTAAAGTCACAGACTTTCCGCTCATTCTTCGTCTGGCATCGACCACGACACGAACATCCGCCTGAGATAAAACGAAGGTGTATTTAATTTCATCAAAATGGAGCAAAGTGGGATCTTAATAGTTATAAGATTACTTACAGATGATCCATCCTCAGCATGAGCTGATCTATACCAGACAGGAGCTCTAACAGTTTGCTTGGGCCTCGAAATATGAGAAGAAGCCTTATTCTCCTAATTATCCTGCAATAAATCGTTTTATTATGATCAATAATCTTGATCAGACAAAGATGAAAAAGAGATACAACTTACTGAGATGGACGTTGCTATTTCATGCTTCGACTGAGGATCTTCTTGAGAAGAAATATTACTGCTTGACATATCAATAATAAGGTATGATCAAGAATTCTCTGCACGATGGAATTACTCAAGAGTCGAAGAAATATTCACTTAGAGGATAGACCCAAAGTCTTGAAGATATATATTAGACATGGTGGAGGTTTATCTTCTGCGAATAGTCAATTCAGTTATGAGTTTCACTGAAACCATGAGTTTCAAAGGTCGATACTGAATACGCGGAGGAAAATAACGCACTGGGGACTGACAATGACATATTCGAAAGAAAGCCACTCTAGGCTTTGCACGTGTCATATGTCTCTTAACCGTGATATGATACTTCTCATAAGACGAAAATCATCGGAAAAGATTACGATGGATTTTGACGCATGAACATTGGTTCATTTCGTTCGATCAGAAGGAATCACCATTAATAAAGTGTTTATTCAGAAGAAAACCTTAAATCTGAAGCAAAAGTCATTCAAATCATCGAAGAAATGTCTACTACGAAGCCTAAAGAACATTCAAATGTTTTAAAAAGAAAAGAAGATGGAATTAAAGCTACTCATCATTGTAGGACCAGAATATCACAGGAAGGACACATTTGCGAAGTTTAGCTAACAACAATTTGCGAGCGTCGTAGAATGATTTGAAGAATGACGTAACATATGATGATTGTAAAAACATGAGAAAAGTGTGATGACTTTGCAATGTTTAAGAGTGTTTGCGAAAACTAACAGTATAACTCTTGCGAGAATGTCGCAAGTCAGATCCTAAAATAAAGGACAAATTAGCTGTCATCCCCTATGTAATTCCCTATATAAAGAGTTGAATAGGCGTAAGGAAGGGAGAGAGATCTTTTTCGAGTGTTGAGTAAGTCATTAGGAGAGATAAAGTTTAAGGAGCGATTGTACTCTGGTTTTCTTCCATTTTCTTACAACATTTCTGTGAATCAATTGATAAAATTGTTGTTCTTAATCTCAGAAAGATGTGTTGATTATTATGAATTCTTGTGAGGGGTGTAGTGTGGGATTTCCTGCTACTACATATTGGCGCTAGAAACCGGGATTGAAGATTTGACTAAAGATTGTGGAGATTATTGTGAAAACTGTTTAAATCGAGAAAATGATAAAAGAAAACAACAAATCAGTTGGAGAAAATATGGTTAAGATCAATGAAAATAAAAGAAGATTGGAGTGCAAAGTAATCACAAAAACGATGGTTAATGAATTCCATAAAAACATCAGAGGGAGGATACATAAACGAGATTTTGAAGGAAAGAAGATTATGATGGTAGAAAAAATATCTCCATTGAAGGATTGGGAAAAGTAGAAAATTACATTCACAGCGGCAGAGATACCAGAAGAAAATTTGAACCACACATCTCCTTTGGTAATCACAGTAACAGCTATGCGAAAAGAAAAGGATAAATCAGCAAAATCTATGGAAGAATGGGCGGTGAATAGAACTTTGGTAGACACGGGAAGCTCAGTGGATGTAATATTTTATCGTGCATACATAGGAATGGGGTACAAAGACGAAGAAATGTCTCATCCAACATATCATGTTCATGGTTTCGACAAGTGCACAACTAAACCAAAAGGAGAAATAACAGTGAGAATTTCGCTGGGAGAAATCGAAACACAAATAACGCTATGTGTGGTGGATATGGAGTCACCATATAACATGATGTTGGGAAGATCATGGATACACGCAATCAAAGATGTAGCATCAACATTACATCAGTGCATCAAGTTTCCTATGCCAAGGAGGATTGGCGAAATTAGGGGAGATATTGAAGGAGCGAAACTATGTTATCAAATTGAAGTAAAAAATTATGAAGGACAAGTGAAGAAGAGAAAAGCTCGCAGGAAGATGGCGAAAGAAGCAAATAAAGAAGAGGAGTTTAAAATCTACATGATAAGAACAGAAGAAGGAAAAGGAGTACCCAGCGAAATTTCGCAGGAAGGAGATAAACCAGCGAAAATTATAAAAGAACCAACACCAATGATAAAACCTGAAGCAAGTTACACTGCAGCAGAAAATAAGTAAATATTGGAACATAAGAAGAACCTAAAATATTAAAAATTGGAACTAAGATGGATACAGACGAGGAAGAAAGAACTATCAATCTCTTGCGAGAATATAAAGATATTTTCGCATGGAACATGGATGAAATGCCTGGAATAGATCCATCAGTTGCATGTCATAAATTGGAGATCAACAAAGATGCAAGACCATTTAAGCAGAGGATAAGAAAAATCGCAACAACTTACCATCCCAAAATAGGAGAGGAATTGCAGAAAATGCTTGATGCAGGAATTATAAGACAAGCAAAATACCCAGAGTAGATAGCAAACATGGTTGTGGTTCCAAAAAAAAATAATGGAATAAGAATTTGCATAGATTTTACTGATCTAAACAAAGCGTGTCCTAAAGACAGCTTCCCATTACCAGATATACCTCTAATGGTCGAATCAGCAGCAGAAAATGATAGAATATCTTCTCTAGATGGGTATAAAGGATACAACCAGATTCCACTCGCCGAAGAAGACCAAGAACATACTGCTTTTTTCGCTCCAAGAGGGTTATATTGTTATACAAAAATGCCATTTGGTTTGTGAAACGCATGATCAACATATTAAAGGATGGTAGAGAAGGTATTCGCAAAATGGATACACAAAACATTAGAGGTGTACGTAGATGACATGTTGATAAAAAGTAAAGAAGCTAAAAACCATGTACAAGATCTGAATGAGATTTTTGAATAGATGCGGCATTTTAACATCAAGGTGAATTCAGAAAAATGCATTTTTGGAGTTGCGTCAGGAATTTTTTTAGGATACATTGTATCCAAGGAAGGAATACAAGTTGATCCAGATAAAGTGCAAGCAGTTCGCGATATGCCAACACCAGCAACAGTAAAAGATGTGCAAAAGTTAAATGGACTCTTAGCTTCGCTTGGAAGGTTCATCTCGCGATCGTCTGATAAATGTAAACATTTCTCCAGCATACTGAAAAGGGAACAAAATTCAGATGGACAAATGAATGCGAGAAAGCTTTTCAAGGAATAAAAGAATACCTGGCGAATACATCTATTTTACAAAAGTCAGAACCGGGAGAAGAGATGCTAATCTATCTTGAGACAACTTCGCATGTATTAAGTGATGTGTTATTGCGAGTATATGCAGGAGTTGAAAAACCAATTTACTACATCAGCAAGACGTTCAATGCCGCAGAGATAAATTATTCTAAAATTGAAAATTTGATTTTAGCGTTAGTTTATGCGACCTTTAAACTTCACATATATTTCCAGGCACATAAAGTTAAAGTGTTAACAAAGGTACCAATTAAATCAGTAATGAAGAATTCAAAAATATCAGGCAGAGTAGAGAGATGGAATGCGCAAGTATGACATTTCGAAAATAAATATGAAGTGTTATCTTCACCAAAGTCACAGGTTGTCGCAGACTTTTTAGCAGAATTTCCTTTAGAAGATGATGAAGTTGTTGAAGAGATGATGGATATAGAAGAAGAACAAGGAGATCCAAAAGACTTGATAACAGAACCAAATGGATGGGAGGTATTGGTGGATGAATCCTCAAATGGGGAAGGTAATGGAGTTGGAATTATCTTAATTTCACCAAAGGGAACAAAGATGGCTTTTTCATTTAGGTTGGAGTTCGCATCCACTAATAATGAAACAGAGTATGAAGCTGTGGTACACGCCTTAAAATTCGCAATAGAAATGAAACTAGAAAATGCAAGGATTACCAGTGATTCACAGCTAGTCATTCGCCAGATAAAAGGAGAATACACAACAAATGAACCATCCTTGAAGAAATACAAGAAACTTGTTGAAGAATTGTCAGCAAAAATCCCAAAAATAAAATAGAGGCATATATCAAGGAAGGATAATAGGCTCGCAGATGCTTATGCTTTCATTTCAAGCTTGATGACAGATCCAACAACGAGATGCATAAAAATACAAACGCTTTTATCGCCATCAATTAATAAAGAAGAGGAAGAAGAAGTAGATGTAATGATAGTAGAAGGTGGTGAAGAAGGGCCAAATGACAATATTGCTGATTGAAGAGCAGAACTTCATGCATATTTAGCGAGAGGAGAAATACCAAGAAACAGATTGGAATCACACAAATTAAAGAGTCGTGCAACAAATTATGAATTAAGGGATGGGATATTGGATAGAAATCATTTAATGGACCATCACTTAGATGTTTAACACGATAGGAAGGAGATAAAATATTAAAAATGTTGCATAGTGGGGATGCTGGCAACCACAGCTGAGGAAGGTGTTTGGCGTATAGAGCAAAAATACAAGGTTATTATTGGCCATATATGCATGAATATGCAAAACAAGTATCAAGGCGTTGCGAAGATTTCCAGCGGCATGGAAAGAGAATACATGCACCTGGAGCACCCTTATCATTCCTCATCCAGTGTGTGGCCTTTTGGAAAGTGGGGATTAGATATTGTGGGACCATTTGTACCAGGATCCGGACATAATTGTCGTAATGGATTATTTCACAAAATGGGCAGAAGTAAAAGCAGTACAGCTCATTCACGACAAAGACATATTTACATTCATTTTTGAAAATATCATCTGCAGATTTGGAATTCCAGCACAGTTGGTATCTGATAATGGGAAGCAATTTGAAGGGAAGAATATAGAAATGTTGCTTAATGCATTTAAAATAAAATGCGGAAAATCCACCCCTTTATACCCACAGGCTAATGGGAAAGCATAGGAAACAAATAAGACAATCGCAGATATATTAAAGAAGAAGTTGCAGGGATATAATAGAGCATGGTGCTAACAAGTAGATAATGCAGTATGGGCTTACAACACAACTAGGAGAGAAGCAACTGGAATGTCACCTTTCTGTATAACATATGGGGTTAAGGCAGTGTTACCAACAGAGAGTCCTGGGAGAAGAATCTTAGTGCTGGAATGATCCTAAGCAAATTGGATGAATTAGAAGAGAAGAGAGAAAAAACTTTACAGCATATGGAGGATTATAAGCGGAGATTAGCACGAGAATACAATAAGCATGTCAAACCACGTGAATTTCAGCCAGGTGATTTGGTTCTTCGCGAGACGCCAAATTATCAGCGAGAAGGTGGTGGAAAATTAGCGAGAAAATGGGATGGACCTTACATTATAAAAGAGATAATTGGAACAGGGGCATACAAATTGATGGATCCATAGGGTAAAGATGTTGGTCAAAGACTTGGTAGACCATGGAATAGGCTATATTTAAAGAAATATTACCCATGAGGAACTTTGAGAATCCCTAGTTGATGAAACGATGTATGATGCAACAAAGTAGGTATTAACAAAAAAAAATTATGAAAAAATTACTGCGAGATTATTCAAGATCAAATAAGAATGTGCAAAAATTTCGCAAGAAATGATCATTTAAGATCCAGAATGGGACGAACCTTTATGGCGTACACCCTAGTTCGCGAATAAAATTTCGCAAGAGGAAAATGTAAGACCTAAAGTACGTCATACAAGGGGGTATCTATTACATGACTCAGAGATAAGGTCACACCGCTGCTGGAACTTGAGTCATGAAGATTTGGGGTCAATGCAAGCCCATCCAGGAGAGGCACCTTGGATTCTCAACTTAAGCATATGACTTGAGTTGGGCGACTAAGGTAAGAAGGACTCTCCTAAGGGGTGCAGAGTATGGCCAAGGCGCCGAGGTACACGGTTGAGCCAAGAGTGCCCGGGACGGATGAACCTACCCTGTTCATTCTTGGCAAGTCTTGGCTATGATGCACTCGGCCCGAAGAAAACCCCACTTAAGGTACAGTCTCATAACCATAAGCCATATAGGCAAAATGGATAAGATGCTGCGAACACAACTGGTTGTTGTTAAGACTGGATGAGAGGATATAGTCTTGTATGGCCGATGTACGTATCCTTGAAAGGGAAACCAGGGGGAAGATAAGGGCGGCACCCTCCATTAGGGAGCTGATAAGTGTCTTAAGATGCAAATGTCATGAGACTTTTTACTCACGAGAGTATTAAGACTTGTCATATTTGTGCAACATTCCTGAAGAGGCAATAATACAAAAGAGAAGATAAGACGAGATTAAGGGGTCATTACATGCAAGTGTAAAGACATCCTGCGATTTTTTCGCACGACGGCAATGTCATGGGGCTTTAATTTTGCAAGAAAATTTAGACCTATCATATTGTCGCAGCAAAAATACAAAAGAATAAAAAGTTAAAGAAAGATTAATGGGTTTCCACATGAAAGTGTAGAAACGTCCTGCGATTTTGTCGCAATACAAAAGATGGCAAAATAAGACCTTTACCTAGGAAGGCAAAATAAGACCACATAATAAAATAAATTCCTTTTATAAAGTATTAATCACTTTTCATGCAGATCATATATCACAAGAAAGATAATGAGGGGCAAGTATGGGAATTAATAAATAAGATGTCATTATATTTCTCGCAAGATGTCGTTATCTTTCTCGCAAGATGTCATTATCTTTCTCGCAAGTTCTTAAAATACCAAAAGCAAAATTGATTCCAAAAGAGGTCCAAAGTATATTGTTCGCAAAAGGAGAAAGAGTAATTCAAGAAAATAAAACTAGAATTCAGACTTCAAGATCTTCTTCACCAGCTTTATCATCTTCGCCAACCTTATCATCTCCACCAACTTTATCATCTTTGTCAGTGTTTTCCTTATCTTGGTCGACTCTGGTTTCTTATTCAGTTGGCTCATCACCAGCAATTGTTTCATCACTAGCATCTCCTTCCTTAGTAGGGATTTCTTCTTCTTCTTCTAAAATTTCTTGGGAAACGCTTTCCTCACCACTTTCATAATCAAAATCACTATCACCATCACGAGGAATTTCATATTCATCTACCTCTAGAGGTTTGAGTGATACAGGAGAAAGAGATTTGGACAGTGAAATCTCATTCACAATAACTTCAGCACTGAGATGATCTTGGCGAAGGAAAGCTCTGTCACGGTTTCTAATCTCCATGTTTTTTAAATACTCAAGATAACCATACTTTCTTTCTGCTCGATCGCGAGAGCGGGAAAGATGAGCAGTAAGCAAACCATTTTCTTTGCGAACCTTGGAAAGTTTAGAATCCAAAGTAGAAATGGAAGACTGAAGCTTTCTTTCAGATTCTGCGAAAGGTAAAAACAAATATTATTCAGGCGAATACCTCGCAAGGGAAATATTGCGAAGAAGTTTTACAAAAGAAAGATGTTTGAGGCAGTCAAAATGACTACCTTCCTTTTGAGATATTAGATTTTGAATTAGTGCCAAGCAAGTATTCTCCCAATGACTCATGACATCATCAAATTTATCTCCAACTAAGCCTTTTAGACAAGGTTTTAAATTCTTTTCTTTAGAAATGAGAAAATTGTTTTCCTTCGCAAGAGAAGAGTAAGATTCTTCTAATTTGGAGTACTGTTCTTGAAGTTCATTTGCTTTCACACTTAAAATTATCCTACCCTGCATAAGTGAATTTTTCTCAGCAATAAATGATTCAGTTACTTCTTTAAGTTCAATTTTCAGCGAGCGAAGAGATTGTTCTTGAATATCACACACTTTTCGGAGAACAATTAGTTTCTGCGAAGAGATCGCCACCATATTTGATAGAACTCGCTTCTCTTGATATAAAGTTTTATTTTCATCTGATAAAGTTTCCATCTCTAAGTTAGCTTTAGTCAAAAAATAAGAGAGACAAGATATTTCGCTGCTTAATGAATTTTGCTCTTGAACTAATTGAGTATTCTCTTTGGTAAGATTATCTATTTGATCAACAGAGTATGTATAAATATTATCTAATCGGTTATATTGTTCCATCCAACTATCTCTATCAACGCGAATTTATTCAGCGGCAGATTCAAACTGAAATCTCTCCATCAATCGTTTCTGGATTAAAGCTTAATAAGAAAAATAATCCTTTAAGAATGAACAGCATGAAAAAAACAAATTTGTTAAGAGGAAAGTTAAGAGCGAAGAAAAGAAATTCATACCTTTTAATTCATTATTTTTCTTGCGAAGAAGTTCGCAGTCCAAAGAAGCATTTGGAAATTTCTGTTGTTCAAGACGAAGAATCTCCTTCAGGACTTCAACTTCCTTCTCTAAAGATGTTTGCGAGGCTGTCCTATCAGAACCAAGATATTTACCTAAAATTTCGCAGACACCAGATTTGACAGGATATATAGACGACCAATGCTATCTAAAGCCTGGCATAGCTGCTACTCGTCTCACTGTCGGAGCAAGTGAGGAACCGAATGATAGAAAAGGAAAGAATTCTATCCATAGGATGCGTACTTGAATATCTCAACCTGGGGCTAAGCTTCGACAATAATGGAAGGTCGGCTCAGCTTCTTTTATCACGGCGTAAGGAAGAAAATCCCTAGCATACATTATTATCAAGAAGGAGATCGTTAGAAGAAAGGAATTATGTTCCTGGCGTCAACTAAAAGATCAGATAATACCTTTAAGGCAAGAGCCACTCCGTCTGCAATTTCCTTAGAGAAATGGGGAGACTCAGATGAAGAATAAGTAACAATAGAAAGTTGACGATCGTCATCTTTTGGTAAAGATACGTCATTTGAGGGTAAGGTGTGAGGCAGATCAAGGGTTGAGATTATGGTGGAATGAACTTGAGAAGTATTGGTTGCAGGGGAGGAAGAGATTTCATTCGCAACAGGTTGTGTAATAGGTATTTTATCTGTAAAAGGATTAGTTAAAACATCAGAGCTTATTTCGATAGCTTCGCAAACATGAAGTGGAGGTTCAGTTTGCGAAGAAGAAGTTGAAATACCAAGTTTGGGAAAAGAAACAGAAACTTCAACAGTTTTATCTTGGCGAAATTTCTTGGGAGGTTTAGTGGCATCCCCATCACCCTGTGAATTACAACTCAGATAAGAAACAGAGGCAACAATATTGTTATTAAAAAATACATGTTTCTTACTGCCTTGTCATTCGCAGACTTTCTTTTTTTCGCAAGAACCTTGGGATGCGATCCTTTGGGAGCATTAGGGTTTTGAACTGCAAATTTGGTACTGGAAGTATTTTTGCTGAAACAGAAAAAGTATGGGAATTACACAAAGAACAAACAAGATGATCTCAGCAAAACAAAATCAGTTTCAGCAAAATCAATAAGAGAAAAATAAGAAGAACTAACCTTGGTGACTCCATGGAAATAGAAGATAACAGTAGAAGAAAATGAATTTGGTAAATAAGGGAATTTGAAGATGATGAAGATTTGCAGAGGATATGAAGATGAAGAAGATGAAAAAGAAATAAAAGAAGAAAATTCGCTTTCTTCCGGATCCCTCTTTAAATAGGCAAAAGGAGATGACCGGTTATGATAAAACGTGCCAGTAATTAAAGGAATATTCAACACGTGTTGACGGTTATGCTTAATCCACGGAGCCTTGTCGATGGAAAAAGAAGTTGAAAGAAAAAATGAACAACTGTGGTGTTTTGAAGAACAATTTCTCATGACATTCGCTTCTTCGCAGAGAAGACATGAGAAGAGGCAAAATGTAGGACCAGAATATCGCAGGAAGGACACATTTGCGAAGTTTAGCTAACAACACTTTGCGAGCGTCGCAGAATGATTTGAAGAATGACGTAACAGATGACGATTGTAGAAACATGAGAAAAGTGTGATAACTTTGCAATGTTTAAGAGTGTTTGCGAAAACTAACAATATAACTCTTGCGAGAATGTCGCAAGTCAGATCCTAAAATAAAGGACAGGTTAGCTGTCATCCACTATGTAATTCCCTATATAAAGAGTTGAATAGGCGTAAGGAAGGGAGAGAGATCTATTTCGAGTGTTGAGCAAGTCATTAGGAGAGAGAAAGTTTAAGGAGCAGTTGTACTCTGGTTTTCTTCCATTTTCTTATAACATTTCTGTGAATCAATTGATAAAAGTGTTGTTCTTAATCTCAGAAAGACGTGTTGATTATTATGAATTCGTGTGAGGGGTGTAGTGTGGGATTTCCTGCTACTACAGTCATCATTATCCTTTTTATTATCTGAGTCATCAGAATTGTCATCACTGGCTTCCTCTTTATCAGAATCAACAACGATGGAGTTTGGATAAGCTTCAGGATCATCATCTGAGTCTGAGTCATCTTCCGCTTCAATTTCGGCTTCATTCTACTTCGTGGTCTTCTGAAACTCTCGTTCATATCGATTAGGCTTAATCTTGCGCTCTAGTACCTCCCATGTATCCTCTTCTTCAGAAGCATCATCATCAGAAGGCTTCCCGTCCAAGAATTGACGTCTCTCTTTAGCCCTTTGTGTTTTGCGCCGGATTCGATCCTTTTCACGCTGACGAGCCTGTTTTTCATCATCCCCAGCTTTTCTTTTCCTAAGTTCAGCAAAAGTGACCCTTTGTTCATTCAAGGGTATGCTAGGCTTCGCTCCCTCATTCTGAGTATCCCTAGCTTTCGATTTCACTACAGGAGCTTTGGAATCCTTATCAGAAGAGCTAGAGGAACAAGAGGAATGCCAGTAATCGTAATCTCTGTTGTCGGACATTTTCTGAAATCAGAAGCACAAAAGATTACCAACATGCAAATAGATCCATCGGCAAAAATGGTAACTCTTAACTCTTACCTTTTACGCTTCCACTAACGGTAGTGATAGTAATGCTAGGGTTAACACTCCAAAATCATTCGTCTCTTCGAACCTACAAAAGACATTCAAATACTCAGATTTTTCATAAAATGAAGATTTCTACTGTGTGAACATTCACCATGGAATTATGAAAACTAAAACATTATTTCATCATAAATAATTGTTTACTTATAAGTAATACTACACAAAACTCAAGTTTTGATTTTAAAGAAAATAATATATATTTGCATATAAAGAAAAAACGTGATTTACTCACATAAATAAAAATATATATATATATTGACGTGAGTAAGGCTCACGAAAATAAATTTGTGGACGCTCCACGGTTTCAAAAAAATCCATGAATAGACCATGGTTTTATAAAAAAAATCTTTTCCTTCGTATCGTCATACGTCTTTGAAACGAAGGTTTATTCTAATTTTGTGAAAACATACACATTATAAGATAAAGTTTTGGTTTACATGAAAGTTCATAAACAAAATTTAATGACTAGACTCAAGTTCATATATATATATATATGAAGAAGAAAAAAAAAATCTTTCTTCGTATCATCGTCATACTTTAAAACGAAGGTTTATTTCGGTTTTGTGAAAATTCATCTTTTCATGATAAAAATTTGGTTCACATGAAAGATCATAAACAAAATTTTATAACTAATAGACGCACGTCTATTCAAAAAAAAAAAATTTCTCTCGTACGAGCATCCACCTTTGAAACGAGAGTTTATTCCACTTTGTGAAATCACACATACTTAAAAAATAAAATTTTGGTTTTCGTGAAAGATCATAGACAAAATTTTATATCATTAGACTCAGGTCTATTTTGTTTGTTCCTTAAACTAACGAACGAACGAGCGTCTATTCCTAAAACAAGGATTTATTTTCATGGGCCCGGCCCGCGAATCCTAAACGACCAAGGTCTCGTCATCCAAATCAGCGGTTCAACACCAATTTATGTTCACCAAACGACACTCTATCATGCCACTGAGATCTTCATTCAAGTCATGGTATGCTCGTACTATCGAAATCCGGTAACGTCTTAACTTACAACTAAGTTCAATTAATTAAATAGTTGATGACCGGAAAATCACCATTCAATGCTGACTGAGGAACACGGCTCTCCTCACTAAGTAGGGGACTTAATGTAGATGGTGGATTTTCGACAAAGGCAAAAACACATAATTATACGAACTTCTAATCCAGCAATCAGATGTGAGTATTGAGGCACGGGTCTCTCATCAAATCTCTGACTAAGAATATTGTCTCTCAGAGTACATGCAGATATGTAGTCTCTCGTATGGACAACGACATATCTAATGAATACTAAATACTTCAGTAATTATTTCTATATAGAATCACGAGATTGACGACTCCTAGACAGCTTGCTCTGCTAGTATAGATCGATAACGTTTTCAGGATACAAACAACAGTTTTCCCTGACTATATAAAGGATATGAAGCTCCAACAAGCTCATGTCAGAATAATTAATGCTCATAGACAGCTTGCTCTGCTAGTATAGAGCCATCAATTAATTATTCTTAAATTCTTGGATTCATCCATTGAATTTCTGAAAATATTCAAATATTTTATGAAAGTATTCAAATACTTTTATAATATTTCGTTACTTCAATCCATGGTTCTTCCCAGCAGAATTCCATGGGTTAGTAATAAATATTCAATACACGGACATCTGAGCTACCTCCGAGTAAGCCCCGACTCAAATAGTGCAAGTGTACTCGACGATGATGCACTAACGATCACCGTACAAACAAGTATTTCAAAATACGACGAGACGATGAACCTATGCAAAATAGGAAGGAAAATAATAAAAAATTGACCAAGGTGCTGGGAGCATGGGCCCACTGACCGGCCGGACGTGCCGTGGTCAATCCCACGCCAGTTTCATATTTTTATCATATATTTTTGTTAACCTTTCACTTGAACAAATATCTTTCGTTTTGAGGAAACTCCCCAGTTTCATGGTGTTTCCTTCGCACCAAGGAAATAATATAAAATTGGGAAAAATATGGTAGAGACGTGATCATTGGCCAACCGTCCATGTCTTGATCCCAACCGGGCCCACACCTCATGGTTCCTCATTATTTTATTATTATTTCTCTAATTTCATGAAAACTCCTTAATCGCATGATATTTCTTTGATCCCGTGAAAAATAATATAAAATTAAGAAAACCCGTGGGACCGGGCCATAGCCGGCCGGTCATGCCCTAGATGGCCCCACATGTTTTATTTTATCATTACTATATTTTTCATGTTTCCTTAATCCCATGGAATTCCTTGATTTCATGATATTTCCTTCAAATTATGAAATTCTTTCAAATTATGGAAAATACACAAAATACATAAAATTAAGGAAACTTGTGGGACCGGGCCCAAGTTGGCCGGTCATGCCCTAGACGGTCCCATAAACCCCTTAATTTATTATTATTATTTTATGTTTCCTTGATTTTTATGAAATTCCTTGATTTCATGATATTTCCTTCAAATTATGAAAAGTTTTTCAAAATTATGAAAATCCCTTCAAATCATGAAATAACACATAAAATAAGGGAAAACTCACGGGACCGTGCCCTAGCCGGCCAACCATGCTCAACCTGGTCCCACATGCCCTTATTTTATTATTATTAATATATTTGTTTCCTTCATCTCATGGAAACTCTTTGATTTCAACAAAAACTCCTTGGTTTCAACAAACTCTTTGGTTTTATCATATTTCCTTAAAATCGGTCCCACACTTCATGATTCCTTCATTTTTTTTTATTATTTTCCTTGATCTCATGAAGGTTTTGACAGTGTCATCAAAAACCCCTGATTTCTTCATATTTTCTCAAATGATTGCTCAAATGCACATCTGAAAATACCAAAATTCTCAGAATTGAGATACGAACACTTTGATGGTGTGAGCATGTTACCTTGACCGACCAGGGTTGGCTCCTTGGCTCGCAATGAGCCGGTCCCGTGTATTTTCACGGTTTGACCTAATTTGCGCAATTGCACGTATTAGGTTCAAAACTCTTCCAAACAATTTGGAACTTCATGAAACGATCATCATTTGATCCCGTGACCACCCAGGGCCGGTTTCATGACCCCTTGGTCGGTCCCTCATCTCTTCATAATTAATTAGGTTTTATTACCTAAGGCTCAGACAAGCATTTTTCGAATAAATGATTAAACCAGCATTTTATAATTCTTTCATCAACAAATCACCAACTCTTCAAGAGGCCTTGGAGCTTGCTCACACGGTCATACGGGATCTACATGATAGACCCACGGTCCCATGAATATGTCCCTCCTTCATTCCATGGTTAATTTTCAAATAAACATTCAATTGATCAAATTAGGGTTTGTGAGTCCAAGGATCATAATTCCATATTCAAACACTAATAATTTTATGGCGATCTCATGATCAGTATTCTTATTAATTATACTCGGTTCAACTACCAGTATTTTAATTAATATTTTATTTTGGTCACGCTACCAATAATTCATCAGATGAGCAATACTTGCTCAAATCAAGGAATATTGGTTCAACTATCAATATTCAACAAATCAGAGCAATACTTGTTCGCCTCAAATATCAACGTAAGAATCATGCCCACGTTCAATTCACGAGTTTCGGAACATTTTACAAAATCATGTTCAACTCAATAAATACATGGACTCATCTTCCCATTAAATCATGAAGTCAACAACTGACTAAACTAACCACGAGACGTCAATCGTGTCACTTGGGGGGATATCAACTAGGGTTTTGGTCTGGCGGTCTACGGCACGTGTGTTCAAACACACAATGGAATGTGAGAAAGTCATGCAATCATTTGAAGGAATTAACAACGTAGTGGATGGAAAATTAACCTAATCTCTGCACGATGAGCAACTGGTTTCAAACATGATTTCCACTTCCCCACTCTTTGATTACATAAATTGTCACTCTTCATGGGATCATGTGATCGCTGTCGTAGGTGTCAAAAATAATTCACTTTCTCACTCTACTAAATATGAATGAAGTACGTGATAAGAAATAGTTCGTATCCACGGAGAGGCGATTGTTGTTATGCAATTTTCAGATTCTTAAGTAACCAAAATAACCCAAGACTGTGTTTTGTTTTTATCAAAGTAATAAAATAAAGCAAAGCAAATAGTTTGAATAATCAATAAAGAGAAGATATTGGTCACGGGATAGTATCATTCACAAACATGTATTTTAATCAATGATTAGAATTGGTTATTTAATCTCGCAATTATCAAAAGTCCTAGGATATCTTGATCGCAAGAGTATCTCGTTTATTTCCTGATTTTATCACAAACAACATTAAAAGATGCTATTGTGAAATCTGCTTAAAAAACAACCTAAAGTGTAAAAGCACAATTAAGTTTAACTCCCTAAGAGCAATAAGTTCTATGAAATAAGACTAATCAATGCAAACAAACGTGTAAAAGCACTAATTCGTTTTAACAAAGGTTGTGATTCATATGCGACTAAAAAGATGTATCACTACAAGTAATAACCACAAGATGCTACTAAAAATCAGGGATAAACAACTTTTACGTATTGAAAACCCTAATATAGCTATAGAGATGAAAACCAATCCAATTGATTCCGGATTCAACCAAACTAGCATTCAAATCATATGATAATAAAAATAATGAATCATAAATGATAGAATTGAGACAAAACTAATTAATAGAATCAAATAGCATGCTTGATGAAATCAACTTTATCCCATAACCAATAATTGTATTTTATTACTCATATTAATGGAGTTCATCATCATAATATTCAAAGAAAGAAGATGAAACATAAAAGAAAGCAAACCCTAGAAGTAGTTCTCTGCAAAAGCTCCAAGAATAGAATAAAATGTGATCTCCCAAAAGTTGTAGAAACTTCCTTTTTATAGCTCTTCTTGTTCCAAAATTAGGTTTAGTCTTCAAAGTCCATTAGATGGAAATTCAACCGGCCCACAAGTGAGAGAAACCCGTGTAGAAATTCTGTCCCAAAAACGCTCGTCGAAAAACTGGGTTTTTGGCCGAAAATTGGCCGTCGGTAACCTGAGATGCTGTCGCAGTTGATAGAATATTCCGTCAGTCCACCGTTAAAGATAACGATCGTTCTGGTCAGACCGTTAGTCAAGGGAGAAGATTCAACCATTGATTCAGCTGTCTTATTCAGGGCTGAGTGGTCTTAATCACTGAGCTGGATCGGGTCGAATCGGACTCATCTGGATCTGTCATCGCCGTCACGAGTCAACTCGCCGGAATAGAAAATCGGCCGAGTCCCGTTCAATTACAGGACTTTCCGGCCATTGTTTCAGGCCATTCTCTTCACATGTAACACTCCTAGGCATATATATATTCAAGTCATTCATTCAACAACAGCATCAACACTTCTCTATTCTATATCTTAAATTCACACAAACCCATTAATCCATCATCAATTTCTTCTTTGTTCTTTCCAGCGGTGACTGCAGCAACACCTTCATCTGATTTCAACAACGACGAGAACCCATCACTTACATCTGCTGTTGAACAATAAATAAACCAAAACCCATCTTCGATTTGTTCTTAATTTAACTGCACCATCAACCCATCAACAGTTTCTTCTCCAGCTACCACAGAACCCTAACCATTCTGTCTTCGATTCAACATCATCATCAGCTGCTCGTATCCATCCCTTCTCAGACCACCTTTACTTTCAGCACAAACCCGATCTCTATTATACTCTCTCTCTCTCTCTCTCTCTCTCTCTCTGATTTCTTGATTCAATCAGATTCAAAACCTTGGTTCCATTAACACAGCAACTGTAGCAGCTGTAATTCTCCTTCCCCTGGTGTTCTTGATTGTAATAGATGCAAAAAAAAACCTTTTCGATTCTCGAATCTCTGCAACTCTATGATGATTTTATCTCCCATCTTTACTGCTTCAATTTCTCGATCTCAGTTTCCATGGCTGCGCCTCTATTTCAGTTCTAATAACAAATGATTTGAGAACTGATTTTAGGTTAGAAATGATTGGGGTGGATGAGTACACCCCAGTAATAGAAACCACCCCAGAATGGTGCTTATAATGGGTGGTTACTTCTTGATAAGGGTTAACCAAATTTCTAGTCCCCTATCCTTAACTGGTCTATCTTTAGCACTCCTCCAAAAGAGTTGCCCCTTAACATTAACTCGTCTTCCGATAGTGTTTGCCCATAAAATGACAGATTTGTCCCTTTTTGCTCAAATTGAATGACTTCTTCTTCCTCAAAATCTTCCACCAACAGCAGCTATCTCTTACTTCTCATATCCACTTCTACTCTTCAATTTTTACACATCACTAAAGCTGTCATGCTTTTCAGACATATGAATTTGCATCACTAAGACTAAGTCTTATGGGGTGCTAGTCTAGCACCTATATTAGCAGTCCACGTCAGCAAGCAAAATCGCCTAAGTCTTATGGGAGTGCTAGTCTAGCATGCTAGTCGCTGAAACAAAACAGCGTCGGGAGTTATATCATTCCGCGCAACCTACTTTCGTGGAAAAATTTCGTGCTTGACCAGTCAACCCAGTCAATCGCGCTATACCATTCCACGCAACGCGCTGTACTATTAAGAGCAAAAAAAATCGATCTAACCTCAGAAGATCGATCTTCTTCTTCTTCCCATTTTATTTTTTTTCCTCACTCAAAAAAGCTCAAAAAATGCATGTCATAGATCGTGAATTCCATGGATTTTTAGATCAATCCATTTAAAGGGTTTGAACGTCATCAACATTTGAATCATTTGAGATTTGGTTGGAGTGAATCCGTCCTCGAATTCGATTTTGGTAAGATTTTGAAAATTTAGGGTTAATTTTTTTTTTCCGATTATAATGATTTGTTGATGAAATTGATATGTTTTGATGATTGATATTTATTATTTAGATGATTTAGATGATATTGTATGATTTAATTTGAATTTTTGTGAATGAAATTTGATATTGGGGATTAAATTGAATATTTGTGATGAAGTTGAATGATAATTTGTGTAATTACATGATTATAGTGAAAATGATACTTGTAGTATTTTTGATGAAGTTTGCATGAAGTTATGATGAAATTTGTGCGAATTATGATGAAATTTGTATGAAATTTATGAAACTTGTAGTATTTTTGATGAAGCTAAATTTTTATGAATTATGAATTTGTATAATTCATATGATTATGATGAAATGATAAAATGTGGTTGATAGAATTGTGAATTTGTATGAATTATGAATTTGTATGATTATGATGAAAATGATAAAATGTGGTTGATTCTTTTTTTTCTTTTGTTATTGATTGTAGTATGGATATGGAAGGTTGTAGTATGAATATGGAAGACCATTTAGATGCTTTGGAAATAGTTTCGGCAAAGGAAGATAGACATGTATCTAATAATTTGAGTGATAGTCGAACTATAAACTTTAGAGGCAGTTTTAATGAGGTTGAAACGTTGTACAAAATTGTAGTTAAAGATAATCCGATAGCGCAAAGATACTGTGATAATTGTGGGTTTTCTGCTGTCTTTGAGTTTAACTTTTCCAATGCGGATAGAGGTTTAGTTGAAGCCATAGCTAAGAGATGGCGGAAAAAAACCAGGAGCTTCCATTTTAGACAATTTGAGCTTGGCCTCCTTCCTTTAGATTGGTATATGTTAACTGGAATTTCCATTGGCGATCCTACGAAAAATCAAGTAGTTATGCCGGTACTGGGTGATCTAACATTTCCTGCTTTAGATGATTTGTACTTTCAAGATATCAAACAACTTGATAACTAGAACAGTAAGCATAATGCAATATCCCTGGGTATCTTGAGAACCTACATCACCAACAATGTTGAATGTGCAGATGTATTGACAAGAGCATTCTTTCTTTGGTGTTTTGGTCATTTTCTTATTGCGGGTTCTAGCGGAAGAGTAGATAAACGCTGGGTTTTATTACTGGATGATTTGGATAAAGTCGGGGAATATGACTGGGGTTTAGCTTCCTTAGGCAAGACATATGAGTTTCTTGATGGATGGTCAGAGAATGGGAAGGATTTATCTAGCATGGTTATGGTACTTGAGTATTGGTACTATTATTACTTCCGCAACATGCAACCTTTGCTTTGTCAGACACCTTCCGGAGAACACCTTGATCTTTTCCCAAAGGTTATTGTCTTCAAGAAGACTAACATTAAATCAAGGAAGACAGGCCAAAGAGGAGGCCAAAAGGATACAAAGAAACACTCAGTGTCCACTGCAAGAGAACAAATTGACACTAGAACCAGTGCATTATGTATTTGGAAACCATGACTAGGTAGTGAGTATTCTTAGGGAGAACATTATGAATATGCTATGCAGTTATCCAGAGTGAGAGTTGTATTTTATGACCTAGAAAAAAACTACAAAAGAGTTAGTTGTTATTTGGCTGAACGATTCCAGAGGCAGATAGATGGTGTGATTATAGTTCCAGGAAATCCTCCAAATTTGGATAGAGTTGGAGACAGGGAGATTGTAGGTGTATGCGCCGAATATTATTTGGCAGTTACTGAGGATCAATATAACAGGTGGTGGAAGACGCATAGTGTTGGAGCTTATATCACTGAGTTATACCATTCGCAGAATACCGATGAGATAGCAATGGGTAGCCAAGGTGTTCCTATACATTTGTTACCTAGTTATCCGCCTTCTAATTTGATGCCACAGACCTATACTTATGGCACATAGAATGAGCCCCTGTCACAGTTGCCGGATATAGATTTCACTTTACCATTTATCAATGCAGCTGGTGTTGAAGAGCGAGTAGAAGTTCCAAGGCAACGTTGTCCATATAAATTTTCTGCGATGGGTTTAACAATGGTAAGTTCATTCAAATTTGTTTGCATTTTCATTTTAAGTTTCTTGAACGCATCACTAAACCTATCTACTTTATGCTTATAGGATCAGTGCTTCAGTTTTATGTCACAACAATATGAATTCTACATTGGGGCTCATCAATTAGTACCAAGGGAGTCAAGGCGCATTTATGCCTCAAGTTCATGTTCCTCATCCAGCAGATATTATTCTTCAATACCATCTGCATATTCCTCACAACCAATCAATCAAAAAGATCTCACATTGGGTGGTTCATTTAATCAGTGGCCTTCAACTCAAGGATGTTACCATCCTAGTCATGAATATGGAGAAACTACCTCACAACAACCAATCAACCAATCAACCAAGGAAATGAATTTACCGATGCGTTGATGTTTAATACTGAACCTAACATGGTTTATGAAACTCAATCCACCCAACCAACCCGTCGCTACTTTGAGTGAATGAAATTACTTGTAGTATTTTATGAAAACATATGGATTGTTGTTTCTTTTTTATCAAACAATTCGGAAAGTCTTTTCAATCGATATCAAGAAGCAAAACGGAAAGACATTGAACGTGCATTTGGTGGTCTAAAGGATAAGTTTGGTATTATAATGTGAGGTGGGATTATTACCTTATATATTAAGGGGGAAAGAGAGTTTCAGACGGTCTAAATTTGGTAAGACTATTGTTTCACGGGCCGAGTATTATCTTTCTGGACTGTAAGTTGGGTCCAAATTCCTACCAAACGTTCGAGTCCCAATAAGGACAAAAAATAACTTCAGGAAACCACTTCCACGTAACAAGAATTCGCATCTCGACGGCTGTAAATGGAAGAGCGCTTCCAACAGCCAAACTTTGCATTTTACAGCGGATATGAAGCTAATTAAATCTGAGACTGAACTGATTTCTTAATTGGGTGATGCTCAAAACATCCCAATTCGCAATTAAATATTACAATATCCAAAAGCAATCAAGAATTTATATATATCATTAATAATAATCGTGTTTAGTTACTGTAATTAATTAAGAAATTCAACACAAAGTAATTCCAACTATAACACACAGAATCAAACCAGAGTTACCACCACTGCTGCATACAAAATCCGCACACAATATGTGTGTTGAAATGGAATATCGCGATGAGGAATGGGGGAAGATCACGGAACAAGAACCTCAACCGCCAATTCAAGGAAGTGTAAGGCTACCTCCTCAAGTATTGTACAACCCGGCGCATTGGGGGGAACATCGCGAAGAACTCACTACACACATTTGGATACAACATGGAGATGGGTTGAAAGATGGAGATGTTCCAGGTATAGTGATGGATGATGCCTTGCCGGAAGTTCATGAGGGTACAACCGACGTGGACACCGATGACGACCAATATGACCCTCAATAAGATGGAGCATTTTATGAGAATGGAGAGTAAATTTCATACTCCATATTTCAATCAAGCACGTTTTCATTAAGTAGACAATTTAATTAGTTCTTGTAATATTTAACTAGAACTCCATAATACTTCTTCATGCACGATTACAATTACATTACATATTTAACTAGAACTTCATAAATACTTCTTAAATACGTTTTCATATTTAATTAGAACTTCATAAATACTTCTTCATGCATATCCTTCATAACCAAACATCTCCAAAGCGGTGACATGAATGAACGGCATTCCATATTCCGTTTGGTATAAAGTCATAGCATCTTCGCGATTACCATTTGATGCCCTTAATAAAATGAGAAAACGCTTGCAATAACTCTTGATGATTGATAACCGAGTTTGTAGTTGTTTTTTACTTCTTTCATTACCATTGATTCTCACAAATTCTTCAACAAGTTGTACCCAAAAGGAGTTGGTTGTTTGAGACTTGTCGAGAGGATTTTTGTTAATCATGTGAAAACTTCTCACCAAGTCATTGTCTTCGTCAATTGAGAATGCAACCATGCTTGAAATTTAAATTAAAAATTTAGGAGTAGAAGAAGAGAGTGAAACGAAATATGAGTTTGGAGTGGGGATTTTGAGTTCACATATTGAGTTTATATAGAGAAGAAGTGATATGAGTTTGGGATGCACAATGTAGCCGTTACGATAAGCGCAGAATGAAAAAGCGTGCCACGCGGAACAATTAAGCGCTAATCTTCTCAGCCATCAGATCAAGATGACCGTTGCATTTTCAACGACTCAGATTTAATGCCCGTTTGAAACCTCAACAGTTGTGTTTTCAGGCTTCCCTATAAATTGAGAACCACTTCTCCTTCATCCCTCACACCAAAATCAATTGATTCTCTTCTTCATTGATTTTCTTCTTCTTCTTCTTCTTCTTCTTCTTCTTCTTCTTCTTCTTCTTCTTCTTCTTCTTCTTCTTCTTCTTCTATTTTGTTCATACAAAATATGGCACACTTTCAAACAAAAGAGGATGAAGCACTAATTATCTCTTGGATTATAACAAGCAACGATCCGATTAGAGGAAAAGATCAAAACTAAACTAAACTTTGGAAGAGAATTATGCAAGAGTTCGTTAAAAGATGGCCGAAAGGTACGAATAGGGATAAAAAAGTCATTGCAATCAAGGTGTAACACGTTGAGAAGCGAAGTGAGGAAATATGTTTCATTCGTAAGACCTTACTTCCGCAATAAACCTTCGGTATTGCAACCTCCAGATTATGTAAGTACCGTTAAAAAAATGATATTTTTTTTTATTCCAAATATATTTCATTCATTCATAAGACACTAATACATTTTTTTTCATTTTTTTACACAGTACCACGAAGGAGCACAATATTATAAAGCAGCAGTCGGCAAAAAATTTACACATGATTCGGTTTTCCATCTCCTGAAGACCTATCAACCGGATTACAATCCAGAGTTGAATAATGATGTTGGACCTAGCCAAGAAACTCAACCTAGTCAAGCAACTCAACCTAGTCAAGCAACTCAACCTAGTACTTTAGATCCAGAAACTACGGATGAAGATTTGGAGGATATGGAAACGTTTGGAAGCTCGCAATCAACCCAAGGTTCTGATACCTCAGACATATCGCGTAGAAGACGCTATTTCGAACAAACAGATGATGTTAGAAGTGGCGAAAGAGATAAGGAAAAGAAAAAGGTTCGTGAGGCTAAAGAATCGGAGAGAGCGGATGATAAAATGGACAAGCTCATACATCTTCTTGAAAATGCACAAGCACAAAGGGTGGCAAAGTATGAAACCGAAGAAGCGTTCATTAAGAAAGATTTGGAAAACAATACAATCTTGGCACAAACCTAACAAAGGGAATCCGACTTGAAGATCCTATGCCAAAATTTGAATGAAGTACAACCTTGGGAGATACCCCTTTACAAGAAATGGAAGAACGAGATTTTGGTTCATAATGGCTTTGATCCAATCCTCTAAATTATGAGTGATATTTTAGTTATTAGAAGTTCATTTACAAGTTTGAATTAGAAATAGGATTTCAATTTCAATGTACTTTTTAAATTTTTAGAAGTAGGATTTTAATTTTAATGTACTTTTTAAATTTTTAGAAGTAGAATTTTAATTTCAAAAAACATTGTAACATTGTTTTGCAATGTAATCAAAAAATTTATTAGTTTGCCAAATTTTAAGATTTTGAAACAAACAATCGTTGGAACAAATAGTCAAACTTTTCAAAATTCAAAATTTGAAAACATAAATGTGTGGTGGTGTAACATGAGTGTGAGAAAACAAATAATGAAAACTGTATAAAATTTAATTATTGAACGAGTGAAAAGTAAAAAAAAAAGGTCAAGCGCGGAATCATGCGGCGCCAAAGATTTTCGCGTAATGGAAACTCGCTATGTGCTTGCGCTAGACCATTCCGTGCAGATGCTTGGAATATTCTTCTGAGCGCTGTTTCGTTCCGCGAAAGTTATTTTTTCCAGCGATGAATCATTCTGTGTATCAATCAAGCATACTACTTCACATGCTAGCAACTGGTAGGAAAGAGAACTAATGTTAACTTTTTTGTCACACTTTTTTTTTGAATTGTTACACTTATGTACTGATCTAGCACCTCCAATCTATCCCATAAGACTTAGTCTAAAGCTGACATGCTTTTCAGCCAGAGATGAAGAAATAGAAGCAAATAATGAGAAATAATCCACCTCCAACACTTGGACTTTGTTTCTTCTTCTTTTGTTCCAAATGACTCCAAAGTACCTGAATACTCAAAAACAAACATAAGATACATATTTTACAAGAAAACTAAGCAAAGAAATAAAAAAAAAAATAGATAAATATCAAGGTGTTTTAGACACCTATCAAATTCCCCCACACTTAGACTTTGCTAGTCCTCGAGCAAATTAAACAAAATAATTATGAAACATATACATACAACTCCGTCTTGTCGAGGCTACGGTCACTTTTAGCATAAATAACAAGCCTTTGAACCCCTAGGTGTCCCTAGTGGACGAGTTTTAGTCTCGTGAAGGTTTACAATAGGTTTTCCTACAAAACCTATATTTCCAACTCCATCTATTTGTGACAAATCAATGAACGAATCCAAAATGACTATATGAGGAGGTACCTTGCGCAAATTCAATTCATATATAAGTAAATAAATCTCTAATTAGATAGTCGAACAAACCATAATACTCGGAAACTAACAAACCACAATCACAATGAAAAGATTAAGAAGATGGATATAGATGTAGATGTTGGCGAATGTTGACAAGTGATCGATGTCTCCCATATCTGTCTGAAGGTCACTGCCAAGATGAACCTATGCATCCTATCGGATTGTGCTACTGGTCCTAATTCTAGTGTCAACACACTGGCATATACAAGGGAACCAGTGGTCAACAATCTTATTTCTACATCAACTCAACCGGCATATACAAGGGAACCAGGAGTGACTTTATTCAACAAATATAATCTTTTCTTTTCTTTTTCACTTTTTTTTTAGACAACATGATTAGATCTTTTAGATCCAAGCGCATGCTTCTTGTCAACAGATTACATGATAGTTCCCTTGGATCCTGCATTCCACGCTTGTTTAGGCGACGGAGACAGGGAGAACACACACATATTGCTATCCAAGTGTCATTTTTATTCCGTTTGGTCTAATTGGTCGGTCTCTCTTTTTATTTTTAGCAACTCAATCACTCTATTTCATCCTAGCAGTAATAACAAGTCGATGTTTAGTGACCCACCAAAGCACTAAGAGAACAATAGATAAATATGGAAAAATAAAAATATAATGTGATATGGTGATATTCCGAGATATGGTAACAACTATCATGTTATTTGTGATTTCTGAACTATGTTCATCCCTTTAGTTAATTGGTTCCTCAACTCCTGAAATCAAAATGGTTCCATCCACTAATGGTGTCATCCTAAAGGCACAAGTTTCTAGATTTCGGAGTTCAAAAAGCACAACTTTTTTCTTGGTTTTTCTATTTTTCTGATTTTTTTTTCTAATTTTTTTTTTTACTAAAGGCATAAAACAAACTAAAACAAACTATACAAACATATAAATGCTCCCCCACACTTAAACTTTACATTGTCCTCAATGTAAAATTGAATCATCCAAAGAAAGTTCAAGGTGGGAAACTCCGCAAATGATATGCAAAAACAAGAAAATAAAGATAAAATGCTTAAAGAATAAAAATATAAAGGTAAAGATACAAAACCGGTGGGTTGCCTCCCACTTAGCGCTTGGTTTAAAGTCGTCAGCCCGACTTGCTCCTCGTTTGTTACGCCTTAGCCGGCTTCCAACACATTATGTAAATCTGATTGAATGGTACTTGGGTGTTTCCTCGCCTCAAAGATGTTGAAATGTATGACTTATTCATCGAACTCCATAGTCAAGGTGCCATTGTGGACATCAATCTTCGTTCTAGCGGTACTCATAAATGGTCTACCCGACAGTAAAGGTGTAGACGAGGATGAATTCACATCACTCATGTCTAAAATGTAGAAATCCACTGGAAATATTAGTCCTTTTACCTGCACCAAAACATCCTCAACAATCCCTTTAGGGTAAACATTAGATCTATCGGCAAGTTGAATAACTATGTCGGTTTTCTTGAGAGGACCAAGATTTAAAGCATCATAAATCGAAATAGGCATAACATTAATATACGCTCCTAAATCTAACATAGCTTTTGCAAACCTTGTTTTACCAATAGTGCATGGAATAGTGAAACTACCGGGATCTTTCAATTTAGGTGGGAGTTTATTTGTAAGATACGCCGAAGCGTTTTCCCCCACACTCATTATCTCATTACCGGTTAGCTTGTGCTTGTTAGTGCATAATTCCTTTACACACTTTGCATAGCGAGGAGATTGCCTAATTACTTCAATGAGTGGAATATTCACTTGGACCTTCTTAAAAACATCCCAAATATCCCTATCTTGTTCCACCTTCTCATTAGCTTTAGCGAACCTTCCAGGAAAAGGTAGAGGAGGAACATAAGTAGAAACAAGAGGTTTAGAGTTGGATTTAGTTACCTCGGGGGTTTGGGGAAAATATGCATTCTTTTCCTCCAAAATTGGCTCTTTTGGGGCTTCTTCTTCACCCGAATTAGTAACTTCAGGTAGCACAAATTGTGTACCACTTCCCAACTTAATAGCATTGACACCCTATCTTGAGTTAAGAGGTTGGGAAGGGAGTTTCTCACCATTTTGTGCATGCAACTGATTAATCTCCTCGGCCATTGAACCAACTTGTGTTTGCAAGTCCTCGACCACACCCTCCGTTCTTTGCATAAAATATTTCAGCAACTCTTCCATACTGGACCCTTGATTTTGAGGTGGTTATTGTTGTGGAATTGTTGTTGTTGTGGTTGACCAACTTGTGATTGCAACTCCTTAATTGCATTATCCATTTTCTGCTGATTTAAGTTCGCTAGTTGTTGATTTTGTTGTACCACGAACATTAGAGCCTCCACCAAAGTAGCCATCTTTTCCAATTCTGCATTATGCCCTTGTTGTGGTTATTGCACTTGTTGTTGGAACTCATTCGGATGGTTGTAAACAAAACTTGCACTTGCAACTTGCTCGTAAGTGTTGGAGTAAATACCATACGGATGAGTTGAGAATATAGCATTGACATGCTCAACGTTCTCATAAGCTGCACGTGATGGTTTTACAACCACTGCTGCAATTTGTTGCATCATTGCCATCATATTGCTCATTTTTTGACGTAATTCAATAATCTCGTCAACTTGATTAACTCCCTTGGTAGGTGGTTTTGATCCACAACTTGAAAATTATTGAGAATTTGCTTCCATACTCTCAATCAACTCTCTAGATTGTGTCACCGTCTTGTTCATAAGTGCACCACCACTTGCAGCGTCAATAAGATTCCTATCACTTGCTTGGAGTCCTTCATAGAAGTATTGTATGATCATTGCGTCACTGAATTGGTGATGAGGGCAGCTTGCCACCAATCTCTTGTAACGTTCCCAGCATTCATACAATGTTTCACATTCCATCTGCATAATTCCACTTATCTCTTTACAAATTTGAGCCGCTTTAGATGCAGGAAAATACCTCTGGAGGAAAAGTTTCTTCAAAACTGTCCATGTCGTAACACTACCAGGTGGAAAGTAATATAACCAATACTTAGCTACATCAAGTAAAGAGAAGTGAAAAGTATGCAACATTCCTTCATCCGCATCAGCACCATTAGGTATCATGCTTGTGATTAACCATTGGAACTCCGTAAGATGCTTGTTTGGATCTTCCCATGCGAATCCATGGAAATTTGGTATTTGACTAATCAACCCTGGTTTAATATCAAAAGTAGAAGTTCCCTCAATTCAATATTGTTGTTCATCCAACTTCTGGGAAGCTAACTCCTTGAGTGTGAGATTTGCATCACCCATTGTTTCTTCCGGTTTGTATTTCAGTAGGGTACCTGAAACACAATTCTCAAAACTAAGTCAGAAAAATGAAGCCAGAAATAAAAAGCAAGGATAAAAGCAAAAATAATAAAAAGAAACTAAAAACTATATAACAAGTCGAATGCCTCCCCGGCAACGACGCCAAAATTTGATCGCTGTCGTAGGCGTCAAAAATTATTCACTTTCTCACTCTACTAAATATGAATGAAGTACGTGATAAGAAAGAGTTCGTATCCACAGAGAGGTGATTGTTGTTATGCAATTTTTAGATTCTTAAGTAACCAAAATAACCCAAGAGTGTGTTTTGTTTTTATCAAAGTAATAAAATAAAGCAAAGCAAATAGTTTGAATAATCAATAAAGAGAAGATATTGGTCACGGGATAGTATCATTCACAAACATGTATTTTCATCAATGATTAGAATTGGTTATTTAATCTCAGAATTATCAAAAGTCCTAGGATATCTTGATCGTAAGAGTATCCCGTTTATTTCCCGATTTTATCACAAACAACATTAAAAGATGCTATTGTGAAATCTGCTTAAAAAGCAACCTAAAGTGTAAAAGCACAATTAAGTTGAACTCCCTAAGAGCAATAAGTTCTATGAAATAAGACTAATCAATGCAAACAAAACGTGTAAAAGCACTAATTCGTTTTAACAAAGTTTATGATTCATATGCGACTAAAAAGATGTATCACTACAAGTAATAACCACAAGATGCTACTAAAAATCAGAGATAAACAACTTTTACGTATTGAAAACCCTAATATAGCTATAGAGATGAAAACCAATCCAATTGATTCCGGACTCAACCAAACTAGCATTCAAATCATATGATAATAAAAATAATGAATCATAAATGATAGAATTGAGACAAAACTAATTCATAGAATCAAATAGCATGCTTGATGAAATCAACTTTATCCCATAACCAATAATTGTATTTAATTAATCATATTAATGGAGTTCATCATCATGATATTCAAAGAAAGAAGATGAAACATAAAAGAAAGCAAACCCTAGAAGTACTTCTCTGCAAAAGCTCCAAGAATAGAATAAAATGTGATCTCCCAAAAGTTGTAGAAAACTTCCTTTTTATAGCTCTTCTTGTTCCAAAATTAGGTTTAGTCTTCAAAGTCCATTAGATGGAAATTCAACCGGCCCACAAGTGAGAGAAACCCATGTAGAAATTCTGTCCCAAAAACGCTCGTCGAAAAACTGGGTTTTTGGACGGAAATTGGTCGTCGGTAACCTAAGATGCTGTCGCAGTTGACAGAATATTCCGTCAGTCCAACGTTGAAGATATCGATCATTCTGGTCAGACCGTTAGTCAAGGGAGAAGAGTCAGCCATTGATTTAGTTGTCTTATTCAGGGCTGAGTGGTCTTAATCACTGAGCTGGATCGTGTCGAATCGGACTCGTCTGGATCTGTCATCGCCGTCACGAGTCAACTCCCCGGAATGGAAAATCGGCTGAGTTCCGTTCAATTACAGGACTTTCCGGCCATTCTCTTCACCTGTAACACTCCTAGGCATACATCTATTCAAGTCATTCATTCATTCAACAACAACAACAACACTTCTCTATTCTGTATCTTAAATTCACACAAACCCATTAATCCATCATCAATTTCTTCTTTGTTCTTTCCGGCGGTGACTGCAGCAACACCTTCATCTGATTTCAACAATGACGAGAACCCATCATTTGCATCTGCTGTTGAACAATAAATAAACCAAAACCCATCTTCGATTTGTTCTTAATTTAACTGCACCATCAACAGTTTCTTCTCCAGCTACCACATAACCCTAACCATTTTGTCTTCGATTCAACATCATCATCAGCTACTCGTATCCATCCCTTCTCAGACCACCTTTACTTTCAGCACAAACCCGATCTCTATTATACTCTCTCTTTGATTTCTTGATTCAATCAGATTCAAAACCCTGGTTCCATTAACACAGCAACTGTAGCAGTTGTAATTCTCCTTCCCCTAGTGCTCTTGATTGTAACAGATGCAAAAAACCCCTTTTAAATTCTCGAATCTTTGCAACTGTCTGCTAATTTTATCTCCCATCTTTACTGCTTCAATTTCTCGATCTCAGTTTCCATGGTTGCGCCTCTATATCTGTGATAAGAACAAATGATTTGAGAACTGATTTTAGGTTAGAAATGATTGGGGTGGATGAGTACACCCCAGTAATAGAAACCACCCCAGAATGGTGCTTATAATGGGTGGTTACTTCTTGATAAGGGTCAACCAAATTTCTAGTCCCTTATCCTTAACTGGTCTGTCTTTAGCACTCCTCCAAAAGAGTTGCCCCTTAACATTGACTCGTCTTCCGATAGTGTTTGCCCATGAAATGATAGATTTGCCCCTTTTTTCTCATATTGAATGACTTCTTCTTCCTCAAAATCTTCCACCAACAGCAGTTATCTCTTACTTCTCATATCCTCTTCTACTCTTCAATTTTTACACATCACTAAAGCTGACATCCTTTTCAGACATATGAATTGGCATCACTAAAGCTGACATGCTTTTCAGCCAGAGATGAAAAAATAAAAGAAAATAATGAGAAATAATCCGCCTCCAACACTTGGACTCTGTTTCTTCTTCTTTTGTTCCAAATGACTCCAAAGTACCTAAATACTCAAAAACAAACATAAGATACATATTTTACAAGAAAACTAAGCAAAGAAAGCATAAACAATAGATAAATATCAAGGTGTTTTAGACACCTATCATCATGGTGTCTACAATTCCAGCAATATAAATAAGTCTCTGAATCATGATTGAAACGCCAACAAGAAAAACAACGACAAGAACAACAACGATCTCACGTCTCATGGACAACACAAGATCAACAACTTCTCAATTGAGCAATTACTCTCAACTGAGCAATTTCAATCATTTAGAACTTATCATATTCATAATTCACAACACACCTACAATCTTTGATTACCATTGATTCCACACATTTCTCATATTCCCTCCTACAGATCGACCCATCATCTCTTGTGACCGAATTTACTCTGGAACGACCATTGTCTTGGTTTAGGCCGGAGTACTACAGATTGATCTCTCTAATTCAAAGCACTCCCTTCTTTTAGTGCATCTGTGTGAGGTTAAACATTTCGTTCAGTTCAAGGAGTTTCCACCGTATGGTCGTCTCCTCAACTCTGTAAAAACCAGCAAATCGTTTTTCCACATCTACAGGGGCCATGTCAAGCCGCGTTTGGTATGGAACGGTGGGGCCAAGGGCTTGGCATGGTGGGACCAAGGGTTTGGCATACCGTTGGCACATGGTGCGGCTAGCATGGCTAGGGCCAAGGCAAGGTGCGTTTGGATTGGCATGATGGGGCCAAGGGATTGGCATGGACGGTTTGGCTTGGCATGGTGGGGACAAGGGTTTGGCATGACATTGGACGCGTAGGTGTGGCCGGCACGGCTTGTTATTGACACAGTGGTGTGGTTGGCATGGTTGGAATGCCTTTGGAGCGATAGGTATGGCTGGCACAGCTTTCCATTGGTACAGTGGTGCGGTTGGCATGGTTGGCATGCCTTTGGCGCGATAGGTATGGCTGGCACAGCTTTCCATTGGAAAAGTGGTGCGGCTGGCATGGTTGGCATGCCTTTGGCACGGTAGGTGTGGCTGGAACGGCTTTCTATTAGCACAGTGGTGTTGCTGGCATCGTTGGCATGCCTTTGGCGCGGTAGGTGTGGCTGGCACGGCTTTCTATTGACATAATGGTGCGGCTATCATGGTTGGCATGCCTTTGGCGCGGTAAGTGTGGCTGGCACGGCTTTCCATTGGCACGGTGGTGCGGCTGACATGGTTGGCATGCCTTTGGCGCGGTAGGTGTGGCTGGCACGGCTTGCCATTGGCACAGTGGTGTGGGAATTAGGGTTTGGCTTATCGAAAACCTAATTAGTATTTAAAAAAAAGATACCCTGGTAATTTTCTCGCAGACACATTAAAAGGGTTCAATAAATGTGCCTAGTAGAGACATTATTACTTAAATTATGTGACATCACTGTCTGGCTGGGGTTTTACGATTTTAACCCTAAGCTAAAAACCACCATCAATATTAAGTTCCCTGCTTAACTCGGAACAGGGGCATTGTTGCGAGGTAAGCATATGATGGTGACAGAAAAGGGAGAGATCGAAACATAAGTCACGCAAGATGGTCAGGAAAGTCCGACTAACCTTTTTCGAGAGGTAAGGAGAGTTCATGATCTCGCGTTTGGCATCCTTGCATAGATTCTATTTGTGGTGTATACCGAGAAGTGGTGAGATGAGGACCGTAGGTTTGGTCCGGCTATGCATCATCTTGACTGGGTTAGGGAACATCATAACGCTGGCTTGGAAAGTTGGTGCTAGCGCGGCAACTCATGGCGACATATTGGCATGATGGGGCCACGACAATGGAATGGACAACTTGGCGCGGTGGGGTCTTGGTAAGGTGCGGTTTGGTGAGGCAAGGCGTGCATGGATGGCTTTGCATGGTGGGCCAAGGTGAGGCTTGGTTTGGTAATGCAAGGCATGTACGGATGACTTAGCGTGGTGGGGCCAAGTCATGGCGTTGACAGCTTGGTGACTTATCTTCACGGGCCCAGTTGTCTCTTATCCTTACTTGACTCAAATAGGAAGTCCTTTCCTTATTCAAACTCCCAAGCATCACGTCTATAAAAGGGGCCAGCCTTTCCTTTTATTTCACGTTTTCACTTTTTTTTATGGTCGTGTGGTAACAATAAATTGTACGAGCGAATCCAGGTATGTCTTCCAGCACTTCCTCTTTAACTTTCTTTCTTTTTGCTTCTTTGTTGGTGCAAAGCCCTAGTTATAGGCGTACCTTTTCATGACCTTATAGAAAATGTTGTTCTTCTGTGTTGGTGTGAATTCTGGCCGTAGGTATGTTTTGCATGATCTTGTAGTAGTATTTAGGCTTGAATACCATAGCAATGTTGACCGCCCCAACTTACTGTGCAAAGTAGGAGAGAGATAGTAGCTGTCATTCCCTTCCCATGAAAACCTAATTTCTAGGTTTTACTCATTTTCTTGGTGTGTCCTTGTGTATGGTTCCCATGGTGGGGCGCGCCTCCTTGATCGGGTGCGAATTTCCTGCTATAGTATACGACCTTGGCATGAGGCGGTGATGCAGGGCACGTCAGTCCCAATTTCTTTGCGCATATGTATTATGACCTCGAAATAAACTGGCTTGCATCCAGGGTGGATCTCTTTTTTCTGGTAAAATAATTTCCATGCACTTTCCATAATAATTTTTCCTTCGTATTGTTCCATTGTAGTTGTTTGGAAGGTGGAAGTACCGTGAGAGAATCTTCATTATGACGTCACTTAAGAAAAGTTCTGTCATACCAAAAGATATTGGCAATTCCAATCCAAACGTAAGTGATGCATTCTTCACAACATCGGCCACGATTAAGAGAAACCACCCCGAGTATGTGTTGATTCTTCTGACTGGTCCGAAAAGTGAGGGAGAAGACCGGTCGGTTCGTCCAGGAGGCTTAATAAGATTTTGTATTCATAGGAAAGAATATCATGCCTCTCATATCGAACTTAAAATATATGTGAGTCCGTTGCGTCCCTTCGATAAATGGATGCGATTCATGATGAGCCAGGAGCATGTAAAAACCAATTTGACTAAGGCGCAGATCATTGATGTTGTTGCGGCTTCCGCAATGCTTCAGATTAGGAAAGATATTCCAGGATTGGTTGCTTTTATTTCCAGATGGTGTCCGGACACCCACACGACCATATGTAGGTGGGGTGAAATGACCATCTCCTTAGAGAGCGTGGTTGTATTGTTGAACCTTCCCGTAATTGGAAACCTCGATGTTAGGTTGTCTGTATATGAAGAGGAAATGCACGCCGCCCTGGTTGCGAAATCAAAAGGATTCATTCGGAAAGAAAACGAGATGAAGTGCTTCTATGACTGGTGGGTATCTCAGTGGTTTCCTGATGAGTTGGAGTCGAATCAGAAGAATAGTACGCTTCATGTCGCGGCGTTCCTGGCCCTTTGGTTATCCAGAGATATTTTTGATGACGGCTCAGGTAAGAAGGATATAAGGAAGTAACTTGTCAACTTTGCCATAAAATTGGCAAAAGGCGTCGTTCTCCCTATTGGCGGTTTGTTTCTTGGTTCTATGTACGCACACTTGGATCAGCTGGTCTCGGATATGTACGCTTCAAACGGCTATATGAATGTGGATTCGTACATTCATGTCGCCTTTCTTCAGGCGTGGCTGTGGGAGCACTTCGATAAGTACGCCCCAAAATCGTTGGTTGTACTTCCCGACTCTTGGGGGGAGGGGCAGGATACTGCGCTGGTCGAATAGGCGTCCAAAGATTGGCCCGAGCCTGGTTGGATTTATTGACAATGCGTACATGGTTAATTTTCGTCCATGGGCTCCGGTGCATGCGTCCATAACTCGGATCGGTACCTTTTCCCCTGCTACGAACATGTCTTTGTCTTCTGATAAAGAAGATCTGAGTGTTGGAGAGACGGTGTTCATGTGAAGCTGCACGCCCGGTCATGTGCCGTCTTTCTTTCGAGGATCTTGCAAAGAAATCTCTTATAACATCAATAAAGTGGCTCGGCATATGGGTTTTGATCAAGGGGTCCTACTCGTTCATCAGCCGGTTATTCCAGAAATCCCGTTGCCCACTGTTCTCGATGCTAGTGTTCTTATGTCTGGTAAAATTCTCTCTTTTCTGCTTGCGGAACGAAATCTATCAACAACCTCCGAATATAACATATTTTGGAAGGATGATTTTCTCTTTATCCATGGATTCGTGAATGATGTGGTAGAAAACCGTCGCGGTAAGCCTTCCCCTGCGGTTTTAGCGGAACATCCACTATTGAAGGATCCCAAGCGAAAATCCGTTAGCCCGAATGCAGATATTCCCCAAGTGAAGGAGCGAAGTTATAAAAGCCGTGCTGGTGGTTTTAAGTTGGGTCTGACGGCTCTTCCGACTTTTAGTTCTTCCAATATGCGAGTACGTATAATTTTCTTCCTGATTCAGTCGAATTACGTATGTCTTTGTCTTATTTCTGAGCGTTTGTTCTTGTACCTTGCCCAGGGTCTTAGCAGTGTGAACTCCTTTACTAAACTTGCACGTAGTCAGAAGACAACATCTCTTGAGGCGGAAAGCGGCGATGTTGAGCCTGCCCATGGTGAAGGGGAATCCGAGAAGGAAGAGAGTTCGGAGTCCAGTGACGGGGAGGATAGTTTTTCTGGTAGCAGCGTTGAATCTTCCTCCAGTGAGTCCGGAAGTGAATCGGTGATCCTTCCACTTTCTTTCTTTCCTTTTTTTTTTTGAAGCAAAAACCAAGTCTTGATATTTTAGGAGAAAACCGTTCCCGAGGATGGCTTTGAAGTAGGAACCCATACGAGTGAAGGCGTATCCATGCCTCCAATTGCGGAAACCGTGTCGGCTGGTGACTTGAACATTGAAGTTCATCATCCTGAAGACATTGCCACGGCTCAAATGGTGGAGAGTACTCCAGGGACTGCTGGCGCAATTGTAGTTAGGGGTCTCTTTCCGGTTGTTGATTCGGTTGCGGGCGCTACTTTCAACCCCCCGTACCTGGTCCCTTATCCGGGTTATGTGTTGATCGGGGGATTTAGCGTGCCATCCAAACATGCGGTGCTATACACTAAAATATGGGAAAGCTACAGACATATTTCCATAACCAAGAAAATTACTAGTCGATTTGCGCTGCTTAAGTAGGTGGAGGAAGCTTTGTCTTCGATTGACGACATGTGCAATGTGACTGGTCATTCGGTTTCTGAGGATGTAATCTCGAGCTGGAGGTTCCATCATGACATATGTATGAACTTCAAATTCAATGTTCCTTGGTTAGTCGAAGGTTTCTCTGAGGTTGAAAAGTCGCTGGTCGAAACAGTGGAAGGTCCTTCCGCAGACATGGTGAAGAAGCAGGAAGCGGAATTCAAAAAATTATGCAGGCAGCTGAAGTTGAAAAGGGCGGCTCTCCAGAGTATGAGGGAGGCCTTTGCTAAGAGGAGCAAGCCGTTGTTGGAAAACTTTCCTTGAATACATTTTTGTCTTTAGAACTTCTTATATTTAGGGTTTTTTTTTTTTTTTTTTTTGAAAGGCAAATGAAACGCCTAGTTCATAGTTTTGATTTCTTGGATTTCTTGGGTTGATAGATAAATGTTACCTTGATGGTTTTGGATTATTCTTTTGGAATGAATCGTTTAGGAATGAATCATTTTGGAAATGATGTTGTCTTGGTTATGATTGAAAGTGTTGCCGGCACCCTAGGAAAACCATGGAACCTTGTGTTTGGTAGATGACATGGGGTGAAACAGAACATGGCTATTGGTTTTATCATTCCCGTGAAAACTTGGAAAAGCAAACCACGCATCTTGTCTAGGTAGAACTTACTTGGTTTTTTAGGTCTCCTGATGAAAATGAAACCTTCCGAGTGTAAGACCGAGTTTTATGGGAAGCACCGCCGTGATTGTGGAAAGTCCCCAGTCGTTACTAAGTTTCCTGATAACCGAGTCATCGATTCTCGGGCAGATCATTTGCTTCTAACCTCTGGGAAGTCCCCAGTCATCCCTTGTCGTGTCATGATTGATAATCGGGTGGTCTGGTAACTGAGTCGTCGATCCTTGAGTGGATCGCCTGTTTCTACCATCTTGATGTCTAGGTCGAAGCATGAGATCGATGGTCAAAAATTGACATTGTAACGGAAATATCAACCTCCCTCTATGGTCGCCAATTGTTTGAGGGTGAAAACGGTTTCTGCTGATTTCGGTAATTTTGGGTTTGTGGATGAGCAACGAATTTAAACCCTAAACAATGTACTACAAGGGAGTACCTTAGATTCGAGAGATCAATCTGTACAAGTCCGACCTAAACCAAGAAATGGCCGTTCCAGACTTGCTTCGGTCACAAAGTGAAAATGAATGGGTTGGTTTTGGGGAGGGAAGCAAGGATAGTGATGAGACCAGAATAGTTGATTTCTGGAAGAGTAGTTGTTTTCTACGACTTGTATCAGAAAGTGGGAAGCTAGCAAAATAGAAATCTAGCAAATATTTTATGAGTATTGTATTCTCATGACTGAACTTGTTGTTCGGAGGAAATAGGTAAGACCTATTTATACAAGTCGGAGTGAAACGTACTCTGGTCTCATTAAGGAATGGAAAAATGGGTGAGTAAATGGGAGGAGGTGGTAACCGTTAACGCATGGAATTGATGTTCCATAAAAAGGAGCGTTTCACCATTAACTCTCTGTATTTACTAACCGCCTCACCCTTATGACACTTCCTTATGACAGGCGTAGTGCACGCCGCACGCTGTAAATAGCCAAACCAATACCCAAAGAGGATCCCCCAGTTTGTGATATGTGTTGATGTCTCGAATGTTTTTGTGAAAAACATGTAGCATATTGTTGTTGCATGGAAAGTCGAGCTTGGGAGACTTGCTAGATTGGTGATCTTCGATGGTCTATATTTTGCATCTTAAGAGGAAAGGTAGCCGTTGATCGTCGCACACTTTTATTTTTGGTGGCCATATAGGGAAGGCCAGCATGGTGGCGCGACAAGGTTGGCATGCCATTGGTGCGGCCAAATTAGGGTTTTAGGTCAAAGGTTACCATGATTGTCTGGTAACCTTGGACGACTAGGATTTGATCCTGGGATTGAAGGGCGACCTATGATTGTCACACGCCTTCGTTTTGGTAGCCGCATAGGGAAGGCCAGCATGGTGGTGCGGCTAGGTTGGCATGCCATGCCTTGGCGCGGTTTGGCATGGCCAAACTAGGGTTTCGGGCCAAAGGTTACCATGCGTTGTCTGGTAACCTTGGACGGCTAGGATTTTCTCCTGGGATTGAAGGGCGACCATTGATTGTCGCACGCCTTTGTTTTGGTAGCCGCATAGGGAAGGCCAGCATGGTGGCATGGCTAGGTTAGCATGTCATGCCTTGGCACTGTTTGGCATGGCCAAACTAGGGTTTCGGGCCAAAGGTTACCATGCGTTGTCTTGTAACCTTGGACGCCTAGGATTTTCTACTGGGATTGAAGGGCGACCGTTGATTGTCGCACGCCTTCGTTTTGGTAGCTGCATAGGGAAGGCCAGCATGGTGGCGCGGCTAGGTTGGCATGTCATTGGCATGGTATGCCTTGGCGCGGTTTGGCGTGGCCAAAGGTTACTATGTGTTGTCTGGTAACCTTGGACGGCTTGGATTTTCTCCTGGGATTGAAGGGCGACCGTTGATTGTCGCATGCCTTTATTTTTGTAACCGCATAGGGAAGGCCAGCATGGTGGCGCAACTAGGTATGGGACCATGGAAAGGCGCGTTTGGCATGGCACGGTGGGGCAAGGGTTTGGCATGTCGTTGTCACATGGTGCATCTAGCATGGATAGGGCCAAGGCAAGGTGCGTTTGGCTTGGCATGATGGGGCCAAGGGTTTGGCATACCATTGGCACATGGTGCGGCTAGCATGGCTAGGGCCAAGGAAAGGTGCGTTTGGCGTGGCAAGGTGGGGCCAAGGGCTTGGCATGGACGGTTTGGATTGGCATGGTGGGGCCAAGGGTTTGGCATGCCGTTGGGCACGTAGGTGTGGCTGGCACGGCTTGCCATTGGCATAGTGGTGCGGCTGGCATGGTAGGTGTGGATGTCACGGCTTGCCATTAGCACAGTGATTCGGTTGGCATGGTTGGCATGCCTATGGCGCGGTAGGTGTGGCTGGCAAGGCTTGCCATTGGCATAGTGGTGTGGGAATTAGGGTTTGGCTTATCGAAACCCTAATTAGTATTTTAAAAAATATACCCTGGTAATTTTCTCGCAGACACATTAAAAGGGTTCAATAAATGTGCCTAGTAAAGACATTATTACTTAAATTCTATGACGTCACTGTCTGGATGGGGTTTTATGATTTTAACCCTAAGCTAAAAAAAACACCATCAACAATAGTTTTAATCAACTAAACTTGACAAACAAGCTTGAGATAACAACGCTTGCGAGTTCGACCGAGCAGTGCTCTAACAATAATCTTCGTTGAAATATATATAAGTTTAAAGAGAAATTTGCTACAACTGAACCAAGGACTAACTCCCAATAGATGAGTTTTGAAGACAAAGAAGGTGCTTGTCTCGCTCGAGAAAAACGCCTTGAAGTGGATCTAGCTATTGCTCTTGATAATATTATGACGTTGGAAGAAGACTTGAAAAAGTTCAATACTATATCAAACAAATTAACCTCAATGTTAGGAGCAAGTAAAAATCATCGTGATACACGGGGATTGGGCTACAAGGGAATAGATTCTCCAAGTACTAGCAAAGCGGTAAAATTTATCAAGGCTATTGATTCTTCTCAACCAAATGCTTCCACTAATTGTAAAATAGAAATACCTTCACCATCAGTTACCTGCAAAGGGGATGTCTTTTTCGCATATGGAATGAGAAACTTCATGATGCTCTTGTTTGGGCATCACAAGAAGTGATCAAACCTAAATCATATATTAAGGCTAATCCCTTAATATTATGAGTTGTGAACTTCCAACGTTTAAGCAAAAGAATCAATATTGTGATAATCCTAGATTTGCTTATAAACGTTATACGAAGCCTTTTCATAATTATCATGATGATCATCAAAAGGAAAACTTTGTAAAGACGATAACAAGATCCGATGTTCCCAATTAGAGAAAGACTAACTTTCAAAACAATAGTCATTTCAATTCTCTTCTGAAAAATATTGAAGAGAATAATGGGAAGAAGGTTCCGGTTGTTCCTAAACGCACTCAAATGTGGGTACGAAAGAACATCCATGGTGCATTAAGTGTCAAGAGGAATGATCTCCCAGAAAATTCTTTGACAAAAGAAAATGTGAAATCCATGATTTTGGTTACTGAAAATCTCATGAGAAAGTTGGATATGTATATCAAGTGTTCTAAAAGTGATCCCTTTCATAATAATTCAAAAGTGAAAAACAAAAATATGTGGAAGAAAAAACAAACTAAACCAAAAACTACATATGGTGAAGAATCCACAGATGCGGAAAAGTTTATTTTAATCACCTGTGGTGAACAAAAAATTATTCACCCCTACAACTTGATTGTACTGGAAGTGCATCCTCACCAAGAAATGCCCTAGTAAGAAACATGGTGCGGGAAGCACAATAATTAGGGCGCACATATTATGTTGTGTAAGATGTTGAATATTTGCTACAGTCGTAGGATTCATGATTGGATTCTTCTAATAGGTATGTCTATAAACTTGAGAAAGCTTTATGATTCCATTGTTATATGCTTGATGCCATGATCTATCAATATCAAAAACTTTTTATTTTGGTGCTTTATTTTTCTCATAGTGATTTGGTGGAAATTCTAGTATCATCATAATTAATTGTTTAAACATATACTTGAAGTTAAATACCCAATGTTTCTGAAGATGATATTTACATATTTTTTTACTTGTTGAGCCACCATAAAGACATATCCATGCCAAGAGGTTATGTGACCTTTTTGTGATAATAGTTATGACTGTAAATCTCCCTAAGTGGTTGTCATAATTGTCTTTTATGCACCTATAAATTGAAAAGAGTCAATATAGATATATCTGACTCAATATGCACAACATCGCTTGTGAGTCCAGATTGTAATGACTCGATGTGGATATCAATAATTCGTATGCTCCTTTTGGAATTCTTCCTGCCCATCTAACCCCTAAGCAAGAGACAAGAACATGATCCTTGGGATTTTCTACATAACAAGCTAAGAAGGATGTACGCTGGATTATATCTCTAATCATAATGTTTATATATATAAACTTAGGTTACAATTTCTAGGTGTAAAACTCTCAAGATATGATAATCACACATATTATGGGTACATCATTCACCATTAAATAAGAGATAATGGATAAAAGGTGGAGTAATTATGATAGAAAAACCAATGCGGCTAATGATCCATGTACCTTGTGTATGGTTCATGTTTAGTTAACTTGTTCTAGGTTTAAGTTTCTTAAATATATAGGTTATAAGAAACAAACAAAGTCAATGAATCATGACTTTTATTTTTGGTATATTGTAAAGAAGAAATTTTGATTTCAAGTTTGTCTTGTTTAAATCTCCCGAAATATGATTAAAGCAATGGATGTTCATAAATCCTTGATAATCTTAGTTAAGAACGATTTATTATTTAGGAGGTATTTTTGTTTTAAGTTGATCATTTGGTAATTGCTCAAACAATAATATTCATTATCTATGGCGATTAGGAATATTTCGAATTATTTAAATAGAGTTTTCAGAACTTACTTAAATTCTGGACACAAGTTAGGTACGCGTACCCTGGTGGTCTGAGTTCCAGAATGGGTAAGGGTACACATACCCAGTATGCATATCCCTATGATTTGAGTTCGTGAATGCCTATGGGTACACGTACCCCAATGACCTGAGTTCAAGAACTAGTCCTTATGCATGCATTCCCCTCTGCATACCTGCCCAATACTGAACTAAACATATGCTCATAAATAATTCTTACAAATATGTTTGGTATTGCTACAACTCTCATAAACACTTCTAAGATAACTTTGTTCCCTAAATGACTTTATGTTTGTGAATCACGGTTTAAGTCTTGAGTGTTATTGAACACCATTAATGCTTGAATGTTCACCACCTTCTTGGTCCATTTGTGAACATATGATGCATGGTCCTTATGGTGCAAGGAATTCTTTTCATTTGTGAACATATATATGTGCATCTCCTTATTTGTCAAGGAATTGTTTTCATACAATTATGGTTACCATTCTTGGTATAATTCCTTGGTGAAAAGGTTAATTCTTTCTTTCTAACAGTAAATCAAATTTTGTATATTCTTTACATTTGTATCTTAGCTAAGATGATCGCAATACTCGATTTTCATGATTATTCTTGTGTATTGCTTGAATTTATTGAGATATTATTCTTTGTTATCATATTTATATGATTAGAACACCGTCTCATAATGATTTTTCCTCAAAAGTTACGCTTTAAAATCTTACATTCTTAATTAACTACGAGGAGTAAACTTTTGATGATGATGGATACAAATTTATTTGTGAATTTGTTTATGTTCATAAAAATCCTTTACTTATAAAGGTCGTCATGTTGTTCTTTTTGGGAATGACATCGAATGGGGGAGAGTTCAATTTGAACTGGTGCTTAATTAATATATATTTTTTGGGAGTACGGCTGTGGAATTATAGGATATGGATGTACTTTTATGTCTCTGAAAACGTAGGTTATACCAAATACACCCAACTTTTTCGTTTGGAAACCTATATAGACAAAAAATAATACAATTGCAAGTAGACCAAATTAATGATCCTTGAAAATATGTATATAAAGTTAGTATCTCAACCTCTACTCAATTAGTATGTATATAGACACAAGGTCCATGAACCTGATTGTTAAGCAAAGAACTTGGACGATCTCAAAAATCAATATCGAAGATCAATCTAGTCATATCCAAATAATTCAATCGGAATTCTGCCAAGTGATTAAACTTGTTATTTATCTTTCAAGAGACGAATTCTATAAGAAACTAGTCTTGTAATCGATTACAATTAAGCACACTTATCTACTTAGATTAAATACATACAAACCTGTGTAAATCCAATTATAAAGATAAACAATATAATGTGGAAAATGAAAAACACAAGACACCAGAAATTTTATTAACGAGGAAACCACAATAGCATAAAAACCCCAGGACCTCGTCCAGATTGAACACCATACTGGATTAAGCCGCTTCAGACACTAGCCTACTATCATACTTCAAACTGGAATGTAGTTGAGATCAAATCCATCCTCCAAGCATTTTAGTTACAGTCGCGCTCTTTACGTCCCTTGAACCTCACAAGGTTCTACGCACTTGATTCCCTTAGATGGTATCCTTTACATTCTAAGAGTTGTTTCAGCCGAAGTGAAGACTTTTGATACCAATCTGCCTCTAACAAATAAGCCTATTTGATTTCCGTTTAGATCAAAGATCAAGGTGTGTAAATCTGTTTGCAATAGACAAGCTGGCAAACCTCACAAATTAAAAACTTACCACTCCCAAAGAGAATCCTAGATTCTTAACCACCTCTCAAGAATAATTGTCGAAATATCAACTAAGATCAGTCTTTAGATATCTATCTTGAGGAATCACAAAGTCTTAGACAAAGAGAACTTTGTGATTACTATCTTTCTTGCCTGAAAGAGATTACAAAAACCTCAATAACATAAAAAAAGAAAAGATCAGGATACACGAACTATCAAGGTAAATATTTTCGGACCTAGATTCATGAATCCCCAAGCAAATTCTTTTTAGTCGTAGACCTAAAAGGTCAATAGAGGCGACTCTAGAATCAATTAGGACACAATGTGTCAGGGATTGATTTTCCTAGTTGATAGAGATGCTCTATCTATAATTATCAAAGACCAGGGTTAGCTTAGAATTCAAGCTAAGATAACTTGAAAATCAAGCAAAAAACTTAGGTCTTCAAACTACTATACACAAAGGTTCTGTTACTGAACCGTGTGTAATGACTGTTCGATTTGGCAAGTTAGCCAAAGAACTAAAAGTTATTTGATGTTCATTTTAAACCTAAGAAAATAATCATGATTCAAACATATTAAAATAATAAGTGTTTAAGAGAGTTCTAGCAATGCTAAACATATTAAAATAATAAGTCTTTGAGCATTTGCCAAACATTATCGGGATAATTGGTACAACGGTTTTTCCAACCGTAGGGCTTGTTCATGAGTCAAGGTGCTACGGTTCGTGAACCGAGTTTTACAACCTTTCTAGACTATCAAACTCAGTTGACCACGGTTCATGAACTGGGTTCGCTAACTTCTATCCAATTTATCTAACCTATAGAATCAGTTCACCACGGTTCGCCAACCGGGTCCGTGAATTGTTCCCAACTGAACTTGGGGTTTGCGAATTAGTTCGCTAACCTTCTTGTATTTATATATCTCAGATATCTATGGTTTGCGAACCAGTTCGCCAACCTACCCTGAGTATAAATTTCAGTAAGTTCATATTCTCCCTAATAATACTCGAAACATTCCCAAGTGATATAATCATTTGCATGGGAAATTCTTAATTGAACCACAAATTAATTCATATAACTAATATTGTTAAGGACCTTTGAACATCTAATCACTAAATCATATTCCGAGATTTTTTCATAAGATAAGATTGACTCGAAACATCTTCTTTGTATATCTACTATAAGTCATACGACAAAGTCTCAATAGATATAATGATGGTATAATGAGTAAAATAAAATGGTTCAGTCTTCACATACCTAATACAGAAGTTCTCCAATTATATTTGTCAATCTTCGGTCTTCAAAGGTGATCTATGATATTCAACTACTATCCTAACATATCCAAAACTTGACTTAATAGACTATAAATCAATGTTAGAGCACTGCTCGGTCGAACTCGCAAGCGTTGTTATCTCAAACTTGTTGTCAAGTTTAGTTGCATAAACTATAAGTCTTGATTTCTAGTATACTTATAGCTAAGTCTCAGATTAGGATAGAAAGTGCAGTTGAGCATTAGACTTCACGACATTCATCGATCAAAGACGAAGAAATACTAAGTGGAGCTTGTGGAACTTCATCAACAAAAGGTATGTGGAGACTTGAACTCATATATTACAAAAGTATATCTACTTTATCTCCTATTTGAGATAAAAGTCGTATAGATATATAGACTTCAATTATACACATTTGATATTCGAGCTGAGTTTAAGTCACTTACATATTTCTCGAAATATGAGTTGGTAAGCTTTTGCTTTAACCAAGTTCATTTTATTCTTAACGAAAGTCAAAAAATGATCATGTGAAAATCGCCTTGTAACATCTTACATGATTTGCATGAGATAGTCATTTGATGTAGACACGGAATGTTTCGTATTGATCATTCGATCACTTGAAAATTTCTTCGAAGCTAATAGTTTGTGTGAGATAGCTATGGTCGTATTCATAGAATGTTTCAATGATTTAAATCGGAGTTTAAAACACTTAACCATAATTGGATTTAAGCACAGTATGCGTACTTGCATATATGATTGGTCCAAGACCGAAATGTAGTATGCATACCCGTATGCGTACTAGCGAGGTCAGGTAAAGTCCGGGAGCTAGAGTATGCGTACCTGTACGCATACTGGTGAAGTCAGTTGAAGTACGGGTACTAGAGTATGCGTATATGTATGCGTACTGGAATCAACTGAAGTTTGGAAGTGTACGACAGTATGCGTACCCGTTTACATACTGGCAAACACAGTCCAAGTCCGACTACTTAGATATGCGTACCCGTTTACATACTTGAGTGGGTTATGTTCTAAAATTGGTTTGTGCATGAAATACTACATTTATATAATAAGGTGTGACTACTAATTTTCCCATAGTCTACGTAATGTATACAACTCAGAGAATCATATACTAAGTAGTATCGATATCTCAGTTGAACTGACAATGCTAAGTAATAAAAGATACTCAAGACCACAATAACAACTAAGAATACAAATATAATGTAAATGATATTAAGTTATCATGAGACGCATGAGAGTTACGTGGTTCGACTTTTTTTTACATCCACGTGGTAATGAGTGATTGTTTTTATTAAGTTGTGGTGGTTACAAAGATCTTAAATGCTTCCAAAAGTAATAGAGAGAACTCAAGTTGTAGTAATTACTTAAGTTCTAAACATTAAAGAGGTATAAGCTTAAGACTAGATCTTCTTCTCCTGGGTTTTGAATGCCCTTGTTTGTTGGTGAAGCTTGGAATTTATAGACCCTTCTTCTCCAGATATATCTTTGTTGTCTTTGGGTCCATTATTCCCCGATATATCTTCCGTACAAATGGTACCTTCGTTCACCGCATGCTTTCTCCAGTCAGACTCTGCCACCTCAGCTGACCCACATTCCTTCGGGAACTACCCAGCCTCAGTAAAAATGGTACCTTCGTTCACTGCAAGCCTTCTCCAGTCAGATTCTGCCATCTCATCTGTCTCCACATGCCTTGGTAAAGCATGTAGATAAGAGATTATTGCATTAAATTCTGATTGGATATTTCATCTACCTCTGTCCCTTCGCCAGCCGCCTCTCTCTAGTCTAGGTTCTACATTACAATCTTAGCCGTCGAGGTATCCTTACTCGAGATGGGATAAAATAGATCTGAGAAGGGATCCGCTGCTCCTTATACACCTCTATATAGCGAATGATACACAGTTATATTACACGCGGCCACTAGAAACCGTGACACGTGCTCCGCAGAATATTAATATTCATAGTTTGCCCCTTTTCTTTCATATTCTACCGTTTGGTAGGATTGGAAGAAAAAACTCCCATAACGCCTCCATTTTTTCACGTACGGGTTGGGTGGTCCCCATGTGTCTCTTCATGCAATAACTTCCCCTTGAATTTCGAGACATCCAAATTTTTGGATTCTTCAGCCACCTATAAGAAGAGAATGAAAGAACGAATTTCATCAAATTTCCCTTCTCTTCACGAACCGTCACTCTTTATCCCTTTCTCAGAGATTTTTTCGTCACTTCTTCTTCAAATGCTGATTTTCTCTTCGACTTATAAAAGCCCTTACTCGTTCTTCATCGACAGGTTAGTATGTGATTCTCTTCGGCTTTACTGCAATTCTTTGCTTTCTCCATGCTTGATTTTGTTTTTTCTTTCTTTGATTGTTGATGTTATTGCCATATTTGCATATATTGATTTTTATCTTCCCATGCTTCTTTATGTCGTTTGATAACATGGGTTATTTCTCGTTCGTAATTTTGCCATTATGCCATGATTGTTCTTCGTCTGCAACTTTGTCCCTAGTGGTGATAATCCTCCATTTTGTATTATGATGGGATTAAATTGCTTCCTTTGGTTGGCTTTGTTAATCCCATGCCCAAAGTATGCTTGTTTTTGCCCCAAACATGTTTTTGTTGAAGGATTTTTCTTCCGCTGGTGTTAGGAATTATAAGACTTTCGAAGAAGCCTGCGCTTAAAGATCCGAGGCCTAGATCATCCACTGAGCCTCCTCCACGTATGAATCATCTTAATGCTACGCCTTTTTTTACCCCCTGAGGATACTAATATACCTGAGGGAACTGACATGGCTGTGGAAGCTGAGGCAGAAGAGGTTTCTATTGAGGATCTTCCTCCTCCACCCCATTATGAGCTCCAAAGGTTGCAGCTGCGCGATAAATATAGCTATGCTAACTTGTCTTTGACTGAGATCTCCAAGTCTTCCCACCTGCATAAGTTTTAAATCTCCTTTGTTGATGGCCCTTATGTTCCCAATGAATCTCTTATTCAGAGCTTCCTTTATGATGAGAACAATCTGTTGATTAGTGTTGGCCAATTGGCCGCAGGTATGCTTTTGCCTTTGTTTAGTAGGAAGGATCCTTTCTACTATGATATTTTGTCTACCAGGGATGACCCGGTGAACAAAACTGAGGTCCAAGGGTCATGCAATACACTGGTAATTATTGGCACACCCTTCATGAGTGTTGGTACCGTAGCAAGGGTAAGATTACTCTGAAGTCGTATGACCCTTTTTCTGCTAGGAGATCTAAGTAAGAGGATTACACCCCTGCCAACTTCAATGCTACTTATGTTGATGCCATTCAGAAAAGCAAACTTCTTCCTCAGTGTGTTGGACCTCGCCGTATCCATGTTACTGCTAGGAAGATTAGGGAAGGAAATCTCCTTCGTTTGTTGAAGGAGATTGACAAGACTGGGTTGACTGTCATCCCTTACTATGCTAATATTTTCTTGTCGAAGTCTGATCGCATTCGTCTGGACCATGATGGTCGCTGGGGTGTACTCCTTTTCGTGTGGTGGGTCCCTGGGCCTTTAGTTTTACTACCGCAGATCCCAACGTCCCTCGTACAGATTCATCTTTTCCTGCTAAGTATGATGGATACCAGCCTTGGGTCTTCAACCTTTCTACTTTTCACGAGGTAAATTTTGTTTGTTACGGAAGTTTTTTATTTTTCATATTTGTTTTGCTTCCCTTTCTAAGTATTTCTGATGCTTCTTTTGTAGCTTACCCAGACTTCTTCTGCTGGGACTGCTCCGAGATCTGCTGGTAACTACGTAACCACCAGGACAAAAAAAAGGAAGGCTTCGATTAAAGAAACTAAGAAAACACCTGCGTAGGTAAGGATTATAACCCTACCTAAGTATTCGTAGATTCCTTAGTATTTTTCTCCTGATCCTTAGCTTGCGCATGTGTTCTTCTATAGTCCTCCAAGAAGAAAGGGAAGTTGAAGGCTATGATTGATTTTAAATAATTCGATGAGGATCCTAAGGTTGATAAGGAAGAACCAGATGACGAAGACATGGAGGATAATGCCCTTAGTCCCTATTTAGAAGACATTGATGGAGATTTATCCAAAGACAACCCTAGTCCCCTTCATGATGGTTCTATGGAAGGTGATAACCTTCAAGTTGGTAGTGTCTCTTTATTGGTGAGCCGAGTTAGTACACAAGTTGTAACTTTTGCTTTACTGCCGAGGGGTATCCTCGTTTTCTACTCCTGGTGGTTTGCAGCCTGTTGCTTCGGCTACTACCAGTGCCATGGTGATATCTTCCAAGAGTCTTTCATCCTCTGATGCTACTTCGCTTCACTCGAGTGGTTCTTATATGAAGGGTGCTATTCCAGCAGTGGGGGTTAGTAGCTCAGACTCCCAGACGAAGAAGAAGGTTGTGATTTCACTTGCCATATTCTCCTTCAATTCTACGCCCACTTTTTTGGAAAGTGATCACTCTATCTCTACTGCCCTTGCTAGAAAGGATGTTAGACCTCTACCTTTGTCACCCTATTAGACCGTACTGGGTAATCTTTTTTCTTCTGGTGATATGGACTTAATTAGGCGATACTTCTATTCAAGCATTTCTTTCCGTTCCCAGCTCATCCACCATGTCATGTTTTCTTCGTGGTGAGGATTCAGTGCTTGTGTCCCATGCTCGTTCTCAACCGGATCTTAGGAAGGGTAAGTTACCTGAAAACTGAATCCTTGGAAGTTCTGGCGATGCCATCCTTGCAGCCATACTGCGGGAGTCTAAGGGTCCCTTTTATGCTGATGTTGATCGTCATCATTTGGTTGATTCTTTGGAGGTTACTTCAAGATTGGATACTTTGACTGCTTAATACCAAGTAGCCAAGGATTCATTCTTCGATCCAGACTGCCTTCGCTCTAGTCAGAGCTTTGGTAAAATCCGAAGGGCTAGTATCCAAGAGATGGAGGCTTTCATGGATACCTACGCTGATTTCCTTCCCCGTCTTTCCTTCAGTAAGTGGTTCCTGCCTCATTGTCTTGTGCATTGCTTTGAACCTTCATTTTTTCTTATGCTTCGTTGTTTGCAGCTTTGCAAAAAAATCGATGTTGGATGTACTTTGTTCAAGTTTTATAGGGCTAAGTGTACTCACTTGAGTGCTCTGTTGGAGCGTGTCCGTTAATATTATGCCCTTGTTAGTGCGCAACAGTCTTCTTCTGGTGATGCTGCTTCCGCCGCTAAGGTACCTTTATTAGAAAACGAGCTGAGGAAAACTCAGAGGTATTTAGAAGCTTGTATGTTGGCCCTTGAGAGATCCAATAATGCTGCAAAGGTTGCTGAGGAGGGACGCAAGGCTGCTGATTCTACTTTGGCTGATGAATTCTCCAAAGTCATAGGTTCGTTTCTTCTTTCCTTTAGTTTGTTTGCATTTTTTCATGGTAGCATAGTCCTGAGAGAAACTATGCCTGTCATCTGGTAGCTCTGGTAAGCTTAGACATCTTCGGAAACAAGTATCCAAGTTGACCTCCGATGTTTGGTATTATCAGAAGAAGTCTGATAGATTGATAAACGTGACTGTTCATAATGAGGCCCAAATCTCCCTTGAATCTGCTAATAATCCAGACCTTGTGAAGAAGATGGCTTTGCTCCGTAAATAATGTGACAAAACCGTCAGGTGGAAATATGATCTCATCTTAAAGCAAAAGGAGGATGTTACCTTAGTTGAGAAACGTCTCTCAGCTCAAGAAATTATCCGCAAAAAGTATTATGTGGATTTTAAGGATGCTTGTGCTTCCTTAGACAAGATTACTGCTGAGCATAATGTATTGTCCTCTAAGGTTTGTTCTCTTAAGAACAAACTTAGCGAGGTTTTTTCGATTCCTTCTTCCATGTCTCGTGCATCTATGGTCAACAGATTGTAAGAGTTCAAGAATATTTACCAGGTCTTATCCTCTGAGAATGCTTCGCTCTGGATAGATGTTGAAGATATTAGGACCGAGCAAGATACTTTGGTAAAGGATCTTAATGTTTTTGTGGAAGACCTTGCCTAAGCCCAGCATAGTTTAGAGGATTCCCTTATCCATGATGGAGGTAGCTTAGGGTCTTCTTTTTTCGTAGCCTCCTTTGTGATTTTTATTGCTTTTGCTTCTTACTCATCCCATGTATATCTGCAGGTATCCAGGAGTATCTTGTAGGTATGAATGTTAAGGTCATCCATGTTGAGGGCCAAGTATCTTCGTTGGAGATAGATCGTCAGTTCGATGTTGCTTCCAAGTTTAAAGCTGAGGCACTTCAGCATGCTAATGACCAACTTAATTAGTGCCCAGGTAATGGAGCTTCGTCGGAAATCATCCTCGGATCTGGAGTCTGAATCCTCTCAAATGAAAGTGCAATTCGAGCGTTCGCCTATTGACTATATCAAAAATTCCTTTGCCGAAGTTGAACGCCAAGCTGGCGAAGTTGTCTTTCCTCGTCTTCCTTATCCTTGATTTTATTGTCTCGAACCTTGTTTAAGTACTCTCCTCTTTGTTTTTTTTATGCAGTAAACGGAGGTGTCTTCTTTAGATGAGATGTCTCATTTCTTTGAAACAATGCTTTGTGTCGGTTTGAACCTTTGTTATCTTCCCTGTAACTCTTAAGAAATGTTAGACATATTTTGGTAAAATTATTATTTCACACATATTACTGCATGAGTATTTCGTTTAGATGTAATGTGTCTAACCGGTCGCACAATCAAGTCATCGCAATGTGCTAAGGTATGTAAAACCTTTGGTGGAACATTCAATGTCCTACCAGGATATCATTTGGCCATAAGTTATCATGGTGGTGAAGGTTCCTACGTGGGTAATAATTTTCTTGTAACCCTACGCGTTCAGTGCGGAGGCTGCTTTACTTCGACAGGGTATCTCTATAGGGGATATCTTTTTTTTTCTTATGCCTCATGGAAGGAGCCATATCCCTGAGGATCTGAGATTGACATATGCGAAGTTATGCCTTGCCTTGCCTCATCGTCACTCCTGACGGAGGGTGTCTATTCTAACCCAATTGTATCAATTAAAGCTAATTTTTTAGTAAAAGCTTCTTTAATTGATTAGTAAGGTTTATAATACCTTTCTTCAGGGATAGAACATGGTGGACTATTGCCCATTCCTTTCTTCTCATGAGTAATTACCATTCTCTTACGGGTAGTACTTTTTTTAGGTACATTGCATTCCAAGGGTGCTGCAGCACTTCTCCTTTTAGGGTTCTTAGGTAGTAAGACCTTTTTTCGGCGATGTCGTGTATGATATAGGGCATGTCCCATGTTGGATCTAGCTTGACCCAACCCTTTTCTCTTTGATATGGCGGTATCTGACGTAATACGTACTCCTTATCCACAAAGTTTCGACGGATGACCCTTTTATTGTATTCCCGAGCTATCCTTCGTTGGTAGTTTAACATCTTTTGCAGGGCCACCTCCCTTATTTCTTCAAGGTAATTCATCTTTTATAACATCAAGTATGTTGTTTTAATTTTTCTCCCAAGCCTCCATTTTTGTTGTTGGTAGTATAACCTCTTTTGGGATAACTGCTTCGGCCTCGTAGGTCAACAAGAATGGGGTTTCCCCCGTAGATGACCTTTTTGTAGTCCGGTAGGCCCATAGGACGTTGTGCAGCTGTTCGCACCACCTCTTTTTGTATACGCCTAGATTCTTCTTTAAGTTCATTTCTATGGTTTTGTTGGTTGCCTCCGCTTGTCCGTTGCTCTTGGGATATATCGGAGTTGACTTGTTTTTATGATTGTTGAAGGTATCAAACAACATATCAATGTTCTTTCCTTGTAATTGTTTGCCATTGTCTGAGACTATGGAGGCTGGTATTCCGAACCTGCATATGATTTGCTCAAACAAGAACTTGAAGACATATGTATCTCTAATTCTTTCTAAAGGCTTTGCTTCCACCCACTTGGTGAATTAATCCGTGGCCACGATAAGATATTTTATTTTCGATATTTCCTCTATCAGAGGTACAACTATATCAACCCCCTATTTGACAAATGGACAAGGGCTGATAACCGAGTTAAGCTCCGTTGCTAGTGCTTTAATTTTCTTGGCGAAATGTTGGCATCTTTCACATCGCTTAGCCACATTCTTTGAATCTTCCTCCTTGCTTAGCCAGTAATACCCTTGTATTTTGGCTTTAACCGCCAAATACCTTCTTCCGCTATGGTTGCCAGCATCTCCGCTGTGTATATCATGGAGTATTCTGCTTCATTCGGTTCGTGAGAGTCACCTCATTAGGGGTCCGAGAAATGACTTCCTATATAGTATTCCATCACGAAGGCTATACATTACTGCTTTTGACTCGAGTTTTTGAGCTTCTTTAACGTCGGCTGACAATATACCTTTGTCAAGGTATTGGTGGATTGGAATTATCCAATCATATTTCGTTGCCTTCATATGGCATGGATTGGTCTTCGTCAGACTCTTTCGCTTCTTCGTCTGATCCTTGTATATCTTCGCTTGTTTCTCCCTTGTTTGCTTCTCTCATGGCCCGAGTTTGGACGACCAAAGCCTCCTCAGCTCCTGTGATTGGTCTTTCTATCGAAGGTTCGTATATCTTTCCAATTTAAACGGAGGTGGTGTTCTTATCCTTTAGCATAGAGGATATGAATGCTAAGGCATCTGTGTGTCTGTTGTCCTTTCGGTATACATGTCTGAATGTTATATTGTTGATTTTGGACACATGTTCCTGAGCTATCTTCAAGTACGGAGATAGAACTGGATCCAAAGTTTGGTACTTGAGTTCAATTTGTCTAATGACTAGCTGAGAGTCACTAGTCAATCGAACATCTGATAACCCTAGCTCCCGTGCCAAGCGTAAACCATGTACGACCGCCTCGTATTATGTGATGTTATTGGTATATTATTCGAATTCTAACCTAAATGCTTAGATAAGTCGGTCTCCAATAGAGGTTGTTATTACAATCCCTATGCCCGTGCCTTCTCCGTTGGAGGAGCCATCTACGAATATTTCCCACCTTCATGAATTCTGAGGTTCTAGCAAGTCCTCCGAATCTTGCTTGTCTTCCTCTGTTCCTAGGATGTCGTCTATTCCGCTTCATCGCTGAGAGGTAAGTTTTCCATAAAATCTGCCAAAATTTGTGATTTCTCAGCCTTCCTTGTTTTGAAAATTATTTGGAATTATTTAATCATGGCATTCCATTTTGCCACCCTTCTAATTTTCTCCGTGTTGTCGAGATTGACCTATCTGAGCCTTTGTGAAGACTCGGATGGTATGTGCGTTAAAATATATCCTTAGTTTTTGTGTTTCTATTACTAAGGCATATATGAGTTACTCCACTTTGGTGCAGTTACGCTCCGCTGAACTGAGCGTCTTGCTGATGTAATAGATAGGTTTTTCTCCTTGCCCTTGGTCTCGTACCAACAGTTCGCTTACAACGTAGCTTGTTGTTGCTAAGTAGAGAGTAAGTACCACACTTGGCTCCGGTTTCTGTAAGATAGGTACCGAGGCCAGGTACTCCTTGATTTTTTGGAAGGTTTGTTCGCATTCCGTGGTCCACATGAACCTGCTTCCTTTCCTTAGTGTATCGAAAAATGCTTTGCATTTGTCCGATGATCTTACTATGAATCTTCCCATGGAGGATAAGATTCCATTTAGTTTTTGTACTCCTTTCAAAGTTTTTGGAGATGGCATCTCCATTATTGCTCTGACCCTTTCGGGGTTTACTTCTATTCCTCGCTTAGTTACCAAGTACCCTAGGAATTTTCCTGAGGTTACTTCGAGCGTACATTTCTCCGGATTGACTTTCATGTGAAAGCTTCTCATGGCTTCGAATATCTCCTTTAGGTCCGATAAGTGATTTTTTGCTTCCTTTATTTTGACAAGCATGTCCTCTACATAGACTTCTAGTATCTTGCCTATCCATGGATTGAATATTTTATCTACCAATCGCTGGTATGTTTCCCTGCATTCTTTAGTCCAAAAGGCATAATTGTATAGCAATACAAGCCTCGTTGGGTAAAGAACGCAATATGCTCCTGGTCTTCTTCTGCAAGTGCGATTTGGTTGTAACCGAAGTAACCATCCATGAAGGATAGCCTCTGGTGACCTTCGGTTGCATTGTCCAGTTGGTAAATATTAGGTAGCGGGTATCTATCCTTGGGGCATGCTTTGTTGAGATTTCTAAAGTCGATGCATATACGCACACCTCCGTTTTTATTTGGTATAATCACCATGTTGGATACTTGACTTCTTGTATGAATCCTGCTGTAAGAAGTTTTTGTAACTCCTTTTCAACTGCTTCCTGGTAGATATCCGCCACTTTGCGGATATGTTGTTTGAATGTTGCACTTTCTGGTTTGATCCGAAGGTGGTGGGAGACCAAATTCGGGTCAATTCCTGGCATGCCTTCCATTGACCATGCAAAGATATATGTGTATTCTCTTAGAAGATTTTGCAATTACATCTCCTCGTCCCCTTCTAGTAAATTTCTGATGGTGATCATCTTTGGCTCCTTCTCCATTCTAATGTTGATTTTCTTTGTTGGCTCCACTGGTGAAAAGGTTGGTTTCTGAGGTTGTAGATGAGTGCATTTCTGTAATTGTCATTTAGCGGTAGTGTCAGCTATCGGAGTGGCGGAGGTGCTTGCTTTCTGATCCGAGGTTCGGGGACTTTGACGTCTCTGTTCTTCATTTCGTCGCCATTCTCCCTTTATTTTTTCCTTTCATGTTGTTGTGCAACAACTCTTTCTTCGTTGAGACTGACCTCCGTTAGGTTGCATAGCCTTGCGTCTTGTTGATCTCCTTTGATTTCCATTTCACCCATGGGTTTGGAAATATAAGGTACTGATGATAGGTCGACGCCTTGCCTCTTAAAGGATGGACCCAAAGTCGTCCCATAATGACATTGTAGGGAGAAGGTGCCTCCACAACACAGAACCTTGTATTGGTTACTAAGGGTCCTGCGCACACCTGCAAGATAATTTCTCATCTTGGCCTAGAGATTGCTCCATTGAAACCATATATTGTGCAAGTGGATGAATCCATTTTATCAGCTGTTAAACCCATACGTAAGTAAGGTTCGTAGAACAACACATTTAACAAGCTTCCCCCATCAATGAGGACCTTCATAGCATTCCATCCATAGATTTTAAGGGTGATCACAAGTGTATTATTGTGCATCTCGACTTCCTGGTTGATGTCTCTTGTTGAGAATGTTAATGACGTATCCATCCACTCTTCCCAAGTGCTAGTTGTTGGTCCACTTAGCTTGAATACCTCATGGGCTTCTAGCTTTTTTCTATTTTGAGGTAGCTCGAGGATATATTCGAGTAGCTCATCTTGGCATACATTTGAGAATGTGATCATGTTAATGTATTTACCATCCTGTGGTAACTCCACCCTTTTCTTGGGACTACCTCAGTATCAGCAGGTTTTATCTGCACACACTCCATGAATTTCCATTCGTCTATGAATCTCTGAATTGTGTTCCTTAGGTGGTAGCATGTGTCAGTTGTATGCCCGTAGTATTGGCGGTATTCACAGTACTCTTAGCATCCTTTGTTTTGTCCGGATGATTTCCCCTAGTGTTAGGGTAGGGAAAGCCTGGCTTCGATCCTTCCTTGCTCAGAATGTGGGAGAAGGTTATGTTTAGCTTTGTGTAGACTTTATCTACAAATTCTTTCATTCCTTTCCCTCTGCCTTTATTGTCTCCATATTTTGATCTTTTATCCCGAGAGCTGGTTCTGCCCCCGGCTTCGTTTTGCCTCTTAGGTATCTCCGGAATTGGTTCCAGATACTTCATTTGTTGCGGAGCTGTTGTCGCCTTTGTTTGTGCTCTGGGGTTGTCCTTATGGATTTCTTCAAGTCTGATGTAGCGATCCTGGAAAACTCAAAGCTCTCCTTCGGAATCAAGGGCTCAGTTGTGAAGCTCCACGAAGATAGCTGAGGTTCTATCAAGTCTGTACTTATAGCAATTAATGCCAATTTCCGGATTGACTTTCCCGATTACTTGGCACGTCTTTTGCCACATGTTTGTGTACTGCATCAATGTTTCCCGGGTCTTATAGCTAAAGCAAATAGTCTATCAACCCTGCATGTGTTGATTTTTTTACATGTATGTTTCTAAGAACACAGTAGACAATTGCTCAAAAGATTCAATTGACTTTGCTGGTAAATTATCATACCACGCCAATGTTGATCCCGTCAAGATTTCAGGGAAATACCTACAAAGTACTACCTCATATAGTTCCCAATGGGCCAGGACACGAGTGTAGTACCGTAGGTGGGCTGCGGGATCTGAGGTACCATTGTATGCCTGAAACGTAGGTACTGGGCATTTCGCAGGGATAGGCTCCCTCAAAATGAGAAAGGATAACGGAGATGTTGTTGCTTCCTGGAGGACCTCATCCATCCTTGCTCCCGCGTGGCTAGTTTTCAATCATTGTATTTATTTTTGCATCTTCTCCATTTTCTCCATGACCATGTACACATTTTGAGCATCTTTGGAAAACGCCTCATCATAATAAGACTGAGATGGTTTGTAAGTTGGATCCACCTCATTTGCATCATGCCGTGTTTTCCTAGCTCCCCCAGGTGGGTTATCCTTTGGTGGGTTAAGATCCTCCCTTCGTCTCCCTGACATAGCTCCATGCTCGCGCCTCTTCAACGGAGGGTGAGTTTTGGAACCTTCGATCTGCATATCCATCATATCTTTCAGATTCTGGTTTTTTTAAGCCAGCACGTGCATTGCATCTTCGTGCTCATTGTTACACAGTAGTAGAGCTGTTACCCCTGCTACAATTTGTTCTGCATTGTGGATTCCACCACCCCGAGGAGTGCTGTCAGCCGGATCCTCATAGTCATCCACTCATTCTTCTATTATCGGAGCATCAGGATCTAGTTGGACTGGAGTTAGTTTTCCCAGCCCTCGTCCCATAGGAGCTAAGGTTTTGGGCAACCCTTCGTTAGCCGCAGGTGGCTGCATTATATGTGGACGCTCCAGTAACGACATGTCATAAAGTGGTTGCGCTCCTGATGTTTTCCCCATCCCTTCAGAAGGGGTAGGTGGTTTATTAGCAACAATTCTTCTTGTTATTTCACTTTGCCCGTCCTCCGCTTCATTTCTTTGATTCACTTGAGATGATTTTTGAGATCTTCCTCTTGTAATCGCCGGTCGTGAGCTTGTTGGTACATCACTTGGTTTTTGTATACATTCGGTATTTTGTTATCTTGCAGTTACAGAAAAAATGAAAGTTTTTGCTACTTGGGTGCCTTCATTAAAAGTAGAAGTTAATGCTCTGACACAGAAGACGGCTGAGCATATTTTACAGAAAAAGTACTGGAATGATGTCTGAAAAGATGGGTATTTAATTTCTTACGACACCATTGGAAAAAACAACCTTAAATGTTGAAAAGGTGTCAGATCTTCCAAGAAAAAGGGGTTATTAAATGCTTTGTAAGATATTTTCTCCTTAAATTCTCCCTGAGATTCCTCAGTGCTCAGAGGTACTCGGATCCAAAGGAGACTCTGCCGAAAAAAGTTGTTTTACAAAACAAAATTTTTGACATTTTTTTGAATAGGTTTTTGTAGAAAACTTTGTAGATCTATAAGGTTGTAAGTCTTTAGAGGCTATGAACTCAAAGGACTTACGTAAATGACAGATATATGAATCACTAGGAAGTGAGATCCACCTTCGTTATTATTCTTAATCTCTTAGTTAAAGAAGATGTGTAAGTTAAAAAAAATAAAGGAACATAAAAACTCAAGCTGGTGAGAAAATCCTTTTAGCGCCAAACTGTGACTACTAATTTTCTTATAGTCTACGTAATATATATAGCTCGTAGAATTAGATACTAAGTAGTATCGATACCTCAGTTGAACTGACAATGCTAAGTAATAAAATATACTCAAGATCACAATAATAACGAAGAACACGAATATAATGTAAATGCTACTAAGTTATTATGAGACACATGAGATTTACGTGGTTCGACTTTTGTCTACGTCTATGGGGTAATGAGTGATTGTTTTTATTAAGTTGTGATGGTTACAAATATCTTAAATTCTTCCCAAATTAATAGAGAGAACTCAAGTTGTAGTAATTACTTATGTTCTAAACATTAAAAAGGTATAATCTTAAGACTATATCTTATTCTCCTGGGTTTTGAATGCCCTTGTTTGTTGGTGAAGCTTGGTATTTATAGCCCCTTTTGCTCCAGATATATCTTTTTTGTCTTTGGGTCCATCATTCCCCAATATATCTTCCGTAAAAATGGTACCTTCATTCACCACACTCTTTATCCAGTCAGACTATGCCACCTCAGCTGACCCACGTTCCTTTGGGAACTACCCAGCCTTAGTACAGATGGTACCTTCATTCACCGCAAGCCTTCGCCAGTCAGACTCTTCCATCTCATCTCTATCCATGTGCCTTGGTTAAGCATGTAGATAAGAGATTATTGCATTAAATGTTGATTGGATATGTCATCTACCTCTGTCCCTTCGCCATCTGCCTTTCTCTAGGCTAGGTTCTACTTTACCATCTTAGACGTTGAGGTATCCTTTCTCGAGATGGGATAAAGTAGATCTGAGAAGGGATTCACTGCCCTTCAGACTCCTCTATGTAGTAAGGGATACACAGTTATATTACACGCGGCCACTAGAACCGTGACACGTGCTCCGCAGAATATTGATATTCACATAAGGAATGCAATCTTGCAAACCGTGGCTATAATATTCATGAATTGATTCGAGTGAATTAAAATCGATTTTTATTCAATTGTGTCTTGTATACTTCTATGATAGTATAAACAATTGAACAACTCTAGAACTAGTTTCATTTGAGTCTTTTTTTTTTTAAAGAAAACTACCCATGGCAAAGGCACACTGGGTAGTGAATTTTATTAAAAATCAGAAAGAAAGAAGGAGGGGGACTAGGCCTTACTTCTAGTTTCATTTGAGTCATTTGAACTAGTTATGGTTAAGATGAATAAGGTTGATATGAAAGTGTTCATATGGATAACTTCGGTTAACTATTGTTGAGCCAACAAAGGTGCACACGTTTAGGTACGTTTACTCATAGATAAATGAAGTCACTTTTTATTTGTGTATAACAAGCTAAGTTCGATCTAACGGTTGAAAGATATTAGCTTGAGTCTAATCACGTTTTCATTTAATGGTGAATATTGAATGCTTTGTTACCAAGGTAACATTGATTGCAAACCCTGATTTGAAGACTATATAAAGGAGATCTCTAGCAATTGGGAAACCTAATCCCCACACCTCATGTGTGATACTAGTTGCGACTAGAGTCGATTCTCCTTTAACCTTAGGTTTTTCACGAAACCCTATAGGTTAACGACTTCATTGGGATTGTGAAACAAGACCCAACTATTTTCTCTATTGTAGTTGTGTGTTCTGATCTTGCCATTTTATATTGTATTGAGTACTGTCTTCTCTAATATTTGCTCGAGATTTAATCTCCGATAGGTAGGATAAAAAGTAGTCACAAACATCTTCGTCTTATTATTTGTGATTCCACAATATCTTGTTTCGCTACCATATAATTAAGATTATTGTGAGGTGATTGATATTTCTAGGTTGTTCTTCGGGAATATAAGTCTGGTATATCAATTGGTTCTTGTTCACCTTGATTTATCAAAAGACGGAAAAAAAAAACTCATAGGTATATCTGTGGGAGACAGATTTATCTATCCAATAGACTTTTCTGTGTGAGACAGATTGGTTTATCAAGTCTTCGACTTTGGGTCATAGCAACTCTTAGTTGTGGGTGAGATCAGCTAAGGGAATCAAGTGCGCAGAATCCGGCGTGGTTCTAGAGGCGTAAGGAACGCGACTGTACCTTGATCAGTGTGAGATTGGTTAGGGCTCAACTACATTCCAGTCCGAAGTTAACTTGGAGTAGGCTAGTATATGTAGCGACTTAATACAATAAGGTGTTCAAATTTTTATGCATTTGCGGTTTCCTCGTTAATAAAATTTCTGGTGTCTGTATTATTTATTTTCCACATTATATTTTCTATATAATTGAAATATCACAGGTTGTGCGTAAGTTCAATCAATTGTGAATCCAACCTTTGGTTCTTGATAAAATTGATTGACACTTGGATATTAGTTTTTCATACCATCCAAGTTATTTCTTATATTCAATATGGCTCACAAATTCCTATTTGTTTGATTGCAGATTGAATTGAGAAATAAAGATATAACTCTTTGATATACTTTTCTTAAGACTGAGTCTGACTTTCTAGTTGATGCTCTTGAAAGTATATTGGAGTTTTTCCATACAGATTGCTAAGAGAAATATAGGGTGTGGTTGTTAGACACCACTTTTTCAATCAAGGTATAGTTTTGATCACCTAACATTGACAACAAACTTGAGATAGCAAAACGTGTGGGTTCAACCGAGCAATGCTCTAACAATATCCTTGATGAAGACGCTAAGTTTACTTGGTGAAATCGTTTATAAAAAATTTTTGTATGTTATATCTAGTCTTGATAACTCTTTTGTGTAATTCATTATTATCCCGTGCTTTTCGTCATTGCCAATTTTTTTGAAAAAAAGGGGAAGAATTATTTAGTATTGTTCTACTATAATATGTGGCTTCTCGGAGCATTATGTAGGGGGTATACTATAAGCTAAAGTTTTTACCTATTATGCAAAATAGGTAAGTAAAAACTAAATGAGAGAACATATCACCGCAGTATTGCTTCAGAGTTTTGGTATAATTGGACTTTGAGGAAAGTAACAATACTATGCATCGATGTAACAACCATTGAGTTGAGTGGCTTTGTCATTCTTGAAAAGCTCTAAACGATTAGTACTCTTATAAGTTGTTATCACTACGGGTCTTCAATAAAAAAATGTGTTGACACAATCATATGCAAAGCTATAGAAGAACTTGAAGAACGAAGAATTTAAGAAGATGTTGAAGTATCAAAGAAATCAAGCATGGTGTATTTTGAGTTGAAATGTTTATCTATTTTGAATCCAAATGTATTAATAGTTTTTCCACTAAAATTGACAAAGGGGATGATTGTTAGAGCACTGATCGGTCGAACTCAGAAGTTTTGTAATATCAAGCTTGTTGTAATTGTTAGTTGCACAAAAATATATCTTAATCTACTAAATTCAAGTCTCGGACTAAGATTAGAGTATAGTAGTTGAGTTTCAGAAATCACTGAATATCCTTGATATTGAAGACTGGATGAAAACGAAGACATAAACGAGGACTTCATCAAAAGAGGTATGTGGAAACTGATTTCATTTGGAACTCTTGTTTAATTCTACATTTCTAATCTATTGAAACAAGTTCTCACTCTATGGAACAATTCCTATGACAGTAAATATACATTTATGTATACACTCGTGGATATTTGAGCCCAACATTTTAGTGATATCACATTTATCCATAGAAAGGTCCTCATGTTATAGTGAATGAGAATAAGAATTTAAAGAGCCAAGAATCACCCAATTCCGAGTTATAGCGAAAAATTTATGAGTGATTTATTATGTGTTGCTAAGGCAGATCTGAATAGGAAACAGTCCACAAACCTTTAGCAACCATTCACAGACTAAACCACAAAAACATGACTAAATGCCTCTTTTAGTTAAGTTTTTGATGTTTTCTCTTCTATGCAAGATAGTTATTATTCCATACACAATTCGTTGCCATATTAAAGTGTATGTGATGTTTTAAACTCCTTTCTAAGTTAAATTGTGATTTATCTTCTTTATTAAGAGACAATTACAAAAATACAATTTATGCTAGAGTTGTAACTTATGAAAGACTCCCAAACTAACGAGAGTCTTGAAAAAGGAAAATAGCTCATGAATGCTTAGGATTCAAGCAACCATTCACTATAAATAAATGGTTCATGTAAGCTACACAAACTATGCTTTGGAAAATTTCTGTCTACTTCATAAGGTTGTTTTACACTACTTATGTTCTTCAAGAAAAATAGTGAGATAATAAGACTTTTCTTGGGGATTGGAAAGCACAAGTTGGTAATAATTTCTTCTTGGGTGGTTATGCAACTTGTATCTAGGTTAATTCAATAACCATTGTCTATTTTAAGGTCTTTCTCTTATGATATAAGTGAAAAGATGAGGGTACCCAAATACACCACAATCTTTAAAATATCCACCTATAAGTCCTCTTACCAAAAGTGATTGTCTATGGACAAAGTCGAGACAATATGAAACTTTGTGTGATCGTCTATGGATACAAGATCGAGACAATACAACAATCAAAGTGTGATTACTTGATAATAGGTTCGGACTTAACCAAACTCTATAGGATCACTATCAAGTAATACAGAGTTAATGTTTGTGTAATTTACTTTAAATTATAATTGCGAAAAGGAAAAGTAAATGACACGACAAGATTTTGTTAACGAGGAAACCGCAAATGCAGAAAAACACCGAGACCAAGTCCAGAACTGAATACTCTCAGAATTAATCCGCTATACAAAATCTAAACCAAACTTCGTATAGTTGGGACCAAGCAACTAAACCTAGTTCACTTAGTTTCTTCAGTATCCCTGCGCTTCCGACATTCAATAAGTGCACGCACTGGAACAATTCCTTTGGATCGTATTCCAAACAGTAAAGGAACAATAAATATGTTTGGTAACAACTCTATTGATTCTTTCCAGATAAAGATATCTCAAGTCATATGCAAAGGCTCTTTCGTTTAAACTATTAAACTCATTTGCCTAGTTAGATCAATCTATCCAAAAACTACCGAAGTAGCAGAGTTTAGATTTGCAATCAATCAATATAGAATCCAAAAAGAAACTATAAAGCGATGCCGATCTCACGTAACTAATCAATCGAATAAATCTGATTCTAGTTGGATCCCAGCCGATCAAAGTTTGTGCTACACAAAGATATGAAAAACCAATTAGAAATCTTCTTCATCTTCTTCATCTTCTTTAGTCTTCAATTAAACCTGCACAACACCACTTGAATATCTTGTGATCAATCACGCACAGAACAGAGTCTGTTAACAATGGATTATCAAAATATGTTTTAGATCTACAAACAGTTCTAAATATCCCGTCGACACATCGATCTAGTTTGAATGGATCTTATATCAGAAGAGAAGATTCTCAAAGAATAAAAAAACTAGGTGCAATCAAAGTTCAACAACCGTTAGTCGATCAAATCAATCGAAAACTAATAAACTGCAATTATCTAGTTTTCCACCAACGGTACTCGTAGAGCTTCTTGATCCCATAGAAGTATTTAACCGAGCGGTCATAAGAGATTTTGCCTAATTAGGGTACTTTCCTCTCCGGATAGACGGCTCCACCAGAAACAAAAATAAGATGAAGTTTGCCTGGCTCTTAGGATAGTTTGCAAGAAATCAAAACTTAGGTATTTGTTAGAGCACTGCTCGGTCGAACTCGCATGCGTTGCTATCTCAAGCATGTTTGTCAATGTTAGTGATCAAAACTATAAAGTCTTGATTTATAGTCTACTATAGCTAAGGTCTCGGACTAGGATAGAGAGTGTATTTGAGATCAAGAACTCCATGGCAATCATCATACAAGACGAAGGACTACTCAAGGAACCAGTGGATCTTTATCGACTAAAAGGTATGCGGAGACTTGAACTTATCTATCACTCAAAAGTCTATCTACTCTATCTCCTATCTTGAGACAAAAGTCGTATTACTATATAGACTAAGATTATACACATGTGATATTTCAAGCTGAGTATCTCGCTTATCTATTTCTCGAAATATGTGTTGGTAAAGCTTTCACTTTATCCAAGTTCATCTTTACCTAGTGACGAAAGTCATGTTATGTTTCAATCATTTTGGAAATCGCTCTGACGAAAAATAGTTTGTGAATAACAACTATATGATGCCCTATGAGAATGTTTCAATGATTGAAATGAGAGTTTAGACAATATAACCATTAGAGGATATAAGCATTGTTGTGGTAACACATATATGTATAATTCATTATTGCTTGAACCGAAGTTTGCGAACTTTGTTGATCAAGTAAAACCGGAATAGTGCGTGAGCTCAGTCTGCGAACTCAGCATACAAACTCAGTCCGCGAACTGGCGTAAGTTCTCGAACTCGAGAATTTTTGTTGGAGTTTGTGAACTCCGTCCGGGAACTTAAGCCCGCGAACCCAGTCCGCGAACTTGAGTAGGTTATGTCTAAAAACGATATTTGTGAACTTATCTTAATAAAATATAAGGAATGTTATTGCAAACCGTGGATTTATAGTTCATGAATCGGTTCGAGTGAATCACATCATTTTTGCTTCAATTGTGTCTTGTGTAGTACATAAATATGTAAGCAATTGAAAAACTCTCTAACTAGTTCATTTGAGTCATTTGGGCTAGTTATTGTGAAGAATAATATGGTTGATATGAAAGTTATCTTATGGCTAACCATTTAGTTAACTATTGTTGAACCAACTAATGTACAAGTTTGGGTACGGTTTTCTCAAGCCTACAAACGTGCATTTCATGTGTGTGTAACCAGCTATGTTTTTGATCTAACGGTTGATAAATATTAGCTTGAATCTAATCAGGTTTTCATCTGACGGTGAATATTGAATGCTTTGTTACTAAGCTAACATTGATTACAAACCCTGATTTGAGAGACTACATAAGGGAGAACTCTAGCAACTGGGAAACCTGATCCCCACACATTTTGTGTGATACTAGTTTTCTAAGATAGAGTCGATTCTCCTTTAACCTTTGGTTTTCTTCTTCTAAAACCAGGTTAACGACTTAAAGACTTCACTGGGATTATGAAGCCAGACCGATACTACTTTTATCATAGTTGTATGATCTGATCTTGCATCTTCTATCGTACGAGTACAATTGTAATAATTGGCTTGAGATTTCTATCTCCGATAGGCAAGATATAAAAGTAGTCACAAACACTTCATCTCATCATTTGTGATTCCTCAATAATCTTCTTCGCTGCGTCGATTAAGTTTATTGTGAGGTGATTGCTAAAGCTGAGATGTTCTTCAGGAATATAAGTCTGGTTTTATCAATTGGTTCCTGTTCACCTTGATTTATCAAAAGTCGGAACAAAACTCATAGGTTTATTCGTGGAAGATGAATTTATCTATCCTTGTAGACTTTTCTGTGTGATACAGATTTGTTGATTAAAGTCTTCGACTTCGGGTCATAGCAACTCTTGGTTGTGGGTGAGATCAGCTAAGGGAATCAAGTGCGCAATATCCTGCTGGGATTAGAGGCGTAGGAACATAATTTTACCTTGTATCAGTGTGAGATTGGTTGGGGTTCAAATACAGTCCATACCGAAGTTAGCTTAGAGTAGGCTAGTGTCTGTAGCGGCTTAATACACGTATATTCAATCTGGACTAGGTCCCATGGTTTTTCTGCATTTGTGGTTTCCTTGTTAACAAAATTTTGGTGTCTGTTATTTCTTTTCTGCATTATATTTCATTATATAATTGAAATAATACAGGTTGTGCGTTGTTCAATCAATTAGAATATCCGACCTTATTGGTTATTGATTTAAATTGATTTACACTTGGATATTGGTCTTTGGTACCATCCAAGTTATCTCTCTTTGATAAAGACTCGCACATTATATTTGCTTGAGTCAATATCAAATTGAGAGATAGAGATAATAAACTCCTTGAGATATTTTCTATTGATTGAGTCTGACTATCCAGTTGATTCTCTAGAAAGTAACTCGGAGTTGTCCATACATATTTCTAATCAAAATACTGGGTGTGGTTGTTAGACCCCCGTTTTTCAGTATTTATAGACCACAGATGTTTGCAAACCAAGGAATTTCCAAAACCGATTATTCTCAAGATATGCAATAAATGCCCAAAATCGGTTTTCAAAATTCCTGGAAATGCTTTGTCCAATATTTTCCGAAATCTCTCAATAGAAAATCTCCAATTAGTAAATGCACATTACTAATTTCTATTCTCTAGAGATATGCATTTAATTGCTGGTAATTAAAGCTTATAAAACTAACAGCCTTAATTAAAAGATTCTTAATTTATTTCGGACCAGGATCTCTTTGAGTAATTAAGGAATATCTTTGAACAATAAAAGATAAGAGTTATTGTTCGTGTTCAAAGTATGTTGACATCTTTTCTTTGTAAATCCTCTTTCATATTTACAATCTTTGAATCTATTATACCACACTTCCAAACAAGTTTAAAATTGGTTCATCTGTATTCTAAGACAACTATGTGATTGATCAAGTATCAAATCACAATCATGGGTTTAATCGGTTCTACAAATCACAATGATCAGTTCTACCTCAATATGGATTACTTGTAATCGAACACACAAGTTACCAGGACCGGTTACATCAGTTACCAGGATCGGTTACGTCAATTACCAGGACCTATTTCCATATACTCATGGTATTGCATGTGATCGGTTACACAAGTCACTAGGATCGGTTACACCAATTACCAGGATCAGTTACACCAATTACTAGGACTAGTTATACCAATTACAAGGATCGATTACACAATTCTTTTGTGATCGGTCACGCCAATTACTAGGATCGGTCACACCAATTACAAATATCGATCATACCATCTCAGGTGATTACTTAGGATCATTTACACTAATTAATAAAAACCAGTCATACCAAATCATAAGTCAGGCACTGTGATTATTTATTCCAAGATACATAACAAGTTATGATTGGTTCTGCTAACTCACATATATTGGTAATCCAAAGATATACAATGAATAACAATACCAATAAGCCTAGCGATTTCCCTTTCGATTCATAAAATAAGTTCATGAATGTACTTCCTTTAAACAAACGTAAACATTGTTTCCTAGGATGAAATATTTAACTTTACCCGTACACATAATCACAATAGCATTCATACGATTATGTCGATGTCATATATATGAAGTTCAAAAGATAAGCGTTATACTTCGTATTCTAATTTCTTAACACTATGATCATGTGATCATGTCTCACTACTAGAGTATAATAATCATTCACAGCTTCGCATTTATGTTTCAATATAGCACGACTTGAAAGATACATTAGGAATGAAACATTTCAAGTCAATATTACTAACCTTAAGAGGAAGGATGATGTCGTCATTGTAGTTCGTTACTTCTTCACGTTCTTCAGGTCTTCGAGTAATACTTGTATATCTCATAATCCTAGACTTTCTAGTATAACCTATGTGAAGTTGTCTCTAGTACATAATAAAACGACACTTAGATGAGTTTTGATTCACTAAAATATGACAACTAAACTTGACATACCGATGCTTGGTGGGTTCAACCGAGCTATTCAAGAATTGTTAATCATAAACTATAGAATTGATAAATTTCAATATGAGATCGTCTACCAACACTAGTTGGTCGATACCTGGATTAAAAGGAAAACTTCATATAAGGTGTCTCATAAATTCCTTAAGAAATTTGACAAGATAACTCATTCTAGTTGTTCTTGTTATAGAATAAATTATGTATTTCTACAAGTTTTGAAGAGTATAAACCCTAATATAAAAGTTTGTTTTCGTATCTACTTTTTATCTAGTAGTTGTTCGAAATAAGCACAAGATTTCCAAAACCTTGATTGACATCTAAAGGTCAAATAGGTGTTTTGTGAGAAAAAAATATCGAATAACCTTTACTGAGGTTGAAGAAACTCTTAGGTTGTAAAGGATGCCAACTAAAGGAATCAGTTGCGTAGAACCTTGTGAGGTTCAAAAAAAGTAAGGATCATGACTGCAGCTGAATATCTTGTAGGGTTAATTCAGTCTCAACTGTATTCCCGTATGAAGTCTGATAGTAGGCTAGTGTCTGAAACGGATTAATACTGTTCGGTGTTCAAAGCGTGACGAGGTCCCGGTTTTTTTTTTGCAGGTGCAATTTTCCTCGTTAACAAATTTTTTTTGTGTCTTGCTTGACTTTTTATTTCCGCATTAAATTTGTATTTGATATAATTAAATTAAAAGCAAGTGACTCGATCATCAACCTAAGCAGTTTTTAACTAAAACTTTATGGAATCTACAGACTTATTCTTGTGAATTTGTATATTAAAATATAGATTACAATACTTGTTCTTATTGGAATTTAGTTCGATCGGATAGTATATCAGTACATACTAGGTCGATCTTGCATATTGATTTTTGAGATTGTACAAGAGTTATTATACACAATCAGGTTCACGAATCTTTGATCTAAACTACTGATTGTTCTAGAAAGATAAATCGTATATACAATCATATACAAGGATATTTTCTGAAGATCTACTTGTAGATAGTATTAGGTTTTGTCTTATGGATCTGAACGAAAAAGTTGGTGGTGTACTTGGTACCCTGTCTTTTTCATATCCCATTTAAGACATGATCAATTTATAAACCAAGATAATACTTGGTTTTACCAAGATCTTACATCTCACATTCCTTCTGTAAATAAATAGGGGTTTCAGTGAGATTTTTTAGAGTCCCGACAAGATTTTGATCATCAACGTATACTGCAATAATGGAAAATCCATTACTGGACTTCTTAGTGAAAACACATGGACAAATAGCATTAATATTATATCCCTTTTTCAACAAGTATTCACTGATGCGATTATACCACATTCTCCCAAATTTCTTTAGTCCAAATAAATCTATTTGAAGCTTTATTAAGTATACACTTTGTTATTTAGAATTTTTTGCTTCATATATATATATATGAAATCCTTCCACAACTTTCATATAAATGTCACTATCAAGTGACCCATAAAGAAACGTTGTAATTGTATCCATAAGATGCATATCAAGCCTTTTTGAAGCTCCAAACTAATAAGAAACCAAAATGTGATAGCATCCATCACTGGATAATAGGTTTCATGGTAATTATTACCAGGTCTTTGTGAAAAACCTTGTGCAATGAGTCAATCTTTATATCTCACAATATTTCATCTTTCTCATTGTGCTTTCGTATGAATACCCATTTGTATCCGACGTCTTTTAATTTTCAGGAGATTCAACAACTAGACCAAGAACTTTAGGTTTTACCAACAAGTTGAACTATGCTTGGATTGCAACCCTCCACATTGGCCAATCTTTTGTACATCGACATTGATTCACACATTGTAGTTAGGTATCATAAATATTTGCTATGATATCCAAAGCAACGTTAAAAATAAATTTACTATCAGGAATAACTATATTCTTATCCCAGTTTTGTTTTCTACCGACATATTTTATAAAAATATCATTGTTTTGAGGCACATGTGCCTCTTTAGTGGCACAACTTGTGTACTAGTATTGGATTGATCGACCAATGTTTCAGAGAGAATGACTTTTTATAGAAATGCCAACTTCTAATCTATTTTTTCGCGGAATTTAATTTTTGGCACCCAAAGGTATTCCACGCTTCAGGCGTGTCATGGACTGATTTGTATTATCATGATGTCCTTCTAGGATACTTACTCTCACGAGTATTTTCAACATGTATATGTGAGTTTGTTATCTCATATGTATTAGTAAATGCATCAGGCATTTTATTTACAATATTTTGAAAATGTACGATCCTTTGAGCCTCAAGTTCACATTGGTTTATACGAGGATCAAAATGGATGGTGTTTTTAATGAAAATTCACAATGTTCATCAAGCATTTGATTTTTTCCTCCTCACGCCGGAAAATTAGGCTCGTCAAATTGGTTGTCAACAAACTTTTCCTTAAAGACATCTCTTATTTGAGATCCTAAATATTAAATAATATATGGAGAGTCATAGCCAACATAAATGCCGAGTCTATGTTCTACAAGTGGAATGCACATGCGTTACACGTCGGTAAACCATGTTCTCAGAATAATGATACTATGCTATTCTTGTTAGCCAATATTGTTTATTTTACATAAAAATTAATGAGTCCAAATTTTTGCACCCCCTCAAAACCGGGGTGCACATTACGGCTCCCGTTATTTGCCGACAAAACCTCACGAAACCGCTAAGAAAACCACTTCCTATTTTTTATTTTATTTTTCATCAAGATTAATGCAAAGCATATAAGTTTTAATCCAAATTACAAATCAAATTAGGCATATTACGGAATAATCTCAAATTATTGAAAAAAAAGAAAGAAGTTTTTTGATGGAGTTTTTTTTTCTCTCTGTAAGAGAGAAACAAGGACAACGAAGAAGAAATCATTGTTACAAACTTTAAACTCGATAAATATTGTTAATTTGTGATACAAATTCCATATATGAGTAAACCCAGAAATTTAAATTGGACGAAAAAGAGGCCTAATCGAAGAAAATAGATTTATTATTCTTCTTCTCCTTCTCATTTTAATTATTTTCTTCCTGGATTTGATGGTGATCCTTGAAACTATTCCTTCCTGGATCTGATAGTGATCCTTGTAGTTATTCCCGAAGTACACAATAAGAATAGTGGTGATAAAACTAGGGTTGATTTGGTTTAATTGAAGCAGTATGGTTCGTTACTAGTTCCCAATCCTAGATTAGGCAAGAAAAAGAGGAATCAAGAAACACTAAGGGGCAAATTCATGAGATGCAACAATACCTTATTACAAAAGGTAGGTGACATAACAAGAGAAAAAAAAGTGTTAATGGAGATTTTGCTTAACCGTGACTGTTTTTTCTCAACATAATTTTAGGAGAAAGGTGAATAAATGAGGAAGAGATGAAAGAGAATAAAAAACAAATATGAGATATTGGGAATCATGCAGAGACTTTAATTTTAATTTTAAAAATAAAAATAAAAGATCAGATGAGAAATCAGAAACCAGTTAAGTTTTTTTAGGACAATTAGAGAGGCCGGAACGTGCACCCCGGTTTTAAGGGGGTGCACAAATTTACACTCAAAATTAATAGCGAATTAAAATGCAAAAGCAGATTGTTCAGCAAGATAATGAACACCCAATTATAAAATTGGATAAGTTTTTCCATCACCATGTTTGAGGCATCTTTTTGGATCCTTGGAAAGTCTTTCACAGAAACTAAATCGATCGATTCGTATGGAGAACCTATCTGAATGCAAATAATTGAAACATCACCTCTGTATAGAAGAAATAAAAATAAAGAAAGGAGCAAAAGAAAAAGAAGAAATGAATCCAATCAGCAAGTTGCTTACCTATACATGACAACTCTCCGGGGATCGACCACACTAAAAGACTTCACTTCGTGTATCCAACAATGTCATCCGTTCTTTCTATCAGTTGCGGGTATACCTTATGAAAATCAACCATGAGCATGTAAAGAAAGTGCAAACTACACAAAAAAACTCATATGGCATGAAATATAACGTTCAACTGGAGGGGATTCAATGAGACATGAGTACCGAGTTTGTGTGGTGAATAATTTATTATATTGGTTACAACTTCGCAAGCATTTTCAAGAATGAATGTATATATGTGCATTCAAGAATGAACCTAAGAAGATTATATGGACTGTATGGATACACTATGCATTACGTCTTTCATTGTTGTACCAACTTCAAAGATATCACTTACAAGGTAGTCTAGAATGGGACATCACACTACGAAGCAATAATCAATGAACAAACGAAAATTCATCTTAAAGTAAATAAGGGGGTGTAAGTAAGGGACATATCAGCTTATTTCAGCTTTATATGGTATCACAGAAAGAAAAACAATGGACATCACATATTCATAAATTCATTCCCTATCACAGCCAAAGATTATTTCATAGCAGGACTAACTGCAACTGCAATGCGTGGCTATTGTTGCATACTTGGATTTTAGGAAAGCACGGTGAGAAATTTTGTTCTCAAAGAAGTTATCATGTCCCCACTCCTATCCCAAACTCCAACTAAAATAATTGAGGAGTAAAATGAATGATGGATATAAATTGGTAAATGTAAAATGAAATGAACAAAAGGAAACCAAGAATACCGAAATCGAGGCTTCCTTAACAGACTTAACCTTGTCAAGCATCAAGTGAAGATTAACTTGAAACTGAGTACCCCAATCGTCGAGAGATGCCATGAACTACATATATATCCAAATTGAAACATTAGCTGAATTTGAATTCAATAAATTGACTAAACCACAAAGTAATTAGAATGTAAATAATAAATAAAATTTATGGATGGGCAAGGAAAACAAACCAATTCACTAACCATATGCGTAATCTTCTACAAAAAACCTCTTAGCTCTATGGAAGTCTTTCCTACACGATTCAAACGGTTTCACAAATTTTCTCCTCCTCTTCCTCCTCAATGTTCACTTCTGTAATATGAAGAAAAACTTAGAACGACATAAAATGTAAATTTCAAATAGCATGAGCTCTTAACTTAAAAGAGTAAGCATCACTAACTTAAAAAGAAGCATCAGAGATGATATCTATTTATAAATCACAGATATCATGTTTAACTGCAGAACTACCCTAGGATCGACAGATTTGGTTCGATTCACATATAACATGTTTAACAATAATATCACTTAGACTTTCCTTATATTGTCTACCACATTAATTTTTAGTCGGATTACATGTCAAACACAGATATTAGCTCCTCGATTTGCTTAACCATTCAATATTAAATACAGCTCAATTACATAATTGTGTGTATACAATTCAACCCTAGCATCATATATGGACTTCACTTGTTCTTGCCCTAATTTCAATTTCCCATTCAAAGAAAAAAATTTAATTATCACAGAAAATCAATCAATAGAATCAAAGAAGAAACTAACATGTTTAATCAGTCGAATTCATCAATTTGATGTTTTTTCAATTCAATCTCTTTTGATCAAAATTGCTCAATTAAAACCCTAACAATTTCAAAAGAAGATTCCTTTGGGGAAGAAAATCAGGTTAGTAATTGAGTAACTTGGGTTAAAAGAGATCGAATTGAAATTTGAGAATCAAACTTCGATGGTGTTGAATCTGGTATAGCATCGTCTCGAGGGTTTTTGATTTTCAACCATTTTTTTCCTCAGAGCCCATCGATAAAAAAAAGAGAAGAAGAAATTTTGTGTTCAGTTTTAAATATAGTTTAGAATTTAGTCCTTAGAAAGTATAGGTTCATTAAATAAGGTCCCCATGATATATTACATATTATAACGAAATCCATATCATTGCGATGGCTGGCATTAGTTAAAATCGTTGAAAGTCATTGATCCAATGGTTTATATTAGATGTTGAGTCGGAAAATAAAACGCGGGAATTGTTGAGATCCGATGGCTGAATTTTATATTGAGAAGATCTAACGGCTGCATTTTGTTCTCCGTTTTAAAATTGGATAAGGATTCGATTCTCCTTGCTATCATTAAAAGGGAGGGGGAGATATTTTCTATCTAATATGGAGCTATCGGAACATACACTACACAACCAAAATTTCTAAAATGGGAAATATTTGGTTGATGCCTCTGTGAAAGTTGTACATGTGAGTAAGTTTGATACTTGGTTAGTCAGATATGGACCAACGCTATAACATGTAATATAACATGATCCTATGATGTAAAAGGCAATTTAGACCTTAAAAATAATGATTGGTAAATCAATTGTAAGCGCTTAATAAAATCTCTGCTAGAGCATTTTGAGTGTGCAAATAAGCAAGGGGTGTTCAACATCAATATCAATTACATGCAATATTCGCCAAATATTTTAGATGTTAATTCACCAACATTATCAATACGAATATTTTTGATATAAAAATCTGGAAATTGCGCTCGTAATCTCATAATTTGTGCAAGAAGTCTTGCAAATGCAACAATACAACTCGAAAGCAGGCATGTAACACCCCGAGTTCTAGACTCGGGTCAAACCTATATAAAGATTCGAACTCAAGGCGTCAAAGGTCGGGACGAGACTTATATATATATATATATATATATATATTCCAATTTATTTATTACGTCAAACATAATTTACTTTTATATAATATACGTATAAGCATATATATTTGTTAATCATCTTTAGCGATATTACCAACAAACATACTAATTCAAATTACATCTAAAGCAATACAATCAATAAGCTAACTTCTTAGTTTTCACTTCCAACTTTCATGAAATCTGCAAGGATATCAATAAGGGTGAGATGACAGCTCAATAAAATACATTCAAATTATCAAGAGATGCAAATCAAATATCAAACAATCAAATGGAATGCAACACAACTTCGAGGATTCACTTATATATTCATCAAATAAACTTATTCATTTACTTTACTGCACGAGTTTTCTCGATCTGTGACCCATGTATCCAATTATCGGGTCATTCCGATAAGTTATACAAGTTTTCTCAGTTCGTGTCATGCCAATCTACTCATTCCAATAAGTTGCACGAGTTTTCTTGGCTCATGCACATCCATTCAAACAAGCATATCCATTTGTTTATAAAATTATATTATCAGACAACATACAGTCTAATACTTCAAACCACATCATCAACAATTGCAATTTCACAAACAAAACCATGATGTATTTTTTTTAAAGTATTTTATGCAGACAATCTAACTACAAGCATAATATATTATATGTTTCATAGTGTTAACTTGATCCGATCGTGTTCAAATTATAAGGAAGATATATTAATCGATAAGCTATAACATATCCAAAATTGACTGCAAATCAACCGCTCAAATAAAATATGGTTTTACAAGGTGGTCCTAAAAAATAGACAAATTACATCATGTAAACAAAATATTCACAATAATTCCATAATAATATGAACTGGAACAAATTGAAATCACAATAAAATCTAAGACATAAATATACAACTTTTTTTAGACCTCTATTCATTCTAATATCATCAAGATTGTCGAAACATTGTCAAGAACAAGAGAAACGAAACTATTAGGCATCTAGAACTGAAATAATATAATAAATTGAATAATAGATACCAATATAAGAGTATTTAATTGAAATCTTGCAGCATAATAAAATTCTGGTGTAACTTATCTTTAAAATGATTATAAAAGTCAGTCGCAAACTGGCAACACAACAAAACATGGTTAGTGATCTCATCCTGTGTACATAAAGACATTGTTGAGGAATATCCATTCCTTGTATTCTGAGCATGTCACACGTTGGAAATCTATCTATTATGTAATAGAGTCCACATTGTAAGTTTATTTGGAGTTTATGCTTCCAAATGTGCTTGGGTAAATGATCTTCCTCTTGGTCTTCATTTCTTACTGTCAGACTGTCATGGGTTGATTTGACAGCAAATAACTTCTTACTCGAGATATCCACTTCAAAACATCATCTCCATAACTCCATAACACATTAAAATCTAAATTCGTTGCAAACTAACCATCTCAGCTTTAGCAATACTATTTAATCTTTTAGGAATAACAAAGTCTCATCTTCCTTTCATCTGCAATATACATCTCTACTACCTTTTAATCTTTAATCTGAATACAACATAAAGAGTAAGAACTTTAAATTGAATAGGTGAACTAAACAGTTAGCTTTTTGAGACTTCATTTATTCAAAAACAAAAACAAAAAGAATAAAAAAGTACCCTTCATTTCACATTCTGCAAGATTTCTCTTGTTGTAATACATTTGAGTTTGGATTGCCAACACTCCGATTTTTTACAAGCAGAACCTATTGACCAAAATTGGTTAAACTTTAAAGGTTTATTTCCAGGTTTACTTTGCCTCAAATCTGTTAAAAGGATGAGGCGATCTCCCAATCGGTTTATTTAGACCCTTATTTATGTGGTTTTATCTATATGGGAAAAAGTAACAATGTTTTGCTTATAACCCATCTCCAATAGTGTGGGGTCTTATTTGTATGATTTGTTTTTTGGATAAAGAATAAAAGTGATTTCCATTTTCCTATTGGTTTAGAAAATTTTATTTAGAAATAATAATTAAAAAAATAGTTAAAAAGATGACATGGAGGTCATTTAAAAGGTCTAGATAAAACTTCTCCAAGACCTTTATATTTAGTTTAACACCCTTCTTATTTTCTAGGACCTACTGTTGGAGATGGATTTGATTTAAAATGGGGGTCTAAAATCCTATATCATAAGAAAATAAAATTCTCATCTTCTATTGGAAATGTTCTGAGGCTCTATCAGGCCTTTCAGGGATCATGTCAATACCATGTCTTTTGCTTGACCATGTTGATGGGTTTTCTGGAAAGATGCCTTGATGACAATGATATAACAAGAGATTTACAAGCCACGTCGTTAGGCTTTGACCAGGTTCCGATTTCGGCGCTTAAGAGAAACGAGATGCCAATATCGTCGCGACGGAAATGAACCGGAAATCTCGCCTGATCCGGCCGAGATGGGGTAGTTTATAAAAATTTCCGCAAATTTATCAAAATAAGCCTGCAGTATTAGTATTAGTATTACTTCTTCTGAATCTCAAATTCATCTCGAAACAGCCATGGAATCACAGACTCTAAGATTCTAAATTTTGTTTCCTTCGTTTTGTTTTGACGAAACATTGATTTTGTGTAAGTTGTTAATCTAAGTTTATTATTCTGTATGCATTCGATATAATGCCTCAATGAACCATTTCGGTTTTATTAACTAAAATGGACTCGTTCTTAGTAATTATCAAAAACCCATGTTAAAAGAAGTCATGGCTTCTCTTAGTTTGAGTTGAAATATTTGATTCCTCTGATGCAGTATCTTGTCCAGAGTGTTGCAATGCTGGTATTTTAGAGTAGGGTTTTTTTAAGTTATATCCAGAACATGTTCAGCTGCTGAATGAGGATGAAAGCAGACTGTGTGTATTGAGAAGTTGTCTAAAAAAAGTCTTATGCGAAGCAGAATAGTGACTAGGTGTACTAAATACGAACGTTACGCAGGCAAGTTTGGATCATACTTGCTTAGAAAATCATATTCATGTTACTGATGATATATATGAGCATGATTTACTGGGAATTTACTTGTTATCATGTTCCTATTGTAGTACAATTGTACAAAGACTTCTTTTATCTTAATCATTGGTAAACTGATAAGTTGTAAGATGACAACATATATACGATTTTTAGCTAGCCTCGAAGGAATGAAATATCTTAATTAGTATAAATGTATCAAAACTAGTCATAAAAACCCAAGGTGATCAAATTTGTGGTACAAAAACCCCACTCAAATGTTGGGATCCATTAAAACTCCATGTTAAACAAAATTGATACAAAAACCCCAATTTTTAAAATTGGTTGCATTAAATTTTATGATGAAACCAAAATTTGGTTTCATCAAATTCTTTGGGGTTTCATCAAATTTTATGATGAAACCAAATATTGGTTCCATCAATCGCGAGTTTCTTTTGTTTTGTTGGGGTTTTTATGTTACTTTTATTTTGATGGGTTTTTTGTGGATGGATAGTGACACCTTTGGGGTTTTAACTCGCGGACCGTAAATGTATATATAAAGAACCATCTTTTGGGCACTACCTAAAAAAAGTGGGGGACTACCCATTACTTCAAATATCCACAAAAAATTATAAGGGGTGTCTCATAAAGTGGAAATGACTAACTTACCCTTAACCTATATATATATTACCACCTCATCTCCTCACCACCTATATTTATTTATAACCACCTCCTCCCATCACCCCCGCCGCTCACCACCACCGACCACCTTGAACCACCACCACAGCCGCCTCTATATATACATCTTAATTTAAATCATTAACAAAACAAAATCAAAATCAAAATTATAACAAACCCATTATTTGTCATTCGTTTTTGGTTGCAAAAATGAGAAGTAATCATTAAAATGAGTTGAATATGTAAGTTGCAGAGAGAAGTTCGGTTAGGAATTATGCGAAAAACTTTGTCGAACTAGCCGAACTCAACATTTAATGGAGGTTTTTCTTTCTGAGAAAAGTTCGGTTACGTCACAATTTTTTTCCATAACCGAACTTTAGTTCGGTTTAATAAGTTTTTTCTTTCCTAACCGAACTACCTTTGAGCAACAAAATATGAGGGAAAATGTCATTGTAAGTTGAGTAACGTCGTACCATATGATAGAGAGGCAACTAAGAAAACTGGACCATGTGAAAAATTCTCAACTTGCCAAGGTCTACAAGGTTTGATCAAACAATTTTCCATGTGTGAGAAGAGAAGAGAACAGTTCGGTTACATAGAATATTTTTTTCCTAACCGAACTAACGTTCGGTTACGTCGCAACTTATTTTTTTTTTCTTCAAGCCGAACGTTTAGTTCGGTTACGTCGTAAATTGTTCTTCCGAACCGAACTGTTCTCTGAAAAAGACTTTGTCATTTAACATAGTTTCAAACGGGCAGTGAACTGGATGACGAACCAGTATGAAGTCTTATATGAAGTCTATTTGACAAATGTTCATATCGTTTGTTTTTCAATCCTGCAGGAAATGTACCTATATGAAGTCTTAAGAACGCTCAAGTTATCTGAGTTATAGTGCTCCACATTTCTCTTGTTCTCTATGCGTTCTATATGAGCATAAAAGGGAAACTTAAGGGCATAATCCACCTGAAACATTACAAACATTAGTTATCGGCAAGAATTTCACTTTCAAGGTAAATTTTTTGTTGGAATATTTTCAATTGCGCAATTTTTTTCTCCTAACCGAACTTTTCTCTGAAAACCTATATATTGAGTTCGGTTACGTCGCAACTTTTTTCATTTTTTTTTCCCAGCCGAACTTTTAGTTCGGTTACGTCGTAAAAAAAATTTCCTAACCGAACTGTTCTCTGAAACTAAAAATTCCATTAAATCTGAGTTCGGCTACCTGTGTTTTTAGAAACATTAACCGAACTACACTTGCAGATGAGTTCGGTAACCTGTTCTTCAAATGTTTTAGCCGAACTTTGTAAACCAAACGAAAATCAATTTGTAAATTGTTCATTTTTAGGAATGTTTTGGCCAATTCAAGCACCATTAACTAAATTTGAAGTATCCATGAGTACCCAAAACATCATACTCTTGTTCTTCCTATTTCCTTCTTCTTCTTATCTCTCAAAAAAAAAAATGTTAAAAACAAAACAATCCAACTTATAAAACACTAATCACTAATCCCTAATCCCTAATCAGTTTTTAACTAATCACTAATCAGTTTTTAACTAATCATTAATCACTAACTAAGTTTATCATCAAGGGTAAAATGGGTATTAGAAACAAAAATTATAAGGGGTGACCAAATATTACTTCTAATATCCTCCACAAAAACTGATGGGTAGTCCCCCAACTTTTTTGGATAGTCCCCAAAAGATGGTTCTATATAAAATTTGACTCACCGAGATCCAAGATCGACTATATTGGGCTCAAGCCTATCTTTCAATCCTAGCTATTAGCCAGGGTGTGCTCGCAATGGTGCGACTGCCAGCCACACCTTTAGTCTGTGTCCAGTACCAACGCGACAGTAACGCACAGTACACGGGGCATTTGACACGTGGTGCATTAAGATTGTTACATGTTCCTCACAACCCGCGCATTTCTTATACAGTCGTTACTTTTCCCTTTCTGTTTTTCCTCGGACAAACATCAGATTTCTTAAGTTTCCTTGAGCGTTTTTGATAGAAGCCCTAGAAATAGAAAATGGAGGAAAAACTGATACAGAGATTAGAATCTGCGGTGCAACGTTTAGAATCACTTTCTTCTGGATTCCGTTATGGTTCTACAGGAATTAGTGGCGATGGTGATGACAATGCACAATTAGATCCATCAATCTCTGCATATCAAGATCTAATTGATCAATTTGTTGGTAGGATCTTATCTGCTGCTGAGAATATTGGTGGGAATGTTCTTGAGGCTACTAAAGTTTTAGAAGAAGCGTTTTGTGTTCAGAAAGAACTTCTCATCAAAGTTAAGCAATGTCAGGTTGGTTTTATGCTGAATACAAATTTCTTCATTTTTATTTTTTGTTTGTTTTGGAATTTGAGTTTTTTATGGATCGGCATTTTTGCAATTAGGGTTAACGATGCTTAGGAAGTTTAGGAGTTAAAGGTCTGTAATTTGTCATTGTTTTTTTTTTTTTTTTTGGTAGAGTAATTTGTCATTGCTAAAAAGACAAACATCATGCCTTCATTGATAGATTGATGGACCAAGGCACTATATATCTTCCCTGCGAAGTGCGAACCATAAGCCCAAAATTGCAGTGAATGTGTATACCAGATTAGGCCAATGATTTGTATTTTTTTTATCATGCAGAAACCAGACCTCGAGGCTTTGGCTGGTTTTCTCAAGCCGTTAAACGAAGTAATCATGAAAGCAAATGCGTTGACAGAAGGAAAGCGTCCTGATAACTTTAACCACTTGAAGGCTGCAGCTGATAGTCTGACGGCTCTAGCTTGGATTGCTTATTCTGGCAAAGATTGTGGTGAGTGGATAAAACATCCTGACTTGTATGGCAAACATCTGAGATTTGTATGAGAAGTCTAATGGTTGATGCAGTCAATCATTTCTCATCTTTCGCGCCTCTTTTTGCCTGCCCTTCTTAGGTATGAGTCTTCCCATTGCACATGTGGAGGAAAGTTGGAATATGGCAGAGTTTTATAGCAACAAGGTGCATATCTTCATATTTTGTGATAAGCGTACTCTTTATGCCAACCACATCCCAATTATGGGTTGCACAGATATAAATTGATAGAGTTAATTGATAGAGTTACATATGTATTTCTGGACACTAGTATATTTACATAAATATTTTCGAGCAGATTCTTGTTGAGTTCAAAAGTAAAGACCCAAATCATTTGGAGTGGGCTAAAGCTCTGAAAGATCTTTACTTACCTGGTCTGAGGGACTATGTTAAGAGGTTCCATCCTTTGGGTTCAGCATGGAATCCTACTGGTAAAGCGACTGTTTCAGCACCCGCATCAGTCCCATCAAAAGCTCAGTCAAATGGAGGCCCTGCCCCTCCACCGCCTCCTGCTGCTTCTCTCTTGAGTGCCGAACCTTCCAAGGCATCATCATCACAACCAAAAGGGATGTCGGCTGTATTTCAAGAGATCAGTTCAGGGTCTGTGACTTCAGGTAAAGGCATTATTGGTTAGCAAATGAATCACTTTTTCTTTTTTTCTTTCAGTTGTTTGAATGATTAGAATTTCTCTCCTCATATAATCCCAGGGTTGAGGAAGGTAACAGATGATATGAAGTCAAAGAACCGTGCAGATAGAAGTGGTGTTGTTAACTCTAATGAGAAAGAGTCTCATACTAGTTCTCCTTCTGTTACCAAAGTAGGACCTGCAAAATTTGAGCTTCAAATGGGTCGCAAGTGAGTATGCTGCAAATCTTCGCTCTTTAATTTGAAAGTTGACACTGTTCCTTTGTGGTCCATTTGTATCATGTGTCTTATGAGATGGATCTGGTCTGTGACTTGTTGCTTATGATCAGATGGGTTGTTGAGAATCAAGTTGGAAGAAAGGACCTGGTCATTGACGAATGTGATTCTAAACAGTCTGTATATGTTTATGGGTGCAAAGATTCTGTTTTGCAGATCAAAGGTAATTGGTATTGAATTCTGTAATAAGCCTTACACTAGTCATTGAGTATCATCTATATGGGTTTTTTACATAGGAAAAGATAAGAAGCTTGTTAACCATTTAACAACTTACAGGTAAAGTGAACAATATAACACTAGATAAATGCTCAAAGATGGGAACTGTCTTTACGGTTAGTAGACGGCACAAAGACTGATTTACGTTAACATCAGTTTGATGAAGATATATACTCACATACCATTTCGATTATACATATCTCTTGAATACAGGATGTTGTAGCAGCTTTTGAGATTGTGAATTGCGCAGGCGTAGAGGTGCAGTGTCAGGTATGTCTTTGCTTGTAGTTCGCGGACTCCTTACCATTTCAATGCAACTAGGCTAATGCATAACTTCCTTAAAATGGTCTAGACTCTGAGTGACTGGATAGGATATCAACTATTTTGGATTCATCGACACAAATGATGATGTGCCCAGCCAAGATTCTCTTTTGACGCTTGTTTTCTGGTGGTTACTTTCAGGGTTCTGCACCAACAGTTTCAGTGGACAATACTTCGGGGTGCCAACTATATTTGAGCAAAGATTCTTTAGAGACTTCTATAACAACAGCTAAGTCGAGCGAAATCAATGTTTTAGTGCCAGGGGACTCACCTGATGGTGATTTGGTATGGATCCCTCTCTCTTGATTTGATCCACGGAACATAAACATTAGGATCCACGTTATTTTGGTAATTCCAGTAGTATTCAACAGCATGTAAGGCTGTCAAAAGTAAACTCCAATCTGCAAAAAATTTCGCAGGTGGAGCACGCACTGCCACAACAGTTTGTTAATGTTTACAAGGATGGCCAGTTTACAACCACGCCAGTTTCTCACTCTGGAGCATAAATGACATGGTTTAGAAGATTTTCGGTTTTCATTCTTTCAATATCAGCCTTCCCCGGGAAGTAGAGATGCAGCTATCATTAGTTCGTGTTTTAAGGTCAGAAGTGAAAATGACCTTTTCTTTTTAACTCCATATATTCTTTTTTGTTCAGTCAATCACACAGTTGCAAGTTTTGTAATATTTTACAGTTTCCATCAGAGCTTGGTTATTTATAGACACCTTTAGTCCTTTAAATTGTTTCCGGACACTCCTTTGATTTAATAAATTTGCAGTTTATAAACCTCTTGCACTTTGGTCATATTGAAGAATATTAGCAATCCATGTAACAAGTCATTCTCATGTAAAGTTTACTTGGCAAAGAGTTATTCTCCCCCTTTTCACACTCAATTCTCTTTTTTGGTGATTTTGTCTCACCCTTTTGCTATTGTAAGTAAGTGTCAACACATACTTTCCTCTCAATCCCCAAAGCTTACAAGCTATGATGAGGATGTGGTGATGCTCACTCTTGTTAAAGTTGGGGTTAAATTTTCTTTGGCAATGTTCAAGATTTGGATATTCTTGAATTGAATAAACAAATTTGAAACCTAACTGATAGAAGAACACTTAATGCCGTGAAATAGACTTCACACTATTATTAGTCTCAAGTCTAAGTCAAGTCTCATTTCGACGCCTTAAATGTTACGCCCAAATTCTTTTAAACTTCTCTGTATCTGCTCCATCTTTCTCTGCTTTCGTTAAGGACTTCTGTTTCCCGCCATGGACAAGCTTCGCCAAAGCTCCTGGATCCTCTTGATTCTATCTCTCTTATTTCAATCTTTCTTCTATGCAAGTAAGTTCTTCATCATCTCTGAATTTTCCATTAACTTTTCAGTACAATTTCTTACAGAATTTCAAGATTTTGAATTCAGTTTCCCGCTCTAATCTTGATTGAAGAACTAATCTTGTTAATGTTATGATTCTTGACAGATTCAGAATCGTTCATTGGTATAAACTACGGTTTAGTTGCAGATAATCTCCCACCACCATCTGAAACAGCGAAGCTGTTAAAATCCACATCAATCGGTAAAGTCAGATTATACGGAGCAGATCCGGCAATAATAACATCTCTAGCTAATTCCGATATAGGAATCGTTATCGGTACATCAAACGCTGATATCCCCGCTTTAGCAACGGATCCAAGCTTCGCCAAACAATGGATTACATCAAATGTGAAACCTTATTATCCAGCAAGTAATATAATCTTGATTACAGTCGGAAATGAAGTTTTTAAATCAGGTGATCAAAATTTGATATCACAGCTTGTTCCTGCAATGCATAATGTACAAGAAGCCTTGAGTTCTGAATCTTTAGGTGGTAAGATTAAGGTTTCAACAGTTCATGCTATGTCTGTGTTGGCAAATTCTGAACCTCCTTCTGCTGGAAGTTTTGATCCTGCTTTTGGAGATACAATGAAAGGATTATTAGGGTTTTTGAAAGATACTGGTTCGCCTTTCATGGTTAATCCTTATCCATTCTTCGCTTATCAGAGTGATCCAAGACCTGAAACTTTGGCGTTTTGTCTGTTTCAACCTAACTCGGGACGACCCGACTCGGGTACTCAAATCACCTACATGAATATGTTTGACGCTCAGGTAAAATTTTCAACTAGGTCTTGAATTTGTTGTGTAGTTGGGCTTGTAGACTTCATATGATGGACTGAGAAGATGGGTGCATGACTGCATATTAATCATAACACACTTTGCAAAGGAGTGTATATTGATATTGCACTGAGTTCCTTGATAGTGCATCTAATAGGTTATTTTAAGTTTTTCCTTTATATTAGTTAAGCTCATTGTAGAAGCGTTTTGGTGCAGGTAGATGCAGTACGATCAGCGTTGAATGCAATGGACTCCAAGGATGTGGAGATTGTTGTGGCAGAGACAGGATGGGCATATAAGGGAGATACTGATGAAGTTGGAGCAAGTATAGAAAATGCAAAAGCTTATAATGCTAATTTGATTGCACACCTTAGATCAATGGTTGGGACTCCACTGATGCCTGGTAAATCGGTCGATACATATCTTTTTGCGTTGTTCGATGAGAATTTGAAACCAGGGAAAGGCTCAGAGAGAGCGTTCGGGCTTTTCAATCCTGATTTAACTATGACATATGATGTTGGTCTTACAATGAGCAGCCAGGTGAGAACTTACTTCAGTATGCTTATTGCATTTTCCTTTTTTATTATATTGATTTAAGTAACTCTGAAGATTTGCATTGGTTGGTCATAAGTTCAGGTTCAGTCTACTTCGCCATTAAATTCATTATCGTGTACCTGTATTAGTTCTGCATTGAACATTTTATGAACTGTGTGTGAGAAATCTTTTTCTTTTGATTGATATGAACTGCGAATACGAAATTGAACTTTTAACTGCTGAACTATCTGTAATAGTGCCGTGTTCTTGACCCCTACAAAATCGTGTTTGCTGGGTCTTTTGAATGAATAACATTTGATTTTGAGACAAAGGTTTATCAGATTATTTGCACTGTATATTTTACATAAATCTGGTATTACATTCATTTCTTTTCATGTTTCTAGTTCTTTTGCGAGTATGCCAATTGAATAACATGGATTATGTTTTCTCACAGAGTCCAAAAACTCCGCCAACTCCACCACCAACTCCGCCAACTCGAACTCCTGTATTGGCTCCGGGTACACCATATCCAACAACATTCCCAAGAGGTGGATGCGGACCCCAGGATAGCGTTTCTCTTGCTGATGTTGGCTGCAAAGGTAACAACTGCAGTCCACCAGGTACCGCTTGTGTTGAACCAAAAACATCACATGGACAACTTATGAAGGACTACACTTTTCCATGTATCATATCATCCTTCCTCTCTATTTTGCTTTATTTCTCTTCCTTGCATTTGTAAATTCTTCACGTCTCTGTTCAATTCATCCTGCAATGCATGAGCCATCCAGTTAAAACTTCAGAAACAAAACATGAGAATCTGAGATTTTTTTTCTCTCTCAAGTATGAAGAACAATGAACCTTCCAGCTTGGGTTTTCATCCATTAATGTCAAAGCATAAATGTTCTTTTGTCTCTTCAGTTGGTTACTCCCCCCCCCCGCCGCCTCACACTTGTGTAACTTCTGTATAGTTTCTTTGAACGCAATGTAACCGAGTGTTTCTGTAATTGTACATTTTGTCTTAAATTTGAAGTTTATAACAATTTCTTGTAAAGTGTCAATTTTTATTTTTTGAATTTCACGAACTATCATAAACATAGACATAGTAACATGATGTGGGCTAAGCAGATAGATTCTTCTTGTCTCTAAACGTAATAACTAAAGTATATAAAGATGCAATCTAATGGTTTGTGATCGCGCAATAACTCAAGAAGTTTGTTTTTTTTTCAAGCTTATTACAGGGGCTGCATGATTTATTTAGAGGGGCGGTATTCTAATAGGACAAAAATGGTTATTACATGATCATTCAAGGTGTCCCTTATAAAAAAAACTGGAAATGATAAATCAACCCTCATTATTGATAACCTAGTTTAGTGATGATAATCAAGTTTAGTGTTAATAATTAATTTCACTTATATTAACTCAAAATCAAAAGAAAATCAGATTTTTAAAGTTAAAAAAAAAAATCAGAGGAGAAGAAAAAGAAAAACTTTTGTGATATTTGTGACACCCTAGATTTTGATTCACTCAACAAAAATGGGTGATTCCAATGACTTGGTATACTTCTAAATTAGTTCCCATTAGCTTTTTCTCGCTCAAAATTATCTAAAGTACGTAACAAAATCAAAACTTTTAAATTTTCAGAAGAACTTACGGTTGCAATTTTGCTCGTAACCAACTGGAACTCTTAGTTACGGTTCGTAAGTTATTGAATACCAACTGTAAATGGTCAAATTTGGGGAAGATCCAATCGTAAAACCAGTTACGGTTGGTAATTAAATTTGGACAACAAACGTAACTAAATTACGGTTGGTAACTAATGAATCGAGACCAACCGTAACTACCCTACGGTTGGCGTGTCAACTTAACTTTTGAACCGTAAATCATTATTTGATAAATTCTTAAGACATGATTATTTACGATTGGTATGGTTGTTTGAGTTATAAACCGTAACTCAATTACGGTTGATAAATATGATGCAAATACAAACCGTAACTGAACATATTTCTCAAAACGAAGAACTTACGGTTGGTATTTGAGTTAAAACCAACCTTAACATCAACCCAATCTACAGTTACAGTTCGTATTTGAGTTATTACCAACCGTAACTCACATGCAACCATAAATGTTAATACGAAACCCTAATTTTTGATACAAAACTAACTTAAATCCAACACAAAAAACTAAACCCTAACTGGGTTTTTCCAAACGTTTTTCAAATCGCCGATTAATCAAAGACAATGAAATTTTCAGTTTTGATGGAGGTTACGGTTGATGGAGAAGAAGAGAAGATGAAGAAGAAAATGAAAAAAAAAACTGATTTGATTTTTTCTGATTCATTAGGTTTTTAAAAAAAGCTTGAGGATAGAGTTATTCTTTTCCCTTTACTTAAGAATCCTATTTTCGGGGCTACAAACGGATGGGTTTTTGGGGGCTATATTGGTTCATGAAATAACAACCCATACCACCCCTTATCCATCATTTTTTGTAATGTCTAATCTACCTTTACTTTGACTAGTGCCTAATTAACTTGATTAATCTAAGTAATCAGTCTTAGTGAATCAATCAGACTAATCAAAACCTTAATGTTTTGCAAATCAAAACTTGATGTTTTTTGAGTTTTGAAGAAGGAAAAATGGTGATTTTGGTGAAATTTTTTTGAAGAAAAATGATGAAACCATTCATCACAAAACTCAAGATAACCTTATAATCAACTCCCAACATCAATTTCATCAATTCAAATCCGTAAAAAATCTGTAAAAATCTGGAATTTTCTAAAGTTACGGCCAGGAAATTGTGTCGACCCAGCCGTAAGTAAACAATTACGGTTTGGATTTGACGAATTCCTAGCCGTAAACACAAATAACGGATGGGAAGTTAAGAACTTCTAGCCGTCATTCAACGAGAATCTCTTGAATCTGTTTTACGGCTGGGAATTCTTATATTTCATGTCCGTAATTGAATCTATAGGCTGAGAAATTTTGATTTTCAACATCAATACATACTACGATTGAAAATTAATACTACGTTAATTAATTAGTCCACAATAAAACCCATTACATACTTAATAGATCCCCGTGACAAAGTTGGTTTTAATAACACCCCTTTCGATGTATTAAGAAGTCTTTGATGATGGCGAATTGAGCTTCCAAGTTGAAATCATAACCTTTCCGTTTTCTCCATTCCTTCTTAACTTGAGCCGCGACTTCTCTATCAGTCTCACCTCTAAGTCGAAGTTGGTTGCACATTCGACGTAAAGCCATATATTCTTCCACTTTTTTGCGTATGTCTGAAAATCGAAGATACAATTCAACCCCATCGCGGTTGTTAGTATTACATGTTTCAATACAAAAATTCCCAAAAATATTACTCCAATACGATTTACTAGCTAAACCACCTTGCTTTCGTTCTTCTCCCTTCTTTGGATAGCATAGTACAAAATTGTTGCAAAGAGATAAGTCTTCTTCCAAAGTGAAGTTGGGTTTATCCTTTGAGTACATTGCATTGAGTTTGTAGGAGTTTTAGTGGAGATTATTAGTGTAGAAGGTGTGATTTTGATTTGGAGTGGGTGGTTATATGGAGATGGGAGTTATTTCAAGTTTAAATAAGTGGTTGAACATCTAGAACCTTCTATAGATCAGTCTTCAAACAGATCTATTTTTCAAAATTCAAAAAAACTAGCCGATATGATGTGGTATTCATAATTATAGGTATTTACGGCTTGGAAATTGCATGGGAGACCCAGCCGTTATTCTGTATAAACTTGATGGATTTGTGGTGTGTCATATTTACGGCTTGGTAGTCCAAGACGTAAATAATAGTTGTTATTTTTTGTTAGAACCACAAATGTTTACGGCCAAGAACTGGATATATAAATTTCCAAGACGTAATACGTTTACGACCAAGAACCACAAATGTCCACCAAGCCGTAAACCAGAGTTTCAAATTTATGTCAGTTTTGCGGATCGGAGTTCCAACCGCAAACAAATTACATGGCTTGGAAACATAGCCGTAACCAAGGTTCAGTTAAATTTTGAGTATCCAGTGAAACATACGGCCAGGTATTTCCTGACCGTAAAAGGGTTACGGTTAAGTTTCCTAGCCGTTTTCCTAATACGTTCGGGACTTTCCAACAGCAATCCTGTCCAAGTATATTTGACAAGGATTATGTGCACTTTCGGCTAGGTTATGTGAAGGATCGACCTAGCAGAAAGTTGATGCGTGTCGTATGCGTCAAAAATAATTCACTTCCTCACTTTACTAATTATGAATATAGTATTAGATAAGAAAAAGTTCGTATCCACAGAGAGGCGATTGTTGTTATGCAATTTTCAGATTCTTATGTAACCAATTATTGTATTTAGCTACTCATATTCATGGAGTTCATCATCATAATATTCAAAGAAAATAGATGAAACATAAAAGAAAGCAAACCCTAGAAGTTGTTCTCTGGAAAAGCTCCAAGAATAAAATAAAATGTTTTATATTAAATTGTGTAGAAAACTTCCTTTTTATAGCCTTTTTCTCCTTCCAAAAATAGGTTTTGTCTTCAAAGTCCATTAGTTGGAAATTCACCCGGCCCACGAGCAAGAGAAACCCATGTAGAAAATCTGTCCCAAAAACGATCGCCGGAAAACTGGGTTTTTGGCCGGAATCCGGTATCGGAAAGTCGTCGTCGGTCGCCTGAAAATTCACTGTCGTCGAAGGAATATTCCGTCAGATTCCGTTATCTTTGACTGTTGACTAACGGTCTTTAACGGTTGACCGGGTCAAGTTCTGAATCACTGAGTTAGAATCGAGTCAGCAGCTAACTCAGCTGACTATGCCACTGCACATACCAGGACTGTTCACGGCCAAGATGGCCCTGTCTGTGCACCTTCTGTCACTTCCCCTGCACTTCATTCCCAGCCATGAGGGCTGTATTCTGTGTTGCACCACTGTAGCTTGCACTTCTGTCACGGCCAAGATGGCCCTGTATTTCCACTCCCAACTTCAGTTGCACTTGCACTGCAACATGCACCTTATACATCCCTGGCAACATCCATAGAAGTACCAGCACCAGTTCAAACACAACATCTCCATCTGAACTGCAAGACCTCACACCATTAACCACTCCATATCCAGCAGCACCAAATACCACCTGTAACTTCACACAAAGCTGCCATCATCTCAGTTCATAACCTCTCGATGCTCAAATAAATAGCTGCAGCAGCAACTCACCACCACTGCTACAGCTCAACCCCATAACCATTCCAGCTAAGCCAACACTTCACTTGCAATGCACTTGATTCATTGCCAACCTCTTGCAAATCACATAAACCACCTACCCTACTCAACTGCCACCATTACCAACACACTTCAATACCACCAAGTTCATCTCATAGCAGAAACAACCCAACATCACCAGCTTCTCATTCTTGGTCTCATTCAAAAGAACCACCACATTCACTGCCTTGCACTGCAGCTCTTGCCCTGTAGTTCCACCTGAACAACAACAACCTCCAATTGCTGACAGCTACAGCTCTGTAACTCCATCCTAAACTGCTCCATTATTGCCAATCTTCTCAGTTAATCATCACCATGATCCAGCACTGCTGATACTCACCATCTTTTGTTGAGTTCCTTCTCCCACTGACTGCAATTCAGTGCCTCCACCATTCTACAGTTGCAACTCCAATTACTCTAGCCAATGGCCAGAACCATCTATTCTCACTGCCTGTTCCAGTTCACATGCAACAAACTCAGTTAAAATCTCATCTGAGCTACATAATTACTACTCACCCATTTCAGAAACCCATTGCAACCAACAACAGCTGTTCTTCTTCAATTCAAGCAAGCCACCAGAACCCATTCACTGTCTCAACATCAATTCCTTCTTGACTTTAAATTTGTAACCAAACCCTTACTTAAATTTCTCAAACACCACAGTCAACAGTTGAATCAAAACCCCACTCTGATTTCTTCCCATCTTCTGAGCTACCACCACAATCTCCTCTTAACAAAACACCAGCAACACAGTGAGCTTCAAGAACTCATCTTTACAAGTGAACTGCATTTGAAACAAACCCTAAATTCAAACCAACACCTTCAATAACAGCATCAACCCACATAAAACTCAAATCACAGTGAAACCCATCTTCAATTCGAGCATCTATCCCACTTAAACACCACTAAAATCACAGCAACATCAATTTCTTGATCTGATTCAAACCATTACCATCTCCATTCAGAAACCCTAACTCTCAATACCAGTAGCAACAATTCATTTTACAATTCCAACCCACAAAGATCGATCTATTAGGTGAACGCTAGTATCATCATCTTTTCTTTAATTCTCTTGGACAAACAGCAACAGCAGCCTTCAATTTTGTTCTTCCTCAAATTCAATACCAATGATTGAATGAATGAGAGACACGTTTCGATTTAGGGTTGGGTAGTTTGGGTGGATGGTTACACCCCAGAATAGAAACCACCCCAGAATATGATGCTTATAATGAGAGATCAGTTCTTTATAAGGGTTAGCCAATCTAGCCCCTTATCCCTAACTGGGCTCCATATAATGTCCTCCCTTGAAATGGAAATTCTGACCTTCACGCTCCAGATGGACTTTTTCTCCTTCTTTCGAGTTCCTCCACCAGCAGCAGCCTCCTCATACTTCTCAAACCCACTTCATCTCTTAAATTTCTATTCATCACTAAAGTTGTCATGCCTTTCAGACAGAAATCGCATCACCAAAGCCGACATACTTTTCAGACAGAGATGAAGAAATAAAAGCAAATAACGAGAAATAGTCCTCCTCCAACGCTTTTGCCATGTTTCCTCTTCTTTTGATCCAAATGACTCCAAAGTACCTAAATACTCAAAAACGAAACATAAGATACATAATTTACAAGAAAACTAGCAGAGAAAGCATAAACAATAGATAAATAATACGGTGTTTTAGACACCTATCAGATTCCCCCACACTTAGACTTTGCTAGTCCTCGAGAAAATCAAACAAAAAAATTAAAAAGCATACACACAACTCCGTCTCGTCGAGGCTACGGTCACTTTAAGCATAAATAATAAGCCTTTAAACCCCTAGGTGTCCCTAGTGGACGAGTTATAGTCTCGTGAAGGTTTACTAGAGATATACCTACAAAACCTATACTTAAAACTCCGTCTATTTATGACAAATCAATGAACGAATCCAAAATGACTACAGGAGGAGGTGCCTTGCAAATTCAATTCATATATTAGTAAAGTTTAGCTTTAATTAGATAGTCGAACAAGACACAATACTCGGAAACTAACAAACCACAATCATAATGAAAAGATTAAGAAGATGGATATAGATGTAGATGTTGGCGAATGTTCACAAGTGTTCGATGTTTCCCATATATTTCTGAAGGTCACTGCTAAGATGAACATATTCCTACTGGATTGAGATACTTGGTTTGAATTCTACATCAACTCACTGGCATATACAAGGGAACCAGAAGTGACTTTATTCAACCAAATATAATACTTTATTTTCTTTTTCTTTTTCTCTCTTTTTTTTTAGACAACATGATTGGATCAAACTGGATCCAAGCGCATGATTCTTGTCATCAAGTACATGATAGTTGCCTTGGATCCTGCATTCCACGCTTGTTTAGGCGACGGAGACAGGGACTACGTTTCACACATACTGCTATTCCCAAGTGTCATTTTATTCCGTTTGGTCTAATTGGTCGGTCTTTTTTTTTTTTTTTTTTTTCTAGTAACTTAATCACTTTATTTCATCCTAGCAGTAATAACACGTCGATTTAGTGACCCACCAAAGCACTTAAAGAATAATAGATAAATATGGAAAAATAAAAATAGAATGCGATATGGTGATATTCCGAGATATGGTAACAACTATCATGGTATTTATGATTATGAGCTATGTTCGTCCCGTTTAGTTAATCGGTTCCTCAACTCCTGCATTCAAAATGGTTCCATCCACTAATGGTGTCATCCTAAAGGCATAAGTTTCTAGATTTCGTAGTTCAAAAAGCACAAATTTTTTCTTGGTTTTTCTATTTTTCTGATTTTTTTTAAAGGCATAAAACACACTATACAAACATATAAATGCTCCCCAACACTTAAACTTTACATTGTCCTCAATGTAAAATTGAATCGTCCAAAGAAAGTTCAAGGTGGGAAATTCCGAAAATGATATGCAAAAATAAGAAAAATAAAGAGAAAAGTAAATGCATAAAACTAAAAAGATAAGGGTAAAGATACAAAACCGGTGGGTTGCCTCCCACTTAGCGCTTGGTTTAAAGTCGTCAGCCCGACGTGCTCCTTGTTTGCTAAGACTCCTCCAGCGAGGATGCCTCCACAAAGTTCACACCCTCCACAACTTCGGAAGTAAAGTTCTCATAATACGGTTTCAGCCGGTGTCCATTCACTTTAAACTCCTTTCCTGTAGCTATGCTACGAATTTCTACTGCACCATGAGAAAACACATTAGTAACAATAAAAGGTCCGATCCAACGTGACCTTAATTTACCCGGAAATAATTGCAAGCGAGAATTAAACAAAAGCACTTTCTGCCCAACACAAAATTGTTTTCTAGAAATCATAGAATCATGAAATGCCTTAGTTTTCTCCTTGTAAATGCGCGAGCTTTCAAATGCATCATTGCGTAACTCTTCTAGCTCTTGGAGTTGCAAATTTCTTTGTTTTCCAGCCCCATCTAGCTCCATATTGCATTGCTTAATAGCCCAAAACGCTTTATGTTCAATCTCAACGGGTAAGTGACAAGGATTACCGTACACAATCCTAAAAGGAGACATCCCAATAGGTGTCTTGTATGCGGTTCTATAAGCCCACAAAGCATCATTAAGTCGCATGCTCCAATCTTTCCTTGTTGGATTCACCGTCTTCTCTAGTATGGATTTCACCTCTCGGTTCGACACCTCGGCTTGTCCGTTGGTTTGGGGATGATAAGGTGTTGCAATCTTGTGCGACACATTGTACTTCTTCAACAATCCTTGTAAGAACCTTTTTTTGAAGTGAGAACCCCCATCGCTAAGTATGGCTCTTGGAATTCCAAACCTTGCAAAAATGTGAGCTTGCACAAAATCTGAAACCACTTTAGAATCATTAGTCGGGGTGGCCTTAGCTTCCACCCATTTCGAGACATAATCAACAGCAAGTAAGATATAAAAATTCCCATGAGAGTTGACAAAAGGACCCATAAAATCAATACCCCATACATCAAAAACTTCAATAAATTGAATAAAAGTTTGTGGCATTTGATTTCGGGCACCTAGATTGCCTGTTCTTTGGAACCTATCACAAGTTGTGCAAAATATATGTGCATTTTTAAATAAGGTTGTCCAATAAAAACCGCTTTCAAGTACCTTGTGAGCTGTTCTTTTACTCCCAAAATGTCCTCCGCAAGCATAGGAATGACAAAAAGACAAGATAGAGTTAAATTCAGATTCGGGAACGCACCTTCGTATGACTTGGTCGCTGCCATGTTTCCACAAGTATGGATCATCCCATATATATTGGTTTCCTAACCTCTTAAGTTTGTCCCTCTCAGCACGAGACAAGTTCTTTGGGATTTGTTTAGACACCAAGTAATTCACAATATCCGCATACCATGGTTCCGCAAACGCAATTGAGAATAGTTGCTCATCCGGGAAACTTTCACGCAACGGGATAGCTTCCTTGTCCACAGCAAGACGGCTCAAATGATCCGCAATGGTGTTCTCAATTCCTTTCTTGTCCTTGATTTCTATATCAAACTCTTGCAAGAGTAAAATCCATCGTATGAGCCTCGGTTTCGCCTCTTTCTTTGTAAGCAAGTACCTAAGTGCTGCATGATCTGAAAAGACAACAACTTTTGTACCAATTAGATAAGAGCGGAACTTTTCCAAAGCAAAAACAATAGCTAATAACTCTTTTTCAGTGGTAGTGTAGTTTTGTTGGGCCTCATTTAACGTTCTAGAAGCATAATAAATAGCATGAGGTATCTTCCCCACACGCTGCCCAAGCATCGCACTAACCGCATAGTCACTTGCATCACACATGAGCTCGAAAGGCTTTCTCCAATCCGGTGGTTTAATGATAGGGGATGAAATCAAAAGTTCTTTCAAACGATTGAATGCCGCCACACACTTCTCATCAAAGTTAAAAACCACATATTTTTGCAATAAGGTACAAAGTGGTGATGCTATCTTGGAAAAATCCTTGATGAATCTACGATAAAAACCTGCATGACCAAGAAAAGAGCGTATCTCCCTCACCGTAGTGGGAGGGGTTGGAGCACGAATAAGGTCTATCTTAGATTTATCAACTTCCAAGCCTTTAGAAGATACTATATGGCCTAAAACTATGCCATGATTTACCATGAAATGGCACTTCTCCCAATTAAGCACAAGATTTGTTTCAACACATCGTTCAAGGATTAGTGACAAATTGTTCAAACAAAGGTCAAATGAATCACCAAAGACACTAAAGTCATCCATGAACACTTCGATTATGTTTTCAACATATTCTGAAAATATACATACCATACACCTTTGAAAAGTAGCTGGAGCATTGCACAAGCCAAAAGGCATCCTTCGATAAGCAAAAGTACCGAAAGGACAAGTGAAAGTGGTTTTCTCTTGATCCTCCGGTGCTATCACAATCTGATTATAACCTGAATAGCCATCAAGGAAGCAATAATAAGAGTGTCCAGCTAAACGTTCAAGCATTTGATCAATAAAAGGTAATGGAAAGTGATCTTTTCTAGTAGTGGCATTCAATTTCCTATAATCAATACAAACCCTCCAACCGGTTTGCACACGAGTTGGGACAAGTTCATTCTCATCATTCTCCACCACGGTCACCCCTGATTTCTTTGGTACAACTTGTACCGGGCTCACCCACTTGCTATCGGATATGGGGTAGATAACACCCACTTCCAAAAGCTTGAGTATCTCCTTTTTCACAACTTCCATCATAGGGGGGTTCAAACGACGTTGCGCTTCCCTTGTAGGCTTTGCATCGTCCTCCAAACGTATTTTGTGCATACAAACGGCAGGGCTTATACCCTTGATATCGGTAATCGTCCATCCTATGGCCGTCTTGTGCTTCCTTAGCACCCTTAGAATTTTTTGCTCCTATAATTCACTAAGCTCGTTAGAAACAATCACAGGTAACTCTTCATTTTCACCCAAGTACAAGTACTTTAGGTGACTAGGAAGAGGTTTCAATTCTAACTTTGGAGATTTAACAATAGAAGGTAAAAGTTTTTCATCACTGCATGGTAAAGAAATAAAAGAGATATTATGAGTTTCCGGGCATCCTTGTAGTGAGTTGAGATCACCAAGGGCTTCTTTGACCTCATTACCATACTCTACACCATTATCAATGTATGTAGTTAGAACGGTTTCCAAAGCATCTTCACCATTCAATTCAAACATTTGTTGTGCCAATGTATCCATAACATCAACGGAGAAACAAGAGTGGACATCACTAGGATATCTCATCGTCTCGAAAATGTTGAAACGTATTACTTCCCCATCAAACTCCATAGTTAGCGTTCCCTTATCCACATTAATAATGGTCTTCGCCATTTTCATGAAGGGACGCCCAAGTAGCAATGGAAGAGACGAGTCCGGTGAACCTTCATCCATCTCTAAAACACAAAAATATGCTGGAAATACTAGTTGATTAACCTGCACAAGAACATCCTCAACAATACCCATTGGGTAGACATTAGAGCGATCGGCTAATTGCAACACAATTTCAGCCTTTTGAGAGGACCTAAATCAAGTGACTTATACATAGATGCAGTGCATAACATTAACGGATGCACCTAAGTCTAACATTGCTTTGTTAAATGTAGTGGTACCAATTGTGACGGGGATGTCAAAGCTGCCCGGTCTTTGCATTTTCAATTGGGAGTTTGTGTTGTAAGATTGCCGAAGCATTCTCCCCCACACTAAGAACTTCATTACCTTTGAGCCTTTGCTTATTGGTACACAAGTCCTTCAACACTTTTGCATACTTTGGAACTTGCTTAATAGCATCAATGAGTGGTATGTTCACATGAATCTTCTTAAGAACGTCTAAAATCTCCTTTTCTAGTGCCTCCTTCTTAGAATTTGCAAATCTGCGAGGAAAAGGTAAAGGAGGGACATAAGTAGGAATAGTAGTTTTAGAGTTAGGAATAGGTACCTCAGAAGTTTGGGAAGAATCCTCATTCTTCTCCTCCAAAACAGGTTCCTTTGGTACTTCCACCTTGCCCGAATCAGCAACTTCGGGTGGCACAAGTTGTGTACCACTTCTCAATGTAATCGCATTGACACCCTCTTTTGGGTTAATAGGTTGAGAAGGGAGTTTCCCACTATTTTTTGCCTTCATTTGGTTCATCTCAAGAGCCATAGAACCAACTTGGGTTTGCAACTCTTTCATTGTGCTCTTCGTTATTTGCATAAAAGATTTCATCAACTCTTCCATACTCGACCCCTGATTTTGAGATTGTTGTTGTTGAAATTGAGATTGTTGAAATTATTGACACAGCTGGAATTGTTGTTGTTGAGGTTGAAATCCACCCGAATTGTTGAAAGTAGGTTGTTGAACCGCTCCTTGCTTGTTCGCATAGCTAAAATTGGGGTGATCTCTCCATACTGGATTGTAAGTATTGGAATAAGGATCATACCGTCTTGGCTGATTTGGAAAGACCGCATTAGCTTGATCATTGACGTCTTCATACCCATGAGAATTTGGTATCACCGCGGCTGAAACTTGTTGTAGCATTGCTGTGATGTTTCCCATTTGTTGACGAAGTTCCTCCACCTCGCTCACTTCATTGACTCGCCGAAGAAGCACATCTGAACCACGACTCAAGAATTATTGAGAGTTTGCTGCCATGTTTTCAATCAACTATCTAGCTTGTGCCACCGTCTTGCTCACTAGTGCACCACCACCCGCTGCGTCGATAAGATTCCTATCACTTGATTGGAGTCCTTCATAGAAGTATTGGATGATCATGGCGTCACTAAATTGGTGATGAGGACAGCTTGCCACCAACCTCTTGTATCGTTCCCAACAATCATATAACGATTCTCCGACATTTTTCTTCATTCCGCAAATCTCCTTGCGAATTTGAGTAGCCTTAGATGCAGGAAAATATCTCTCTAGAAAGAGTTTCTTGAGCCCATTCCAAGTTGTGACACTCCCGGAAGGCAAGTAGTATAACCAATCCTTAGCATTACCTTCCAATGAGAATCGAAAAACCTTCAACATAGCACCATCTGCCTCCATATTTGCTGGGAGCATGGCCATGACAATGGTGTGGAAATCCATAAGATGCTTGTTTGGATCTTCATTCACCAAGCCATGGAACTTTGGTAATTCTCTAAGTAGTCCCGGCTTGATTTCAAAAGTGGAGTCGGTTTGAATGCAACCTTGATGTATATCCAGCTTGTGAGAAGCTAAGTCTTTAAGTGAACGATTTGAAGGGTCACCCATTGCTTCTTCTCCTTCTCCTTCTTCTTCAAAAGGAATATCGTGTTCTACTTCCTCTCCTTCTTGCCGAAGAGATTCGTGTTCTACTTCCAAGTTGTGTTCTTCCGTTGTGCCTTGCCTTGGTTGGAGTATTGTTCCTTTTCGAGTAGATATCCCGCACCTTGGATAATTCCAATCTTTAGAAGCCAGATATTAGGTACCTGAAAAACAATTCTCGCAAACAAGTGAGAAACGAAACACAAGTATGCAAGCAAAAATAATAAAAAGAAACTAAAAACTATATAACAAGCCGAATGCCTCCCCGGCAACGACGCCAAAATTTGATGTGTGTCGTATGCGTCAAAAATAATTCACTTCCTCACTTTACTAATTATGAATATAGTATTCGATAAGAAAGAGTTCGTATCCAAAGAGAGGCGATTGTTGTTATGCAATTTTCAGATTCTTATGTAACCAATTATTGTATTTAGCTACTCATATTCATGGAGTTCATCATCATAATATTCAAAGAAAATAGATGAAACATAAAAGAAAGCAAACCCTAGAAGTTGTTCTCTGCAAAAGCTCCAAGAATAGAATAAAACGTTTTATATTAAATTGTGTAGAAAACTTCCTTTTTATAGCCTTTTTCTCCTTCCAAAAATAGGTTTTGTCTTCAAAGTCCATTAGTTGGAAATTCACCCGGCCCACGAGCAAGAGAAACCCATGTAGAAAATCTGTCCCAAAAACGCTCGCCGGAAAACTGGGTTTTTGCCCGGAATCCGGTACCGGAAAGTCGCCGCCGGTCGCCTGAAAATTCACTGTCGTCGAAGGAATATTCCGTCAGATTCCGTTATCTTTGTCTGTTGACTAACGGTCTTTAACGGTTGACCGGGTCAAGTTCTGAATCACTGAGTTAGAATCGAGTCGCAGCTAACTCGATTGACTATGCCACCGCACATACCAGATCCGTTCACGGCCAAGATGGCCCCGTCTCGTGCACCTTCGTCACTTCCCCGCACTTCATTCCCGACCATGAGGGCTGTATTCTCGTGTTGCACCACCGTAGCTTGCACTTCGTCACGGCCAAGATGGCCCCGTATTGCCACTCCCAACTTCGCTTGCACTTGCACCGCAACATGCACCTTATACATCCCCGGAAACATCCATAGAAGTACCAAAGACCAGCTTCAAACACAACATCTCCATCCGAACCGCAAGACCTTACACCATTAACCACTCCATATCCAGCAGCACCAAATACCACCTGTAACTTCACACAAAGCTGCCATCATCTCAGTTCATAACCTCTCGATGCTCAAATAAATAGCTGCAGCAGCAACTCACCACCACTGCTATAGCTCAAACCAAAACCATTCCATCTAAGCCAACACTTCACTTGCAATGCACTTGATTCATATCCAACCTCTTGCAAATCACATAAACCACCTACCCTACTCAACTGCCACCATTACCAACACACTTCAATACCAATAAGTTCATCTCATAGCAGCAAAAACCCAACATCACCAGCTTATCATTCTTGGTCTCATTCAAAAGAACCACCACATTCACTGCCTTGCACTGCAGCTCTTTCCCTGTAGTTCCACCTGAACAGCAGCAACCTCCAATTGCTGACAGCTACAACTCTGTAACTCCATCTAAACTGCTCCATTATTGCTAATCTTCTCAGTTAATCATCACCATGATCCAGCACTGCTGATACTCACCATCTTCTGTTGAGTTCCTTCTCCCACTGACTGCAATTCAGTGCCTCCACCATTCTACACCGCAACTCCAATTCATCAGCCAATGGCCAGAACCAGCTATTCTCACTGCCTGTTCCAGTTCACCTGCAACAAACTCAGTTCAAATCCCATCTGAGCTACAGAATTACTACTCACCCATTCCAGAAACCCATTGCCACCAACAACAGCTGTTCTTCTTCAATTCAAGCAAGCCACCAGAACCCATTCACTGTCTCAACATCAATTCCTTCTTGACTTTAAATTTGTAGCCAAACCCTTACTTCAATTTCTCAAACACCACAGTCAACAGTTGAATCAAAACCCCACTCTGATTTCTTCCCATCTTCTGAGCTACCACCACAATCTCCTCTTAACAAAACACCAGCAACACAGTGAGCTTCAAGAACCCATCTTTGCAAGTGAACTGCATTTGAAACAAACCCTAAATTCAAACCAACACCTTCAATAACAACATCAACCCACAGAAAACTCAAATCACAGTGAAACCCATCTTCAATTCGAGCATCTATCCCACTTAAACACCACTAAAATCACAGCAACATCAATTTCTTGATCTGATTCAAACCATTACCATCTCCATTCAGAAACCCTAACTCTCAATACCAGCAGCAACAATTCAGTTTACAATTCCAACCCACACAGATCGATCTATTAGGTGAACGCTAGTATCATCATCTTTTCTTTAATTCTCTTGGACAAACATCAACAACAGTCTTCAATTTTGTTCTTCCTCAAATTCAATACCAATGATTGAATGAACGAGAGACACGTTTCGATTTAGGGTTGGGTAGTTTGGGTGGATGGTTACACCCCAGAATAGAAACCACCCCAGAATAGGATGCTTATAATGAGAGATCAGTTCTTTATAAGGGTTAACCAATCTAGCCCCTTATCCCTAACTGGGCTCCATATAATGTCCTCCCTTGAAATGGCAATTCTAACCTTCACGCTCCAGGTGGACTTTTTCTCCTTCTTTCTAGTTCCTCCACCAGCAGCAACCTCCTCCTACTTCTCAAACCCACTTCATCTCTTCAATTTCTATTCATCACTAAAGTTGTCATGTCTTTCAGACAGAAATCGCATCACTAAAGCCGACATACTTTTCAGACAGAGATGAAGACATAAAATCAAATAACGAGAAATAGTCCGCCTCCAACGCTTTTGCCATGTTTCCTCTTATTTTGGTCCAAATGACTCAAAAGTACCTAAATACTCAAAAACGAAACATAAGATACATAATTTACAAGAAAACTAGCAGAGAAAGCATAAACAATAGATAAATAATACGGTGTTTTATACACCAATCAAAAGTGCACAAAAACTTAGTGAATCTTGATTATTTCCTAAGTTTACTTAGATTAGACAATTGGAAAGACTAACATTCATTTATAAATGCAAAGTTTTAAAAGTTTTTCCATCCAAATCCATAACCAAACACACAAACAATAAATAAACAAAGTCTTAGATAATAAAAGATCCATGAAGTAATATAATAAAAAGTTAATAGTCATTCACTTTCACTTGATCCCTCCTCCGACGTGCTTTCCAAAAAGGCATCCAAATCATCACTTGCTTGAGGTTCCACAACTTGTTCTATAACTCTAGATTTTTTACGTCGACCGCTGCCACCTTGAGTTGGAGCCTTTCTACCTCCACCACGTCCAGGATATAAACCTCATTTTTCATGGATTATAAACCTCATTTAACGCTCTCCTTGGTGCTTCAACAGGATATAAACATCATTTTTCATGGAGTATTATGCCTCTAACTCGATTCCGCATTAATACCGTTAAATCCTGACCCAAATTAATCATACGGCTGATGTCATTGGCCACCCAATTAACTCGGTCGACCTATTTTTTCATATCAAACACACGTACTCCCATTATTCATAGATAATTAAAAAAAAAACATGATATACAATCATAATTAGTAGTATACGTACCACCATCTTCTCCCAATCATGTTCTTCACTCCTTGATGTCTTTGAACTCTCTTTCTCTGCATTCCTATAATGTCTTTGCGCCTCCGGATCCAAATTTTCCACATAAGGATGAGCCCACTCTCCATACCATTCCATGTAATTCGCATCCGCTTGGGAAGTACCATGTTCTGCTTCAAGGAGTCTTCTACTCATTTGGTTTACTTCTTCGAAACAGGCATTCCAATGGCCGATCGTCGGTGCATTTTCATAGTTCAATTTCACCTGTTTGTCCTTAAATTGGGAGGTGGCTACGCTCAGTCTAAAACGAGTCTCTTCAGGCACAATTTTCTGGACAATACCGATTTGGCGGAGCATTCTACGAGGATATAAAATGACAAACCCGGTTGCATGAAACAAAGGTCCCGTATAGGTTGCTACATCAGAAAATACTCTATCATCAACTTCCTCTTCACCATCCTCATCAAGTTTCAAATATGGATCAAAAACCACATATTCAATTGGCAAAGCATCCAATTTTTTCCTCATGTCGACCATTTCCGTCTCTTTAGCCTTGTGTTGGGTCCCTCCAAAAGGGTATCTCCCTCCTGTAGGTTTATCTAGAGGCCAATCTGTATTCCGAGTAGGCCTCAAGCTTTTAAAATGGTCGTAAGCCCATGACTACGGCAAAAAAAAAAAAATTGTTTATAAATAAGTTATTACACACAAATCAGTATATAAATGTAAAACAAATAAACATTTGTTATATTAAAACAAAAAGATACCTGGACAAGAGCAACACATCCCGTAATTTGTGTTTCGTTCCATCTAGAAGCTTTATAAAGACATTCCAACACATTAGCAAGGAGGGCGGTGGCCCACAAGTACCTAGGTACCTCGTTTGTTTCCTTATCGAGACTGAGAGTCTTCAACCACTGCAAGTAACATGCATTTACCTTATTGCCTGAGAAATCGGGGAAAAGGATAGTCCCAAGAGCATGCAACAAGTAAGTTATAGCCGTATGGCTAGCTCTTTCTGCTCCATCACCACCAATCCACTATCCGTCTTGCGTTTAGAATCCCTAAATTGTACCCTCAGACGACCCAAATTAATCTTACTTGACATATTAACTGCTTCACTAAGTTCGCCCGGTGCACTAAATTTTCTCTTAGATCTAGGAGGTGCTCCAGACCCTATCTCAAACTCTTATTCCGCTTCATCTTTACCCCACCCAAGAAAGTTCTTCGCCAGGGCACAAAGCTCATCAAAAGGCATGGAATTGTCGAAACCATTAAACACTGCCTTTCCTTCCAAAGCTAGACCAGTGATTTGCTTTGTGTCATCCGGAGTGATAGTCATCTCGCCTAATGGGAGGTGAAAAGTCATGGTTTCGGGCCAAAATCTTTCTCTAAAACCACAAACTGTGACAACATCATATGTCTTCTGCAAAGCATCGATTCCATACCATAACCCCGAAGCTTTCACCAAAACTTGCACATCTGGATGCTCATCGTCCAACGGCCAAAACTTTGCTTGTTGGTGCTTTAGTTTTGGGACATCTTTATCCGGAAACTACCCCAAAAAAAAAAGCTTGTAAAAATAATAATCCATAACAAAATGAATATAACATATATGTAATTTGATTTATTACCTTTGTGCCACAAACCCTAGCAGCCCATGAAAAAGTGTAGACAATAAAGACAGAACGATCTCTTGTCTCGCCCCAAGGTCTCCCATTCCTCTTGGGAGGTAAAGGCTCCATAGCATCAATTACTTCTCTTGGCATTGTCTTAGGTTTATACTTATTCTTTCCCTCCTTCTTGTCCTCCTCTTTGCCCTCCTCGACTACGAATTTACCTTTATCAATGGCATCAGCACTAGAAGTGCCAACTTTATTTCCTCCGGTAACAACAAGTACACCTTCATTTCCACCACCACTAGAAGTGCCAACAACTTCAGTTCCTTGAGTAACAGCAACTTCAGTTCCCTCAGTAACAATAACTTCAGTTCCTTCAGCAACTCCAACTTTAGTTCCTCCAGTGACTCCAACTCCATCTTCACCACCTTCCTTTTCTCCAGCAGTCACAACTCCGATTGCTTTTCTTGCGTCTGCACCTAATGGTTTTGCGTGACGAGGTTGCGGAGTCGGGTCACTAGAAGGTGTTACTTCTTGGGATATTTTCTTCTTCTTTTTCCCTCTGTTCCAAGACAAAGAAGGCAAAAAACCAAAAGTAGATAATAAATACATCTGGGAAAATTTGATATAACCAAACCGTAAAACACCATACGGCGAGGAAAATTGGATAGTCCAAGACACAAACCTAATTACAGATGGGAACATTGAAATAAACCAAGCCGAAAACAAAATTACGGATGAGAACTTAGTATTCGACCAAGACGATAAACATTTACGGATAGGAAAACCTATTCGACTGTATATTGTTAGTTCACAGTACAACACAGGGCATAAATACGGCTAGGAAATTCCAAGACGTAATGTAAAAACGTCTAGGAAAGTGGATATTATGGTCAGAAAATAAAGATACGGTTGGGAAAATCGGGAAGTAACATACAACAGCTAAAAAATTATGTACACATGAGAATATACGGCTAGGAATATCCTAGCCGTATACGACTGGTTACAGATAGGAATGCTCCATATCGTACACGAGGATTTAGTTACGGCTGGGAGTTCTTATATATCCCAACCGTGTAATTTATAAACGGCTGGGAAATCGACAATTCCCAACCGTTATACCTATTTACGGCTGGGAATTTAAGAACTCCCAACCGTAAGCATTTTCAGAAACCATTTTTTCAGACCTAAAATTTTCAAAACCAATTGATTAATCAACGAAACGCTTAAATAAAGACTGGGTTTTTGAATTCATACCTTATTGCTGTCATGTCAGGAGACTCTCGGCGGCTTCTGAAACTCCTTCATTCACTTCCTCTTGATCTTCAGTTGATGAAGTTGCTTTCTCTGCTTCAGTGGTTGATTCGACGAAGATTGACCTAGATTTTCGTTAGGTTTCATGGTTTTATAGAATGTGGTTAATCGACGCCGATTTTTTTTTGAATCGACGATTAATCGTTGAACAATGTTCAATGGAAGAATAAAAGAAGAAGAAGAATGAAGAATAAAAAGAAAGGGGTTGATGGTTTTTTTTTCTTTTAATGTTCGTGCGTTTTTTCAGTTTTTTTTTTATTAGATTAGGTAGTTAATGAGAGGGTATAAGGGGAATAAATAAAAATTATGGAGGGTATTTTAGAATTTTTACACAAATTTGATCTCCCCCTATAACATTTAGGCTCCACTTAGTAAATTAGCCCCCAAAAACAGTCCCCCCTAGAGCCCCAATAATAGGATTCTTACTTAAAGCTACTTAAGACCATACCAAATGGTGGGAATATTACTTAAACGAGTGATTTTGGATCTAAATTATCCTGGCGTTTTTAGGGGCCACAAAAAAGGATTTAGGGGCCAACAATAAAACAAAAAAAGTCACTCAAACATAATTGTAGCCAGCCTTATCCTATTTTTTTTCGTAATGGCCAACTTGCCCTTATATAATCTGTAGATAATATATTATTTTATCCTCTGAATGCATTCGGTAGACAAAATAAGAAGTATGCGTCCGAATGTAGTGTTGGCCCCTAAATCCTTTTTTGTGGCCCCTAAAAACGCCAGTCTAATGTAATCCAAATCTAATAAAATTGGGGTTATTGTTCTCCAAATTTCTAAAATGATAAAGTAGGGATTTTTGGTCCACTCTATATTCGGAGGTTCGAGTAACAATATAAACCTCCGAATATAGTAGTGCCAAGGCTCTATATGCCGAGGCTCATGGTGGTTCCAAAGCATTATATGCCAAGGCTCATAGCTGTTCTCATTTGGGAGCCAACAAATATTCGGAGGTCAAATGAATTACTTATCTCCCGATTATGACTAGTACAAAAATTCGAAATTTTGAGTTTTTTTTCCAAATTCTGATTTTTGGGCCACTCTATATTCGTAGGTTCGAGTAACAATATAAACCTCCGAATATAGTAGTGCCAAGGGTCTATATGCCGAGGCTCATGGTGGTTCCAAAGCCCTATATGCCAAGGCTCATGGTGGTTCCATTTGGGAGCCAACAAATATTCGGAGGTCAAATGAACACAGTTTACTACCGAATGTATATTGGCCCCAAAATGAGATTTTGCCAAAATCCTAAATTTTTCGAACTTTAATACTACCATAATCGGTAGATAAAAATATATATTATCTACCGAATATATATTGGCCCCAAAACGAGATTTTGCCAAAATCCTAAAATTTACGAACTTTGATACTACCATAATCGGTAGATAAAAAAAAAAATTATCTACCGAATGTATATTGGCCCCAAAATGAGATTTTTCCAAAATATTAAAATTTTCGAACTTTGATACTACCATAATCGGTAGATAAAAATATATATTATCTACCGAATGTATATTGGCCCCAAAATGAGATTTTGCCAAAATCCTAAAATTTTCGAACTTTGATACTACCATAATCGGTAGTAAACTGTGTTATTAAGTGATGCTTATTATCTACCGATTGTGTTCATGGACCCAAATTCAAATTTTCAAAACTTAATAAAATTTTGAAATTTTCTACGTTCACAATATGTTGTTAATGGTGTTCATTATCTACCGATTGTGCTTAATTTTTAGTGCAGAAAAATTGAATTTTTTGAATCAAGAACCATCGGTAGATGAAAACCTATATTATCTACCGATTATGGATGATGTTCTTGGAATTACACTAGCAGAAACATAATCGGTAGATAACTATCTATTTTACCTACCGGAACATTAACCATAATCGTTAGGTAAAATAGATAGTTATCTACAGATTATGTTTCTGCTAGTGTAATTCCAAGAACATCATCCATAATCGGTAGATAATATAGGTTTTTATCTACCGATTATGGTAGAACCAAAATTCACGAAGAAAAAAAAATGGGCTAGCAATAACTGATTGTAAAGTAACTACCGAATTCATGTTTAACTACCGATTATTAAATGACAATTTTGCCATTACAAAAAAAAAGGATAAGGGGTGACTCAATTTAGGTTTGGGTGACCCTATTTTGTTTATTGTTGGCCCCTAAATCTTTTGGAGTGGCTCCTAAAAATGCCAGGTAAATTATTATGGAAAAACGACTTTTGAATTAGAAAACAGTGGGAAAGAAGAAGGTTTTTTTCTTAGTAAAGAAGGAAAACAAATTTTTTATCTTATAATTAAAAGATACAAATCTAAAGCGTACTCTAAAGTGAGAAAAGAGTCGTAAGGGTGATGTTGCGTTTTTCCACGATCCAAGAATTCAAAACCAGCTGGTTGGGGTAGTAATTCAAGCTTTTTTCTCCATAAAGAAGTTGGTGCTTTGCTTGTTGGGTCACTGGGATGACGATATACAAAAACTTGCCATATATTCCCCATCACCACGTAAGGCTCTAAATTATTATTATTTTTAAAGAAAAACATCCATGTGTCTTTTGTGAATTAGACATGAGAGCCTCACTAAACTAAACCAGGAACTGCAAAAGCAAAATGAAATCTAGGTGAGCAAAAATGAGATCTATGTGGCCTCCCTATAATTTGAATTACAGTTTAACTGCCTCCCGGTCAATTGAGCTAGCTAGTAGTCAAAACTCGAGGGTAAATACGTCGTACTGTTAGATGTTGAATTTCGAGGAAGACAACAAAGTGACTTCTTCTGGTTCATTTCACTTTCTACTGGAAAAAAGTAGTTTTTAAGACCCCCCATTTGTTTCAGTTTCTCTTATAAATCTTCTCTTATTATTACTCTGCTTTCTGTGGCAGAGAGAACTTCTAAAGAGTGAAAGGATCTTCTTCTTCCTCAATGGCCAAGTTTCTTCAAACCTTCTTCCTTCTCTCTATCCTCTTTCAGACTCTCTTCTCTGCAAGTAAGTTCCTTAACTCTTCTCCAAATTTCATTTATTTGGTTGTTTTTTATGTTAAGTTTTAATTTTAACTAAATTTCTTACATGGGGGTTCCTTCAATTTTCCATTTTGTATCTAATCCAATGCTCTCCAGCTACAACTGGAATTCTAAGTAGTGTAATTCAATCACTGGGTTCAGTTCAATTCATCTAAATTTCAAATCAAACTCTCAAATTTCATGTTTTTGATTCAAATATATTCAAATTTTGAGTTGCATTAATTAGTACATATTTCTTCTCGGAGATGCCACTTCTCTTTCTTTTTTAAAGAGAAACTCAGGAGGAATCGTCTTGGAACTGGTAGCCGCGTCATAGTGTATGATTTTCTACAAACTAAAACAAAACAAAACAGCAACTCCAATGAAAATGACCCATCCGAGTTAACTCGCTCAGTTTTATAGTACTAGTTATATTCTGACTGAAACACTGAAAATGTTCTCATAATTTTTTGTTTTTTCATCTTTTGCAGAATCAGAATCATTTATTGGTGTAAATTATGGACAAGTTGCAGACAATTTACCACCACCATCTGAAACTGCAAAGCTGTTAAAATCAACAGCAATTGGTAAAGTTAGATTATACGGTGCAGATCCAGCTATCATAAGTGCCTTGGCTAATACTGGAATTGGGATTGTTGTTGGTACATCTAACGGCGATATACCTGCTTTAGCGAATGATCCAAACTTCGCGAAACAGTGGGTCAATGCAAATGTTAAACCTTATTATCCAGCTAGTAATATAATCTTGATTACAGTTGGTAATGAAGTAATGACTTCTGGTGATCAAGGTTTAGTATCACAACTTGTTCCTGCAATGCATAATGTACAAGAAGCCTTGAATTCTGAATCTCTTGGTGATAAGATTAAGGTTTCAACTGTCCATGCTATGTCTGTGTTGGCAAATTCTGAACCTCCTTCTGCTGGAAGTTTTAATCCTGCATTTGGAGACACAATGAAAGGATTGTTAGGCTTCCTGAGAGATACTGGTTCACCTTTTACGATTAATCCATACCCATTTTTCGCTTACCAGAGTGATCCTAGACCTGAAACTTTGGCTTTCTGTTTGTTTCAACCCAATGCGGGGAGATTTGACTCCGGTACTAAGATCACATACATGAATATGTTCGACGCTCAGGTAACTAGGCTTTGGAAATTGAATGGTTGTCTGTGGTGAGCAAAATAGTTAAAATAAAGCATCTTTGTTATTAAGGTTTATGCAAGAACGATAAGTTTGAATTATCAGTTTGTAATGCACGGACAACCTTCATGTTAGTATGACCAACATTGCAGATGCCTCAGCGAGAGTATCTCGAAGCCTACGTAGCTCAATTTTGATCCAGTATTTGAAACTGTCCTCTAGCATGTTTGGGTTCAAATTCATTGATGAGTTTTTTGCTTGTGCAGGTTGATGCTATCAGATCTGCCTTAAATGCAATGGATGCAAAGAGTGTAGAGATTGTGGTGGCTGAGACAGGCTGGCCTTACAAGGGAGGTGACAAAGAGGTTGGAACTAGTGTAGATAATGCAAAAGCTTATAATGGTAATTTGGTTGCACACCTTCGGTCGATGGTCGGGACCCCATTGATGCCTGGTAAATCAGTTGATACATATCTTTTTGCCTTATACGATGAGGATCTAAAACCTGGAGCTGGCTCAGAGCGTGCATTTGGACTTTTCAAACTTGATCGAACCATAGCATATGACGCTGGTCTTACAAAGAGTAGCCAGGTATCAACTTGAATTCAGTTACACTCACGATTCAGTATACATATTGTTGGTTATAATGCACCCCTTAGTTTCAGTAGGTAGAAGGTTGCACACTAGCATTTATTTTCTTAAGCTTGAGTTGTTGTATCTTTTGACACTGTAGCTCAATGGCTATGTAGAGTCTTAAAAATAAAATGTTGGGTCACTGTTCTATGGAAGATGTTCATGTTCAGATCATTCACTTAATGTGATCAGTCGAAAATTTCTGGAAACCTGAAATAGAGCTGACTACATGGTTATCACGGATTTAAGTCTGCAGTAACAGACTTTTTGAAGGTGCATCTGGAAGTGGGAGAACAGAAACACCTCCCCCCTTCCCTCTTCTCAAAGATGGTGATCCTTTCTGTCAGTGTTTAAGATAGAACGCGGTCATTATCCGCAGGGTTCAGTCATTTGTCATTTATTCTGGCTCAAGTGTTGTTGTTCTGTTTCCTAATGATATTTGAATAACATGTATTTTATTGCTGTAAGACTCCAACACCAACAACTCCTACGACAACACCCACAACTCCAACAACTCCCACAACTCCCACAACTCCTACGACTCCAGCAGGAAAGACAAAAGGATGGTGCATTCCAAAGGGTGGCCTTTCGGATGCTCAATTGCAGACAAATATTGACTATGCCTGCGGCCAACCAGGTATGAACTGCGGTCCAATCCAACCCAACGGTGCTTGTTTCGAACCAAACACTTTAGCATCACATGCTGCTTTTGCAATGAATCTGCTTTACCAAACTCTTGGCCGGAATCCATGGAATTGTGATTTCTCACAGACAGCAATGATAACTTCCACGAATCCCAGTAAGTCCACTTCAAACCTCTACCAATTTGCGGACAAAAAGCTTCAACATTATCAAATGCCTTTAATTGTTGGAACCAAACCCATTTTCAAAAGAATTCAATTTCCACTGTTTATAGGATCTTAGTGTTTCTGGTGCATAACCGCGTGTACACGGCTACACGCAAATTTACTCACGTGCTGTGTTCTCGCTATGTTCTTACTACCAGTTCTTGTGTTGCAGGTTATAAAAATTGCAATTATCCTGGTGGAAGTACTTAAAAATGTGGGGACAAAGCTTTTGCCTAATTAAGGCAGAAGACAAGGAAAAAGAGATGAATAAAGAAGAAGTGTTGCCTAATTAACTGTTCTACAATTATTCTTAGCTTTGATGGATGGGATTGAAATATCCTCCCCCTTTTCATCTTCATTTAGATGGGTGGAGGAGAAATCTTTGTACTATTGTTGTAATAATAAGTTATAATTATAAGGCAAGTACTAGAGTGAAACAAGTAAGGTAAGAAAAGTCCAATAATTTGTATTAAGAGATTGTGATGTTGTTGTAAGAAGTTCAAAATGAATGAAAATCTGTGCTTAATCAGAACATCTTCTAATCAAAAACAGAAATACATCAACTCAAGACATAACCAACTCCTGTGCTGCCAACTTATTTAATCTGACATATTAAACTCTTACTAGTAGTCAAGTGCTACTGAAATATGAAATCTCTCCTTCACCTGCACTTACTCTGACATAAAAACTATGCCTTACTTGTTTATCACTTGAAGACCCAACAACTAGTGTGTGTTTACCTAGTATGATTTTCCTCTTTCCTTCAGCATCAGCAACACTCAATTCCTTACAGACATCAACTTTGATTTTCACACTTTCTTCCTTGCCTGTCATTACTTCCACCCTTTCAAAACCTATCAACTGCATTTTTGGCAACCCAGTCACCTTTTCTGAGGTTGGTGGTACCCAGAAGATTAACACTACATGGCTTCCATTTCTTTCACCGCGATTCTTCACACCAATCTCAATGTTGAACTGTAGGTTTTGGCAATCCACTTTTACTATGTCAACAGCATCGCCTGAGCTGAATTCAGATAAGTTAGTAGTGCTGGGTGTAAGGATGCTTTGAGATTTCTGCAGTGGTATTTGTATTGCCGAAGGAGCTGATTTAACAATCATGGAGAAAGTAGAGTAACTTAGTCCATGCCCGAAGTTGTACAAGGCTGGACCAGTGTAAAATCTGTAAGTTCGTCCAGGGTGGTTCTGGGTTGTGTTTGCCCTCATGTTCATATCTGTCATTAGCACTTGATCGACATATTCTTGTGGGTACCACGTAAATGGTGACCTTCCACCTGAAAAATTGCACGACTTGTTTAGTAAAACTTACCAGCATGCCAATGGACTAGTTTGATAGAAACCAAATCAAAGAAAGAGAACTACCTGGATTGTAGTCTCCAAATATGACTTGAGCTATGGCCTCTCCTCCAGATAGACCAGGATAACCAACCCACAAAATTCCTACTACTATACTCAATTTTTTCGCAAATGATACATCAACTGGACCCCCTGACATGATAACAAGAACCACTGGACCACTTGCTGAATTAACCACATCCATAACAAGTTTCTCTTGCAATCCTGGCAATGTCAAGTTCACTCTATCCCAGCCTTCCCTTTCCATAGACTGATCAAGTCCCACTACTATCACGACTGCATCAGTTTTTGCTGCAGCCTTCACAGCATTTTCTATAAAAATTCCATCACTGCAGTTAACACCGGCGCACCCTGGTTCGTAAGTCACTGCCGCATATTTTTCAAGCCCTTGAAGAGGACTAATGTACTTACAAGGGATTCCCGCATAATTACTTAGCATAACTTCGGTAGCATTAGCATTTGGACCTATAACGGCTAGAGTTTTTGTGGTTTTAGGATTCAAAGGAAGGATTCCGTTGTTGTCTAACATGACTATCCCTTGTTTAGCTGCTTCAAGGGCTAAATTTTGATGGTCCTGGGTACATACATCAGACGGTCCTAGTTTACCAAAAGGTTGTTTAGCGGGGTCACCATTAAAGAAACCTAATCTCATCAACACTACGTAGTTGTTAACCAGAGCTTGGTCTACGATTGACTCTGAAACTTTACCTTGTTTAACTGAATTTTCTGTATAGTCACCTAAGTAACTACCACAATTCATATCTAAACCTGCAGGAAATAGTATGAAAAATCAAAATGTTAACTAATAAGTCGACTCAAATTCATTTTAAATTCAGCCAAGTAGGGCCTAACCTGCTGTTAGAGCCAACGCAACAGCATCTTCAGGAGTTGCAGTGTAATGGGTACGGTTGTGGTAGACCTCAAGTGAGTCACAGTCAGAAACAATATATCTGCAAAATGAGATTAATTGCTTTTTTACATATTCCAATTAAATTATTTTGAGAAATCTATTTTTTCTAGGCAACTTACCCATCAAGACCCCATTGATCTCTTACGATTCCTTTAAGAAGATCGGGATTGGCACAACTAGGAACACCATTCACCTTATTGTATGAACACATAACACTGCTAACATGTCCTTCAATAACACAGCTCTTAAATGGTGGCTGATATGTATCCTCCATATCTTGCAATGTGACCTGCAAATGTCCCGCTCTTATCAACAAACAAGAAAGAATACCAACCCCAATCAGATGAGTATGTAGGGTCTAATTTATCCGCGGTAAGTAGACTTCCGCATATGACTAATTAACTAGCTTAAGAAATAGATTAGATTGGTCTTGCAACAAATGGTCTCTTTATCAGAACCAAGTAATTACCTTTGCATCAAAGTAAAAGCGATCAACTTCTTTCCAATGATCAACATCATAGGCAGTATAGTGCTTGCAACAACTCGAGACCTTAAGTGCATTACTTGTGACATTCCCGACTGGACTTATCTCTTGAAGTCCACGTACATAATTCACACCATACTTGGACACAGTAAAGGGGTCCTCACCTGGAGTCTCTTGCCCTCTACCCCATCTAGGATCCCTAAAAACGTTAACATTAGGACTCCAGTATGTTAACCCCGCAAGACCCACATTATACATTGCCCTAGCTTCAGTGGAAACCACACTCCCCATTTCATACCATAGTGTGGTATTGAAACTTGCTGCAGATAAAATGACTGCCGGGAAACTTGTAGCACCTGGAACAGTTGAATTGAAAGACACTCCCCAACTACTGGCAACACCGTGAAGTGCTTCATTCCACCACTGGTATGCAGGAACACCAAGCCTTGATACACCGGAAGCCTTATTTACGAGTTGTTGAACCTTCTCTTGAAGGGTAAGGCGTGCAACTAGGTCATTAGCTCTGTCTTTGTGAGCCAAAGATGTATTACAAAATGGTAAGTTTCTTACAGCTTCATCAGTGCAAGCATATTGGTGAGAGACATTGGAAAAACTTAGAAAGAGAACCGAAAAGAATGAAAAATATCTTAAGTTTATGTTCATGGCTAACTTAATGGGATATTTTGATCATAGACAAGGTTTCGTTGAAATAGGTTCAGTTTGTAGAGAGAAAGCGAAATGAGCTTGCATTTTATACTTGAGAAATCAACATTATACTTGTTACTGATAAACAAAGATGACGAGGACATTAATGATCAGTGGAAAAATGAAGGACCATGACATGTGGTGGTTAATTTCTTTCTGGCTTGACTGTTCCTTCAAGCATAAGTTTAAGTCCAAACTTAGTAGCTTTGTGGGTTAATGTTGTTTTATCTTTGTGTCCATACTTGACGCATGACTTCAAACTCATAATAACTGAACCTAATCTAGCTAGTGGAGTCCTACTATTTTTGATTGATAAGTACTAGAGAGATATGTAAGAAAGGGCTTCTGCATGTACTGATAATAACATTAATTCTTGTTGAGCAAATTTATTATGTAGGAAAATGCCGTTTTTTTTTTGCTTATATTGGCTTGGATCTGTGACAAATTAAGTTTTCCTCTTCTAGTGACAGAGATGGATAACAAACCCACTCAAGAAGTGTGTTTCTAAAGAATATTAGAGTACATTGAACATGCTTAAAAAGATACATGTAAACAATAAGTGCAGGACTACCTCCATAATTAAGATCTGCTTGTATGCAGTACTTCACTTTTTCTATGCTCAGCACTATCACTGCACAACAGTTATTTTTTGTACAAGTTAGTGCATGCTACACGTCGGGTTTGTTATGAGACAAGCTTAATAATTTTACTTAATTTTACACCTTGTTCGTCAAGTAAATAGACACTCACTACACTAAATAGAGAATATGGTTCATACGTTCAAAAAAATTAACTTCCAGATTGTAAATGAAGATGAAAAAAGAAAGTAAATGCTTTAGCAAAAGTACCTTCACCATCAAGACATGATCAAAAGTACCTACTAAGGCAAAACAATTAAGTTTTCTGAGGCATGTTTAGAGTAAATTGAAATTATATGGCGTCACCGGACATCAGAAACGAATATGATATGGTAAGGAAGCAAATGATTATACCTACCCTATGCAGAGATGAACATTCATCAATCTCATCCGGAATTTGTCCTGAAAAATGGTTCCCTCGCAAGTCACTCACAGTACATAGAAGAACCCATATAAAAACCACTCATACAGTAAAATTCACAAAGAACTTATTCTCAAGTACTAGTATGAATCAAATCAAAAGAATAGGTTGAACAGATTAAGCCATTAACTGAAGTATATTTGTACCAGGTAGTTCGGATACATTACAGTACAATTATACAAGTTGAGCACCACCAGGTACAAACTATCCAGTTGATGGCTGACTACTGGATGGTCAAATAATACTTATCCTATTATCAGTCTTGCGCAGGAGGATTGAGCATCTATAATGCCAAAAGACAAACAAGAACAAGGAACATTCAAGGCTAAAAGCAGAACAGGTTATGAGAACAACTCCTTCCAAATTCCAATTAACTACAAGTATTTGTTTGGACAAGTAGAAATGTCATTCCCCAAAGCTGATATGCACCCCATGAGCCTCTGGAACGGTGTAAGCAAAGGTGCAATCGTTTGAGATAGCTAGCTAATTTTGAACTATAATAACTAGACATACTTACAAAAATCTCATCCTCAATTCAAATAAACTTAAGAACATCTTATAAATCTCCCTTAATCGCAATCAAATTCTAGGTACAGCCAAGGCCCACTTCTAAAACATCACTCTTCTAACTCATAACATTAAGCCAGTAACTGAAATATCCTAAAATCGAACACCTTCTAAGCACTCGAATACAACTAACAAAAACCTCAAAGATCTCACCTTTTCCTTCAACGACTAAAACCCAGATTCAAAAACTAATTTATCTTGCCATAGCTACTGAAAAATCTAACTTCCTGGTCTAGAGAAACTCAAATAAGATATACTCTGAAACGTAGAAAAGTTTCCCTTTTAACCTTAAAAAACCAGTGTTCTTGCTGAAAAGACTGACCCAGGTTCCAATACTACTCAATAAACTAATTTATCTTGCCATAGCTACTGAAAAATCCGCTCCCATAAACTAATACATAGAGTCATAAACAAGTGGTTCTGTGTGGGAGTTGGACTAAAAAAAAATCATATTTTGAAAATCCCACTTTTAGCAATATTTAAATCTCTGTGCGCATAAGATTTTATCGGACAAAGCACTTGCAGTGCAGAAGAAGATTCAATTTGTTTATTAACAGACTGAATTGTGAGATCTAAAGTGTGATTGTAAATCCTACCACTGAGTGTTTCATTCATGAGCAGTGATACACACGCCGCGTTTCTGCACTTCGGAATGCACCGAGAGGGGAGGATGGGCGGCCTAAAGCTTAGTTTGGTATTACTGCAGTTTTTATAAAAGCACTTTTCTGTTATGCGTTGTTGTGCTGTGCTTTGAGAAAAAAATAGTTAAACGTTTGGTAAAATATTAATTAAAGTTAAAACTGATTAAAAAAACAATCAAAATGTGTTTGGTAAAATACTAGATTCAACCATTACTGTTGTGGCAAATGACAAAAACAGACATATTTCTAAAAATAGTTTCATTTAATTTTATTGGGGTTACAAATAATTAAACTTTTTTACTATTAAATATAAATAGATTAAATATTAAATTTACTAATTATTACTATTATTATGATTGTTAAGAAAAATTACATTTTACTTAACCAATTTTAAATATATATAATTTCAAACAAAAATATACTAAAATTAAGTAATTATTTAAAATTTGTTTTTATTTTTTACAAATTAAAAGAAATGGTATCATACAATAGTTTGAAAATAAAATATAATAATATTTAAAGAATAAAATATAAGAAATAAAAATTGATTGTATATATATTTAAAGGCAATTTTAGTCATTTACAAAATAAAATAGGGATAAAAAAGATAAATTAAACATTAAATTTTGGTGGGACCATAACTTATCCTTTTGTAGCTTTTAAAAGCTCCTCCTCCTCAGCTTTTAAAAATTGAGGAATCTGGGAAGTGCTTTGGGTAATAAGCATTTTATTTTTCTGTTGTTTTTTTTTTTTTTTTTTTAAAGTAAGTCATAATAAATTACAAAGTTAAAAATTACATACTAGGCAAGCGAGCGACAAGTCAAAATTGGAAGGTTGATTGATTTCGTGCTTTTGAATTGTCAAGATAAAAAGAGATAGCCCTTTTTGAATAGCAAAACCTATCCTATTAAAAATAAAATCTCGTGAGCCAGGGGTCATTACATTGCTGCGCATGACTTTCTGGACCCTTTTGAGTAGTCCAACTGCTTCTGGAGCCAGTTTTAAAAAACTCTCCCTCTCTCTCCTGCTATATTGATGACGCGCGGTGTTTCTTTTCCTTTGGCTCTAATGTTTTTGGGGGGTTTATATAGTCAGTTGGACTTGATATTCCATGATATCCATAGAGTTGACGTGGTTCATGAGGTCGAGACTTTCGTTCCTGCTTCTTTTATGCAGGCATGGTCTTGGGAGCATTTTTCTAAGTATGCTCCCGAGCCTAATTTGTCAGTAGTTCATCGAGAATAGGAGGTCACGCAAGCTGATGGTACCCTTGGTACATCCATCGCCACTTATAGCTATCCGAGAATGGCTCTTTGGAGCGGTAGAGGAAAAGTGACCAAGGGTGATATTGCGGATTTCATGGATGCATCTAAAGACTTCGATCCTTTCCCTTACCATGTTGGACGTTCAGGTCACGTGCATTACGATTTTACATCTCCGTTTGAGTTTTCGAATTTGGATTCATCATAGGTTTTTCCAGCGTCATACTTTGATTCGATGATGGAAGTATTGCCCGGTTATCTCCTTGGATTTCATGTTGGTTAGCTCGTGACGATATCTTATAATCTAGATCGCGTCGCTCTCCAGGTGGGGTTCGACCAAGGGGTTCCTTCCCCCTGTTCGCCCTTTACTGATTCTGACACTTCGGAAATCCGTGCTAGCTTCGATCGTTTGATCTTCAAAGGCCTGGTTTGTTTGAGTGATAACGAGATTAATTTTTCTTTCCAACAACCTGTACCTGGATGCCCCTTAGATGTGACTGATCTGGCCCATGGATATCAAAATCACATTCTTCGTCGCGCGCTGAATTTTGTCTTGCATGTAGCGGCTCCCCCTCCCGGTCTATCTTATGAGGATCTCAAGACATTGCACACGTCTGGTCATGTTAAGATAAATGATGAATTGGCTGAGGAACATGGTCTCAAGCCAGGTACCAAAGGTCATCCTTTGGATCCGTTGATGACTTCTTGGGACCCGCCTAAGGGGCACGATCCTAGAAGAACAAGAAAAAAAGGGGCGAGGCCTCCTTTTGCTATAAAGAAACCTGATGCGCTTCATATTCCAAGACCGTATGTCAGTTCTCCGATAGGGCAGGTGTGTTTTCCATTTATCGTTACTTGTACGTTCATTTCACACTCCCTCATCTCTCTATTTTTCTTTTTATTGAGAGATGGGTTGCGTTCTCAGGAAATCACCCCATCCATTCCCATGGGGTGGAAACCGCCGTCATATTTGGTGGAGGAGTATCTTAACATGCCTGAACACGAGTGGTCTCAGAAGAGTCTTTCAAAAAAGGCTAATCGGGACGCGACTATATTGCCCGTCACTCGCGTGTGTTTTTCTGTTGATGTCTCGCCTATGTTTCCTATAAAGACCCAGCGGGGCGCTAGTGGTAATCCATCACAGACACGGCGGGATGGTGGTGGTAGTCCAACTCCGTCGCTCATGGATCATGTGCAAGGCCTTGGTGTCAAATTATTGAAAGGTTGTGGATGGGTGTCCCCACATTTGCATGTATCATCGATTAATCCTTTACAGGCGGAGACCGTTCGCGTTAGGGGTCAGGCTTTGGAGTCCCCCAGTGATGTGTTGGATTCTCTAAGTCATACCGGGTCGACTCGTTCGGGTTTTGGTGGGTGAAAAAGCATGGGTCTAACAACCACACCCGATATTTTTTATCTTAGTAATTTGTATGGACAAACTCCAATATAATTCCAAGAGAATCAGCTAGACAGTCAGACTCAATCAATGAAAATATATCCAAGAGTTATATCTCAATTTCTTAATTCAATCTGAAATCAAACAAATAGGAATTTCCAAGCCCGATTGAATATAAGAAATAACTTGGACGGTATCAAAAACCAATATCCAAGTGCCAATCAATTTATATCAACAACCAAAGGTTGAATTATCTAATTGATTGAAATTACTCACAACCTGTGATATTTTAATTATATAAACAAATATAATGTGGGAAAGAAATAACACAGACACCAGAAATTTTGCTAACGAGGAAACTACAAATGCAGAAAAACCCCGGGACCTAGTCCATATTTGAACAACACATTGTATTAAGACGCTACAGACACTAGCCTACTACAAGTTAACTTCAGACTGGAATGTAGTTGAGCCCTAACCAATCTCACATTGATCAAGGTACAGTCACGTTCCTCACACCTCTGAATCCCAGCTGGACTCTACGCACTTGATTCCCTTAGATGATCCCACCCACAACTAAGAGTTGCTACGACCCAAAGTCGAAGACTTGATAAACCAATCTATCTCACACAGAAAAGTCTACTGAATAGATAAATTTGTCTCACACAGATATACCTATGAGTTTTTGTTATGTCTTTTGATAAATCAAGGTGAATAGGAACGAATTGATATACCAGACTTACATTCCTGAAGAACAGCCTAGAAATATCAATCACCTCACAATAATCTTAATCTTATGGTAGCGAAACAATATATTGTGGAATCACAAACGATGAGACGAAGATGTTTGTCACTATTTTTTATCTTGCCTATCGGAGAATAAATCTAGAGCAAATTTTAGAGAAGATAGTAATTAATACGATAGAAAACAACAAGATCAGAACACGTAACTACAGAGAAAATAGTTGGGTCTGGCTTCACAATCCCAATGAAGTCTTCAAGTCGTTAACCTAGAGGGTTTCGTGAAAAACCTAAGGTTAAAGGAGAATCAACACTAGTCGCAACTAGTATCACACATGTGGTGTGGGGATTATATCCAATTGTTCTAAACTTCCATTTCAATCTTTGAAGCATTCTTGGAAGACGACAATAGTTGTCTCACACAAACTATTAACTTCAAAGCATTTTTCAAGTGATGGAATGATCAATACGAAACATTATGAGTCTACATCAAATGACAGTCTCACACAAATCATACCTTCCAAACTCACTTAAATCCCGGAACTTGAAACTCATGCCAGTACGCATACTGATATGCATACTAAGTTCCCGAACTTTCATAAACCAATCAGTACGCATACGAGTATGCATACCATGGTTCTCAGACTTGGAATAACTAGCAACAGTTAGCATACATGTACACATACTGTGTTATATCCAATCATGGTTAATAGTTCTAAACTCCTATTTCAATCATTGAAACATTCTCGGAAGACGACAATAGCTGTCTCACACAAAATATTAGCTTCAAAGCAATTTTCAAGTGATCGAATGATCAATACGAAACATTCCGAGTCTACATCAAATGATTGTCTCACACAAATCATGTAAGATATTATCAGGCGATTTTTACATGATCATGTTTTGACTTTCATCAAGAATATAAGATGAACTTGGTTAAAACAAAATCTTACCAACACATATTTCGAGAAATATGTAAGCGAGTTAAACTCAGCTCGAAATGTATATAATTAAAGTTTATATAGCTATACGACTTTTGTCTCAAATAGGAGATAGAGGATATTGACTTTTGAGTGATAGATGAGTTCAAGTCTCCACATACCTTTTGTTGATGAAGTTCTACAAGCTCCCCTTAGTAGTTCTTCGTCTTCAATTGAGATAGAAACGCTTGCGAGTTCGACTGAGCAGTGCTCTAACAATCTCCCCATTTGTCAATTTTAGTGACAAAACTATCAATACATATGGATTACAAAATAAATAGACTTTATAGCTCTCAATCCTAATGCTTGATCTCCTTGGTTCTTCAACATTACTCAAAATCTTCATCACTTCCAATTACTCAAGTGATTCTGAATGTGTTCAACTCAGCACAAAGTTGTTGAAGATCCGTAGATATAACAATGAGAAAACAGTAGCTCTCAATCATTGTTGTACAGTGTCATAGTATTATCACACAACATAAAAGTCCAGTTGTATCACAACTTTGACAACAATACTATGGTGATATGTATCACTCCCCCTTAGTAAATACTTTATCTCACATGAAAACCACTGCCCTTTACATAATGATCCAAAAACCATATGTATTTGTAGTGTGAACTACACATTAATTCTCCCCCTTTTTGTCAATAAAAATTGGCAAAGGTACGAAAACTAGTGGAATCCTATTAAAATTGTCATGAAGATACTTCATGACCAAAAGAAAACATATCAACTTTGTTTAGATGCAATCATGTAGCCAAAACTAAATGCATTCATCAGGAGTTAATAGAGATACAAGAAAACTCCTATAATATTCCACAACCGCACTCCCCATAAAGATTTGGCAATTAATCACAAGTTCAATTAAGAACTCTCCCCCATAAAATGTCATTCCCAAAAGAACAACAAAAGCGACCTTAATTTTACAAGAAAATAAGGATTTCTTTGGACAATAAAAAATCACATGAAACATGAATTCGTATCCAGAATACTCAATTAAATTAACCACAAGAGAACCCATGATTAATTTAATCGGAAATGCTCGACAGAAGAAAACTTACGGAGCCACACAGTACATACACAAAGATGTGGATCATGGAAAGACCAATACTGCGGAATAATCAAGGATTCATTCTATTTTTCATCAATATTTGCATAAAGACATATAATAGACTTAATCTTTGCAATCAAAAGTTCATCCTATCTTCATCAATATTTTCATAATGACATAATAGGCTTAACTTTTGACATATATGGGACAATCATCATTCACAGACGCAAACACACATATCCGATAACAAGTTGCAATATATGAAACCATAAAGATTAATATTGCAAAAATCATTTTTCAAATAAACTTTATAATTTAAAAACATTGGAAGATGAAAATCGTTGGCAATATAGCTATGTGTACTCACAATAATGGCTATTCTAAACCCTAGTTATCCTTCTTAAAACACAAGAATAAATTCTGATAAGAAGTTTCTTAAACAGAATAAGGACAACAAGTAAAAATAAAATGACTCATAAACCAACAAAATCGATCACGAACGAAAATCAAGGATCACTTACGAAACCCCCACGAGTCTTGAGACCTTTGAGCTTGTTATTGACATCATCCACTGCTTCTTCAGAGAAGATATCCTCATTGAGAAGTTCTTTAACATGTGTCTTCATGAGAACAAGGTCAGAATTAACCTTTTTCAACTCATTTTTTAACACATCAAGACATTTCATAGTATCAACAAGTTGCAGTTTTTCTTCCTCAAAGTATTTAAGAAAATCATGAACCACTTCGCAGAAACCATATCCTCATTCTCAACATCCGGATGAGTGTAGGCATAGTAGCATGAGGCATTAGGATATTGATCATCATCTTATACTAGGGTTCTTTTCTTCCTCCCCTTGGACTCTAAACCAATACCTTTATCAAGAAAACCTCTTGCAAAAACACCAGTGCGAGAAGATGAAGACATTCTTGACAAATCGATAAAAAACCTAGAGTATGCGTACATGACTCAATAGGTTTGGTATTTAAATGGGAAGGTGACTTATAGGGTTTCTAAAGACAGTTCGTGACAAGTAAATCATAGGTACCCGTATGAACACAATCCGAACCCAACAAAAATAAAATGGACCTTAAGACTCAACAATAATTTTGCTACGTGAAGATTTTCTTTCACAAATTTTTGGCTCAATAAACTTTAAATCTCCATAGAGAAACAATTTAGAGCACAAGAGTAGCAGGAAACATTGTTGCAACAATAACTTTTTCAAAAACAACAACAACAACAACAACAACAAAAATTGAAGATATTCTTGAGACACAACCAATACTTAGGCAAAGTTGTCTGTGGACAATAGTTTAGCTATGGACGTTAAGAAAATAACTCAACTAATCAGAAAGCATTTTTTTCGAAAGTATACCTGATTATTAGCAAATCTTACTCAATAGGATTTTATGAGTAAGCATTCAACCCTTGTGATTAATTAGCACAAGTATGAGATCTAAGCTCATTAAATTAATGGTGTTCATGATTGAGTCTTTTCTTTCTTCCAGTTCTAGGAAAGGATCCTTTTTGATGTGAAAAGTTATCATAAAACTTGTTTTCATCAAGATACGAGACTAAGTTCGAGTCCTTACCAGAGGAAGTTGGTTTGGAGGATTTTGACAACATGTTGATAAGATCTTCGTATCCTTCAATTATCAGATTAAGGTTTTCCTTCATATCTCCACTGCTGCTTCCATCTTCAGGAACCTTTTTCACATTTTGAACATCATTTTTCTCATTAGGTCGAGAGAGACCTTTATGAAATCTCCTTGACCAAATTGTATTAATGCTACAGTTTGTCCGAGAATTCGATGAGCAAATTGAACTGACTTTCCTGGAAGAGTTCACAGGGTAAGTACTAAAATCAATAGGTTTAGACATCCGAATGTCAGTTACACCTTTGAGTATTAAATCTAAGGTGTATTGAAGTCGAACAATAGAATTGTCATTCAACCTAAATTTGTTTTTTCGTTCAACATGTCCTTTTGAATCACAAAAGAGACATACTTTCTGACCACCTGAGTGATTAGAGTGAACAAACTTAACATCATAATTAGGAGATTTCTTCCTTCAGAGCAATGTGAAGTTTCATTGATTAGAGGAAGATATACGCATACATTTTCCAATAGGAAGGGATTTTAATTTTGTTTCTGGAACTAAATTTCTTATAGTTGTGGCAGAAGCAGTTGGTATAGTGGACTCTTTAGAACATCCTTGAAAAGAGAGCTTACTCAGAAGATGCTCAATTTTCAAGGAATCCTTTTTGAGTTTCGCCTCGAGTAAGGTTCGTGAAGAGCAAACTTCAGTGTTTTCCTCGCTAAGAACCTTTAATTTAGAGTCATGGACTTTTACATTACCGATGAGTGCATTGACATTGTTTTTCAACTGATTGATTCTATCATCCTAAATTCTAACAAAATTTAGAAGCAGTTTACTCTCTTCGGCTGCATCACTTTCTTCAACAGAGTCAGACTCGTTCGAAAGGTAATCGGGGTAACACTTGTCAATGCAAGTCTGTTTCGTTGGAACACTAGGTTCATCTATATTTGAGATTGATAAATCTTTCTCTTTAATAGATTTCATAGAAACAAAACTTTTATTTCTGGTGATACGTTTATCAGAGATATCACTTTTGTCCATAGAGTCAGATCGCTATAAACACAGACTTATGAGGTCTTAAACATGTTTGCCTGATCTGATACCAATTGAAAAAGCGGGGGTCTAACAACCACACCCAATATTTTGCTCAGCAATCTGTATGGACAAACTCTAATATAATTCCAAGAGAATCAACTAAACAGTCAGACTCAATCAATGGAAATATATCCAAGAGTTATATCTCAATTTCTCAATTCAATATGCAATCAAATAAATAGGAATTTGCGAGCCTAATTGAATATAAGAAATAACTTGGACGGTATCAAAAACCAATATCTAAGTGTCAATCAATTTATATCAACAACCAAAGGTTGGATTATCTAATTGATTGAACTTACGCACAACCTGTGATATTTCAATTATATAAACAAATATAATGCGGAAAAGAAATAACACAGACACCAGAAATTTTGTTAATGAGGAAACCGCAAATGCAGAAAAACCCTGGGACCTAGTCCAGATTTGAACACCATGTTGTATGAAGCCGCTACAGACACTAGCCTTCTCCAAGTTAACTTCGGATTGGAATGTAGTTGAGCCCTAACCAATCTCACACTGATCAAGGTACAGTCGCGTTCCTTACGCCTCTGAATCCCAACAATTTTCTATGTACTTGATTCCCTTAGATGATCTCACCTACAACTAAGAGTTGTTGATGTGGTTTTTCAAGTTGTTGTAGAAAGTGGTAGTTAAGTTCGTTCAACTCGGACTTGATGGGATTGGTTTAAGACTTAAAAATAAAATATATACACAAGTTTGTCATAATAACGAGAAGTACTGAGACTAAGGATTCCACCATTAATCAAAATCAATTGGTTTATATATTGGTTCTTAACAATTATAGCTCTTTTGTAGACTCTTTTTCTTTGCCAAAACTAGATTTTATAAAGAATTAGATGTAAATCAGAAGCATAACGCATCAAGAGTTCTTAGACTAAGCATATGCTATCATACAAAATCACAAATAATCAATGAAAATCATAAATCAATTAAAACAAGTGCAAAAGTCATAAAGAATCAAATATAGTTACCAAATAATTGTGAAATAAGGCTTCCTCCGTCATCCCAGTGTTGGGGTTTAGCTCTTCATGTCAAAAACACGATCAAAAGATTCATTCATGGCTCAAACAGTGTTTATATTGAAGAAATAATATAAAACAGGAGTTTTTAACGATGTAATGGTGTTACAGACGTCACTGTTACAAAGAGAACAGTTGAAATAGGTTTTGTCAGTCGCTCAGAGTTGCTACAAGCCTTTTTCCGGAACCACTAAAGAACGATAGTTTGCTTCTGCTGTTAAATCTAAGACTGTCTTTGAGACTGTTTTTATGCGTCAATGTTCTTCTTCTTCTCCTACTCTTCTGATGCAACTTCTCTGCGGTGATTCTCTAGCTCTGTCTTCACCCCCCAACTCTCGATTATCTTCCCCAAGGTCTCTCAACTCTTATTTATACACACAAGCCTCGCATATGTCGAGTTAATGCTAGCATATTTCTCTTTTTCTTTCACCGGAAGTATCGGTTATTTCCTTCTCTCTTTTCATCCATGAATTCTGATTTCATCCAACGCCTCTAGGATCGTATCAAATTCAGCAGAGAAGATATCATCACATAATTTCCAAATACCCGAGATAACTCCTTCCTCTTTTACACGACAAGATCAACTAACTTCCCTGTTTAAATCAAAACTTTTCCAGACTTGATAAACCTGCATACAACCCGATATATTCTCACGTCCCTGTATGCATAGAAACTTCTTTGTTTACAAATCTGAGACGTCTATCAGCCTTGTTTTACCGAAACAGGCTTATAACAATCCACAACATGAGATTAATCGTGCCATAACTCTCCCAAATCAACCAACAGAGACCCGAGTATTACTGCTCCTGTTTCATCGTGAATCAATGATTATCTTCCTTTTATTGGGTTCTAATATGCACATTAATCCTGTTTTAACCCTAACAATGTCGTATAAAATCCAATTGAATAAGAAATTCCAAGTAAATCTCGCTCCAAATCCATGCGAAAAATACACCGGAAGTTTCCCGCCTTTTGCTGCTGTTGAACATGAAGAAGACATGATAGACCCTATCAGTACGAGGGTGCCAATAACCGTGGGGGTGTGAATAGAAATTAGGGCGTCCCTTATCATTGGAGTGCCCTTTAGTAATTGAGGTGCCCCTTATCCAAATAAAGGGTGTCTTTAGTGATTTTCTCCCACGAGCGCAAACCCCTAGGTGGCCCAAGTGGCCGAGTTATAGTCTCGGGAGGTCTTACTAGAGATATACCCACAAAACCTTTACTCCAGACCCTAGCTATTTACGCAGAACCTTGGAAGGAACTAAAGAATCTCCTTGGTTGGCATACTTATTGACTACATGAGGAAGTACCCTGATGCGAAATTCCAATTGATGTACACGAGTTTGCACTCAAGCATACTAAAATTCATATATAAGTGACAGAGCTCTTCTCAGATAGTCGCACTATGGACATCAATATCCGGAGTCAACAAATCACATGGATAGATTAAGAGATGGATATAGAAAAACATAGATGGTTTTGATGTTGACTAGGTGAACGGTGTTTCTCATATCCGTCTAAAGGCCACTGCCAAAATGAACCTATCCTAATGGATTGAGATACTAGTATGACTAATAACAACACAACTGGCATATACAAGGGAACCAGTGGTCGACAATCCTGATTCTAGATCAACTTAGCTGGCATATACAAGGGAACCAGCGGTCAATTACATTGAATAATAATAAACTTTTAATTTTTCAATTTTTTTAAAATATATATAACAACATGATTAGATCTTGTGGATCCAAGCGCATGCTTCTTGTCAGCGGATTACATGGTAATTCTCGTGGATCCTACGTTCCACGCTTGCTAAGGCGACGGAGACAGGGATAACACACACATATTGCCATCCAAGTGTGTTGATGGTGGATTTTAGTTCAGGGCTAAATTTGTAAAACCAATATTTTGTACAAGCCGTCCTACAGAGGATAAGGCCATTTGATAATGGATGAATACTTCTTCGCTTTATTAGTTCACCTAGAATGGAGCATGTAGCAACAATCCCCCGAATATTCTGTGAATTTTAGCATTATTGATTAATGCATAAAACGCCTTGTATTTCCTGTGTTGTTCCTAGCAGAACACTCATTATTGGTGCGACATGATGACTGATTGCTACTCGTAGCAGAGTAGCATGAATATCCAAGTACCAACAGTGAGGCGTGCACGAAATGCCCGTACAGGCTGTAACTCTCGGTGTGTTATACTAGCCCGATTGAGCATGTAACTCTCGGTGTGTTATACTAGCCCAATTGAGCGTCTAGACTGTCCATAGCAGTTTAGAAACGATCACGATCATCCAACTTCACCAGCATGATTGGATGGTACGGATCGAATCCAATACCCCCAAGCAGGTATTGGAATATTCAATGCCGACCCAATGCGGGCCCCACATGGTCGGCCTCCCCAAAAGGGGTGGCATAGCTTGCTAAACCGTCCAAACCAAGCAGAATGGACAAGAAACCCTAAATTAGGGTTTGAGGCACATTACATGTGTCGCAAAGCGATCTCAACCATCCATCTTCGCAGACATAGATGGAGGGTGTAGATGTAGATTCAAAGGGCCCGGAGCATGTCAACACAATCACCGTGGGCCCGTCTACACACATGACCAGTCGGTCAGGACCAACCATGGTTGGTTGCCCAATTCGTACGCATAAAACAAAGCATGACGCACGATCCAAAACCCTAATTAGGGTTTGTATTGATCACGAGCATCCATTTTCTCCTGATCGAATGAAGGGCTTAGGAGACAACTGAGCAAGTCCAGTAAGCATCAACATGATCATCGTGGAACCATCTATCTCCTCACCCGACCGAACAAGGCATACCATGCCTGGTTTCTCCAAATCGCACGCCCAAACTTGCGTGGTCACGCTTCCCAAATCACAAACTGATCTCGATCACTCAACTTCGCCTGAAAAATTGAGTGGCTTAGATCACGTTTCTATGGGACAGTCATGTATAGGCGTGAATATCATCCTACCACCTACACGCTTGACCAATCCCCCGAGACCGACCAAGCTTGGTCGTCTCGAAACACGCACCTTGAAGGTGGCGTACCGCGCCCTTTAGGAATCCTTTGCGGCATAGGATTTCTGTCGCAAATCGATCTCAGCCACTCAACTTCACCGGTAAATTTGAGTGGCGTAGATCAAACCTTCGTTGGACAGTGAAGCATGGACATGGACATCAGCATGCCGTCTACACGCATGCCTGATCGGTCCTCCATGAAACGTCTCCCAGTCTTGGATTCGACCAAGCTGAAGGAGTGCACTCACGCACCTCCTAAACCCTAATCCGATGGTCGCAGATGTGGGTCGCAAGTCATCTTGTCCGCCCAACTTCGCCAGCCTGGACGAACGACCTATGATAGGAGTTAGGTGACCAGTGAGGTATTACCATGATCACCGTATGCCACTCTGCCACACCATGTGGTCGTACAAGGGAGGATTTTCTAGCGTAGCCTCCAAACCCTCACGTGAAGTAGGCAGGGCATAATGCTCAATAGTGATGCTTCATATATGCCGAATACATTCGATGCATAACATGCATAGAATACACACGATACTTTACAAGTATCGACTTCCTAAATAACTTAGTTATTTAACTAGCATTACAGGCTACCTTCTGTGGGTCCCACGATCCACACACTCGAGACATCAATCATGTCACAAATTGGGGGATACATACTGGGGTATTGGTCTGGCGGTTTACAGCGCGCAGCGTACAACGCTTCATCACAAGAACGTGTTAGGAAGACATGGATGGTTAGTGATAATGGAGGAGTGGGCAAGAATAATCATGTGATACTAACACACAACTCTATTGCTCCATCATTCCACTTCTTCCACTTCCTACGAGAGACGTGAATGAGGCTTAAATGACTTGCATATATAGGTTCTCCTCCCTATTTCCAAGACAGAGAATACAACACAGAACCAAGTGTTAATACGAAGCGTATTCAAACACCCAGAGCCTGCTTGCATTAATCGTAAGCCTGCTCACCTTTCTGTTACAAGTCATAAACATCCTACACCTTCACAATCTCAACACCTTCTTCGCTTCCCTCCCTAAGATTAACCCCATCTCCTTCACTTTGTGACCGAAACAAGTCTGGAACAACCATTTCTTGGTTTAGGCCAGAATTATATAGATTGATCTCTCGAATCAAAAGCACTCCTGTGCAGTGTATTTGTTTAAGGTTTAAACTCATTTCTCATCTATACACCCCAAAATTACTAAAACCGGCAGAGATAGTTTTCACCCATAAACAAAGTGTTAGTATTTATTCTGATTGGTCTAATTGGTCTGGTCTTTTTTTTTTTCAAATTTTTTGGTATCTCAATCACTCTATTTCACCCTAGCAGTGGTAACAACTTGACTCGTGAGCCCCACCTAATCACTTAGAGAAACATATTTTAAAAAGAAACAAAATAAAAACAGAAGTGAAAAGAACTCAACAAGATATGGCGAAACTACCATCTTGTTTCTAACACCTGAGCTCTGTGCTTTTATGAATAGACTCTTTAGATGTTTCCATCTAATCAGATTGGTTCCTCAACTCCTACAACAAAGATGCTTCCATTCACTTAGATTGGTTAGTGTTATCCTTAATAAGCATAAATTTCTAGGCTCTGGAGTTTATTAATGCAACTAAAAAGTTTCTCCCATACCCCCAAACTTAAATCTAACATTGTCCTCAATGTTCTAAAGATAAAATTTAAAGCATGAACAAGGATAAATTGTTACCATTTGAAGCAAAATAGATAAGGAAAGATATTACCAGGTCGCATGAGCATGGGTTACCTCCCAATAAGTGCTAAGTTTAACGTCTTCAGCCAAACATAAGTAAGAATTAATCACCTCGAATCATATAGCAATAACCGAAACAACCGTGGATCATCTGCATCAAAATGTGTTTTCACAGATAAAAAGAAACTGCAGCAAAATAAGAAAGTGAATAAACATATCACACCCTTTCCTAGTTTCATGTTTAAGAGAACTGCATCTAGTTGTGGTTCAGGTTCTATAAAGGGGTATGTTAGAGCACTGCTCGGTCAAACTCGCATGCGTTGCTATCTCAAGCATGTTTGTCAATCTTAGTGGTCAAAACTATAAAGTCTTGATTTCTAGTCTACTATAGATAAGGTATCGGACTAGGATAGAAAGTGTAGTTGATCTCAATAACTCCATGGCAATCATCATATAAGAAGAAGGACTACTCAAGGAACCAGTGGATCTTCATCGACTAAAAGGTATGCGGAGACTTGAACTTATCTATCACTCAAAAGTATATCTACTTTATCTCCTATCTTGAGACAAAAGTCGTTTATCTATATAGACTAAAGATATGCATATGTGACATTTCGAGCTGAGTATATCTTGCTTATCTATTTCTCGAAATGGGTGTTGGTAAAGCTTTCGCTTTAGCCAAGTTCATCTTTGCCTAGTGACGAAAGTCATGTTATGTTTCAATCATTTTGGAAATTGCTCTAACGAAAAATAGTTTGTGAATAACAACTATATAACGCCCTCTGAGAATGTTTCAATGATTGAAATAAGAGTTTAGACTATATAACCATTGGGGGATATAAACATTATTGTGGCAACACATATATGTATGAGTCCTAAACACTTGAACCGAAGTTTGCGAACTTTGTTGATCAAGTAGAACCGGAACGTGAGCAGCAACTCATCCTGCGAACTCAGTCCACGAACCTAGTCCGTGAACTGGCATAAGTTCTCGAACCCGAGAATATCTGCTGAAGTTGAAGCTCAGGTACAGTCCGTGAACTCAGTCCGCGAACTGACGGAAGTTCTCATTCCGAGAAATTCTGCTGGAGTTTATTAACTTCAACCGGTTAGCTTGAGTCCGCGAACTCAAGAGGTTATGTCTGAAAACGTTGTTCGTGAACTTATTCTAAATTACTAAGGAATTATTTTGCAAACCATGGATTTATAGTTCATGATTAATGATTCGAGTGAATCATATCGTTTTTGATTCAATTGTGTCTCTTGTAGTACTTGAGATCTCATAGCAATTGAACAACTCTCTAACTAGTTCATTTGAGTCATTTGGACTAGTTATGGTGAAGAAGAATATGGTTGATATGAAAGTTATCATTTGGATAACCATTTGGTTGACTAATATTGAACCAACCATTGTACATGTTTGGGTACGATTACACGAACTCAAAAAACGTCAAGTACATGTGTGTATGGCAAGATAAGTTTTCGATATAACGGTTGAGAGATATTAGCTTGTATCTAATCAGGTTTTCATCTAACGGTGAATATTGAATTCTTTGTTACTAAGATAACATTGATTGTAAACCCTGATTTGAAAGACTATATAAGGGAGAACTCTTGCTATTGGAAAAAATAATCCCCACAAACTTTTCTTGTGTGATACTAGTTTTCTCTAAGCTAGATTCGATCTCCATTAACCCTTGAGTTTTCTCTCTAAATTCTGGTTAACAACTTAAAGACTTCATTGGGATTATGAAGCCAGACCGATACTACTTTCCTTGTAGTTGTGTGATATGATCTTGTTGTTTCTATCATATGAGTACAATTGTAATAATTGGCTTGAGATTTTTATTTCCGATAGGCAAGATAAAAGTAGTCACAAACATCTTCGTCTAATTGTTTGTGATTCCTCAATAATCTTCTTCGATGTGTCGATTAAGTTTATTGTGAGGTGATTGATGAAACTGAGTTTTTCTTCGGGAATATAAGTCAGGTTTTATCGATTGGCTCCTGTTTACCTTGATTTATCAAAAGACGAAACAAAACTCATATGTTTATTCGTGGGAGACGAATTTATCTATTACCTGTAGACTTTTCTGTGTGAGATGGATTTTTTTATTAAAGTCTTCGATTTTGGGTCGTAGAAACTCTTGGTTGTGGGTGGGATCAGATAAGGGAATCAAGTGTGCATTATCCTGCTGGGATCATAGGCGTAGGAACATAACTGTACCTTGGATCAGTGTGAGATTGGTTGGGGTTCAACTACAGTCCAGACCGAAGTTAATTTGGAGTAGGCTAGTGTCTGTAGCGGCTTAATATAGTGTATGTTTAATCTGGACTAGGTCCCGGGGTTTTTATGCATTTGCAGTTTCCTCGTTAACAAAATTCTGGTGTCTATGTTATTTCTTTTCCGCATTATATTTTTATATAATTGAAATAATACAGGTTGTGCGTTGTTCAATCGATTAGAATATCCGACCTTATTGGTTGTTGATTTAAATCGATTGACATTTGTATATTGGTCTTTGGTACCATCCAAGTTATCTCTCTTTGATTAGGCTCGCGAATTATATTTTCTTGGGTAAATCAAATCGAGAGATTGAGATAATAACTCCTTGGGTATTTTCTATTGATTGAGTCTTGTTGATTCTCTATAAAACAACTCGGAGTTGTCCATACAGATTGCTAATCGAAATATTGGGTGAGGTTGTTAGACCCCCGCATTTTCAATTGGTATTAGAGCAGGCAAACACATTAAAGACCTTACAATTCTGTGTTTGTGGCAATCTGAGTCTGTTGACGGAATCTCTGTTGCGCATTTCAAAATATCTCCTAAAGCTTTTGACCATGTCAAGTGTATTGGAAACACCTCAAAGGATTATTCCTTAGTTGATTATTCCGAATACATAGGTAGAAAGAATGTTCAATGTGATAATGACATTTCTTCCTCTCATGATGCATGTGACACTGTGGCAGAAGCTGAAAAGGAACTCACCATAATTTCAAAACATATAGCTGAAGATATTGATTTTAATGATCATGATCAACTCATTGATGAATTTTACAAGTCTCTTAATCGAGAACGTGATCTCTATCATATCATAAAGTCCTTCTCTAAGAACATTGAGAAACTTCTACAAGAAACTACTCTATAACAAGAAAAGATTAGTACTCTTGAGGAAGTTTTTAAAGAGGACTCAATTAGAGAAAAACGTTTGCTCGAGACTCATTCATCGGATCTCAACAGACTTCGTGTTGAAAAAGAGAAACTTGTGCATCTCTTACTCTATCCCATGAACAGTGTAAAACCTTGGAAAAGGAACACTCTGTACTAAGGAGAAATTCTTATGTGACTAATTCTCAGGAATTACCATATATGAAGAAATGTTCTCTAGAAGAAGATTGTGTCAAGAAAAGTTTGCATAACTTCCAATCTTCTCATATGGCTATGAAGTTTAAACAGGTGCCAATTATTGCTTCTCCTCTACGTACCTGTACTTTTTGTGGGAAACATAATCACTATGATATTTATTGTTTTTCAAGAAGGAAACAAATTTCTAAGCTTCGTAATTTGCTTCTCTTCACTGTCAATGGAACAGAAAGTCAGTTGACTAAAGCAGTGAATCGTATGCCCAAAAGAAATCAGAAACCTTATGAGAATGATCTATACTCTAGATTTCATCACAGGGATAAAGTTCCTTCTGGCAATCTTATTTGATGTATTAATAAGAACATTTCATGTACTTATAAGGATGTTTCTGATAAATCTAAATCTAGAAAATGGGTTCCTATCTATTTGGATCCTCTTAAACCTATTACTAGAGGTCCTAGATTTAGTCCTTATGATAAGAAAGATAATCAATTAGTGTCTTTTCTCACTAGAAAGAGCACATATCAGAGACAGAAGGATAGAGATGAACAATATTCATTTGATGAGCTAAAGGCTCATACTTGTGTAAATTAATCACAAGGTTGAATATATCACATACAAAAAGCCTAGTTGTGAGAGAAGTGGATAGGTATACTCCATAACCATGTGTCTCTAATTATCTAGCTAATCTCTTATCATTTTTAGAAAGATAATTGTTCAAACACTGGTTTGTGAGTATTTTTCTTTGTTCATTTTCTAAAAACTCCGTTGAAAAATAAAAAGTGTCTCCTTTTTCCATGTAGAGCTTTGTGTAAAACCATTGGTAGGCTCGGAAATATACCTACTATTGTGTATACTGCAAGTGCACAGTGTCGACAAGCAACACAGGGCAAGCACAGGTCGAACCACAGAGACTTGGAGAGTGTAGAAGTTGATTCTAAATCCTGATTCAGAGAGTAACCAAAAGGGGTTTGATTTTGTCGATACGACGATATGATTTTCAAGTGACTGAAATAATAAAAGTAAAAGATGCAAATAACAAGATATGTAAACAATGATAATATGGATACTGGGGTATTCAAATCCACCAATAACCTATGATATGCATTCAACTTGTAATATTATTCTTGTCCTTATAGTAGATTGAAGTCTACCGTATAACTAAGGTGTTTCTCCAATGGATAATTTAATCACAACTAAAGTATTTCTCCAAAGCATTAATTGTCTAATTAATCACAACTAATCTAAAGATCAATATTTGGTTAAGCATGAGTTGTAGCATAATCAACATAGAGATATTCTAACTACAATGGATACATGGCATACATTGTGAGAGCAAGATGTTGAAAAACTTGGATTAAATTATATCTTTAAACAATTCTAAACTTTCAAGAACAAGATACAAGATATGAATACATACCAATGAGATTAGGGCTTCATCTAAACCCTAGTAAATGAAATTAGAACATGAAGAACATTACAACAAAATTGAAATTTGATAAACTAACATGAACAAGCTATTCTTGGATGGTTTTTCAACACAAAAACCCTCTCTATTTATACACAAAATTCCCTCAAGCACTTGGATTCGAAATTTGGAAAGCATCCACTCAACAAAACATGTTTTCTTAATTGATGGATTGAATGGAATATATTTGGTTGTGGGAAACAAATTGGGAGTGATTGAGTGAGAGAATGGGGATGTTTTCTTTAATTGATGGATGAAATGGAATACAATGGTGGTGAGGTGGATGTTTGGAAAGAATCCAATGGGGGTGAGGTGGATGTTTTGGAAAGAATCCAATGGGGGTGAGGTGGAAATGGATTTGGGTCTTGGGTTTTGGATCATGGGTTGTTTAATCCCATGAATTTGTAAACAGGTTGCCACTGATGCGCGAGCGGGTTGCAACGCTTCCAACTTTCTTCTCTTTTGTCTTCTCAATTCTTCCAATCTTTATTTAGTACTTAAAAACACAAAATTAATTAATACAAATATTTATTCTTGAAAATGGTAAAAATGCAGAATTTGGGATAATATATGACTTTGAAGCGCGAAAGATGAGTTAAGTGCCAATGAAAAGGTGTATGAATATGCAATATTTGGCACTCATCAACCATCCTACGGGTTCACGTACGGTTCAATTTATCCCTTAAACCTATCCCGTAACCCTAAATCTCTCGAGTTTTTCTTTATATACCTAACCTATTGAGTTACTCATTTACTCTAGGCTTTATGTTATCAATGGCTTCTTCTTCGTGCTCTTCGGACTTGACTAGTGATGTCATTGATGAGGCGGTATATTGCAAACTCGATAAAGAAAAGGATACTCTTATTGAAATTGAAATTGAAAGTTCTATTCCTCAATCCACTGATTCACTCTCGGATATAGAAGAGATTGAAGAGATTTCATCGGATGCAGTTCTTGACTTCCTAATGGAATTTGAGAAGGCTAAGCAACTACTTGTTGATACAATGAAGTGTCTTGATATGGTAAGAACTGAGTTGAAAAAGTTTAAGTTTGATCTTGTTCTCATTAAAAATCATGTTAAAGAGCTTCCAAATAAGGATATCACAAGTACAGAAGATGCTGTCATTCACAAGCTACAAGATCTTATGGCTCAAGAAGGTCCGAACTGTTGATGTGAACCTAGTTCGGTATGACATGGAAGTTTTTCTGTTCGAGCTTATTATGTTTAGTAAATCTTCTATGTTTTCTGTGTTATTTAGAAGAATAACTAGTGTGATTTGGAATATCAATGATTGTGATTACACATAGCTATATCCAATGATTTCATCTTCTTGTTTTTAGATTTATTGGTTTAAATTCTAATTGGAAGATGATGGTTGCAGTATTAATCTTTATGGTTTTATATATTGCAATATTTTGATGGGATTTATATGTTTACGTCCGTGAACTTGATTGTCCCATATTTTGTCGAAAGTAAAGTCGTTCACGAATTGATATGCAAATATTGATAAAGGAATGAATGGACTTTTGGAAAAACACAAAAGTTAAGCCTATATTGTCAATTGTTGATGTAAGATAGGTTAAAATCTTTTGTGATTCAAGGATAAAGTCTATTGTGTCACTTTGTGATGGAAAAATAGAATAGATCCTTGTTTTTTTGTTATCCACGGTATAGAGATTAATTGTTCCATATTATTATGTATTATCGTGAAGGTCCCATCTTGTATCTTATGTTGAGCACGATACCACTAAGTCGATTTCTTATTGGCATGGTTGGTTGTTCCATGAAGATGCAAAATGTTGAGCATTGAGAACTAAATTAATCAACTTGTGTGATTATTTAGTTTGTATTCCATGAGTTCTCTCATGTTGAGTACATGAACGGTTAAGGTTGTCATTTTCTATGATAATCTTAGTCGGGGTTCCATAATCTCTTATGTTGAGTCCAAATGAACTAAATCAATCATCTTGTGTGATTATTTAGTTAGCACTCCATATATTTTTTCTCATGTCGAGTGTGGACAATTGAATTGATTACTTTGTGATTAGTTTAATTGTGTAATCCGGTTAGAGTATTTATGGGTTCTCTTGTGAATAATCTAATTGATGAATTAAGTCTCAATAAGTTTACTTGTGTTGAGCATATTTAATCAAATTAATCATGGTTCGCTTTGGTTAATATGATTGAATATTTTGGATTCCAAATTTATACTTGTATGTAATTTGTTGAGTCTAAAGGATTGATGGTTTGGTTTGATAAGTTGCAGCTGAAAATATTACAGGATTGATGGTTTGATCTGAGTTGCAGTTGAAGCTGGAGTGCAAGAAAATGAAATGGATAATAGATGAATGTTTTAGGACAGGTACAGATTGCAGTTCAGATTGTGTGTTGTGATACATGGGTTCTGGTGCAATGGAGTTTCAGAAATGGCTAGGCACTGGTGGATTTGGTTTGCAGTGTTGGCGGGTAGCTGAGATGAAAATGGCAGTGGTTGTATGCACTAGAGCTAGGTCCAGAAGTGGAGCTGCTACTGAGTTAAATTTTTTCTTGATGGTGAACTGTAATGGAGATTCAAAGCAAGACTTGGAGGTGGTTGTTAAAGCTCCAAATGAGGTGCAGGGCCATCATGGCTGGACTGTACTACCGAAGCACAATGATTGTGCAGTAGATCTTAGGCATGTGTAATGGCCTTGGCCAAGATCAAGTCAGCTGAGTTAGACATGACTCAGACTCAATGACCTTGACTGAGTTGACCCGATTTAACTCGTTTGACCGGTGACCGGGTGGACTTTGCCGGTCACTGAGATAGTTTTCGATGCCGAATTTCGGCCATTGCACCAGTTTTCCGGCGAGCTATTTTGACATATTTTTACATGGGTATTTTTCTTGTGTGGGCTTGGTGGACATCTTAATATTGGATCATTTGGACGTTGGGCTTTGAATACCTAATTTTGGAAAGATGAAAAGCTATAAAAGGAGAAAGTTTCTATTTTTCTTAAAAAAAAATATATTTTTCTACTGGAGTTTTGGAGAGCGACGATTCTACTAGGGTTTGATTTCATTTATTTTTCATTCTCTTCATTTTATTATTGATTATGAATATGATGAACACAAAAGTTATGAGTAGCTAAACACTTTTTATTGGTTATGGGATAAAGTGGATTTCACAAATAAGATTTGATTCAATGCATTAGTTTTGTCTTAGTAATTTATTGTTTATGATTCATGGTTTATATTGTATATGATTTGGTTGTTTTTTTGGTTAAGTCTGGAATCAATCCGATTTGCATTCATTTCTAAAGCTATATTAGGGTTTTCAATACGAAAAAGTTGTTTATCCCTGATTCTAAGTAGCATAATTGTGGGTAATGCTTGTAGTGATATATCCTACTAGTCACAAATGAACCATAACCTTGGTCAAATTGAATTGGTGCTTTTACACATTTTGATTGCCTTGATTAGTCTTATTTCATAAAACTTATTGCTTTTATGGAGTTAAATCTAATTGTGCTTTTACACTTTATGTTGCTTTCTAGAAAGAATTCACGTATGCATCTTTTAATGTGGTTATGATGAAACTAGGGAATTAGCGGGATACACTTGCGATCAAGGTATCCCAGGACTTTTAGTAAATGAGAGATTAAAATACCAATTCTAGTCATTGTTGAGAATTCAAGTTTGTGAATGATACTATCACATGACCAATATCTTCTTCTTATTGATTACTTTTATTATTACTTTGCTTTCAATTTAGTTTTATTGCTTTGAAAAATCAAAATTCCCCTATTGGTTACTAAGAAACTGAAATTTGCATAACAACAATTGTCTCTCTGTGGATACGAACTCTATCTTATCACATACTTCATTTATTTTAGTTAAGTAAGAAAATGAAATTATTTTTGCTCGGCTGACAACCGACCAGGGCACGCCAAAAATTACCAGTATATTGCATAACTCCTCCAACATGAGTCTTGTTTGCCGGATCATCCATCGAAGATAAAATGTCATAGTAGAAGGGATCCTTTCTACTAAACAAAGGGAGAAGCATACCTGCGGCCAATTAGCCAACGCTAATAAGAAGGTTATTCTCTTTTAAGGAAAATCCCGGATGAGAGACTCAGTGAGAATGTCAGGTCCATTGACGAAGTAAACCTCGAATTTATGAAGATGAAAAGACTTGGTAATCTCAGCAATAGACAAATAATCAAAGTTGTCTTTGTCACGCAGTTGGATACTCTGAAGCTCATAGTGAGGAGGAGGAGATGGAAGATCTTCAACAACAACTTCTTCAACCTCAGGGTCCGCAACCTCCTCAGGGACCGTAGCCACCTCAGTCTCAGCAGGCACCTCAAAGTCCTCAGAGGGAGAGGACGGCGTAGCATCAGGATGATCCATTCGCGGAGGAGGATCAGTCGATGAAGATATCTTCGGACCCTTGCGCGTAAGCTTCTTCGGGAGCCCCATAATACCTAACACCAACAGGAAGAACTTCTCCATCAACAATGGCAGAGGAAAATTACAGTCCATTTAAAAGCAAAGTGGGGGAAAAAACCGAAATACATTGGGCATGGGTTTCACTAAACCAACCTAGGGGAACGGTTTGATCACACCATAAGGCAAAAAAAAATATCGTACATCACGAAAAGAAAGATTGCAGGCAAGGGACGATCATGGCGAAACCATCATCAAAGATCAAAATGGAGCAAAACCCAAGTTTCTATACAGTATGAGCAAGAAAAAAATAAAAAAAGTTCTCACATGCAAGAATAACATCAACATCATTAAAACCCCTAGTCGAAAAAGGAGACACGGGGCCAAGCATGAGGAAAATCGAAACTAAAAAACGAGTATCACTTACTTGTATAATCAACAATGAATCCAAAACACTCAAAGAATTGAAGGAAAGGAGGAGCAGTTAGCATCATAAGAAGAATCTCAATGAAATAGATGGAGAGCGACATTTCGGAGAAGAAGAGGAAAGGGAATTAATAAAAATTCCTTTTCTTTGTTTCCTTCTTATAGGCGGCTAAAGAATCCAATTTTTTTGGATGTCTCGAAATTCAAGGGGAAGTTATTGCATGAAAGGACATGTAGGTACCACCCAATCGGTACGTGAAAAATGGCGGCGTAACGAAAGTTTTCTTCCACATCTACCAAACGGTAGAATATGAAAGAAAAGGGGGAAACTATGAATACCAATGTTCTGTGGAGTACGTGTCGCGATCTTAGTGGTCACATAAAAATCCAACTATGTAGCCTTCTCTGGACAAAAAAACCTAAGTAGCAAAGGATACCTCTGCGGATCTACTTTATCTCGCCCCAAGAAATGAGACCTCGACGGTTGAGATAAGAAGAGTAAAGGCCTAGTCTACTAAGAGGCATCTGGCGAAGGGACAAAGGTAGATGATGAATCTAATCAGTATTAAATGGACAAACCTCTTATCTACACGCATGAATCAAGGCACGAGGAGATAGGAGGCGTGGAAGAACCTGATTGGCAGAAGCTAGCGGTGAACGAAGGTACAACCTATACTTAGGTTGGGTAGTTCCCGAAGGAACGTGGGTCAGCTGAGGTGGCAGAATACTACTGGAGAAGGTACGCGGTGGAAGAATACTACTAGATGGGTCTTCATGGTTTTAATTAGGGTACTCTAGGATGGTTTTAGCAGAGTCCCCATTAATGGACTTAGTGAAGAACAATATTGCAGATTTTTCCAATTTTAAGTATTCGAAGAATTTGTGATTTTTCATGGATTCATATTATAAAATAATGATTTTTCAGGTGATTCAGTCTCTGTAAATTATGAGTTTGGTAAAAATGTACTTATTAGATGCTCCATTAATGGAGGTAGTGAATAATTGTATCGTAGAACAAGAACAAAGTTTGTTTGAGAAATAAATAATAAATGTTATTTCTCTTTTTCTTTTTGGACGGAGTTGCTTTCGGATGCTTGCAAAACAGGTGTAACTTTTTTTGACAAAAATGCAAAACCAAAGATCGAACGGCTAGCAACCTGCTAGCTCACAGTGCTTTCCAACGCGGCAGCGCGGGATAGCAAGGCCTAAAGCATTTTACCAATAAGTATACCTGATTATTAGCAAATCTATTCAACATGATTTTTATGAGTAAGCATTCAACCCTTGTGATTAATTAGCACAAGTATGAGTTTATGCTCATCAAATGAATATTCTTCATGGTTAATCCTCTTTTTCCTTCTAATTTTTGGAGGAAACCCTTTGTGATGTGAAAAGGTATCATAAAACTTACTATCATCAAAGTATGAGACTAAGTTTGAATCCTTACCATAAGAAGTTTGTATGGAGGATTTTGACAGCCTGTTGATAAGATCCTTGTATCCTCCAATTATCAGATTAAGGTTGTCCTTCATACCTCCACTGTTGCTTCCACCCACTGGTACCTTTTTCACATCTTGAACATCATTCTTCTCATTGGGTTGAGAAGAACCTTTCTGAAATCTTCTTGAACGATTCGTATTAATGCTACAATTGGTTTGAACGTTCGAAGAGAATATTGAACTAACTTTCCTGGAAGAATTCACAGAGTGAATACTAAAACCAATAAGTTTAGATATCTGAATGTTAGTTACACCTTTGAGTATTAAATCAAAGGTGTGCTAGAGTTGACCAAGGTAATTGTCATTCAGCTTCAGTTTGCTCTTCCGTTGAACATGTCATTTTGAATCACAAAAGAGACATACTTTCTGATCACATGAGTGATTAGAGTGTGTATCATTAGAAATATCGTTAGAAGGTTTCTTCCTTCCATGAGACATGATAAATCCATGATCAGTGGAAGAACCAAGCACTCCTTTAGTAATAGGAAGGGTTTGGAGTTTAGCTTTTGAAGATGTTTTCATTAGAGGAACATGATTAGAATTAGTCACGTTATCCAATTTCATAGCAGAGTCAGAAGTAGTTGGTATGACAGACTCGCCAGGACGACCTTTATCTTGAATATAGAGATTATTCAATATTCGTTCAATTTCACATGCATCTTCCTTGAGTTTAATCTCGAGTAAGGTTCGAGATGAACAACCTACAACAATTTCCTCACGAAGAACCCTTAGTTGGGAATCATGATCTTTTACCATACTAACCATAGTATTGATCTTGTGTTTTAGCTGATTGATTTCAACTTCCAGGATTCTAACAAGTTTTAGAATCGTTGTACTCTCTAGGGATGCTTCCCTTTTTACTTCAGAATCAGATTCGTCAGTAGGATAATCATGGTAACATATATCAATACTTGTTTGTTTTGTATGAACATAATGTTCATCTATATGTGAGATAGACAAGTCTTTCTCTTTAATAGATTTCAAAGAAACAAAACTTTTGTCTCTAGTGATGCGTTTGTCAGAGATAACACTATTGTCCATAGAGTCAGATTGCTACAAACATAAATTTATAAGGTCTTAAACGTATTTTCCTTCTCTGATACCAATTGAAAAAGCGGGGATCTAACAACCACACCCAATATTTTGTTTAGGCAATCTGTATGGACAAAATCCAATAAAATTCCAAGAGAATCATCTACACAGTCATACTCAATCAATGGAAATATATCCAAGAGTTGTATCTCTGTTTCTCAATGTAATCATCAAATCAAACAGATAGAATCCGTGAGCCTGATTATTATGAGAAACAACTTGAACGATACCAAAGACCAATGCTCAAGTATCAATCAATTTATATGATCAACAACCAAAGGTCAGATTATCTAATTGTTTGAACTATGCACAACCTGTGATATTTTAATTATATAAACAAATATAATGCGGAAAAAAATAAATACAGACACCAGAAATTTCGTTAACGAGGAAACCGAAAATGCAGAAAACCCCCGGGACCTAGTCCAGATTTGAATACCACGCTGTATTAAGCCACTACAGACACTAGCCTACTACAAGTTAACTTCGGACTGGAATGTAGTTGAGCCCTAACCAATCTCACACTGATTAAGGTACAGTCGCGTTACTTACACCTCTGAATCCCAGCAGGACTCTACGCACTTGATTCCCTTAGCTGATCTCACCCAAAACTAAGAGTTTCTACGACCCAAAGTCGAAGACTTGATAAACAAATTTGTCTCACACAGAAAAGTCTATTGAATAGATAAATATGTCTCCCACAAAAATACCTACGAGTTTTGTTCCGTTTTTTGATAAATCAAGATGAACAGGAACCAGTTGAAACACACCGGACTTATATTCCCGAAGAACAACCTAGTAATATCAATGACCTCACAATAATCTTAATTGTATGGTAGCCAAACAAGATATTTTGGAATCACAAACGATAAGATGAAGATGTTTGTGACTACTTTTTATGTTGCATATCGAAGATTAAATATCAAGCAAATCTTAGAGAAGATAATACTCAATACGATGGAATAAAGGAAGATCAAAACACGCAACTACGGAGAAAATATATGGGTCTAGCTTCACAATCCCAATGAAGTCTTTAAGTCGTTAACCTATAATGGTTTTAGGAAAAACCTAGGTTAAAGGAGTGTAATGACCCGTCCCTCCACCGATATTGTCCCCACTTAGACATTACGGTCATCCGGCAGTGTGGGGTTTTCAACGGGAATCTCTTCAGTCATTGGATAATAACTTCTCGGGAGGTCACCCATCTTGTGACTACTCCCGACCGAGCACGCAACTGCAGAGTTTTCTGCCAACTCTGGAGATAATTATGCTGAAAAGGCCTCGGTATAATGTAGACGCTCCTTGTCTCATATGAGAACAATATCTGGCAGAATCCCCCAGCATACTCCCCCACCTGAGCAAAAGCGAACGACCCCTAGTTGTATCCCAACTAACACCGATATTGTTCCCACTTACCCACTGTGGTTATCCAGCGGTGTGGGATTTTTAATGGAACTTCTGCGGTCATCCAGTAGCAGCTTCCCGAGAGGTCACCAATCATGTGACTACTCCTGGCCGAGCACGCTTAACTGAGAAGTTTTTCCCCATAACTCAGTAAAGTGAGCCCATCAGTCCTCGGTGTTAGGAAAGGACAAATCATTACTTATATTCCATTCGACCAACCATTGCTGAATATCGGGGTATTACAATACCACCACCTTAAATTGGAGCCGTTATCGGCTCTAGAATATATATATACAATCCCATATCTCTGAAGTTCCTTTCCCCTCATGAGAAGCACCTGGACCAACCCCGTCTAGCGTACCTTCCCACCCTCAGCAGGTGACCCGTCGTCGGCTCTGATACCATTTGTAATGACCCGTCCCTCCACCGATATTGTCCCCACTTAGCCACTGCGGTCATCCGGCAGTGTGGGTTTTAAACGGGAATCGCTGCGGTCATCGGACAAAAACTTCTCGGGAGGTCACCCATCATGTGAATACTCCCGCCCGAGCACGCAACTGCAGAGTTTCTGCCAACTCAGGAGTCAATTGTGCTGAAAAGGCCTCGGTATAATGTAGATGCTCCTTGTCTCATATGAGAACAATATCTGGCAGAACCCCCCCAGCATACTCCCCCAGCTGAGCACAAGCGAACGACCCCTATTTGTATCCCAACTAACACCGATATTGTTCCCACTTACCCACTGTGGTTATCCAGCAGTGTGGGATTTTTAACGGCACTTCTGCGGTCATCCAGAAGCAGCTTCCCGAGAGGTCACCCATCATGTGACTACTCCCAGCCGAGCATGCTTAACTGAGAAGTTTTTCCCCATAACTCAGTAAAGTGAACCCATCATGCCTCGATGTTAGGAAAGGACAAATCATTACTTATATTCCATTCGGCCAACCACTGCCGAATATCGGGGTATTACAAGGAGAATCTAGTCGCAACTAGTATCACACAGGTGGTGTGGGGATTGGGTTTCCCAGTTGCTAGAGTTCTCCCTTATATAGTCTTAAAATCAGGGTTTGCAATCAATGTTACCTTGGTAAAAAAACATTCAATATTCACCTTTAGATGAAAACCTGATTAGACTCATGCTAATATCTTTCAACGTTAGATCGAACTTATCTTGTTATAAAAAAATGAAAAGTGAGTTCATTTAGATATGGGTAACCGTACCTAAACGTGTATACCTTATTGGCTCAACAATAGTTAACCGAAGTTAGCCATATGAACACTTTCATATCAACCTTGTTCATCTTAACACAACTAGTTCAAATGACTCAAATGAAACTAGTCTAGAGTTGTTCAATTGTTTATATTCTCATAGAAGTATACAAGACACAATTGAAGCAAAATCGATTTTGATTCACTCGAATCAATTCATGAACATTATATCCACGTTTTGCAAAAGATTGCATTCCTTATTTTATAAATAAATGTATTAGTTCATGAACAAACCGATTTTAGAACATAATCCACTCAAATATGCAAACGGGTACGCATACCTAAGTAGCCGGATTTGGTCTGGGTTCGCCAGTATGCGAACAGGTACGCATACTTTCGTACACCACCAAACTCAGTTGAATTCCCGTACTTGAATTTACGCCGGTACGCATACGTGTATGCATACTAAGTTCCCGGACTTCTACTAACAAACCAATATGCATATGGGTATGCATACTATGGTTCCCGGACTTGGAATAACTTGCAACAGTTAGCATACAAGTACGCATATTGTGTTATATCCAATCATGGTTAATTGTTCTAAACTCCTATTTCAATCATTGAAACATTCTAAGAAGATGGGAATAGCTGTCTCACAAAAACTATTAGCTTCAAAGCAATTTTCAAGTGATTAAATGATCAATACAAAACATTCCGAGTCTACACCAAATGACTGTCACACACAAATCATATAAGATGTTACCATGTGATTTTCGCATGATCATCTTTTGACTTTCGTCAAGAATATAAGATGAACTTGGTTAAAGCGAAAGCTTTCTAACACATATTTCGAGAAATATGTAAGCGAGTTAAACTCATCTAGAAATATCAAATGTGTATAATCGAAGTCTATATAGCTATACGACTTTTGTCTCAAATAGGAGATAAAGTGGAAATAGACTTTTGAGTGATAGATGAGTTCAAGTCTCCACATACCTTTTATTGATGAATTTCTACAAGATCCCCTTAGTAGTTCTTCGTATTCAATCGATGAACGCCGTGAAGTCTAAGGCTCAACTACATATTCTATCCTAATCCGAGACTTAGATATAAGTAGACTAGAAATCAAGACTTATAGTTTTGACAACTAAACTTGACAAACAAGCTTGAGATAGCAATGCTTGCGAGTTCGACTGAGCAGTGCTCTAACATCAGTACTACAAAATAACAATGAAAAAAAAGATGACTTAATAAGTAAAGAAGAAACCATATATGGAGTACTGAATGATTTAGATGGATAAGAGAAAATGTTTATGTTGTGAAGTGATTTTAATTGAATCTTCTTTTGCAATCCTGGGTAAACCAACTGAGTCTGTCAATAAACAAATGGAATATTTTTCTGCACAACAAGTGCTTTGTCCAATATAATCTTAAAAAGTGACGTGCATAGAGATTTAAAAAAATCCCAAAAGTGTATTTTCAAAAATATGAGTTTTTTTTATAGTTTCCTTCTCACTAGTCTATGACTTGGTGGTATTATTTTATTAGTGGTACCTGGGTCAATCTTTGTTGCGCCTACTTGTAACACTAGTAGTGAGTCTCCTACTCACCCCATCACTACTTATACTTAGTGGTATGAGACCTATGTTTTCTGATGTCAAGGTTGCTCAAGTATTTTTACTGCCTTCTTCTTTATGTGTTTAACTGTTTTCTAATTGTTGAATAGAATCCGATCTTTTAAAATTCTCTTTGTATGAAATACAATAGCTAAAGGTTTATTTCATATGTTGAGCCTTTGCTCCTAAAAATTAAAACTACTATTGAACACATGTATACTTTGTGCATAGAGGTTGTCGAAATCCTCGCTATCCTATTTACACCATTATCAGTCTATCTGACTAGGTGTTACCACATCTCTCATCAGTCAAAAATATAACGACTTGATGTGGGTATCAACTATTCTTGTGTCGGTATTTAAACTTAACATAATATGAGAAAGTTCATGGATAAACATTCGTTAATTAATACAGTTTCGTAACCATGAAAGTTGGTCATCGTTCGTATTAGTTGGACGATTAAGGGTGAAAACGTGGGGGTACTAAGTACACCACCAAATATTTTTCTCGGTAACATGTATGAACAAAACCAAATACAATTGTAAGTAGACCAACTTAACGATCCTTGACAATATCTATAAAAATTTCATATCTCCACCTCTTCTGAATCAGTATGTATAAGACGATAAGTCTGTGAACATGATTGTTAAGAAGAGTACTTGGATGATCTCAAAAATCAATATCCAAATAATCCAATCAGAATCATGCCAAGTAATTAAACATGTTATCTATCTTTCAAGATACGAATTATAAAAGAACAAGTCTGATAATTGATCACAATTATATGGACATATCTACTAAGATTGAATACGTACAACCTGCGTAAATCCAATTATAAAGATAAATAATATAATGCGGAAAAGGAAAAACACAAGACACAATAAGTTTTGTTAACGAGGAAACTGCAACTGCAGAAAAATCCGGGACCTCGTACAGATTTGAACACTGAGCGGTATTAACCAACTACAGACACTAGCCTATTATCAGACTTTAGAGTAAAATGTATATGAGACCGAATTAACCCTCTAAGAAATCCAATTATAACCGTGCTCCTTATGTCTCTTCAATATCACAAGGTTCTACGCACTTGGTTCCCTTAGTTGACTTCCTTTACAACCTAAGAGTTACTTTAGCTGCAGTGAAGACTTTTGATACCAATCTTCCTCTAACAGATAAACCTATTTGATTTTCTTTTAGATAAATATCAAGGCTTGGAAATCTGTTTGCAATAAAAAAAAGCTAGCAAACCTCACAATACGGAACACTTAGATTCATTTAGATGAGAAACTTGGATTTGTGACCAGTTCTCAAGAATAATCTTCAATAAATCACTTAAGATCAATTTACAGATTTCTATCTTGAGGAATCACAAAGTCTGAGACGAATAGAACTTTGCAATTTTTATTTATCTTGCCTGAATGAGATTACGAAAACCTCGATAACAGAAAAGCAAGATCAGGATACATGAACTATCAAGGTAAATATAGTCGGACCCGGCTTCACAAATACCCAAAGCGAACTATTCAATACATATAGATTCAAAATAAATAAACTTTTCAGCTCAAAATCCACTATGTTTGATTTTCTTGTTTTTTCAACAAACGTCTTGAATTCTTCGTACTTCAAGTTCATCTATGGTTCTGCATGTATTAGTTCAACACCTTTGTTGTTGAAATCCGTACAAGTGACAACTTATGAGAATACTCATAAAAAGATCTATTAGAATGAAAATTCATTCTACTAGTTGGTTATTATACAAAAACATAGTATTGATACATTCTTCAAAGTTCAATTGCACCACAACTTTGAAGCAATACTGCGGTGATATGTTCTCCTCTTAGTCAATACTTTCATCTTTTTCAATGTAGGTAAAACCTATAGATAATAATCAACTCCCTCTTACATAATGCTCCGAGAAGCTATTTGTTATAGTAAGATACTACATAATAATTCTCCCCCTTTTTGTCAACAAAATTGGCAAAGGCGAAAAATAGGGATTATAATGAATTAAGAAAAAGAGTATTCAGGACTAGAGAACACATATCATTTTTTTTATAGTTTAGACGATTCCACCAAAATACTCAGTTTATGCGTCAAGTGGACGTATAGGTACAAGTATTCCTACAATTCCATATCCGCTCTCCCCATAAAGATATTACATTTAAGCACAAGTTCAAAATAACTCCCCCCCCCATTAGATGTCATTCCCAAAAGAACAACATGGGCGATCTTGACTCTAATCACAAGAAAAGGACTTTCCTTGGACATTAACAAACTTACTCGCCAGTTACAAAGTAAATATGCATCCCACGTTTAATGCATTGGACGCTCAAGGTATTTGCCACTTAAATCTCAAAGTGTTCAATGTTTAAAGCATTTAGGATTTTCTTAATTTATCTGAAATTTCAATTCTTCCAAACTTTTGCATTCAGTAACCGGATTCTCCTCCAGTCACCAAATTCTCAATTTCATCGATCTCGAACCTAAAGAAAATCCTTGATTATTAATCGCCTATCTGTTCAAAATCTAACAAACATTAAAACCAGATAATAACCTCCTGTCTCTCTAAATTCTAAATTGTTATCTTCATGGTCTGAAGATCATTCTTTTCAAACTCAAATACTTGGGCCAACCTTGCAATCTTTGTTGCTCCTTCCAGAACAACATCATTAGAGGGAGGCATACGTTCTGTGTGCATCTTCTCAATGGTGTAGACTTCTTTATGAAGCCATTTCACGTTGAAGTCATATTCTTCAGAAGCCTTCAAATTGTACTCCCAATCAAAGAATATATCTTTGGTAATGACGTCTCTAGCTTCAGTACATGTATTAGTGACGACTCACGACAGTGCTTCTACTCTCCTTTCCACAATATAAGCATGCTTAGATTTCTTAGTAATGGCCACATGACCCTACTTATGCAACATCTCATAAGGATGATGAGCCCACCAATTAGTGGAAAGGGCTCATTGGGTGAAGGATCAAAGACTATGTTGATTATCACAGTTATAATGTTATTGGTCTTTTGAGTACCGTGGTGGTCTCAGTATCAACAACGGTCTTAGGAGCACCATCCTTATAACCGACTCCATCAACTGTCCATCCTCTACAACCTTAATCTGGAAACACTTCTCTATGGATCAAACTTCTCCATTCATAAAAGATTCATATCAAGATGTGTAAACATGAAAACATATTAATATAAACTCATCTCAAAGTTTTCGCCACGGACGGGAACAAGTCAAAGTCTTCTACTAGATGCTTCCAAAAACTCTGCAGATGGGATGTGACATACTCAGGGCTATTGATTTAGAAAAATGTACCAATGGGTGAGAAGTGGAATAATGCTTTTTTGACAAAATATGTTCGTCTATGTCTCTTCTACAACATACAAAAAAATGAAACTTCAATCAGACATATGAGCTGAGAGATATGGCTGATATACTCAAGTCTGCGGAATCTGAAAAGTTTACATGGACCTAGACAACTCAAAATTAAATGATTCCTTTTGCATATGATAGCTTAATCTCTTAGCTTCAAAATTCGAAGTCAAACACCGAATTCCGACATCACATGAAGTTTCTACAGCTTTCAGAGCATACGACGTGCATACAAAAATTTCGAAATGGAATTCATAGCATTCACAGTCGATCAACGTCCACCCAGGTATTTCCACCAAGTCCTCAAGCCTCGATATATATACCTAATGAAGAGATGACCCCACTAATACTGGGGACTGACAGCCTGCCGACCATGACTAGTCAAGAGTCATGCGACATGGTCACTTCCTAATCAAGGTTAATCGTTTATCATACATGATACTGCAAGTTCTTTAATGACGGTTTGGGTGAACAATTTGCGAATACAAGAATCGTGCACCCATCATAATTTTCATATCATGGGTAGACTAATAACATCAAGATCCGTCATGAAGCATTCAAAATACAAGCAAATGGTCTAAATACCCGAAAATGACGTTTTGCAACAAACTCTCCCGACAAAATTTTACACTTGTTAGAGCATAGCTCGCTTGAACCCACCAAGCGTTGGTATGTCAAGTTTGGTTGTCATATTTTAGTGAATCAAAACACATTTAAAGAGTCGCTTGATTATTTACTAGAGTCAACTTCATATAGGTTAGCTAGAAAATTACTTGGATATGAGACTTACAAGTATTATGTGAAGACTTGAAGAATGTAAAGAAGTAAAGAGATACATCGACGACATCATCCTTCCACTTGAGGTTAGTAATATTTGACTTGAACTATTTCATTCCTAAAGTATCTTTCAAGTCATGCATATTGTAAACATCACTGCGAAGCTGTGAATGATTATACTCTAGTTATACATAATATTAAGAAATTACAATACGAAGTATAACGTTTATCTTTTGAACTTCGTATATAAGACATCAACATAATCGTATGAATGCTATTGTGATTATGTATGGGTATGGGTGAAGATTTCTGATAGGTGTCTAAAAAACCTTATTTTATATTTAGTATTTATGCTTTCTTTGTTATTTTTCGTGTGAATTATTTATCTTATGTGTGAGTTTGAGTATATTAGGTACTTTGGAGTCGCATGAAGGAAAAGAAGAAGAAATCACCCCATTTGATCAAAAGGCCAAAATTGTCATTTCATGTAGAACACTATCTGGAGCCTAGTCATGGTTAAGGGGCAACTCTTTTGGGGATCACTAAAGACAAGTCAACTTTTTGGATAAGGGGATGCCATCTGGATAGCCCTTATCAAGGAAACTTGGGTGTCTTAATCCATTGGGCGTTTGTTGGGCGCTTTAATCATGTTTCATTCATTTTACCCTAAAACCAAGAGATTTCTCTCATTCTTACACAACAACAGAAAGAGAGGGGAAACAAAAGCAGCGGCTGCTGCTGAATCGAGATCGAGAAAATGTTAGAGAAATTGAGAGAATTTGAATCTGTCGAATCATGGTAAAACTAGGTGAAGAAGAACTTAGGGTTGCTGTCTCTCTGAGTTCGATGAGAAGATTGGGTTTTGAGAGCTAGCGATGAAGACATAAACAAATGAGATGATTTAAGAAGAACTGAGACCAGAGATCAATGGGATTCTGGTGATGGAATTGTAATGGGTTTTGGTGATGGTATGGTGGAGTTGAGATGAAATTCAAAGATGGGTTTATGGTTAATTTAAGGTTTTGTTGTGAATTGAAAGATTGAATCGAAGGTGGGTTTGTGATGTTGGTTCTAAAATCCAGAGATCGAAGGGATTTTGAAGGTTCAGATCGAGAATGTGATGTTGCTAAGATGGGTTTGTGTGATTTGAAGAATATGTGAAGAACTGAGATGTGAAGCTGTTTCTACTGTTGATTGTGTGGCTGTAATCGAATCGGAGATGGGTTGTTGTTGGTGGATGAGTTGAGAGGTTCAGATAATCAGAAACTAAGGAGATGGGTTTGAGAAGCAATTGGAGATGGTGATTATCATGGGTTCGATCTGTGTATGAAGATGATTCTGGTGCTGTTGAATTCAGAGATGGAGAAGAAGATGTGGTCGATGTTTGATTCTGATGAAACTGAACTGAGTTGAAGTTGTAAAAAGCAAATGAAGAAATGGGTTCTCATCTGTATGGGTTTTGGATGAAATTACAATGGAATTTGCTGTGGTGATTGTATCTCGAGTTGAAGACTGAAGTGGTCTGATTGAGAATGAGTGGTGGTCTGAGTTATTGTTTGAATGTGTTAGATGCTGATGGTGCTGCTGTTACAGGAAATATTGGAATGAAGCTTGAAATGAATTAGATATATGCTAGGTTCATAACAGGAGAAGACTAAAAATTGAGGCCTAAAATTGGCCGGGAACCAGCCAGAAACAGAGGAAGCTCTGTCCAAATTTCCCCTCCGGCGAGTCAACTAGGTACCGGTCGATGAACGATCCAACTCAGCTAAGTAAGACCAGTTAGCCGAGTCAGATGCTAACTAGAAGATGAATCTCTTCTCCCTTGACTCCCTTGACCGTTAGAGACCGTTATCTTTACCGTTAACTTTAACAGTGCCGTGACGGAATATTCTATCAACGGAGAAGCATCTCAGGTGGACGGCGGTGACAAATTCCGACGAAAAACCCAGTTTTCCGGCGAGCGTTTTTGGACATAATTCTACATGGGTTTTTCTCACACATGGGCTTGGTGGACCACTTGGAGATAGGTTTTGAGAAGACCTAATTTTTGAAGGAGTATCCTTTATGGAATGGGAGAAGCATATAAATAACAAAGTCTTTCTCTAAACCTGGAGATCTCCATGAGGGAGAATATAATATCAATCTCTACTTTTGTTTCTAGGGTTTGCAATATGATAGGGTTTCTCTTTCTTCTTGTTATGAACTCCATTAACATGAGTACTTAATTTTCTTTTGGTTATGGATTAATTGGATTTCACAAAATATGCTTTTTGATATGATAAATTAGTTTTGTCTCCATACTTTATCGATTATGATTCACTGTTTATATTGTTACATGATTTGAATGCTTGTTTGATCGAGTCGCGAGTAGGTTGAGTTTGTTTTCTTCTCTATTGCTAGATTAGGGTTTGTTATACGTAAAATTGATAGATTCCTGATTACAAGTAGCATGAATATGGTTATAGCTTGTAGTGATACATCCTTATGATCATATGTGAACCATAACCTTTGTTAAATCGGATTAGTGCGTTTTTCACGTTCGATTGCTTTGATTGGCCTGATTTCATAGAACTTAATACATCTAGGGAATTAAACTTGATTAGTGCTTTTACACGTTAGGTTGTTCTCTTAGATAGAACTCATACTCGCATCTTTTAATGTGTTTGTTGATGACAAAAGGAGATTAGCGGGATATTCTTGCGATCAAGGTATTCTAGGGATTTTGATAAAAGTTGAGATTAAATATCAATTCTACTTATTGTTTTGAAATCATGTTTGTGAATGAAGATGAATCCTTAACCAATATCTCTTCTATATAATTTGTTTGCTTATTTCTTTCTTTGCTTTTATTTTACTTTTACTTTATAAAAATCAGAAAATTCCCCGATGTTTTATATAGGAAACCGAAAGAACTTGACAACCTAGTCCTCTCTGTGGGATCGATCCTTTCTTGCCCTTGCTATATTTATATTTTGAGTAGTGAGAAAGTGTAATTTATTTTTGACGCATATGCCAGCGATCAAATTTTAGCGCCGTTGACGGGGAGGCAACGGTTGTCACTTGTTTTTGGTTTTAGTTTTGTTTCTTATTTTAGTTTTTCTTATTTTCTGGTTTTTAACATAGTTTTGAGAACTCTTTTTTCAGGTACTTATTTCTCATGGACGGAGCATATTGGAACAATGGATACGGTTATCAACCTCAACAACATTATGACAACTATCACCCTTATGGGGAGTACATTCAAAACCAATCCTTTGATTATGGTCAATACTCCACGTACCCTTTTAGTTACTCTCATACATTCCAACCTTCTTACGGTGGGTATGTAAGTGAGCAACCACAAGGTGGGGAGAATAGTTGTGCTTCTCTTAATATTTCCTCTAGTTTGGTATATGAGATGCAACAATTTATGGTCAGCATGGAGTCCGTTTGTAGACAACCAAGCATGGAACCAGTTTCATCGACTGAATGTGCTAATAGTATGTTTAGCTCAATTTGTGATCGTAGTTATGATCATTCACCCATTCAAAGGGAAGATAATTGGCCTAGCAATACTGAAGTAAGTAATTCTACCTTTTCATTTTCGAATGAGCTTTACCAACAAATGGAATGCTATTTTCAAAATTTGAATGGATCACTCCAAGAGCTTCAAAAAGGTGTTTCCAGTTTAAGACAAGGCATTGAAGAATGCAAAGAGGATATGCAAAATTTTGCGAAAGACCAATCTTTGGGAAGTGGTAGCCAATCTTATGATACTTATGATAGTGACGATGATTATGAAAATACATCGCTTGAACCAATTTATGGTGACATCCCCGAGGAGAGTACAATGGAGTCTTTTGGCGATCAAGGTGAAGTTTCAAAGGAATATGATGACACTAGTGTAGATTACTCAAGCATTGATCTTTATAACGATCAAGAACCTATTCAAAAGGTAGAGCTTGAGGATGAAGCATTTTTGAGTGTTCTAAAAAAGTTCTTTATAGCGAAATTTGGATCCGCAGTGGAGTATGTGTCGTATAATGAAGAGGAGTATGTTGAGAATGAAACCGTTATGACCAATATTATGGAAGACCCAATTGAGCTTGCAAATTATTGTAATGATGATGTTTATGTTGAGACTTTGGTTAAGGCAGAAACGGACGAAGAATGGTTGCAAGGTTTGATAGAGGACCATGATATACAGGAGGTGAATAATTCACTTGAGTTTTTCAAGGATGAAGAGGATTCCGTAATAAAAGAGATTGTGCAAGGTTTGTCTAACCATTTGCATATTGATTCTTGTCCTTTACCTCTTATTGGTTTGAATGTATATGCTTCGAGAATATTGTTAGATGACTTTGTTTCTCGATATCCGCCATTAGAGATGCTTGATTCTCATACTATGCAGGTTTGTGAACAAGAAACCAAGAAAGTACCCGACTCCTATATTCTTTATGCACTTTCAAGTGTGGACAAGAATAAGTGTGGGGGAAACTTTTATCGGTTAATAGCTTTATTTCTATTTTATATTACTAATATTTGTGTGAAGATAGTGTTTGCAAAACAGGTGTTATGGGTGGATCCCCATCTTTTCCGATTATTGGTGTATGGGGAATTCAACTTGCATGTAGGGATGACGACTTTAAACCAAGCGCTAAATGGGAGGCAACCCACTGGTTTTGTGTATCTATCTCTATCTTTTTATTTCTCAAGTTTTTTATTTTTATTTTCTTATTTTGGATATTTGCACATCAAAACTCCAACTTTTAGAGATTTTTGAACAATTTAGAATAGACACTAGCCTTTCTAAGTAGATGGAATTTTTTCTTAACAATGAGGTGTATATATTGGCTGGGTTGGGATTAGATTCCAACTAAATAGCTTGTTTAGTGTTTATCCTCTATTGTTCAGAAATAGCTATGAGTTGGAGTATCAGTTTTTATTATTATGCATTTGTATATATATATCATGTTATGGATTTCCCACCTTGAATTTCTTTGGACGATTCAATTTACATTGAGGACAATGTAAAGTTTAAGTGTGTGTGTGTGGGGGGGGGGGGGGGGGTCTCATATAGAGTTTTTAGCCTTGTTAGTTTTCCCTTGTGTTCGAAAAAAAATAAAACTGCTTTATACACTCCGAAACCTAGAAACATGTGCCTTTAGGATGACACTATCAATCTAAATGGATGGAACCATATTGGCTGGAGGAGTTGAGGAACCCATTAACTAAAAGGGACATAATTATTCAAGTGTTAGAAATTATATGATAGTTGTTACCATGTCTCGGAATATCACCATATCACGTTCTATTTTTATTTTTCCATATTTATCTATTGTTATCTAAGTGATTTGGTGGGTTACTAAACATCGAATTGTTATTACTGCTAGGATGAAATAGAGTGATTGAGTTGCTAAAAAAAAAACGACCAATTAGACCAACCGGAATAAAAAAGATACTTGGATAGCAGTATGTGTGAAACGTTGTTCATGTCTCCGTCGCCTAAACAAGCCTGGAATGAAGGATCCAAGGCAACTATCACATACTTGCTGACAAAGAAGCATGCGCTTGAATCCAAAAGATCTAATCATGTTGTCTAAAAAATAAAAAAAAAAGTGAAAAAAGAAAAAGAAAAATTATTATTGTGGTGAATAAAGTCGACTCCTGGTTCCCTTGTATATGCCGGTTGAGTTGATGTAGAATTAAGATTGTTGATCACTTGTTACCTTGTATATGCAAGTGTGTTGACACTAGAATTCAGACCAGTAGCTCAATCCAATAGGATGCATAGGTTCATCTTGGCGGTGACCTTCAGACATATATGGGATACACCGATCACTTGTTAACATTCGCAAACATCTACCTCTATATCCATCTTATTAATCTTTTCATTGTGATTGTGGTTAGTCAGATTCCGAGTATTGTGGTTTGTTCAACTTTCTGAATAGAGCTTAATTTACATATATATTAATTTGGATTTGCATCAGGGTACCTCCTCCAATAGCCATTTTGGATTCGTTCATGGATTTTTCACTGGTAGCCGGAGTTGGAAATATAGGTTTTGTAGGTATATCTCTAGTAAACCTTCACGAGACTAAAACTCGTCCACTAGGGACACCTAGGGGTTTAAAGGCTTGTTATTTATGCTAAAAGTGACCGTAGCCTCGACGAGACGGAGTTGTATGTATGTTTTAGATTTGTTTTGTTTGATTTGCTCGAGGACTAGCAAAGTCTAAGTGTGGGGGAATCTGATAGGTTTCTAAAACATCTTATTTTATATTTAGTATTTATGCTTTCTTTGCTATTTTTAGTGTGAATTATGTATCTTATGTGTGAGTTTGAGTGTATTAGGTACTTTGGAGTCGCACGAAGGAAAAGAAGAAGAAATCACCCCATTTGAGCAAAAGGCCAAAATTGTCATTTCATGGATAACACTATCTGGAGCCTAGTCATGGTTAAGGGGAAACTCTTTTGGGGATCACTAAAGACATGTCAGCTTTTTGGATAAGGGGATGCCATCTGGGTAGCCCTTATCAAGGCGACTTGGGTGTCTTAATCCGTTGGGCGTCTGTTGGCCGTTTTAATCCTGTCTCATTCATTTTACCCTAAAATCAAGAGATTTATCTCATTCTTACACAACAACAGAAAGAGAGGAGAAACAAAAGCAGCGGCTGCTGCTGAATCGATATCGAGAAAATGTTAGAGAAATTGAGAGAATTTGAATCTGTCGAATCATGGTAAAACTGGGTGAAGAAGAACTTAGGGTTGCTGTCTCTCTGAGTTCGATGAGAAAAGTGGGTTTTGAGAGCTAGCGATGAATACATAAACAAATGAGATGATTTAAGAAGAACTGAGACCATAGATCAATGAGATTCTGGTGCTGGAATTGTAATGGGTTTTGGTGATGGTATGGTGGAGTTGAGATGAATTTCAAAGATGGGTTTATGGTTAATTTAAGGTTTTGCTATGAATTGAAAGATTGAATCGAAGGTGGGTTTGTGATGTTGGTTCTAAAATCCAGAGATCGAAGGGATTTCAAAGGTTCAGATCGAGAATGTGATGTTGCTAAGATGGGTTTGTGTGATTTGAAGAATATGTGAAGAACTGAGATGTGAAGCTGTTTCTACAGTTGATTGTGTGGCTGTAATCGAATCGGAGTTGGGTTGCTGTTGGTGGATGAGTTGAGAGGTTCAGATAATCAGAAACTAAGGATATGGGTTTGAGAAGCAATTGGAGATGGTGATTATCATGGGTTCGATCTGTGTATGAAGATGATTCTGGTGCTGTTGAATTCATAGATGGAGAATAAGATGTGGTCGATGTTTGATTCTGATGAAACTAAACTGAGTTGAAGTTGTAAAAAGAAAATGAAGAAATGGGTTCTCATCTGTATGGGTTTTGGATGAAATTACAATGGAATTTGCTGTGGTGATTGTATCTCGAGTTGAAGACTGAAGTGGTCTGATTGAGAATGGGTGGTGGTATGAGTTATTGTTTGAATGTGTTAGATGCTGGTGGTGCTTCTGTTACAGGAAATGTTGGAATGAAGCTTGAACTGAATTAGATATATGCTAGGTTCTTAACAGGAGAAGACTAAAAATTGAGGCCTGAAATTGGCCGGGAACCAGCCAGAAACAGAGGAAGCTCTATCCAAATTTCCCCTCCGGCGAGTCAACTCGGTATCGGTCGATGAACGATCCAACTCAGCTGAGTAAGACCAGTTATCCGAGTCAGATGCTGACTGGATGTTGAATATCTTCTCCCTTGACTCCCTTGACCGTTAGAGACCGTTATCTTTACCGTTAACTTTAACAGTGCCGTGACGGAATATTCCATCAACGGATAAGCATCTCAGGTGGACGACGATGACAAATTCCAGCGAAAAACCCAATTTCCTGGCGAGCGTTTTTGGACATAATTTTACATGGGTTTTTCTCACACATGGGCTAGGTGGACCACTTGGAGATAGGTTTTGAGAAGACCTAATTTTGGAAGGAGTATCCTTTATGGAATGGTAGAAGCATATAAATAACAAAGTCTTTCTCTAAACCTGGAGATCTCCATGAGGGAGAATATAATATCAATCTCTACTTTTGTTTCTAGGGTTTGCAATATGATAGGGTTTCTCTTTCTTCTTGTTCTGAACTCCATTAACATGAGTACTTAATTTTCTTTTGGTTACGGATTAATTAGATTTCACAAAATATGCTTTTTGATATGATAAATTAGTTTTGTCTCTATACTTTATCGATTATGATTCACTGTTTATATTGTTACATGATTTGAATGCTTGTTTGATCGAGTCGCGAATCAGTTGAGTTTGTTTTAATCTCTATTGCTAGATTAGGGTTTGTTATACGTAAAAGTGATAGATTCCTGATTACAAGTAGCATGAATATGGTTATAGCTTGTAGTGATGCATCCTTATGATCATATGTGAACCATAACCTTTGTTAAATCGGATTAGTGCGTTTTCCACGTTCGATTGCTTTGATTGTCCTGATTTCATAAAACTTAATGCATCTAGGGAATTAAACTTGATTAGTGCTTTTACACGTTAGGTTGTTATCTTAGATAGAACTCATACTCGCATCTTTTAATGTGTTTGTTGATGACAAAAGGAGATTAGCGGGATATTCTTGCGATCAAGGTATTCTAGGGCTTTTGATAAAAGTTGAGATTAAATATCAATTCTACTTAATGTTTTGAAAGCATGTTTGTGAATGAAGATGAATCCTTAACCAATATCTCTTCTATCTTATTTGTTTGCTTATTTCTTTCTTTGCTTTTATTTTAGTTTTACTTTATAATAATCAAAAATCCCCCGGTGTTTTATATAGGAAATCGAAATAACTTGAAAACCTAGTCCTCTCTGTGGGATCGATCCTTTCTTGCCCTTGCTATATTTATATTTTGAGTAGTGAGAAAGTGTAATTTATTTTTGACGCATACGACAACGATCAATTTTTTTCTAGGAAATAATGTTTTACATTCGTTTAAAGGAAGTAAATTCATGAACTTGTTTTGTGAATCAAAAGGGAAATTGTTAGGCTTATTGGTATTTGTTATTCATTGAAAATATTTGGATTACCAATATGTGTGTTTAGTATAGACGCTCATAACTTGTTTATGTATCTTGGTAAAACTATTCACAAGGCCTGACTTTGTATTGGTATGACTTTTATTAGTGAAACAGATTTTAAGTAATCACTTGAGATGGTATGATCGATTTGTTATAATTGGTATGACCAACTCTAGACATTTGGGAACCGATCCTAGTAAGAGGTGCAACCGATCACAAAAGGGGAATCGATCCTTGTAATAGGTGCAACAAGTTTTTAGTTATTGGGGAACCGATCCTATGAACACATGCAACAAATACAAGTTAGATACCATATATATGTGGGAACCGATCCTAGTACCTAGTCAACCAAGTTTTGGTAACTAGCGTGACTAATTCTAATACCCACATGGAGGTAGAACCGAAACTTGTTTTGGTAGAACCGTGAAACCTATGATTGGTGATTTGATAGGATAATCAATCACATAGTTCTTGGAAGTTAGATGAACCAATTCTAAACTTGTTTGGAAGTGTGGCAAATCGGTTCCAAGATGGTAAATATGAAAAGGGATTTACCAAGTAAAGATGTCAACATAATTTGAACATGTGCAGTAATTCTTACCTTTTATTGTTCAAAGATATTCCTTAATAGCTAAAGGAGAATCCCGGATCGAAATAAATTGAGAATCTTTTAATTAAGGTTTTTAGTTTTATATGCTTTTAATTTCCAACAATTAAAATGCATATCTTTAGAAAATAAAAATTAGAAATGTGCATTTACTAGTTGGATTTTTTTCTAAGATATTTCGGTCAATATTTGGACAGTGCATTTCCAGGAACTATGAAAACCGAATTTGGAAATATATTTCATATCTTGAAAATATTTTATGTTTTGGAAATTCCTTGGTGTCCAAACTTCCTTGGTCTATAAATATTGAAGTTTACATTTCGAGCAAACTAATCCTCAGAGCCAGCAAAACTACCCAGTTGTGTTTTTACTGGTGGAGCCACCTATTCAGAGAGGAAGTAACCTAATAGGCAAAATCTCTTACGGCCGCTCGGTTTAAAGACTTCTTTGGGATTGATAAGCTATATTAGTACCGTTGGTGGGAAACTAGATAATTGCAGTTTATTATTAGTTTTCGATTGATTTGATTGACTAACGGTTGTTGAACTTTGATTGTACCTAGTTTGTTTATGCTTGGGAATATTCTCTTCTGATATAACATTCACTCAAACTAGATCGAAGTTTCGACAGGAGATCCTTAGACTGTTTGTAGATCTAAAGACGTCTTGTGATAATCCATTGTTGACAGACTCCATTATGTGTGTGATTGATCACAAGATATTCAAGTTGATTGTGTGCAGGTGTTTATTGAAGATCTAAGAAGATTTGAAGACGAAGAATATTTCTGATTTGGGTTCATAATCTTTGGTGTGCACAAAACTTGATCGGTTGGGGATCCAACTATAATCGGTTTATCTTTGTGATAATCTTGATTGATTAGTTGGGTAGATCGACATCAATACGTTTCTTTGTGATTCAAAGTATTGATTGCAAAATCTTGACAATTACTTTGGTAGTTGTTATTGGATAGATCTAAGAACCTGACAAAGGAGTTTATATTGGGATAAACGGAAGAGCCTTTTGTCAAACTCATAACACGTTGTTTGAAAAGAGTTGTTACCGAACATATTTGTTATTCCTTTACTATTTGGAATACGAACCAAATGAATTGTTCCAAGTGTATGACTTACTGCAAGCTGGAGGCGCAGGGATACCGACGAAATTAGGTGAAATATATGTTTAGTTTCTTGGTCTCAACTATACGAAGTTGGTTTGATTTTGTATAGCGGCTTAATCCTGAGAGTATTCAATTCTGGACAAGGTCCCGGGGTTTTTCTGCATTTGCGGTTTCCTCGTTAACAAAATCTTGATGTGTCTTTTACTTTTCTATTACCGCAATTATAATTGTTTTTATTATACACAAATGCTAATTCCTATTTGCTTGATAGCAATCCTATTGTGTTTGGTTAAGTCTGAACCTATTATCAAGTAAACATACTTCGTTGTTGTATTGTCTCGATCTTGTATCCATAGTCAATCACACAAGTTATATTGTTGTCGTATTTTGTAGATCTCGTATCCATAGACGATCACACAAAGTGTGAACCGATTAGTTGTATTATGTTGACTCAGTCCATAGACAATCACTTTCGGAGAAAGGACTTATACGTGGAAAAGTTTTAGATTGAGGTATATTTGGGTACCCTCGTCTTTTCAACACTGTCCTACACAAAGCGACGATCTGGGAAAAATTGGTGAAAAATCTAGGAATGGATCGTATGTCATTCTATTCGAATGGATTTCCTCTACAACATATCCAAAGTTCACTATAATTGGATTAACTAGATAAGAGATGTTGGCAAAATACGAAATACATGACAGCTGAAAAGTTCCTGAAAGTTTACAGTTTCATCAATTTCGACTAATAAATGGGATTCAAATTCAAAATCTCCTGCATAACAGGTAGGAAATTTCCTGGGCATCAAAAAGTTGGGTATATCATCAAAAACGGACATCGTATGAAGATTCTACAACATTTTTAACAAAGACCTAATTTTCTGAATTTTCTGATGATGAATTATGGCCAAATTCCTCATTCATACACATGGATCTTTATCCATTCAACCATCAAGTGACGAGTTCATGTATCTTTGAAGATGATGCAAGATGAAGACTTATTGGGGTCCTCCAGAAACCATTTGAGAGATTGAACAACAACAAAAGCAATTCCACTACAATCGAATATAAATAATTTGTGCTTCGAAAACCAACCTCTTGGAGGAACAAGGATTTCCTCTTTCGAGCAGCGGTCCTAAGAATGCTAGACAAACCAAAATTGGTCCATCCACAATCCAAATCGGCGGTGCTTCATTAATTCATGCTCTCCAGATGACGTTATGTCATATTGGCAGGATCACCATTCAAATCATTGCTCGTACGTGACATCATTGGAGCAAATCGATCTGGTAACATTTCTAACGACTAAGTTAGAAACCCTATTTTGATGACTACTACTTGATTTACTAAACAAAAACTTATAAAAATTAAGGGGTTGTCGAAAAATGCCTTATAATGTACATGTTGGAACAATCAGGATTTGGTTCTCGCGCTAAAGGCCCAATTTTGGCTTCAACTTGTGGTGAAACTTGCAAATGATTTGCTTGACTAGTGATTGATGGAATCCCTGAATTCAGTACCCTATATCTATTATAATGCTTAAAACGACTCATTTTTAGACGAGATGAGTAACGATCGTGGAAGTGGAAAAGGAAATTAGAGGAAAAGACAAATTTTAAAATGAAATACAACTAAGTTAGAAATTTGGGTTTTTATCGTTCTTTTATATGAATTGGATTTATAGTGTTAGGTTTAGCTTGTTATTAGTTTAGCTTTGAATTTGACTAGGTTAATTTAAATAGGGGATAACTTAGTCATTTTCTTGAAAAAGGACACCCCTTGGATTTATAGGATGGATGGTCTAAGCACACCATGGTCTCCTCAAAATCGGGATGGTCCTCAAAAAATCATTCTTATAACCAGGCATGGATTATCAGTATAAGTAAAAACCAACTAGTGATTTTCCCTGTTCACTCACTGATTGTTCTTTTCAAAGAATCTCAGGTGAGACCTAAAACCCTATATGGAGTATCAGCGTAAAGTAAAAACAAACGAATGGGCTTCTCCATTCACTCGATTTATTTTTTTATTTTTAGTTTAGTTTTGTTTATATAGACCGGGGATCAACCTTTTTGTAGTTTTAGGGTTAGCCGGGGCTTAATTGGGGAAAGGACAGTCTACCGGCACTTGGTCACTACCTTTTTTAGATTCTCAAAATGTTGTGGGTTGTAAGCGGGTGTATAAAGTCAAGCACAAAGATGATGGTACTAATTTGGTCAGGTTTAAAGCTAGATTGGGTGTTAAGGGATTTCAGTCCAACTACTAAATCCGCTACCATTATACTAATAATTGCCTTGAATATTCACTATAATTTCAAATTACTCAACTTAATGTCAGTAATGCTTTCTTGCATGGTGATTCGCAAAAAGAAGGTGTTTATGTCTCAACCTGAAGGTTGTTCTGACGATGCACATCCTAACTTTGTTTGCAAACTTCATTAGTTCATTTATGGTATGTTAAGCCAGCACCAAGGTCTTGGTCTGACAAGATTCACACAACTATGTTGTCTCTGGATTTCAAATCTTCCGCCGCTGACACTTAATTATTTGTCTACAGTTAAGATACTTTTATTACCATTATGCTTGTTTATGTGGATGATATTTTAGTCATTGGTAATTCCGCTTTTCATTGTGTCACTCTAAATAAAAATTTGAATACTCATTTAGGGAACTTGCATTTTTTTTTCCTTGGGGTTTAAGGTAATAGGAATGCTTCTGTTTTATGTGTCAATCCAAATATGCTTTTGATATTTTTTTCTAAGTTTCACATAGAGATTACTAAGCCTTGATCTACACCAGCTCCTACTTCTCAGAAACTTAGTGTTATTGATGGTGATGTTCTTGAGAATCCTACTAAGTTCAGATCATTGGTAGAGGTTTTGCAATATATTACTTAGACTAAACCTGAGTTGTGTTATTCCGTCAATCAAGTTTGTCAATTCATGCACACACAATTTCTGATTTGGTGACATCTAAGAGGATTCTCATATTTGTGAAGAGAAGGGTATACTGGATCATGGTCTATTTTTTTCCAAAGGTTTACAAGTCTTGTAAATATTTATTGATGTGGTTTGGGTTGGTTTTCCAGATGATAGAAAGTCCACTTCTAGCTTCTGTATATTTTTTTTTTTGGGAAATAAACCATTTTTCTGGTCTTCAGAAAACCTGATATTGTTGCTAGAAGCTGTGAAGCAGATTACAAATCTATTGCACAAGCTACAACAAAGATAATTTGGATATGTCAGTTATTGCAAGATATGAAGATTTTTCATGCATATGCCTCCTCATTCGGCTTGTGAACAACATTAGCTCCTTTTTTTTGAGTTTAAATCTCGTGTTTCATAGTAAGACGAAACATAAGGCTCTTGGCTTTCACTTTGTCAGGGAGCTGATTCAAGCTAAAAGTTTGAAGCTCTCTTATATATCTACTATAGAATTGGTTGATGATATTTTCACCAAAGGATTGCATAGTCCCGGATTCTTACTACTTAGGGACAAGCTACATGTGTTTAATCTATCTTCTCATCTCATACAACTCAGCTTGAGAGGGGTAGTAGTGATTAGTTACGCCACTGTCACACTTGCCCTGCTAATAATAAGTTTTTTCTGTGTTTGTGTTTGTTTATTAGCGGTCTAATATGCATTTGACTTTTATTGGTACATGTATAAATACCTGCGAGGTCTTATATGTTTGGTGTAATAATCTTTCCACTCAATTGAGTTGGTTCAGGTTATTATCTATATCGAGGTATTATTCATGTCTTGTGATCCAAAAATTGCATTGATGTACAAAATATTTTACTTGACCCAATACTTATCTGCTGGACCAAAAATTGAAAATGGATAAAAACTTACCATGTGGCCTTAGATTTACATTGGCGACCCTTAACACGGCCCATAAAGCTGCAACCATAACTTAAAGTATCTAGTATGAAAATAAATCTGCATCCTAACACAAAATTTACAATTATGATTTAAAATATGCACCGTAGTCCATAATCTACTCGATCACTAAAATAGAAAATAAATTGCACCTTGTTGGCAAAAATAAATAAATAAAAGCTTTGTAATCCATACTTGTAGAAATTAACGTTAATCCCATATTAGTTGGGTTTTGGACACTCTAGTCCAGCGTCTTCAGGCCTAGTACCCGCTAGTCCAAATTTACAAAATTACGGACGGGTTAGTAATTTTTTAGACGATTTAATCCAAAATAAATTCTTTTGATGACACAAATGACCTTTATACTAAAACCTGGAGTCGTAATTTGTTCCTATTTCATTTCATCACTTTCATCACTCTTCTGTATCAGTGATGAGAAAAAATTTGGTTTTACGAGAGAAAAACCAAAAAACTAATTTCAATCGACAAGTTTCTTATGAACCAGCGGGGCTGTGATCTACAATTCGATTTTAAGATGACCAAACTCAATCCAATCTCCATCTTCAAAATCAAAATCTAAAGTATCAATTGACAACTTACGTCAGCAGATTCGGATCAGAGATTATGGAAGCATAATATCACAACTTCAAATAATTTTTCTGCTACTAAATCTTTTGCTGCCATTATTTGTTTTTTACTTTTATTACTTAGGGATTCGATTGTTATTTTTCTCGCCTTATGTTGAATCTAAGGATGTGATGAAACTATAGATTGTTTATGGTATTAAATATCCGTCGTTTAATATCTTCAATTCATATCTATTGATCCAATTAAGATGTTAGTTGTTATCTTTGAGGGTTTTTTTTTAAATAAATTTGATAAGATTTAGTTGGATTTCGTTTTCATAGATAGCTTGAGCTTTTTGCATGCGACATTCTTCTGTGTTATAACATTATTGAAGGGAAATGACTTTACTGTAATTGAGGAATGATTGGCTTAGGCATCAAAATTCTAGGGTCTGACATTTTTATGCTTTTGTTTAGAAAGGAAATTCACCAGGGAATCATTTTAGAGAGAGTTTGGCTAGTTATGAGACTGGAATCTTCACCTTAGATATTTATTTCTTCACTTGTTACCATTTTAATTCAATAAACAACTTCCATTTTGTAGTTAAACTTAGGGACATACGTTGTTTCTATGGTGCATTTTCGATTTCCTTTCCTAATAGTTAGTTATACTAGGTTAGATTATTGTACAACATAAAGAGCTATGCAAAATTTAGCCATCAGAAAAACTATGTAGTGCCTTCAAATTGAAAATGAATGCATATGGGAGCTACAAATTCATATCATTTTATATTGTTTTAAACTTCTTTATGTTGATAGAAAATATATGTAAGCTAAAAGTTGTTGCCGTAATCAGGAGTGTACCAAATGGTTCCTTTCATTTTTGATATGTTGTCAATATAAAACGAGTATAGTTTGTATCTTGTCCAAACTTAGTGTCTTGGAGAACTGAGATTTTTTGTATCTACTACTTCCTGTTTATTACTATAATGATTCATTCATAGATACAGGGGTTGTTGTGTACTGTTTTGAAGTCAAATTTTTAGAAGATGGTTTTATCACTTTTGTTTTGAATGGGGTTGGTATTTTAAAATTGTACTTATTTTCCTTGTTTCTCAGGTTATTTTTTGTTTTCTTTTGTTCTGATGCAAGGAGTGTCGATAGAAGTACACATGCGTTCACCAACGATGGGAACCTTGAAATAAAAAATACCGTGCATGCAGATCTGGTAGGAGGCAACTCCAAAACTAATCAAGTAAGGTACACACAAAATTTCATACACTAACCAATTCTTAATTGATATCAAAGTTGCCGTGTGGACATTATTAGGTTACTAAGATATAATTCTATCTAATTTTTGTCATGTTTTAACTTGCCAACTATGCAATTCTTAGTTGGCTATCTGAGCACTCATACTGTGTATTTTCTTAGTTGATGTGTAATAACTACTTAACCGGTGTATTTTCTTGTACACCAGTTATATGGGTGTACATAAAAGTGCACCTTTTTTTGTGATTGCTATATGACGTGTTTATGCTTGTACCCAGTTATATGTTGTGGTCTCCTTATCGAATTTGGTTGCTGGACCATTGTGCTCTAAAATAGCTTTTGATTGATGGCACTATCGTTGGTTGTGCACTGGATTGTGCCGAAGGGCCACAATGGATGGACACATGGGTATGAGCATTAACCTTAGGGTATGAATTGTAACTTAGGCATGAGCAGTAACATTACTGTATTCTAGTGTTGGCATTATAATTCGTTCTCAAGAGACCTAAAGTGCGTCACTAGCGTTATAGCCCATGTTACCAACTGTAACAACATAGATTCATAGTTTTAGTAGGTATTTAATTGATATCTAGTTTAATGAATTTTATCTTAGGGTCAACTTAGTCAGACTTAGATTTTCGCTAACATCAACTGTAATATCTAAAGTGCTCTTTTATTTAATGTGCACATAGTTGTACACATGTTGATTGTTAATGTGTACATAGTTGTACACCTTTTGATCGTTAATGTGTAGTGTGTACATAATTGTACACCTATTTATTATGTATGGAAAGGCATTTGATTCCATTTTTTTGAATTTTGGTGAACGGATGTGCCGACAACCTCCTACACAAGAATTGATTTTGCCAGGAATTTACATGGAAATGAATGGAGGCTTCACAACATCTTTTGGAGGTAAAATATGTTATACTTGTTTGTATTACTAAATTTAGCTGAATATATAGGATGTCCGACACCAAATATTATTAGTTAATGATTAGAGGAATTAATGTTTGTGGTAAAATGCATTACAATTGGGTATATATAAGATTCCAGACTCATTACATGCATTTCAATTTTAATTTTCAATTCCATTTGAATATAATTGTTGACCATATGTTTATAATGTTGTATGCATTTCAGTTAACCAATTAGTATCAGATATCGTTCTTTATTTTATCCCCAATAGCTGGAAGAGGGATACAATCTGGGAAGTTATTTGATTCATGTTGAATTCATTTTTGTGAATTCCCCATTTACAAGATCCACAGTTCTGTGGATTTATTGGTATGCTTGTGGTTACTTTTTTATCTTGTTTTATAAGCCCAATTTATTTGCATAACTATCTACTGAAACCATACGTTGTAACAATCGATGTTCTTTTTACTTTTTTAAGAATTTGAATAGTTCTTACATGATTTTGTTTCCAAGTGTGATGTTGAAGATTTTAATCTAGGTGACATGAATATTGCAGCTACGGATTTGTAAAGAGAAAGCTACATGCATTACTCAAGATGTGCAAAGAACGACATGGAAAATCATTGATTTATGTGAGTTTATCTTTCTTTTTTTAATCGTAACTAGGGTGTACGAAGTTGTGCACATGTGAATAAATGACACATGTTTATGGATATTCCTAATAGTGTTCTCGCTCATATTGTTTTGTTGTTGCCTTATTGCTGAGAGTAACCTAGGTCACATAGTTACACATATGTTGATTCTTAATGTATATACTTAGATACCTGTTGATTGTTAGTGTGTACATAGTTGTAAACTTGTTGATTGTTAATGTATACATAGTTGTACACATGTTGATTGTTAATGTATACATGTTGACTGTTCATGTGTACATAGTTGTACATAGTTGTACACATGCTGATTATATCATACCCTGATGCACCTTTGACATTCATTTTTTTCCTTTATGCATCTAATTTATGAACTTACAAGCTCAAAATGGTAGAGCGTCTAAACCTATCACAAGGTTTGTGGAGGTTGATGGTTCAAATCCATCTGAGTTTTCATATTATTATGTTTATATAATATGAGACTATGAGTAGGTGTGTACATACTAGTGCACCTATAAATTGTTAATGGTCACATAGTTCTACACATCTTGATGGTTAATATGTACATAATTGCACACCTGGTGATCATTAATGTAGACATAATTATACAGATTTTTGCACCTATAAATCGTTAATGTGCACATAGTTCTACACATCTTGATGGTTAATATGCACATAATTGCACACTTGGTGATCATTAATGTACACATAATTACACACCTGTTGATTCCTAATTAGTGCATATATCGATTCCTGGATTTGATATTATGTTTTGTGAACTGAATTTTTCATTGGGTGCTCTACATTTAACATGATTTTTTCATCACATTGGTTGGTATTGGTGTTTATCGTCTTGTTTTCTTTGAAATGTTACCTCCAAAAACTTGCATTCAAGGAAGGATTGTGCAGAAGTTTCTCTTACCAGGTGAACGAGATGGAACGATTTAGATGTGGCACATGTGTTTGGTATGTCCTCATCTAAATGGGTTACCACCAGCAATTCATAGAGTAGTAACTAATGTGTACATAATTGTACACATGTTAATTCTTAATGTGTACATAATTGTACACATATTATATGTGTTTCTCTCTGTTTATATGTGCTTGTTCTGTTTTACATGTACTTAGTTTTTGTTTGATTGTAGCTGTATTGTTGATAACTTGTGATTGTTATTGTCTTTGTTTCAGGATCCTTTTGTCAATGGAGAGAAAGTCCCAGCCGTTAATTTGAATTTGGCGCCAAAGTTTTACCACCTCGAGCTGGAGTTCCAGAGAACTTGGCTCATGTCAGAAACTATATGAAGGTTTGCAAAAAGCTTGTTACACATACTTAATGCCCATCATTAGTTTTGTTTGCATAAAACTACTTGAAGAATTGCTAAAAGCTTGTTGTTCTTAAATACACATACCATATGCCTATCATCCGTTTTGTTTGTATATCGAAGAATTGTCTTTTATCACTTAGCAGTCTAGCTGTTCCGATTCAACCAATTAAATCTCCCTGTTTGGTGGTTTCATTTTTATTTTCATTTACACGTGTTGATTATTAAAGTGTACATAGTTGTACACATGTTATTCATTTTGAAGTTTAAGAAATTAGGGAAAGCACTAATGTGCACATAGTTGTACACACATATTATGTTATTTAGGTGCGCATAGTAGTCCAAATGTTGATTATTTAGGTGTAAATAGTTGTACACTTGTAGGACTATATTTATGTATACAAACAAAAATTTAGGGAAAACACTAATTGTACATGTGTTGGATTTTCTATAGATGTGTACAAAGTTGTACACTATTGTGTTATCTCAGTAATATGTGCATTTTTGTGGTATAAATGTTGGATTTTTATACCACAAAACATCAAAATTTACAGCATCTCTTTCTTATACCATCAAAAGTTGTCCTCTCATTAGAAATTTAGATCCTTGTAACATCTCTTAGGCAAAGATAATGTATATTCTAGGATATTTTTTGCAGCTTCAATGCCATTTTCGAACAGTTTTATTAAAATAATCTCTGCAGACAGATGAATAGATTCAAGCTCATACTTGTAAGTTAGTATAATCATTTTTTCCGAGCTGTAGCCTGTAAGAACTGGATGATTATCAATGTGTTACACAGTATTCGTGCTATCAGTGATTACTCAATTATATAGGCCTAGGTGAAAAATAAGGTAGAAACTGGTGCTACAACGATATTTTAGCTTACGAGTCACCAATATCTATCTCCCACTATATAATTATTTTATTGTTTTATTAGATTCCTTGTCAGTTAAAAACTTCATGAAACAATAGTTTGATCTCGGTGCTGACCACTTTTTCCTCTTCGTCATTGTATGTATAGATGAACAATATAAATACATCATTTCCATGTCTTGCGTATCAACAAGATGCTTTCATGTGCCGGAGCTAACAAAGCTTCAAACTGGTATGAGAGGAGCGTTTGGTAAACCCTTGGGAATGGATCACCTAGCTAACTTGTTATCGTACGAGATTCAGCTGCAGTCTACTTTTGCTATGTTGGTGTAGAAACTGGTGCACCTTGTTTTGTCTTTTGATTTTTTTGATTTTTGTAGACATGTACATGTTTGTACGCCAATGTAAACTAAGATTTTCTAAAAATCAGAATTATATAGTCATATGGGTACTCTTTTTGTAGAGTTTATGAATTCTGGACAAATGGTTCGAAAGATAAATTGTTTTTAATTCTTTTTTATATTATTTAAAATTGTTTGACATCATTGTGAGTCACTTTGGACTAAACTGTAATTTGGACTAAATTGTAAATCAGGAAGGTTATTTGTGTACTTTCAATAAAAAATGACTAATTTATACCTAGTTAAATGGGTCAGGAGCAACTAGTATATTTGGATGGGGTTTTGGACTAAACCGTATTTTACCCTCCATACTTTTGTCTGGCGATTCAAATTTGTGGTATGCAAAAAAATTCCCTAATGCCCTAAATATGCCTTGCAACTCCGTTCGCCGGTGTTAACCCAAAGATTGCCCTGTGTGATCCAAAATCTGTGTTTTAAATTAAACCGGTTTTGAAATCAATCTAATGATTCTAATCAAACAAATTAATTGGATCGGTTCTAAAGTAATTGGATCGATTTGAAACGTTTCAGGAGTCAATTCGCTAGATTTTTGTATGTTTTAGCGCCTAATAGTTAACGAGGGTCCAATATGGAGTTGGGAAAAATGGCAACAGCAAGAGAAAGAGAAAGGGATCGAGAGCTTCTGATTCCAGTTTCAGGAGTAACATTACAAGATGACCATGACGGTAGTGGTGGATCAAAATCATCATCTCTCCTGTTTCTTTATCTCACCATCTTTCAGGAAGAGAGGTTTCCCATTCTTCCCCTTTCTTTTCTTTTTTCAAATCATGTCTAGGGTTTCTAAGCTTAGATAAAATGGTTGTCAACTGTGTAATGGGTAAAATTGTTCATAGTAGTATCCTTATGTATGTTAGCATTATATAACTACTTTGAAGTTTTATCAATCTAGTTGATTAGGGAATATGATTCTAAGTGGAAACTGTTGTTCTTGTTTAGGCATTTTTTTTCTTCTGTGAAATTAATCGTAGCTGCGCAGCATAAAAGACCATGGTATAATGGTTATGCGCTGTTCCTTTAGCTTGAGAATTTTGAATTTTAATAAAATCATCACGCAGAATAACCATTTGAGAAAATTCTTTTTAAACTAGGTAATCTTATCACGGCATCGTATCACTGTTCTTGAGAATTTTGGGTGTTGTTTTCGTTGTAATTTTGCTCAAATTGGACTTTAGGTTGTGTGTCTTGGTAAAGATGCCCCTAGTAGAGTGTTAAGATTTTGATATCTAAGAACCGAGATAAAAAACTTAACTTGTGCAGCCTGTAATGTTTGATTTAGAGTTGACATATATAGCATCTCTAGGGTAACGAGGTCGGAACAAAATTACAAAACTACAAAATGACTTGGTTGATCTCACTTTCATGCCAGTAGAAATTGTTCTTGTATCTCTTAGGTCGGAACAAAATACAAAATTACAAAACAACAAAAAAGACTGTAATCTTTTATTGCTTTCATTTTCTACCCAGGAGAAATCTGTTTTAACACCCCTACCGTGTTTCAGTTTCTCTTATTTAAGCTTCTACTTCCTCTGCTTTTTGTGCCAGAAACAGGTTTTAGACTGAGAAAGATATAGATCTTCCACCATGGTAAAGTTTCGGCAGACTTCAACCTTCTTCTTGCTTCTCCCCATCCTCTTTCACATTGGATTTTTTAAATTAGATGGAATTGTGGCATATGACGCTGGTCTTTCAAAGAATATCCAGGTAAAGACTTGGACTCTTGAAGGTTATACTATTTTTTTGTAGTTTCAACTGGTGGTATAAGGTTGCAGCATACTAGTATAACAAATTAACAATGTTGGTATTTAGTTTTAGCTGTTGTACACTATCTGTTAAGTTATGTCGTTAAAATGCCCATGCATAGTCTTGAATGTAGAATGATATTCATTGGGTCACCAGCTATAATGAATAGGCTTGTTGTTCTAACCTTCTAAGTTAAACTATTTCACAACTTTATCAGATTATTTGGATCATCCAACTGATGTAATCATAAGATGTAAAGCATATTAGGGATCTGAAAACCAGAAGTAGAAATCAGTAGATGGTTATTACGGATTGAATGTGTGCAGTAGCAGGCTTCAACCCTCAACCATCTTTGCAAAGATGATAACTCTTTCGTCAATGTTTAAAATAGAAAATATAGATAAGTGGTCATTATTCATAAGGTTCAGTCATTTACCATTGTATTGTTTCTCATGTTCTCTTGATTTTATTGCTCTTAGACTCAAACCCCAAGAACGCCCAGGACTCTAGCAACTCCTGGAACTCCAAGAACACCCAAAACTCTGTCAGATCCTAGAATTCCTACACCTCCAACAACACCCATTACTACACCAGCAACTCAAACTCGACGAACACCCAGGACTCCAACAACTCCTTCAACTCCCAAAACTCCAAGAACCCCCAGGACTCCATCAGATCCTAGAATTCCCACACCTCCAACAACACCCACCACTCCGACACCTCCAACAACACCAACACCTCCCACTACTACGCCAACAACTCAAACTCGACGGACACCTAGGACTCCAACAACTCCTTCAACTCCAAGAACCCCCAGGACTCCATCAGATCCTAGAATTCCCACACCTCCAACAACACCCACGACTCCAACACCTCCAACAACACCAACACCTCCTACTACTACACCAGCAACTCAAACTCGACGAACACCTAGGACTCCAACAACTCCTTCAACTCCCAAAACTCCAAGAACCCCCAGGACTCCATCAGATCCTAGAATTCCCACACCTCCAACAACACCCACGACTTCAACACCTCCCACCACTACACCAGCATTTCAAGCAGCAAAGGCAAAAGGAACTGTGATTTTTCACAGACAGCAACATTAACTTCCACGAATCCCAGTAAGTCCACTTCACTCTTATACCTAATCATCAAAAGAAGTATATCATCCATATCACTGTCTGGCTTCAATTAATGGAAGCAAACCTATGTGTAAAAGAGCCTAAACATCTTGAGTTTTCATTATTAAGAATTTTAGTGTTGACAATTCATATAAACTCGAATTTCCTCATCTGCTGTGTTTCTAAGAGCAACCACTATGGGAGGCACTTCTCACTCTACATGGGTCTTAGTTAGGGAAATGCCAAGTGCTATGGCAAGGAAAAGCCAAGGAAATCTGGCATGTCCTTCACAGATACAGAGTAAACGCAAATTTGGGTCCACTATGTATTTTCGATTTGAGGGGTTAGCATCCGCCAAAACACTAGTCGCACACTCGGACCAAAATAGGGATGCCCCCGTAGTAGAGTAATTGCTTTTTAAGCCAAAAAACTTTCCCTGGTATGCAGGGTTTCAGGAGTAAGTTTGCGCAGTGGTGCTTGCTCTAATACATGTATTATTCTTTTGGGTTTTCTTCTTGTACAGGTTATAAAAGTTGTGATTATCCTGGTGGAAGTACTTAAAGAAGAAGAGGAGAAAGAAGATGGATAAAGAATAACCGTTTCAAAATCTTCTTTACTATTGTGATAAGTTATTAATTATAAGGAAAGTACTTGAGTGAAAACAAGTACGGTAAGAAGAGTCCAATAAGATATTGTATTGTGTTGTGAAAATTCAATGAAGGTCACTGCCCCTCTCTTTCTCCCTGTGAATAGCCCTTGTGTCTACTAAAAGATATAAAAAAGTTACCACGGTAAACAAAACATTTTCGGTACTAAACTACTAATTCAATTAAGATCATTAATAGCACTGCCAGAACTCTGCAATAATAATGTTTAATATTTATTTATGAGATCTAGATGTGATTATAAACCTAGCATTTTTAGGGGCGACTCTAAAAGAATTAGGGGCGACACAAAAAGACAAAAAAGGTCACCCAAATGTAAAATGTAGTCATCCCTTATCTCCCATTTTTTTAATGGCCAAACTACCCTTTATAATCGGTAGATAACTTTATAATCGGGAAGTTAATCAACAATCGGGAGTCAATTTAGTACTTCCGAATATAAAGTATCCCCAAAATAAAATCGTCTATCTTTTGAATTTTGATTATCCTATAATCGGTAGTAAATAAAATCATCTTGACTCCCGATTAAAGTAGACATTTGGCTAAGATGCTACCATAATCTGTAGTGAATTTAGGTTATTTAACTCTCGAATATAGAGTAGCCCCAAGTGAGATTTTGCAAAAATTCTTTATCTTTTGAATTTTGATTATCCTATAGTCGGTAGTAAATAAAGTTATCTTGACTCCCGATTAAAGTAGACCTTTGGCAAAAATGCTACCATAATCGGTAGGGAATTTAGGTTATTTAACTCCCGAATATAGAGTATCCCCAAAATGAGATTTTGCAAAAATTCTCTATTTTTTGAATTTTGGTTGAGCCTATAATCGGTAGTAATTGAAGGTGTCCTGACTTCCGATTATATAGTGGACCTCTTTACCGAAATCCTAGCATAATCGGTAGTCAAGATAGTTTTTTTTTTTTTTTTGAAGCATGTAGATTTAAATAAAATTACGTTACAATTTGTCGCGGGTATGTGGTACCCACGGAGTCATGAAATATAATTTGACTAATAAAAGGCGGGATTGTCAAGATAGTTCATATAACTACCGAATATAGAGTTGCCCTAAAATGAGATTTTGCAAAAATCCTCCATTTTCTAATTTGGTTGAGCCTATAATCGGTAGTCAAAATAGTTCATATAACTACCGAATATAGAGTTGCCCCAAAAATGAGATTTTGCAATCGGTAGATTTAAAAAAACACTAAACTACCCATTATGAAGGGACATATAAGTATTTTCAACATATTTTGTCTTTTTGTGTCGCCTCTAATTTTTTTGTAATCGCCCTAAAAACGCCAGTATTATAAATCCTACCAGGCTACTGAGTGTTCATTCCCAGAATAATTTTTTTTCATTATCTATCTATAAATCATTCAGTAATCCATATATCGCTTCTTTGCTACTTATTCAGTCATGTTTTTCTCCATTGTTCTTCGCTACTACTATAATTCTTGTATTCTGCTCTATTTGTTTTTTATATGATCAACCTACGTCTTCATCTCGGCCTCAAGGGATCGTCTTTCCTGTAACTAATTAAAGATGGTTCAACTCTTCAATATCTGACTTCCATTATGCAAAGAACACCTCTAGTCTCTCAAATCCTAGTTGTTGATCTGTCATGCAGGTCACATGTGAATACCCATTGGTTAACTGTGGTAAAGGTTATGTTTCCTCATCTAACCGCACACTCAATTGCTTAGGAAGAGAGTGTTCCAATATTCAGTTAAGACGTAGAGCATGTCTGCATAAACCAGCACATCCGAGGTATAAATCCTTTATGAGATGCCATGTTTTTCCTAGCAACAAGTTTCCAGGTGGGAACTTTACTGTTAGAGCATTGCTTGGTCGAACTCGCATGCGTTGCTATCTCAAGCATGTTTGTCAATATTAGTGATCAAAATTATACGTCTTGATTTCTAGTTTACTTATGACTAAGTCTCGGTCTAGGATAATTAAGTATAGTTGAGCTCCAGACTCCATGGCGATTATCTTACGAAGACGAAGAACTACTCAAGGAACCAATGGAACTTCATCCGACCAAAAAGGTATGTGGAAACTTGAACTTATCTAGCACTCAAAAGTCTATCTATCTCCTACTCTTGAGACAACAGTCGTATAAGTATGATAGTTTTCATACATACACATTTGTTATTTCGAGCCGAGTTTACTCGTATATATTTTTCTCGAAATATGTGTTGGTAAGCTTTCACTTTAACCACTTTTCATCTTTACCTGCGACGAAATTCATGATGACGTTTCAATCTTGAAAATAGCTTTGATGATGATAATCGATTCTTATGTCTAACGACTATTATAACATTATAGAAGAATGTTTCAATGATTAAAATGTAGAGTTGAGATTACGTAACCCCCTATGGATACAAGCATATAAAGTGTGTTCGCACATTAGTGTATAAATCCATGTACCGGAAACCAAGTGCGTGGATATGTGTGCATGCGGTATTGGTGAAGGAGACATGTTGGGTACGCGTACTGGCGGAAGTTCTTGAACCGAGAATTTCTGCTGAGTTTGTAAAGTTCGCAAACTGAAAACCAGTCACCTTAGGTATGCGTACTCGTACGTGTACCCATAGAAGTTTTCAACCGAAAATTTCTGATGAGTTTATGAACTCAAATCCGGTAGCTAAGGTACGCATACCCGTACGCATACCCAAGCTGATTATATTTCTCAAATCGGTTAGCTCATGAACTTAAACAAAATATCAATAAAGAATGCAATCTTTGTAAACCGTGGCTATATTGTTCATGAATTGATTCGAGTGAATCAAACCGGTTTTGTTTCAATTGTGTCTATGTATAAAGATCTAAGCAATTGAACAACTCTTGAACTAGTTCTTATGAGTGATTTGAACTAGTTATGAAGAAGATGAATATGGTTGATATGAAAGTGCTCATATGGCTAACCATTGGTTAACTATTTTTGAACCAACTAAGTTTACACGTTTAGGTACAGTTACTCAAATCTAAATGAATACATTTCATTTGTGTGTGTGACAAGCTGAGTTTCGATCTAACGGTTGAAAAATATTAGCTTGGATAAATCAGGTTTTTCATCTAACGGTGAATATTGAATGCTTAGTTACCAAGGTAACTTAAATTGCAAACCATGATTTGAAAACTATATAAAGGAGACATCTAACAATTGGAAAAACTAATCCCCACACCTCCTATGTGATACTAGTTGGTTTGTAAGAGTCGATTCTCCTTTAACCGTAGGTTTCTTCTCGAGACCCTATTGGTTAACGACTTAAAGACTTCATTGGGATTGTGTAGCCAGACGAAACTACTTCTCTTGTAGTTGAGCAATCTGATCTTGCTATTTTCTATCAATTGAATAATTGACTTAAGATTATATCTCCAATAGGGCACGAGAAAAAGAAATCACAAACATCTTCGTCTCATCGTTTGTGATTCCACAATATCTAGTTTCGCTACCATACAATTTAGATTAATGTGAGGTGATCAATAATTCTAGGGTTTTTTTCGGGAATATAAGTCCGGGTTATTGATTAGTTCATGTTCACCTTTATTTTATCAAAAGACGGAACAAAACTCATAGGTTTATCTGTGGGAGAAAAATTTATCTATTATCGTAGACATTTCTATGTGATACATATTTGTTTATTAAAGTCTTCGATTTTGGGTCGTTGCAACTCTTGGTTATGGGTGAGATCAGCTAAGGGAATCAAGTGTGTGCTGGGATCATAGACGTAAGGAGCGCAACTGTACCTTGAATCAATGAGATATTGATTAGGGTTCAACTACAGTCCAGAGCGAAGTTAGTTTGTAGTAGGCTAGTGTCTGTAGCAGCTTAATACAGTGTGTTGTTCAATCTGGAATAGGTCCCGGGGGTCTTTCTGGATTTGCGGTTTCCTCGTTAACAAAATTTCTGGTGTCTGTGTTATTTATATTCTGCATTATATTTTGTTATATAATTGAAATATCACAGGTTGTGCGTTATATCAATCAATTGTGAAATCCAACCTTTGGTTGTTGATTGGAAATTGATTGATCCTTGGATATTGGTCTTTGGTACCATCCAAATTTATATCTCTTGTAGTTGATAAAGACTCGTAGATTTCTATTTGCTTGAGTATAGATCAAGTCGATAGATTGAGATATTAACTCCTTGATATACTTTTTATTAATATTGAGTCTGATTGTCTAGTTGATTCTATTAAAAGTATATTAGAGTTAGTCCATACAGATTGTTAATCGAAATATTGTGTGAGGTTGTTAGACCCCCGTTTTTTCAATTGGTATCAGAGCAGTCAAACACGTTTAAAGACCTTACCAGCATGTGTTTGTAGCGATCTAACTCTATGGACAGAAGTACTATCTCTGATAAACGCGTCACCAGAAATAAAGACTCTGTTTCTAATAGGTCTATTAAAGAGAAAGATCCCTCAATCTCGGTTATAGACGAACCTAGTGTTCAAATGAAACATACTAACATTGACATGTGTTATCCTGATGAATCTGACTCTGTTGTTCAAGAGGAAACAACTAGCGAGAGTAAACTAATTCTAAATCTTGTTAGAATTCGAGCTGAAATATTCAAACATTTGAAAAAACATGTCAATGTCCTTGTTGGTGTAGTAAAAGACCGTGGTTCCAGTGAAAAGGCTTCTTATAAGGAAAATCCTGAAGTTCGATCAACTCGTATCTTACTTGAGGCTAAACTTAAAAAGGATGCTTTAGATGTTGAACATTTCCTGAGTAAACTCTCTATTCAAGTATGTTCAGAAAAGTCTGATATACCATCTACTTATATTCAAACTGAAAGAGCTCCAGTTTCAGAAGTAATCTCAGATTCTCTTCCCACCCAAACCAATGTGCAGGGGATTCACATATTAGTTGGAATAAGGAAATCTCCAGATGATAATGTTAAGTCAGATGTTAGGTCTGAAACCTATAATCACTCTCGTGATCAGAAAGTGTTCTTTTTTTGTGATTCAAAAGGGCATATAGTGCAAAATAGGAAACCCAAGTTGATAAACAAATCTTTGGTTCAACTTCAACACACCTTAGATTTGATTCTTAAAGGTGTTACTGACATTCGTATGTGTAAACCAATTGGTTTTAGTATGCATCATGTGTTTCTTACTAGGAAGGTCAGTTCAATGAGTTCCTCAAATGCACAAAAGCATAATAGACCTGTTGACAAATATCGTCCAAGAAGAACTCATGTTCTCTTTCCTGTTAAAAATGAAGATAATGATGTGAATCATGTATCAAGTAAAGAATGCAGATATGAGAAGATGGATGACAACCTAAAATTGATTATTGAGGGATACAAGAAAATCATCAACAAACTGTGTAGTTCATCTAGACAACATTCTTCAGGTAAAAATCCTCACTATGCGTCGTATTATGATGATAATAGATTTTATGATGACTTTTCACATCATAACAGTCTTCCTCCAAGGTACAGAAGGAAGAGGTTTAACCAAAAACAATATTCATTTGATGAGCTAAAAGCTCATACTTGTGTTACTTAATCACAAGGTTGAAATCTCTCACACAAAAAATCCTGGTTGAAAGATATGTTCAGGTATACTTGTTAGAATGGTATTTTCAGATTCTCAATCTATTTTCTTATCGTCTTTAGCCTGAGTATCCTTGTAAAAATACATGCACAAGTGTTTTATCTTATTGTTTTAATTTTTTTTTTTTTTTGTTTTTTTGTTAAACAAGGTGCTACTCATGTACTCTAAAAATTATTTCTCTTATGAGACATAGATTTTTGGAGTCATCATGATGTTTCTCGTTTTGCAAGAGTTTTTCGGCAAAGTCATGTGCGTACGACTCTTGTTCTGATTTTGGGTCGAAATTGAACTTGTACAGGTTACCCTGTGACTGACACGAATCAATTAAGGAAAACCTAAAACTTCCTTCTCTAAGAAACCTTGAAGTAGCCGACCTATTGAGTTACGTACGCATACTCTAGGTTATTTTCTGGGTTATCAAGAATGTCCTCTTCTTCATCTCTCCGTGGTGATTTTGCAAAGGGATTTCTCGAGAAGGTTTTGGTTTTGAATCAAAAGGAAGGAAGAAAAGAACTCTTGTAGAAGAAGATGCACCTAATGCCTCATGATATTATGCCTACTCACACCAAGATGTTGAGAATGAGGATATGATTTCTGCTGAAGTGGTTCATGACTTTCTTAAATACTTTGAGAAAGCAAAACTATAACTTGTTGATACAATGAAGGATATTGATGTGGTTAGAAGTGAGTTGAAAAAGTTTACTACTAACCTTGGTCTCATGAAGTCACATGTTAAAGAACTTCTCAATGAGGATATCTTCTCCGAAGACGTAGTTGATAATATGAATCACAAGCTTAAGAGTCTCGAAACCGGTGAAACTGCCGAACGTGAACTTTAGCTCGTGATCGGTTTCTAGTAGATTTGTTATTCCTAGGAAGTCTTCTTATGAGAATTTTATTCTTGTGTTTTAGGAAGAATATCTAGAGTTTGGAATAACCATTATTGTGATTACACATAGCTATGTCCAATGTTTTTCATCTTTTTTTTTTTAGATTTATTTATTTAAACTCTAAAATTGTTTGGAAGATGATTTTTGCAGTATTAATCTTTATGGTGTTATATATTGCAATATGTTATGGGATATGTGTGTATGCGTCCGTGAACTATTATTGTCCCATAAGATGTCAAAAGTTATCTCTTTTATAAAACGATATGCAAGTATTGATACAAGATCTATGAACTTTTGACAAACAAAAATTGAACCTATTATGTCGTTATGCAAATAATTGATGGAAGATAGGATGAATATTTGTTTACGAAAATTATGTCTATTGTATGTCATTGTGCAAATAGTGATGAAAAATAGGATGAATCCTTGTTTATGCCGCAGTATTGATCTTCCCTAATCCATATTTTATGTATATACTGTGTATCTCCATAAATCTTCTTGTGTGAGCATTCCCAACTAGAGTAATTATAGATTCGTTGGTGGTTATTTTGGTTATGTATTCCGATTAAATTAATCATGGGTTTTCTTGTGGTTAGCTTAATTGAGAATTTTTGGATACAAAATCATTTTTTTGGTTTTCGATGTCTAAAGAAATCCTTCTTTTTCTTGTAAAAGTAAGGTCGATCTTGTTGTTCTCTTGGGAATGCCATCAAATGGGGGAGAGTTCTTTTGAACTTGCGCTTAATTTCCATATCTTTGTGGGGAGTGCGGATGTGGAATTTGTAGGAGTTATCTTGTATCTTTATAAACTCCTTGATGAATGAATTTAGCTTCGGCTTTATGATTGCATCTAAATAAAGTTGATATGTCCTTTTCTTTGGTCTTGAAGTGCTTCCGTGAAAAGTTTTATTAGGATCCCGTTCTTGTAGCTTTGTGAATTTTATTGACAAAAATGGGGAATATTAATATGTAGTTCACACTACAAATACATATGGTTTTCGGATCATTATGTAAGGAGGAGTGGTTTTCATGTTGAGACGAAGTATTGACTAACGGGGAGTGATACATATCACCATAGTATTGTTGTCAAAGTTGTGATATAAGAACTTTGATGCTGTGTAATAATACTATGACACTATATAACAATGATCGAGAGCTTTTGTTTTCTCATTGTTATAGATACGAGACTTCAACAACTATGATGCTGAACTGAACATCTACGGAATCATGGGAGTACTTGGAAAAGATGAAGTTTTCGAGTAATGTTGAAGCACCAAGGAGATCAAGCATGTGGACGAAAAGATACAAAGTTTTATCTATTTTGTAATCCATATGTATTGATAGTTTTGTCACTAAAATTGACAAATGGGGAGATTATTAGAGCATTGCTCGATCGAACTCGCATGCGTTGCTATCTCAAGCATGTTTGTCAATATTAGTGATCAAAACTATACGTCTTGATTTCTAGTTTACTTATGACTAATTCTCGGTCTAGGATAGTTAAGTATAGTTGAGCTCCAGACTCCATGGCGATTATCTTACGAAGACGAAGAACTACTCAAGGAACTAGTGGAACTTCATCCGACCAAAAAGGTATGTGGAGACTTGAACTTATCTAGCAATCAAAAGTCTATCTATCTCATACTCTTGAGATAACAGTCGTATAAGTATGATAGTTTTCATACATACACATTTGCTATTTCGAGCCGAGTTTACTCGTCTATCTTTTTCTCGAAATATGTGTTGGTAAGATTTCGCTTTAACCACTTTTCATCTTTACCCATGACAAAAGTCATGATGACGTTTCAATCTTGAAAATAGCTTTGATGATGATAGTCGATTCTTATGTCTAACGAATATTATAACATTATAGAAGAATATTTCAATGATTGAAATGTAGAGTTGAGATTACGTAACCACCTATGGATATAAGCATATATAGTGTGTTCGCACATTAATGTATAAATCCATGTACCGGAAATCAAGTGCGTGAATATGTGTGCATGCAGTATTGGTGAAGGAGACAGGTTGGGTACGCGTACTCGTACGCATACTGGCGGAAGTTCTTGAACCGAGAAATACTGCTGGGTTTGTAAAGTTCGCAAACTGAAAACCAGTCACCTTAGGTATGCGTACCCGTACGTGTACCCACAGAAGTTTTCAACCAAAATTTTCTGCTGAGTTTATGAACTCAAATTCGGTATCTAAGGGACGCGTACCCATGCTGGTTATATTTATCAAATCAGGTATCTCATGAACTTAAACAATAAATCAATAAGGAATGCAATCTTTGCAAACCATGGCTATATTGTTTATGAATTGATTCGAGTGAATCAAAACGATTTTTTTTCAATTGTGTCTATGTATAAATATCTAAGCAATTGAACAACTCTTGAACTAGTTCTTATGAGTTATTTGAACTAGTTGTGAAGAAGATGAATATGGTTGATATGAAAGTGCTCATATGGCTAACCATTGGTTAACTATTTGTGAACCAACTAAGTGTACACGTTTAGGTATGGTTACTCAAACCTAAATGAATACATTTCATTTGTGTGTGTCACAATCTAAGTTTCGATCTAACGATTGAAAGATATTAGCTTGGATAAAACAGGTTTTTCATCTAACGGTGAATATCGAATGCTTTGTTACCAAAGTTACTTAGATTGCAAACCCTAATTTGAAAACTATATAAAGGTGACGTCTAGCAATTGGAAAAACTAATCCCCATTCCTCTTGTGTGATATTAGTTGGTTTGCTAGAGTCGATTCTCCTTTAACCGTAGGTTTCTTCTCGAGACCCTGTCGGTTAACGACTTACAGACTTGATTGGGATCGTGAAGCCAGACGAAACTACTTATCTTATAGTTGAGCAGTCTGATCTTTCTATTTTCTATCATACGAGTTCAATTGAATAATTGGCTTGAGATTATATTTGTGATAGGGCAAGATAAAAAGAAATCACAAACATATTCGTCTCATCGTTTGTGATTCCACGATATCTAGTTTCGCTACCATAGGATTTAAATTATTGTGAGGTGATCAATAATTCTAGGCTGTTATTCGGGAATATAAGTCCGGGTTATTGATTAGTTCCTATTTACCTTGATTTTATCAAAAAACAGAAAAAAAACTCGTAGGTTTATCTGTGGGAGACAGATTTATCTATTATCATAGACTTTTATGTGTGATACAGATTTGTTTATTAAAGTCTTCGACTTTGGGTCGTGTCAACTCTTTGTTGTGGGTGAGATCAGCTAAGGGAATCAAGTGTGTAGTATCCTGCTGGGATCAGAGATGTATGGAGCACAACTGTACCTTGAATCAGTCCAAAGAGAAGTTAGTTTGTAGTAGGCTAGTGTCTGTAGCGGCTTAATACAGTGTGGTGTTCAATCTGGACTAGGTCCCGGGGGTTTTCTGCGTTTTCAGTTTCCTCGTTAACAAAATTTCTGGTGTCTGTGTTATTTCTATTTCACATTATATTTTTTTATATAATTGAAATATCACAGGTTGTGCATTGTATCGATCAATTGTGAAATCCAACCTTTGGTTGTTGATTGGAAATTGTTTGATCCTTGTATATTGGTATTTGGTACCATCCAAGTTTATATCTCCTGTATTTGATAAAAAGTCGCAGATTTCTATTTGCTTGAGTATAAATCAAGTCGAGGGATAGAGATATTAACTCCTTGATATACTTTTCATTAAGATTGAGTCTGATTGTCTAGTTGATTCTCTTAAAAGTATATTATAGTTAGTCCATATAGATTGCTAATCGAAATATTGGGTGAGGTTGTTAGACCCTCGCTTTTTCATTTACCTCTGGTTATCTTTATTCTGATGTTGTATCTATGCAGTCATGTATAAATGGGTTTACCACAAGTCCAAATGTAACGGCTCGTTGTAGATGGGAAAAAACGGTTCGCTGATTTTTTAGGAAAGTGAAGAGTCGAGCGTGTTATCGAGAATCCTCAACCGAGCAAACTGCTTAACCTCACACAGATGCACTGAAAAGGGAGTGCTTAGATTCGAGAGATCAATATATAAGACTCCGACCTAAACCAAGTCAATTTCCGTTCCAGAGTCAATTCGGCCGCAAAGAGGGAGATGGGTTGATCTGTAGGAGGGAAGCTGAGAATTATGTGGGATCAATGATGATCAATGATTGTGGATGTGTTGAAGGTTTTTACAATAATTAGTGAACTGTTGAGTTCGAATAAGTTCTAATGGATTGATGAATTCTTGAGAGTAGTTACTCGAGAAATTCTAGATGATTGCTGATAGCTAGTGATCATTCGTTGTTTTCAATCATAGATTCAGAGAGTTATTTATACTGTCAGAGTTGTGAACACCTTGATCCCTGTAAGTGTGAGGGTTTCATGAGTGGAAGAGTGGAAAAGTTGAAGATCGTGGTAAAGTCAGTTCCATGTCGTGTGGATACTTGACGGATCGTGCACCCACTACTTTGCTAACTCCTTCAACCGTTTACACAACTTACACACATTTCTCGTCGTGGATGAATCCACGTGTTGTAGGCCGCCAGACCAAAACCATAGTTGTTATCCCCTAATTTGACATGATTGATGTCTCACGAATCGTGGAGTCTGCATGTTGTTGACTGATTAGACAATGAGCCTAGGTTTTGTTGAATCAAGCATGTTTGACAAATGCTAAGCGATTCATGAATGTTAATGTTGCTCGTCTGAGCAAATGTTGTAATTTCGACGAGTTGTTGAATATTGATGAGTTACTGAATATATGCGGATTATTCGAGTAACTGAGCAAGTATTGCTTGATTCGACGAAATACTGATAAATATTGAGACCATGGACGTCCATGTAATGCCCAATTACTCAAGTGAGCGTGCACCAGGGTTCTCAGTTAGAGAGTTGGTGAAGGAATGATGATTAAGTGTGGGTTTCATCATTTACTGAAATATTGCTGGGTTCATCATTAGGAAAAACCTAAGTTTGAAAGATGGGGGACCGACCAAGAGAGTTTTGTTGTCTTCTCCCACTGTAGTCGCCAATCTATAGATGGGGAAAAATGGTTCGCTGGTTTTTAGGAAAGTGAAGAGTCGAGCGTGTTATCGAGACTCCTCAACCAAGCAAACTGCTTAACCTCACACAGATGCACTGCAAAGGGAGTGCTTAGATTCGAGAGATCAATCTGTAAGACTCCGGCCTAAACCAAGTCAATGGCCATTCCAGAGTCAATAATTCGGCCGCAAAGAGGGAGATGGGTTGATCTGTAGGAGGGAAGCTGAGAATTGTGTGGGATCAATGATGATCAAGGATTGTGGATGTATTGAAGGTTTCTGCAATGATGAGTGACCTATTGAGTTCGAATAAGTTCTAATGGATTGATGAATTCTTGAGAGTAGTTACTCGAGAAATTATGGATGATTACTGATAGCTAGTGATCATTCGTTGTTTTCAATCATGGATTCAGAGACTTATTTATACTATCAAAGTTGTGAACACCTTGATCCCTGTAAGTGTGACGGTTTCATGAGTGGAAGAGTGGGAAAGTGGAAGATCGTGGTAAAGTCGGTTCCATGTCGTGTGGAGATTTGATGGATCGTGCACCCACTACTTTTCTAACTCCTTCAACCGTTTACACAACTTACGCACATTTCTCGTCGTGGATGAATCCACGTGTTGTAGGCCGCCATACCAAAACCCTAGTTGTTATCCCCCAATTTGACGTGATTGATGTCTCACGAATCGTGGAGTCTGCATGACATATGTGTACTTAGTTTGTCAGTTCTTGATTGATTAGATAATGAGCCTAGGTTTTGTTGAATCGATCTTGTTTGACAAATGCTCAGCGATTCATGAATGTTAATGTTGCTCGTCTGAGCAAATGTTGTAAATTCGACGAGTTGTTGAATATTGATGAGTTACTTAATATTTGTGGATTATTCGAGCAACTAAGCAAGTATTGCTCGATTCGACGAAATACTTATAAATTACTGAATATTGATAGTTTGGATCAATATTCGAGCAACTGAGCAAGTATTGCTCAATTTTGACGAATTACTGAATATTAAGAATTTGACAAGCAACTGAGCAAGTATTGCTCAATTCGACATAATACTGAATATTGATAATTTGACGTGCAACTGAGCAAATATTGCTCAATTCGACAAGTTACTGATAAATTATTAAATATTGATAGCTGGATCAATATTTGAGCAATTGAGCAAATGTGGCTCAATTCGACGAAATATTTATTGGTGGCGTGACCCAATAAAATATTGGTAGATTACCAAATATTATATAATTAATCCTCGTGGATCAACATGAATTTATTTGGTGTTCGAACTTGCTCATAATAATGATTTGTTGAGTGTTTGTTCGAAAACCCTAATTTTTGATGAATTGCTCATTAGTCGATGAATTGCTGAAAATATGTCATGAGCAAAAGAGGGACTGATAACATGAGACCATGGACGTCCATGTGATGCCCAATTGCTCAAGTGAGTGTGCACCAGGTTTCTCAGTTGGAGAGTTGGTGAAGGAATGATGATTAAGTGTCGGTTTCATCATTTACTGAAATATTGCTGGGTTCAGCATTAGGCAAAACCTAAGTATGAAATATGGGGGACCGACCAAGAGATCGTGGGACTGGCTCTTGGTGATCACGGGACCTGTTGTTGTCCGTTTGAGAAATCCCTAGGTTGGTTGGAGAGAGTTTGGGCCCAATATGAGCGATTGCGCAAATTAGGTCAAAAGTGTGAAAAAGTATGGGACCGGCTTTGTGCAATCCCTAGGAATGACCCTGGTCGGTCATTAAGGCATGCACGTGTTTCTGTGGTATCCGTGTCTCGTACTGAGAGTTTCAGTATTTTCTGATGTGCTTTCAAGCAACATTGTGAATTTTCAGAAGAGTTTCATCTTGACTGAAATTCTTGATTTTTGTTGGAATGAGCATGTATGCTCAATTGATCAATATTTTGTGAATATTAAAATAGGTGTATTTTAACATTTAAAATTTCCGTGAGAGGCTAGCCGGTCGTGTGACCCTGTTGCCTTTTTGGTTTTTCGTGATTTGAGCAAAATGTGAGAAGTTATGACGAAATCATGATTTTTGCTCAAACCAAGGAGTTTCATGAATTTAGGAAAATAATAATTATAAAAGAATTAGGATTGCAAGATATGGGACTGACCACGGCTAGGGCATGGCCGTCCGGCTATGTTGCCCGATCCCATAATACTTTCCTAATTTTATATTATTATTTTTCATGAAACCATGATGTTATGGAGAATCCATGAGTTTTGTTGAAACAAAGGAGTTTCATGAGTTTAGGGAATCATAAATATAAAAAGCTAGGGATAGTGAGGTGTGGGACCGGCCACGTCTAGGGCATGGCCGGCCGGCTATATTTCCCGGTCCTGCAAACCTTTCCCTATTTTATAATATTATTTTTCATGAATCCATGAAGTTATGGGGAGTTCATGAGTTTTGCACAAACAATGGAAGTTGTTAAATTGAAGGAGTTTTTCATGAGTTCATGAAAATAAAAAAATAGGGCAAAATAATGGAGGAGGCATGAGACCGGACACAACTAGGGCATGGCCGGCCGGTCGGTGGGCCCGGACCCTGGGCACCTCCTATTATTTTATTATTATTTGTTGTTTTCTCCTGTTTTGCGTAGGATTCCTCATTTTTTCATATTTTTTGGATGCTCGTTCGTGCATCCGGGTGCTTAGTCGTGCACCATTGTCGAGTACACTTACACCATTTTTGTGGGGCTTACTCAGTGATAGTTCAGATGCCCGATGGTTGAGTATTTATTACTAATTTATGAAATTCAGTGGAGAATGATTCATGAAACTGAGTAATAAAGTGAGTAATTATTTATTATCAATCCATAGGATCAGTCGTGGATTTGACCATGGATTCAGAATAATAAAGCGAGTATTACCATTCCGTGGGATCGTGGATTCGACCATAGAATCAGAGTAATAAAATTGTGTATTACCATTCCACGAGATCACCCGTGGATTCGATCATGAAATCAGAGTAATCAGATAAAATAGATTATATTCTAGGAATTCAGTGGTGAATGTCACGGTAGAGCTAATCTATGTGCATAGCCAGGAGACTGCTAATATCCTGAAGGCGCTCCCAAATATTATAGAGAACGCCCGAGTCTATACACGGTCTCTCCACATAGTCAGGATCACTGAGTGTCATTGTCCTGAAGGCGCTATTGTTCTCAATCTACGGAGAACCGCCCAATCATTCTTCTATGTAGAGGGGGGTCTCTCTCCTATAGTCAGGGAAAAAGGAGTGTCACCGACTTCCTGAAGGCGTTAAGCCCTCTCAACAAACAATTATGTAGGAGGACCGGCCAATTCCATTATTCTACATAGAGGGCACAATGAAATGCCATGGATCGAACGCTCAGCTAGTGGAGGATTTTCGAAAGACATATTCATCATGGCTTCATAAAATATGAATCGTCGCATGCCTGAAGCCGTATCAGAAATATGCAGTATCATGATTTTACGGTTTTGACCTTTGTTGAAAATCCACCATCAACACTCGTAAGTTTTCATTTGGTTGTGGATCAACTTCTCTGTTGAAGGGGCTTGCCAAAGGTGTTAAAGGAATAGATGGTTTCGGTCCTTTTGGAATTTCAGTACCTTCACAACTTTCATTGGTCTTTTGTATCCCAAGAGTATTTTCAATGTGCTTACCATCGTCAAAATCGTCCTAAGGTGTGATATTTATTGGAAGGGAACGTTACTGTAGTTGCAGGATTTCCTACACTACACCCTTGTCAAGAATCTATGAAAACTAAGTCATAATTGTGAATGAACAACAACACTTTTATTAATTCACTTTCAGGAAGATTTACAAGAAATATTAAAACTCAGATGTACAACTTTCTTTCTGGAGTTTCTCTCTCCACAAAATTCTCTCAGCTCTCAAAAATGCATCATCCTTTTCTGGATCTATCATGCTCTTTATATAGGAATTTACATAATGGATGACAGCTAAGTTTTCCTCATATCTCGGATTCACTTTGCGATCTTATCGCGATCGTCACAATACTTCTTTATCGCAAGCATGATGATCATCGCAGGATCAATCATGTTATTCTTTTATTTCTTCCATCGTCAATTTCTTTTAGTTGTTCTGTAACGCTCGTGAAATGTCATTGAAGAATTGTCGTTGATGCTTTCATGAAATGTTGTTAATATCGCGGGAATAGCGTTGTAGCGATATTCTGGTACTACATCTTGCCTCTTCTCATGTCTTTTCTTCGAAGAAGAGAAGATCATGAGAACTAATATTCTTTATTATTCTTCGCAACTTCTTCCCCTTTTATACTTTCTCCTCGACAAGATCCCGTTAATCCATCCTTTCTTACACGTGTTGTGAATCCCTTCATTTACTGACACGTTCCTACTCCATAGGTCCACTCCCCTTTGCCTATAAAAGGTTGAACTAATCTCAAAATTAATTTTACTTTTCTGTTTCTTCATCTTCCGTCTGCAACTTTGCCTCTTCTTCATATTCTTCTGCTACTGTTCTGATGGAGTCCTCGAGGTTTGTTTCTTGATTTATGTTGTTTATTTTAAGCTAGTTTTTACTTTCATTCTCCAATTTTTCTTATTTCCTTGTTATGTCTTCTTTTTAGCGGAAAGATTTCTAACACACAATCTACTACTCACAACCCTAATCCTCGCAAGAAACCAGTATAAAAGAAGAAGAGAATTTATGCGAATGATAAGGTAGTAAGAAACACCCTTTATTTTTTAATAACAATATTGTTTCCTCTGTTTCTTATCTGGGTTATTATTCGCAGAATGACGTGAATCCTGATAAACCTCCCAAAAGGTCTCGTCATTTTAATACACTCGGGGAAAATCTCATTATTCCCTCGTTAACATCTGTGAAGATTACTCCCACACCATCGCAACCAAACCTTTCTTCTCCTATCCACGAGAATATCGTTGTTCATACCTCTACCCCTTCTGACATTTTGACAAACCAAACTTCTAAAGATGCTGCGACTGAGGTTCCTTATAGTCCTTTATGGCCTTCAACTGTTGTTTTTCCACATAATCCTCCTGATAAATCAACCATCACAAATGATCGCCAACTTACTATCACTACTATTTCACCTTCTAAATCCTTTCCTTCATCAAGCGAAACTTTCACAGGTGTTGATGTTGCTTTTAAAGTCTTGTCTAATATTTTAGACAATGCTAGAAAGTCTTCCACTGACCCTCTCCAACAGGAAGCTTGCGAGACTCTGTTTAAGTATTTTGGCTCTGATTGTAATGATTCACGAGCGGCTTTAGAGAATGAGATTGAAGTTCTGAGGAAAACTCTTCAAGCTAAAACTGCTGAGTGTGATACGTTGAATCACATGCTCCGTAACTCTTCTCTAGATTGCGAGAATCTTCGCAGAAAAAATGACGAGCTGAAAGGTATATTTTTCTTGCCTCTGCTCTTTTTGATTTTCTGTTTCATATACATACTTTCTGTACTTAGACTTCCTTCTTAAATTCTTGATTCATATATTAGTTTCAAATCGGGCTCGTTTCATAGAAAAACTCAAATCTGAATCTATTGCTGAAGAAGTTCGCGTTGAAAGAGATTCTTGGATAGATCAACATACTAGAATAGTCAATTTGTACACTTATTCAATTGATCGCATAAATAATCTTACTAATGAGAACAATCAATTATTGCAAAGGCAGAATTTTTTGAGTGGCGAGCTTGATCGCCTCTCATATTTGTTTTTTAAGGCTAATTTGGCGATGAAATCTTTATCAGATGAGAATAAAACCATGTCCCAAGAAAAACATAGATTTTCAAGCTTGATGACGATTTCCTCGCAACAAATAAGTAATCTTCAAAGTACATGTAATAGTCAAGAGCAATCTCTTCATTCTCTTAAGAAGGAGTACAAGGAGTTAACTGAATCATCTGTCGCCGAGAAGGATAAGCTTATCAAGGGTAGATTAACTCTTAGTTTAAGAGCCAGCGAACTTCAAGACCAATACTCTCAGTTAAAGGAATCTCATTATTTATTAGCAAAGGAAAATTCATATCTTCGCAACAAAGAAGAAAACCTGAAATCTCGTCTGAAGGGTATGGTTGGCGATAAATTCGATGATGCCATGAATCCGTGGGAGAACTGTTTATTTGCTTTAATCCAAAACTTAACCTCGCAAAAAGAAGGTAGTCAGTTGACTGCCTCTCTTGTTGATCTTCTCATAAAATCTTGTGTTATGTTCCTTGTGAGATTCTTTGTTTAATTGATTTTATTTTATTGCTCGCAGAATCCGAAAGAAATATTCATTCCACTATTACTGATCTCACCACCAAGTTGGATAGTGTTCGCAAAGAAAACAAGATTCTCCTTTCCGATTTATTAAATGTTCGCGACAAGGCAGAAAGAAGACTTTATTATCTTGAATATTTTAAAAATATAGAAATTAGGAATCGTGAAAGAGGTCTCCTTCGCCAAGTCCATCTTAGCGCTGAAGTTCTTGTGAACGAGATTCTGCTTCCCCATTCTCTTTCTCTTGTTTCTTTTCCTCCTCTAAAGATTGATGATGATGAAATCCCTCTTCATATGGATGAAGATTTAGAGTTTACCAATGATGAAGAGAATACCACTCAAGAAGATGGTGGAGAAGAAGAAGAAAAAAGAATTTTGTGACGAGGAGTTAAAAGAAGAAGAGACTCGTGATGAAAGAAATGCTAATGAAGCTGATAACTCTGGCAGAAATAATAAATCTGACGAGCAAGAAGAATGAATCTGGCAACGCCACCGCTGAAATTTGAATATTATCTTTGCTTTCCTTTTCTTCCTTTTTTCTTGCGAGCGATGTAACTTTTAAGATCCTTGGAATTTTAATCCTTCAATTTTAACTTACTTTGAATATTTTCAAGGAAGATAATGAGATCTTAATTCTCTATTCCCCTACTTGCCCTTCATTGTCTTTCTTGAAATGGTAAATCATTTTCTGTATCTTCTTTAAGTAAATTTGTTGTTGCACTATTCACGAAAGTATGAACATATCTGCGATATAAGGAATACTGTTGCACTTTTCTGAAAAATTCTGAGGGAATCCGCGATGTTAAAAATTTGCCTCCTTATATATAATTCTGCGATGAATGAATGTTTCCTGCAATCTTAAAGCAGAATAGTTAATTGGTAAGATTATTCTTTTGGTCTTATTTTGCCTTCCTAGTTAAATGTCTTATTTTGCCAAACTTTTTCTGTCTGCGACAAAATCGCAGGATTTCTTAACATTTGCATGTAAATACCCTTTGATCTTGTCTTATCCATGTTTCTTTCAAAATCTTTGCGACAATATGATAAGCATACATTCTCTCGCAAGAATTTACCCTTATGACATTGCCGTCTTGCGATGAAATCGCATGACGTTTTTACACTTTCATGTAAAAACCCATTGATCTCATCTTAACATTTCTCTCGTGGCTTGTTGCCTTTGCATTATTTACGTCACGCGACAATATGATAGGCCTAAATGTTCTTGCGATCATAGAGCCCCATGACATTGCCGTCTTAAGACACTTATCATCTCCCTAATGGAGGGTTCTACCCTTATCTTCCCCCGGTTGCCCCTTCAAGGAGGGCACATCGGCCATACAAGACTAGCTCCTCCCATCCAGATTTACCAACAACCAGCTGTTTTCGCAGCCTCTTGTCCTTTATGCCTATATGGCTTATAGTTACAAGACTGCACCCTAGGTGGGGTTTTCTTCAGGCCAAGTGCATTATAGCCAAGACTTACCAAGGATGGCAAGAGAGTTTCGTACGCTCCGGGCACCCTTGGATCAACCGTGTACCTCGGCGCCTTGGTCATACTTTGCACTTCTTGGAAGAGACTCTCAGTCGTCCAACCAGGGTATAACCATATATAGTTGGAAATCCAAGATCTCTCTTCCGGATAGGTTTTCTTTAACCCCAACATCTGCATGACTTAGGTTCCAGCAGCGGTATAACCTTATCACTGAGCCATGTCAAGAGATACCCCCTTTATAATGCACTATTAGGTCTTACATTTGCCTCTTACGAAATTTTATTCGCGAACTAGGGTGCACGCAATAAAGGTTCGTCCCATTCTTATGTCTCTGCGAAATTTGTATTCGCTATTCTTGCGATATTGCTCGCTGTTTTTATTGTGCTTTGTTGTAAATAGAGATAGAGGAATTTAATTACCTGCTTCATTATATAACATACCAACATCTGTTATCTTGTAGAAGATGTCATTGATAATACCTTTTTAGAAATAATCTATTCCGTGGTCTATCAAGTCTTTGACCAACATCTCTTCCTTCAGGATCCATTAGTTTGTATGCCCCATTTCCAATTATCTCTTTGATGATATATGGTACATCCCATGTTCTCGCAAACTTTCCACCACTCTCTCGCTTATAACTTGGTGTTTCTCTCAACACTAAATCGCTAGGTTGGAATTCACGCTTCTTAACACGCTTGTTGTACTCACGAGCTAATCTTCGATGGTAATTTTCCATATGTTGCAAAGTTTTTTCTCTCTTTTCTTCCAATTCATCCAATTTATTTAAACTCATTCCAGCACTTAGATTTCTTTCCCAAGCCTCTCTTTTTGTTGTAGGAATAGCGACTTCTGTTGGTAACACAGCTTCAACTCCATATGTCAAACAGAAAGGTGACATCCCAGTAGCTTCTCGTCTGGTGGTATTGTAGACCCATATCGCATTATGCACTTGTTCACACCATGCTCTGTGATACCCTTCTAATTTCTTTTTCAAGATATATGCGATTGTTTTATTAGTTGCCTCAGCCTGACCATTTGCTTGTGGGTATAAAAGAGTAGATTTCCCGCATTTTATCTTAAATGCATTGAGCAACAACTCTATATTCTGTCCCTCAAAATGCTTTCCATTATCAGATACTAATTGTGCTGGAATCCCAAATCTGCAAATTATATTTTCAAAGATGAATGTAAAAATATCCTTATCACGAATATGTTGTACTGCCTTTACTTCTCCCCATTTTTTGAAATAATCTGTTGCGACGATCAAATACCTTCTTTGTCCAGAACCAGGTACAAACGGTCCTATAATGTCTAACCCCCATTTCCCAAAAGGCCATACACTTGTTGAAGATCATAATGGCGCTCCTGGCGCATGTATCCTTTTTCCGTATCGCTGGCAATCCTCGCAACGTCTTGAGAGCTGCTTTGCATCCTCATGCATATATGGCCAGTAATAACCCTGCATTTTTGTTCTATATGCTAAATATCTTCCTCCACTGTGATTACCAGCGTCACCACTATGTAACATCTTCAATATTTTTTGTCCGTCTTCTCTCGTCAAACATCTTAGCGATGGTCCATTAAAAGATCTGCGATATAATACTCCCTCTCTTAACTCATAATTGGTTGCCCTACTTTTTAATTTGTGTGCTTCTAATCTATTTCTTGGAATTTCTCCTCTCGCCAGGTATGCATGAAGTTCTGCTCGCAAATCTGCGATATTGCTCGTGGGCTCTTCCTCACCAGCTTCTACCATCATTACGTATATCTCTTCTTCTTCTTTGTTTATCGATGGATTTGAGAGTGTTTGAATTTTTATGCATCTCGCCAATGGATTTGTCATCATGCTAGATATGAAAGCAAATGCATATGCGAGCCTATTATCTTTCCTTGATATGTGTCTCCATTTTATTTTTGGAATTTTCGCATATAGTTCTTCAACAAGTTTTTTGTACTTCTTCAAAGATGGTTCATTTGTGGTATATTCTCCCTTTATCTGGCGAATAAACAATTGTGAATCGCTGGTGATTCTAGCATTTTCCAACTTTATTTCTATCGCAAACTTCAATGCATGGATTACAACTTCATATTATGTCTCATTTTTAGTGGATGCAAATTCCAATCTAAATGAAAAAGTTTTTTTTTCTCCTTCTGGTGAAATGAAAACAACTCCAATCCCATTTCCTTCTCCATTTGACGATCCATCCACTAATATTTCCCATCTGTCAGGTTCTGTTAATAGCTCTTTTGGGTCTCCATGTTCTTCTTATATATCCATCATCTCTTCTACAACTTCGTCATCTTCTAAAGGAAATTCAGCTAAGAAATCTGCGATAACTTGTGATTTTGGCGAGGATAGAATTTCATATTGAATATTAAAGTGCCCTACTTGCGCATTCCATCTCTCAACTCTTCCTGATCTTTTTGAATTCTTCATCACCGATTCGATTGGCACTCTCGTTAACACTTTGACCTTATGCGCTTGGAAGTAAATTCGAAGCTTAAAAGTTACGTGTACCAACGCTAGAATTAGTTTCACAATCTTTGAATAATTTCTCTCTGCTGAATTAAATGTTTTGCTGATATAATAAATTGGTTTTTCTACCCCTGCATCTACTCGCAATAACACAGCACTTAGCGCATATGGAGTTGTTGCGAGATAAATCAATAATTCTTCTCCCGGTTTAGCTTTCTGTAATATAGATATACTCGCCAAATGTTCTTTTATTCCTTGAAAAGCTTTTTCGCATTCATCTGTCCACTTGAATTTTGTTCCCTTCTTGAGTATATCGAAAAAATGTTTACACTTGTCTGAAGATCGCGAAATGAACCTTCCTAGCGAGGCTAAGAGTCCATTTAGTTTTTGCACATATTTTACCGTCGCAGGAGTTGACATATCGCGAATTGCTTGTACCTTTTCTGGATCAACTTGTATTCCCTATTTTGACATAATATACCCCAAAAACTTCCCTGAAGTTACTCCAAATGTACACTTATCAGGATTCACTTTAATATTGAATTGCCGCATTTGATCGAAAATCTCTCTCAAATCTTTCACATGATTCTCAGCTTCTTTGCTTTTGATCAACATATCATCTACATACACTTCTAATGTTTTGTGGATCCACTTTGCAAACACCTTTTCCACCATTCGTTGATACGTTGCACCAAAGATTTAAGTAAGCCAAATGGCATCTTTGTATAACAATATAATCCTCTTGGAGCAAAAAATGCAGTATGTTCTTGATCTTCTTCAGCGAGAGGGATTTGATTATATCCTTTATACCCATCCAATGATGATATTCTTGCGTTTCCTGCTGCTGATTCAACCATTTGTGGAATATCTGGCAACGGAAAACTATCTTTTGGACATGCCTTGTTTAGATCTGTAAAATCTATGCAAATTCTTATCCCTTTGTTCTTCTTTGGGACCACCACCATGTTTGCAATCCATTCTGGATATTTTGCTTGTCTTATAATTCCTGCGTCGAGCATCTTATGTAATTCTTCTTCTATTTGAGAATGATATGTTGTTGCGATCTTCCTTATTCTTTGCTTAAATGGTCTTATGTTTTTGTTGATTTCTAATTTATGACATGATATTGACGGGTCTATCCATGGCATCTCATCCATGTTCCACGCGAATATATCTGCATATTCTCGCAAAAGATTTATAGTTCTTTATTCCTCATCTGCCTCCATTTTAGGTTCTTCTTTACTTCCAATATTTATTTCTTTTGTTGGTTCAACAGCAGTGTAGTTGGATTCAGGTTCTCCCATTGGTGTTGGCGTTTTCATAACTCTCGTGAATTCATCTCCTTCTCGCGAAATTTAACTGGGCACTCCTTTTCCTTCTTTTTCTCTTATCATGTAAACTTTAAATTCTTCTTCCTTCTTCAATTCTCTTGCCAGTTTTCTGCGAGCCTTTCGCAGCTTTGGACGTTCTTCACAATTTCTTACTTCAATTTGGTAGCACAATCTCGCGAATTTCACATCTCCTCTAATTTCTCCAATTCCACTAGGCATAGGAAATTTAATACATTGATGTAATGTTGACGCCACAGCCTTGATTGCATGTATCCACGGTCTTCCCAGTATCATATTGTATGGCGATTCCACATCTACCACACATAATGATATTTGTGTTTCAATTTCTCCTAGTGGAATTCTTACCATTATCTCGCCTTTAGGTTTTGTTATAGACTTTCCAAAGCCATGAACATAATACATTGAATGAGACATTTCTTCATCCTTATATCCCATCTTCTTGAAGGTATGATAAAATATCATGTCTACAGAACTTCCTGTGTCTACTAAAGTTCTATTCATAGCCCATTCTTCTTCAGATTTTATCGATTTCTCCTTTCTCATTGGTATAGTGGTTACTGTGACAACCAATGGAGATGTATGACTTGAATCTTCTTCTGGTATTTCTGCTGCTGTAAACGTGATTTCTTGTTTTTCCCAATCTTTCAATGATGATATCTTCTCCACTGTCATAATCTTCCTTCCTTCAAAATCTCGTTTATATATCCTTCCTTTGATATTTTCATGAAATTTATCAATCATTTCTTTTGTTATTACATCACCTTTCAATTTTCTACAATCCTTTTTGATTCTGATCATTCTTCCTTCAATTTTCTCACCGATTTACTTTATGATTTCCCTAATCTTGAATTTTTTTTTATCTTCTTCTTCGCTTTTTCTTCTATTTTCGTTAATTCATTCCCTGTTTCGGGCGCCAAAATGTAGTTGCAGGATTTCCTACACTACACCCTTGTCAAGAATCTATGAAAACTAAGTCATAATTGTGAATGAACAACAACACTTTTATTAATTCACTTTCAGGAAGATTTACAAGAAATATTAAAACTCAGAAGTACAACTTTCTTTCTGGAGTTTCTCTCTCCTCAAAATTCTCTCAGCTCTCAAAAATGCATCATCCTTTTCTGGATCTATCGTGCTCTTTATATAGGAATTTACATAATGGATGACAGCTAAGTTTTCCTCCTATCTCGGATTCACTTTGCAATCTTATCGCGATCATCACAATACTTCTTTATCGCAAGCATGATGATCATCGTAGGATCAATCATGTTCTTCTTTTATTTCTTCCATCGTCAATTTCTTTTAGTTGTTCTGTAACGCTCGTGAAATGTCGTTGAAGAATTGTCAATGATGCTCGCAGAAATGTTGTTAATATCGCGGGAATAGCATTGTAGCGATATTATGGTACTACAGTTACAAGATGCAACCATGAATTGATCTCTCAACTTCATTTACCTACACTCCACTCTATACTAATGCTACTGCTTATTATCATCAGAGTAACACATTCGGGCAAAATCAATCACTGTCGGCGGCTACAAAGTTTCGGTTGATAAAGATTCTTTGGACAATGGGTTTATTAAATCAGCAAATATTAACACCATGATTCCCTATACTTTTTTGCTCACATGATAGGTGTGTAAAAACACCTCTCTAAGTATCGATTGGTTATGCTTTCTTAGATAGATTTCGTGTGAAATTGTATTATTAGCTATCTTTTATATTTTATGGGAATTTTGGAGCTTATTCCCGGAAATAACAAGAAATCATCCCATTGGACTATAAAATGGAAGGCACACTTAGAACTCGTCGTAATGGATTGGCTAATCACTGGTCGGCCGGCGTCAGTGGCGGTACTAGAGGTGAAGAGAATTTTCATTCTTAAAATATGAACCCAGTTTGCACGTGGTTATGCACGGGATTAAGGAGGTGCACTCTCCTATTTTTGCTAGGTTTATATTTTTTTTTCAAGAGGAGGTGCACTTTCCTGTTTTTTCTAGGTTTCCTAGTTTTCTTAAAGAGGAGGTTACAAAACTCTATATATAGGGAACCCTAGGCACAATTTGATATATCTTCTTTTCACCGTTTTTATCCCCCTTATGGGGAGAACTATGTCTTTTCTATTTTTATTGTAAGGATGAATTCAAAGTTCTAATTGTGAAGCTCAATTATTTACAAGTTTGTTTCAAATTTTAAATTGATTCATTGTGGATTGTTTTTACTATATTGAAGGTTTATGATTGGTTCTTAGATTGGTTTGGGTGCGCAACCAGATTAGTTTATTAATCATTCTAATGCTAGTAGAGAGTTGAGTCGATCCGTAATTGTCTCTCATCTCCTACACAATTAGAAATCGCAAGACCTTACGGAGGGATTCTGTGGAGCAATTGAGAGTAAAGACAACACCAATAAGTGGACCGAGCGTACCGAGTTTAACTGCTGGGATCAAACCTAAATTCACAAATCTTAATGCTTTCTGGGAATTACATCTTGTAGTCGAGCGCTTCCGTGTCAAGGTGGTTCTTTTGAATAGAATCCGGTAGTCGAGCGCTTCCGTATCCGGTGATATAAGGAGTTTTTGGGGATTGCTAAGCGTACCTGCTTTCCTACGGTTGGTGACAATTGTTTCTAACAAGAGATAAACGGGTACAATGTTGAGTGAACGGTTAGTAACGGCGAAGGATTTCTTCAATATCTTTTTTTTTATCCTTCTTTTATATTTTCGCTGATTTAGATAACATATCAATTGCATTAATATTCGTGGGAACGATCTCTTACTACCGCTATATTATATTTAATTAGTGGGAAATATATTTTTATTTTGTTGAGTAAACGAAGCTCACCAAAATTGGCGCCGTTGCCGGGGAGTAATTGTTAATGGGTATGTTATTCTTTTTGGCATAAAGGTTTTGTGGGTATATCTCTCGTAAGCCCTCACGAGACTATAACTCGTCCACTAGGGACACCTAGGGGTTTAAAGGCCTGTTATTTATGCTAAGAGTAACCGTATCCTCACGACATGGAGTTGTTTTATATTTTTCTTTCGTTTTGTTTGCTCGAGGACTAGCAAAGTTTGGGTGTGGGGGAATTTGATAGGTGTGTAAAAACACCTCTCTAAGTATCGATTGGTTATGCTTTCTTAGCTAGATTTTGTGTGAAATTGTATTATTAGCTATCTTTTATATTTTATGGGAATTTTGGAGCTTATTCCCGGAAAGAACAAGAAATCATCCCATTGGACTATAAAATGGAAGGCACACTTAAAACTCGTCGTAATGGATTGGCTAATCACTGGTCGGCCGACGTCAGTGGAGGTACTATAGGTGAAGAGAATTTTCATTCTTAAAATATATTATTGTTTGGGAATTGAATTCAAGAAAAGCTGGGCTTGAGTTTTGCTATCTGGGCTTGTGACGAGAACGTGTTTGTGAAGCTGTTAATATGGCTCGGTAATGATTAAAGAGTCTGAGGGTCTTGAAAAAAATAGGAGATCGTGTTGGTTTGTTGTTGCTGTAGGTGTTTGGCAGTGACTCAGTGAGAAGATGCCCGTGATCGATTGGGTTGAGATGAAATTTAATCAGCTGGGCTTCTGCAGCTGTAGTGCAAGCCCACTTGGCTATTTCAGCCAGTCTATGTGCGGCCAGCCTTGGCCGTGAGTTTTGGAAGGACTTTGAAACCCAGTTTGCACGTGTTTATGCACGGGATTAAGGAGGTGCACTCTCCTATTTTTGCTAGGTTTATAGTTTTTTTCAAGTGGAGGTGCACTTTCCTGTTTTTTCTAGGTTTCCTAGTTTTCTTAAAGAGGAGGTTACAAAACTCTATATATAGGGAACCCTAGGCACAATTTGATATATTTCTTCTTTTCACCGTTTTTCTCCCCCTTAGGGGGAGAACTATCTCTTTTCTATTTTTATTGTAAGGATGATTTCAAAGTTCTAATTATGAAGCTCAATTATTTACAAGTTTGTTTCAAGTTTTAAATTAATTCATTGTGGATTGTTTTTACTATATCGAAGGTTTATGATTGGTTCTTAGATTGGTTTGGGTGAGTAACCAGATTAGTTTATTAATCATTCTAATGCTAGTAGAGAGTTGAGTCGATCCGTAATTGTCTCTCATCTCCTGCACAAGTAGAAATTGCAAGACCTTACGGAGGGATTATGTGGAGAAATTGCGAGTAAAGACAACACCAGTAAATGGACCGAGCGTACCGAGTTTAACTGTTGGGATCAAACCTAAATTCACAAATCTTAATGCTTTCTGGGAATTACATCTTGTAGTCGAGTGCTTCCGTGTCAAGGTGGTTCTTTTGAATAGAATCCGGTAGTCGAGCGCTTCCGTATCCGGTGATATAAGGAGTTTTTGGGGATTGCTAAGCGTACCTGCTTTCCTACGGTTGGTGACAATTGTTTCTAACAAGAGATATACGGGTACAATATTGAGTCAACGGTTAGTAACGGCGAAGGATTTCTTCAATATCTTTTCCTTTTTCTTTTTATCCTTCTTTTATATTTTTGCTAATTTGGATAACATAACAATTGCATTACTCTTCATGGGAACGATCTCTTACTACCGCTATATTATATTTAATTAGTGGGAAATATCTTTTTATTTTGTTGAGTAAACGACGCTCACCAGCACATCAATTTATAATGAGTTCACCAGCATCTTTATCGAGAAATCCAAAGCTTTGAATATTACAAGGGTGGCTTTGGTTGCACCTTTCGGTGTTTGTTTTGATTCAAAGAACATGATAAGTACACGGGTGGGAGATATTGTATCGGAAATCAATCTTTTCTTGCATACTGACAGAGTAGTTTGGAGGATATTCAGATCAAATTCTATGGTGCGGGTCCACATATGTCCCCTTAATTTCGTTCTGTCACAAAATATTTAAATGGTTATGTTTGTACCGCTTCGCCATGTCCAACAGGGGAACGCTTGCTTGCTAGCTCCTTTCATGCGCCATGAGGCGCTTCATGGTCCAACAATCTCACACGTGCAGACTGTTGGCCCTTCTGATTTTGTTATTAAACATAACAAACATGCCTATTTTCCTCTCTGGATTAAGTATTGGGCTCCAAGGTTAGTCAACAAAAAGGTCGCGCATCCCCTAAGGAAAGAAGAGAAACCTCGCGTCGAGTTGGCGTCCTTCATATTTCTTTGGCTTTGTCATGATGTTTTTGAATACAGTTCCCAAGACACTATTAAGAGAGAACTTATGCCCAGGGCTATATTGATGTCGCGCGGTGTTTCTTTTCCTTTGGATCCAATGTTTCTGGGGGGTTTATATAGCCAGTTGGACTTGATTTTCCATGATATCGGTAGAGTTGACATCACGCCACCTGTGGCCGGCTGGCCACGATTCATGTTGCTGCCTGTCGCCCCCCCTTTCCCATCGACCAATCAGATTTCTCTAAAAGCGCCACATGCACTTTCAATTAAAAAAGGAAGTTGGTTGATCAACACACTTAATTCCTTAAGGAATTGGACATAGGCTGTCTATGTCAGTCTCAAAATGATCACCGCCGCACATTTTGACCGGCTGATTTATCAAGCTTGGCCGACGCGACCGGATAAGCATCATCAGGCACACCAGTGGGCCCGCTAATACTCAGGAAAATCGAAGCCCTTTTAACTCGCTAACAGAGCCATTAAACGATTGCTTCCGCAGCAGTAGCATATAAAAACCTAATTTATGTTAGCAGTAGCATATTGCTTCCACAAAACGATCTTGGCCGCCCAACTATGCCAGCCGAATTGACCGGCCTAGATTCAATCTCAATCAACATGCAAGGTACGGATACGCTCATCCGCGGCTAGGATATTGTGCTGACCAGACGAACAGCACCCAGCACGCGCTAACACCAAAAATTATTAGCCTAAAATGGGTTGGCCACACAGATTTTAAAACCTAAATTGAATCAACGACATCCATCAACTGTTGCAAATCATCTTTGCTGGCCAACTTCGACAGTCGAATCGCCCGGCCTACTCCTATTTTAGGCGGCCAACAAGATGTGGCCATGATTACAGGCCACCCACTTCCATAAGCTGCAATCGTCCAAGCTGCGGCTTGCATATATGGCCCCCAAACGGTCACCCGAAAGAGGATAGTCTCGCCATATTTAAGAATTTTAATAAATTCAGCAGCAGCCATTAAATTCCATAAATCATCTCGACCGTCCAACTTCGCTAGCCGAATTGACCAGTCTAGATTAAATCTTAAGCGATCAATAAGATGTCGCCGTGGTCGCCAGCCGTCACTCTCCTATAAGGACCGACCGGCCTGCCCATGGCGCGCGTGAATGGCTCCTAGCAGCTTCTCGAAATGTGAGATCATGTTCCTTTTAAGCCATTAAGATCCGCGACTAATTTGGGCAAGCTTTATATAACGATACTTCATGAACATCGATTATTTTGAGCCGCTTTCTTAAAAGCGATGTTTTATATGCATCGATTACAAACGAGGTTTTACAAACATCGATTTCTACAAATAATTTAATTATTTGACCTAAAGGCATTACATGCTATTTCTTGCGGAAAGTCTCATGACTTGACTTGTAACATATAACCACCCGCCGCTTGGCTTGCGCGTGATTGGTCAAAATAACTAAGTCTTGCAAACAAAACCCACTTAGAAGCAACCTTCTACATATTTCCCATGAAAGTACTCGAGACATCAAACATGTCACAAACTGGGGGATGTTCATCAGGGTATTAGTCCGGCGGTCTACAACGTGTGGCGTGCAACACGCCTATTTCAAGAAAGTGTGAGGAAAGTCGGGCAGTTAGTGATGATAGAGAAAACCACATAGTCTTCCCCTCATAGTGGAAACGTGGTTTTCACCATCCTGCACGATCCCACTCCCCCATCACTCGACTATTCCAAGTTCCTATGAGATCAGGGTGCGTGCAACTATAACTGATATAAATAGGTTTTCAACCTATTTCAACCAATAACGGTTATCAACACAAGTATCCAGAAAAACACCAAAGAACTCATAGCTTGCATTCCGCAAGCGAGTTCCATATTCTGATACGAGTCATAAACAACCACACCTTCAGAGTTAACCATTCTGATCTCAACACCTTCTTCGCTTCCCTCCCTAAGATCAACGCCTCTCATTCATTTTGTGACTGAAGCAAGACTGGAGTGGCCATTTCTTGGTTTAGGTCAGGATTTTACAGATTGATCTCTCGAATCTAAAGTACTCTCGTGCAGTGCATTTGTTTAGGGTTTAGATTCGTTTCTCGGCGACACACCAAAATTTACCATTTCCAGTAGAATTAGTTTTTACTCCAAAACAACTGGCGACCACAGTGGGATATTAATCTCTCGGTTGCGAAGTTAATTTCTCGATTTTCATTTCAACCTTCCTAATTTCTAGATGGTGGATCTTAGGTCTGGATCAACAAAAAATCCTGGTGTTACTTGCGCTAACAACACCCATGGCATCAACATTCATTCCGATGACACCAATATACCGCCTACCAGCACAATAAACGCATCTCGTGGTGTTATATCCTTTACCGCCAACACTAGTGGCGCAAGAAACATTTCTTCCAGTGTGACACCTCCTATCACCAGAGCCAGAGCCGCTGCCACCCTTCCCAATGTTTCTTCGAGCGTAACGCCCCAAATTGTTACCAGAGATACTGCCACTCCTCCATAAGGATTAGAGGCTAGAGGAGACATAGGAAGACAACCCCATATTACCATTGTTGATTTGATGGAAAGATAATAACTTCTCGCTAAAGCTCAGACAGACATGGCTAAAACTCAGAAAGAGGTACTTACTTTCCTCAAGACACTAAAGGAGCGGCTACTGCAAGAGTCACGTCAACCCTAGATGGAGATAACAAGGAATGCTTCTAACACCCCCAGTGCAAGCACTTCAGCGGGATACACCTTTATAGATGAAGAGGCTCGCGTTTCTCCTGAACGCCCATTGGAAAGGAATCAGCAATCCAATTTCATCACACGTGAGAATCTGGAACGACTTCTCCAAAATTGAAGCAAAGAAAACCCGGTAGACCTGCACCAGCATAAACCTCCTTATCCTCCTGATTTGCAAAGAGTTCCTCTCCCGAGTGGATACTCTTCTCCTTAATTTTCCCTTTATGATGGTACTGGTAAAGCTCGTGAACACATCTCTTATTTTATGGAATCCTTAGGAGACCACGAATATAATCATGTCCTCCGCCTGAAAGAATTTTCAAAGTCACTTACCAGAAGAGCGTAAACATGGTACAACAACATTGTACCAAACAACATATCCAACTGGTATGAGATGGTTACTGATTTCTACAAGAAATATTTCTTCATGTCTGAGAAAATCACCTTCTCAGACTTGGGAAGAATGTTTCAACGAAACAATGAGCATCCAAATAATTATGTCAAGAGATTCAAGATTCAGGCACTGGATTGTCACGACCAAAATGTGACCGAATAAAAGTTGGTGGAGTCCTGCATTAACAGTATGGTTCCCATCTATTACACTTTACTGGAGAACCTGCGCTTCCAGACATTCTTTGAACTCCATGAAGTTGATAAGCGGTTGGATACAACAACACCATCACTGTTGGAAAGAACTAGACCAGCTAGGAGTGAAGATGCACGCGAGACTCGAGGAAATAGGCACCTCATCAACAAGCAATATAATACCGATCCCTCTGTAAGTATAGTGGATGAAGGATGAAAGAGGAAAGCTCCAGCAGCGGAACAACAACCCAAATGTGCGGCACCAGCGCATCAAACAACTTCACCCCAGAAGGCTGCGACTAAGACCCTTGTACAACAACAAGAAACTGGAGATGCTTCTCCAAACTTCCCATTTCCAGTTGAGTAAGTAATTGAACTCCTGGAAGCGTGGATTCAAGATGACACCATCAATCTACCTCCTCTCAGACGTCCACCAACTGAGGAAGAAATGTAAAATCCCAAATATTGCCTTTACCATAGGTTCGTCAATCACCCAATAGTGAATGTAACAAATTGAAACGCATTTTGAAGGAGAAGGTAGATGCAGGAGAACTTCAATTAGGAACCGAAGGAGTTCACAACTACCCTCTTCCCGTCAGGAGCTGCATGATTTCTGGGAACTCCGTCCACAAAACCGTACAGTCTATGATGGAGAATTTATGTGAGATTCTGTATTTCTCCAAGGCACACCGTCAAGACATATTTTCATCCCTCAACCGTATTGTATCAGGAAAGCAGCTGTTTTCATCCAGGAAAGCCGTTCCCAAACACCAACCTCTCCTGGAAAGCATGACTGATAGATGCAATTGGGGACCCTTAACCACTGCTCACTTGAAGGATGTCGAGTTTGATAGCACGCTGATTGACGCACCTCTGACTTCAACATTTTAACCATCAAGACTCTAAGAGCTGCAGGTATTTCAAAGAAGGAATCCGTTCACTATCCAACCATAATCAAAAACTCAGAAAGAGAGTCCAAAGACGCTTACGGGTACATTTATCTTGAAATCAAGGTGGGAGATGCTCTAACACACGCCAAATTTCATATAGTTAAGGAGTACCCACATTATGATATGGTCCTAGAGCGCTCATGGATACACGACAACAAGGCGAAGCTTGGAGTATATCCTTTTCCATTGTCTATACCTGAAAGGGTTTCCAATAAGCCATCCAATCCTGATGATTACTTGTTTCCATATCAACAACTTGCGAATGTGATGCAACTACCTGGAGAGAGTGCATCAGCATTTGTTCACAGATTTAGGACACAAGTAAGTCTTATTGAACAACCTTTTTTTGCAATAAGTCACTCCTCCTTCCGTAAAAGCTCGGGGACTCGTTATCAACCCAACTGCCACAAGGAGATGTGAATGGGATGCTAATCCTTTCAAGTATTTTATCAAGGGTTTAAAAGATGTCTTAGTCAAAGATAATGAATCTAAGAATCAAGTAGCGGCACAACGCTGAAACCTATTTGAAGTTGAGGATATGGTAGTAAGAATTGCTGATCAACCTACTTCGCCCGATTCCGCAGAAGGAAAAGACGATCTGCATGGTAGCATAAGTTATCTTGCGAGGCTATTGCAAACTCATCAATACTGAAAAACTAAAAGGTGTAGTAATGCATGCCAGATGGCTCAAACCTTTCAATACCTAAAATATCATGTCGTCTTTTCCCTATAGTTTCCTTTAGCATTTCCCTTTCCATGCAATATTTGTAATTCCTCTAAAATGATTGCACCGGCTTGCATTCATAATTAGGATTTCAGTTTATCAGTTAATTGAAGTATTATTCCTATTCATTTCCCTTGGATCATTTCAAAACAAAACCTCAAATAAATTCAAAACCCTCAAAACACAATTACCTACTAGCTCAAAGCCAAAAAATCGAACTACAAAGGAAACATCTCTTATCTTCCAGAACATACTCAAAGGGGGGGATATGTAAAGGAAAAAGGAGGGACAAAATATTCAAGGGAAATTTTCCAGCAGTAGTACATCCCTTTTAGAGAAGACATCTTTCATGCCCTGAAGAGCAGTCTGTTTCAAATTCAATCCCTGAGACAGTCTCGAGGAATCCATAGAAGGAACCTTGTTCTTTTCAGTCTACGAATTTCGGATTTTTTGAACCTTTCACAAAACTAGAAAGCAGCGCACAACTAATTCTTCAGAAACAACATCCATGCTCATACATGTCTAGTTTGTGCACCACAAATCTTCAAAAAGCATGTAATTTGCAAGGGAAAATAAAACAGAAGGTTGGTCGAATCCTTAACCATTATTGTTATTTCCCCTATTTCGAATTGTCGTTGCCAGCGTTGCATGCGTTGAGATGTTATTATAGAAGCGATATTCTTTCCCATGAGGAGAAAACATGACTTGCCGACCAGCACTATTTGTGTGTCATCTTCCCATCTGCCATACCGTATCGCCTCAGAAGAATGTGAAGAAATCGTTTTTCGAAATCAAGGGATAATGGCCCCCTCACTGGAGTTCTCTCCAGAAGCCACTTCAATGTTCTCTCCAGAAGACGCTTCAATGTCCTCTCCAGAATCCGAAGCCGCTTCAACGCCTCAACAAGCCACACAGACCAACCGTATCATGTCTCTGCCACCTCAGCCGACAAAGTCAGATTCAGTGTTTCTAGATTTCTAATTTCCTATGGAAGGGTGCATGGGATGACAGAAGTTTGGATACGATATATGTCTATTAAGTGCGACTTCTGCCCATTTATTAACAAATGACGGGTCTAAAATATTGCCACTTTCATCAATTCGTCAACCACCTTACCAGCAAATGCAATGGAAGTACATCTTTCATGAGAAAAAGGCTTAAGATAATTACACCTGGGGGATGCCAGCACCGCATGCCTTCATGTCCCTCAACTAGATTATTCCTGATATCAGCATCATCGTTGTCAAAGCTTTACGAAACGTAGGAATTTCTCAACATGAAGCTGTACACGTGCATCAAAGACCCAAAAAGAACACCGCAGAGATATTTTCACACATCTGTCCACACCATCAGATCTAGTACGCATCTACACCTCCTTACAAGACCGCATTATATTCCCAAGCCGACTCAAAAATACAGCTCTAGCAACCAAATAGAAGTGTAACTTGGGACTACTCATCGCATCCCATCCCATACAACAATCCAAGATTCAGAAGATAGTTCAAAGGATGTTGCTTGGAACGAATTCCTTAAATACTTGATAGCAGCACGTCTCAACAGAACGCCTCTCAATTTTTCTACTTCACTCAACGGCTCCGGAATATTTTTCCCATACAAGCATTCCAAGCATATCATCATCGCAATCAGAAGGTCCAGACACCAAACAACTTAAAGTCAAGTCCACTTACAATTGAGCATAATGGAGTTTGGAAAATTTTGAAATCCACCGGAGTGACTAAATACTCATTCTTCTGGAGACATAACCTTATTACACACTTCAAAAAGGATCGATGGAGTTCACTCAGGATTTGATAAAATTTCAAACCCGTGAAAGTTATACGTACAACTAAAGTTCATACTTGCAAAAGAAGAAGAAAGAAAAAGATGTACTTACCTTGCCACTGACTATTAGCACGCTCGTGATGGAGTTGCGGACAGTGGCGATGAGGAGCCGGATACTGCAGACGAAAGCACGAAACCGGACGAGCAACAAAAACGAAAGAGGGCCGATACCCCTTTTTTACGAACGGAGTTTCCAGAGTTCGAACAGAAGGAGGGTTTCCTTTTGGAACATGCACGGATAAAGGCAGCTAGGTACGCAATACCAACGCTCCATGGTTGAACTAGCAGCACGTCGACGATGACCACCAGCCGCACGGACCTGTTTCCAAAGGTCAATCAAACTTTTCATGGTAGCCTCTACATGTCTCGCCTTTTCGATTTTTATCCTCGTCTGTCACCATCTAGTGCTTACCCTGCAACAATATCACTGTTACGTACTAAGCAGGGGACTTAATGTTGATGGTGGTTTTTAGTTTAGGGATAAAATTGTAAAACCCTGAATATAATGCGTCATCATTCTACAAAGAAGATTGATCCATTTAAAAGTGATGAGTGCCCAGGCCTCTTTATTTACATATGTATTGAGAAATTCAGTACATTTATATGAAATTTATCCAGAATGGTGCATATAGCAACGTTCCCAAATATTCTTTAAATTTCTAAGTATTTATTCTATGTCATGTTCCCTAGTTGAACTCTTAATACTAACATGACATGACGACTAATGCTCGCTCCCAGCCGAGTAGCATGAATCTCCCGAAGTGTCAGGATTAAAATGCGTGTGGAAATACTCAATCAGAGGCACGCAAAGTTATGCTGCCTTTGATATTAAATAGTTATTTTTTGTATCAGTATGCAAAATTCACCAAAATTGATTGATTTTGCGGCAATCCGCAAAATTCAGTTCTTTAACCTAATTTTATCAATTTGCAAAAATTAGGGTTTTTGCGCCATGCGCGATAGTTCGAACCCTATTGGTCGAAACTAAACCAAGGAAAACTAGGAAATTGATCCATCATGGAGGAGAAAGATCCTACCAAAAATAAGAAAACATGAAATAAAGAGGAACTACGGCAAGTAAGAGCAGCATCAAAAAGAGGCGTGGCCGTGCCACTTGGCCGAACGATTTGCTTCAGCAGGCGCCACCTGTGGCTGGCTGGCCATGCTCTATGTTGCTGGTTGCCGGCCCCCCTTTCCCATCAACCAATCAGATTGCTCTAAAAGCGCCACATGCACTTTCAATGAAAAGTGAAAGTTGGTTGGTCGACACACTTAATTCCTTAAGGAATTGGACATAGGCTGCCCATGTCAGTCTCAAAACGATCACAGTCGCACATTTTGACTGGCTTATTTATCAAGCTTGGACGACGCGACCAGACAAGCATCATCAGCACACCGGTGGGCCCACTAATACTCCGGCCAATCGGATCCCTTCTAACTCGCCAATAGAGCCATTAAATGATTGCCCAAAGTTAGTTGGCCGCGCGACTTATAAAAACCTAATTTATGTTAGCAGCATTATATTGCTGCCGCAAAACGATCTTGGCCGCCCAACTACGCCAGCCGAATTATCCGGCCTAGATTCAATCTCAATCAACAGGAAAGGTGCGGATACGCTCATCAGCGGCTCGAATATTGTGCAGGCCAAACAAATAGCTCCCAGCACGCGCTAACACCAAAATCCGTTGTCCTAAAATAGGTAGGCCAAATAACTTTTAAAACCTAAATTGATTCAACGGAATCCATCAACAGTAGCAAATCATCTCGGATGCCCAACTTTGCTAGTCGAATCGGCCGACCTAAATCCTATTTTAGGCGACCAACAAGATGTGGCCATGATCACCGTCCACCCCCTTCCATAAGATGCAATCGTCCAAGCCGTGGCTTTCCTATATGGCCCCCAAACAGTCACCCAAAAGAGGCTGGTCGCGCTACATTTAAGAATTTTAATAAATTCAGCAGCAGCCGTTAAATGCGGCAAATCATCTCGATCGTCCAACTTTGCTATCCGAATTGACCGGTCTAGATCAAATCTTAAGAGACTAATAAAATGTCGACGTGGTCGCAAGCCGTCACTCTTGTATAAGGACCGACTGACCTTCCCATGGCATGCGTGAATGGCTCCTAGCAGCTTCTCGAAAATAGCCGATCATGCTCCTTTTAAGACATTAAGCGTCGTGACTAATTTAGACAGGTTTTATACAATGATGCTTCATGAGAATCGATTATTTTGAGATACTTGATTAAAAGCGATGCTTTATATGCATCGATTACAAACGATATTTTACAAACATCGAATTCTACAAATAATTTAATTATTTGACCTAAAGGAATTACATGCTATTTCTTGCGGCAAGTCTCATGACTTGACTTGTAACATATAACCACCCGCCGCATGGCTTGCGCGTAATTGGTCAAAATAACTAAGTTTTGCAAAAAAGACCCACTCAGCAGCAACCTGCAACATATTTCCCATGAAATACTCGAGACATCAAACATGTCACAAACTGGGGGATGTTCATCAGGGTATTGGTCTGGTAGTCTACAGCGTGCGGTGTGCAACATGCCCATTACAAGAAAGTGTCAGGAAAGGCGGGAAGTTAGTGATGATATATAAGTAGTGGGACGAACCACCTAGTCTTCCCCTCATAGTGGAGACGTGGTTATCACCATCCTGCACGATCCCATTCCTCCATCACTCGACTATTCCCAGTTCCTATGAGATCAGGGTACGTGCAATTATGACTGATATAAATATGTTTTCAACCTATTTCAACCAACAACGGTTATTAACACAAGTATCTAGAAAAACACCAAAGAACTCATAGCTTGCATTCCGCAAGCGAGTTCCACATTCTTACACGAGTCATAAACATCCACACCTTCAGAGTTAACCATTCTGATCTCAACACCTTCTTCGCTTCCCTCCCTAAAATCAACCCTTCTCTTTTATTTTGTGACCGAAGCAAGACTGGAACGGCCATTTTTTGGTTTAAGTCGGGATTATATAGATTGATCTCTCGAATCTAAAGTACTCCCGTGTAGTTCATTTGTTTAAGGTTTAAATTCGTTTCTCGGCACATCCAAATTTACCATTTCCAGCAGAATCAGTTTTTACCCAAAAATAGCAGGTTAGTGACAAAGTATCGTGTTTGGGATTTTTTGTCGGAGGTAATGAGGCATGCCATGTTTTTGGTGGATCTCCGTTGGAAAACAATTTGTTGGAGTTCAATTTAGCTAAAATGAGGTTACAGTTTACTACAACACTTGATAGACAAACAAGTTGTTCTAATTTCAATTTCAAAAATTAAGGAGCAATATTTGCGTAGTAGTGGCTAGTTGCTTTCGAATTGAGAATTTGCCTTGTTTTTAGGGAGATTAATTTTTCTGCAGACGATATATCAAAATATGCTACCCAATTACGTAAGGGTATTTTTACTTCTTTTTTGGGGAAGACCTGACTTCCTAATAACAATATAGAGGGGTCAGGTAATAGTTAATTCAGATTTAAATGATTTTCTAAAAGTGCCGTGTAGGAAAATTTTCTAATTTGTAACTTTTTGAAGCTATTAATAAATTATTATCGTATGATTTGGCTAATTTTTTTTGTTATTCGGTATTTTTTTCTCTTTACTCTTGGGTAGTTGGGTCTCGAAATGATGTGAAAAACAATTTATTTTCTTATAGATTGTTTTTTAAACAGTTGGTCCCAGTTAGCACGAAGATACAAACAGATAAATAAAACTTAAATATCCAGTGTAGATATCTATGAGGTTTTGGTTTGATGCCACCCCCACCCCCACCCCCTTCCAATTTTTCTTAATTACTAAAAATACTTTGGTTAACATTGGGGAGCAACCAATGAGCATATAATATCATGGCCAAAGTCCTTATTGACGTTTGCCTATGTTTACACTATTTTACTTCCAGCAGTATACTTCAAAAAAAATCTTCCAAATCAATCAGAGAAATATATAACTGAAATGAAACATAAGGATTAAAAATTAAATGAAATTTCTATGAGAATATAATTAGTTAACGGTTCATAGAGCATATTGGTTATAAGCGCAGGGAGTGAATGATCTAAGTAATGATGGAGTTCTTACTCGGTCTCAACAACATGAAGTTGCGGTAATAAATTTGTAAAGCGGCTTAATTATGGAGTATTCAAAATTGGACTAGGTCCCGGGGTTTTTCTGCTAGGCAGTTTTCTCTTTAATAAAATCTTGCGTGTTTGTGTTATTTACTTTACTTCGGCATCATATTGTTTATTGTTATAATTAAAGTAATACATTTATATATTAATCGACTTGGTAATATCTCATAGTTAGTTTGTTTTGGACTCTAACTATTACCAAGTAGACCTTGTTGAAATAATTTTTTGGCTTTTTATTGTTTCAGTAAGGTTATACAATGTGTGTCTGTATAAGTTGATATTAAAAAGATTATGGTATACTCGGTGTCCTCGTAGTAATTTTGGTTTTCTTGTATTGTTGCACTTAGACTGTTAGAGCAATGCTCGGTTGAACCCACAAGTTTTGTTATCTCAAGCTTGTTGTCAAAGTTAGATGATTAAAACTATTTCTTGATTTCTAGTCTACTAAGCCAAGTATCCGACTAGGTTATAATTTGGTAGTTGAGTAACAGACATCACCCTCGAAGACTGAAGATCGACGAAGATATTTGAAGAACTTCTGTATCAGTTTATGTGAAGACTAAACCAATAATTTTTACTCACTATTTTACCGTTATATCTATTGATACTATGTCGTATGACTTCTAGTAGATTTATAAAGAAGAAATTTCGAGTCAAGCTTGTCTTATTAAAAATACCGAAATATGATTATAGCATAGATGTTCAAAGTTCCTTAATTAACAATATTAGTTCGAAACAATTTATTGTTTGAGAATTAATTTGTGGATCAATTGAAAATAGAACATAAAATTGATTTAATCATTTGAGAATGTTTTAAACATCATAATAGAGAGTTTCATGAACTTTTGATATTTCTGTTCAGGGGAGGTTGGAAAACCCGTTTGCAAACCATAGATATTTGATTTCAGAAATACAGGAAGGTAGGCGAACTAGTTTGCAAATCTCAAATTCAGTTGGGAACAGTTCACAAACGCAGTTGGAAAACTGTAGTGAACTAAATTTCTTAATGTTGGTATAACAGGCTAAGGTTGGTGAACTCGGTTATCAAACTGTGTCCATCTGAGTTCATAAACTACATAACGGTTGACGAACTCATTTTGTGAACTGTGTCCATCTGAGTTCTCGACCCGAGTAGGGTTGGAGAACCTGGTTCACAAACTGTAGCTCCCTGACTCGTGAACTAGCCTTACGGTTGGCAAACCATCTCACCAACTGTCCTAGTAAATTTAGCATATGCTCAAAGACTTATTTTTTATACATGTTTAACATTGATATGACTCTCGTAAACAATTTTAAGACTTCATTGATCACTTGAACACTTATGTGTATGCATCATGATTAAACTCTTAAGTGTTTTAATTAATGTACATCATATTGCTTATTGTTCACATGCAATATTTTCCAAACCGAACAATCATTATACGTTGTTCCAGAATCGGAGCACCATGTATATTCTTCTATTGCATTTTCAAGACCTACAGTGTTTCCTTGATTCCCAAGTTATCTTAGCTTTAATTCTAAGAAACCCTTTGTATTGATAATCTATAAATAAAGATTCTCTTTCAACTGAGAAATTAAATCTTTGACACTTTGTAGTCACCCTCTATGAACCTAGGTTTACTCTAAGAAACATAATTACGTTTGTGACTAAAATACTTCGCTTTGGGGATTCATGAAACCAGGTACGACTATCTTTTACCATGATAGTTCATGTATCCTGATCTTGCTTTTCTGTCATCGAGGTTTTCTTAATCTCTTTCAGTCAAGATAGATAAAAATCGCAAAGTTCTATTCGTGTCAGACTTTGTGATTCCTCAAGATAGATATCTGATAATTGATTTTTTGAAGATTGTTCTTGAGAGGTGGTTAAGAATCTAGGCTACTCTCCAGGAGTCGTAAATTCCATATTTGTGAGGTTTGCTAGCTTGTCTATTGCAAACATATTTTTACACTTTTATTTCTCAATATAAACGGAAATAAAATAAGCTTATCTGTTAGAGGAAGATTGCTATCAAAAGTCTCCACTTCACCTGAAGAAACTCTTAGGTTGTAATGGACGTCAGCTAAGGGAATCAAGTGTATAGAACCTTGCGAGGTTCAAGAGACATAAGAGTGCAGTTGTAGCTGAATCATTTGAAGGGTGTAATTCGGTACCACCTACATTGCAGTCCAAAGTCTGATAGTGGGCTAGTGTCTGCAGTTGGTTAATACAACTCGAGTTTTTCTACAGTTGCAGTTTCCTCGTTAACAAAATTTCTGGTGTCTTGTGTTTTTCCTTTTTCGTATTATATTATTTATCTTTATAATTAGATTTACGCAAGTTGTATGTATTCAGTTTAAGTAGATATGTCCATCTAATTGTGATCGATTACGAGACTCGTTCTTCTAGAATTTGTCTTTTGAAAGGTAGATAACAAGTTTAATGACTTGGTAGAATTTCGATTGAGTTATTTGGATATGACTAAATTGATCTTGGATATTGATCTTTGGGATCGTCCAAGTACTCTTATTAACAATCAGGTTTATGGACTTATTGTCTCATACATACTGATTAAGAAGAGGTAGAGATATAAATTCTATACATGTATTGTCAAGAATCATTAAGTTAGTATACTTGCAATCGTATTAGGTTTTTTCCATACAAGTTTCCGAATGAAAAAGTTGGTGGTGAATTTGGTACCCCGCGTTTTCATAGACTATTATCTTTTAAGAGCTTATTTGTAATAAATTTAGAAATTATTTCCAGTTATCACCCCTTAAGGACGATGTATTCACCCGTCCCACTTCAGTTACAGTTATCGCACGAGATGGTGCACGCAAAGATGTACATTTTTGTAGCATAAAGCTTTAGCGTTTTAAAGGTGTGTATATCATTTTATACTCTCTTTGTCCCTAAATAGATGACATACTTAATGATGAAGAAAAAATAATTATGGCTAATGAAGTAAGGGTGTGATTGGATTGTAAATAGTTAGCTTAATACAATCAGTGAATACCAAAAAACAACGACTTAGATATAGATCGTTAATGATTTGGAGGAAAGCAAGAAATAAATTAGTTGTTTGGTGATTTTGGAAGAGATTGTTCGTGTTAAAATGGGATAAATAGCTACCAGGTTAAATATAAGGTACCTAAGTTATAACATAGTAGGACAATTGATAAGTTGTATCAATGTTCAATCTTTTAAGTTTCCATAAAACTATAGAGTTGAGAGATTTTGATAATATTAGTTAAAATACTGGTCAAGGGCAGAGATGTATATATTAGTATCTAGTATTTGGTATATATATATTCATAGATCATTTTTATTTTGAATTAGATTCTCTGCAGTGAAGTAATTAATTTGGATTTGGAATGCAGAAATAGATGTTGAATCAAGTTCTAATAGGATAATTGGATTCATAGATATATTTTGGTTTCATCAATAATTAGGCATTCATACGTGAATTTTCAATTAGTGAGTTAGACTGATAGTCGATCAGTTAAGCCAATAGTTCATTCCAAATAGTGAGTGGGTCTGGATATTCAGGTGAGCTCTGATAATTATTAGGAATAATCCTTGTTTCATTATTATTATGTGTTTAAAAGTATGTTAATTCAACATTGAATGATTAAGTCAACTATAAACCAGTGGATGAAAGGATATATGGTAGACTTGGCTTTGTCATCATCAAATGTGGGAACTCTTAAACCTAATTGTAATCATTAAGTAGTTTATTGTTCATTTTTACTCGTGAGCATACTTGTGTGCAATTAGATGGTATGTTGTGTGATATGCATGGCATAACTTCCCTGTGAGTTCTACATGTGGAAAACCTGCAGATCCTTGGTAAGTTCTATTAACAGAGTTAGCAATATTATTATTAGCGTTTCAAAGATGTTTGTCTATCATTTTATATATGTATTCTTTATTTATATAATATATGTACAACACATTAATATTATTAGTTAATGTGAAGTTCAATGATGTAGTAGGAGTGTAAGTTGGTAATGATAGTGCTAGCTAAGTTAGTGTGTGGTGGAGTGTGTTTCACATGTTCTCTTGTCTTGGATCTTATATTGAACATGTAATATAGAGAGAAAGTAAGATAAAACATTAAGTTATCAATAAGAGAGTGAGAAGAATTAAGAGTTCCCACTTATCCATTATCAATTATCTTTAAATTTTCAATTCAATTCAATCAAACAACCAACAATTAGTATCAAGAGCATAGATCAAGTAGATTTGATCCTAGTGGAGCAAAAAATTAACAAAAAAGAGAGTTTTTAAGTTCTAGATATAGAAAAGGAAAAAGTCAAATTTTCAATTATTTTCAAATCAAATCAATGGAGAGTAGTAGCATTTCAAATATCTACATACAACAACCATCAATACCATTTTTTCAAGGAGAACATTATGAATTTTGGGCCATCAAGATGAAGACCTTGTTTATATCTCAAGATGTATAGGAGATTATTCAAGATGGTTATGAAGAAACTGAAGATACATCAAATCTAGAAAAACCACAAAAGGACTCACTCAAGGAAAGTAGAAAAAAAAATGCTAAAGCTTCCAAGTACATTCAACAAGGAGTTAGAGACAATATTCTACCAATAGTATAAAGGTAACAAAAAGGTAAGACAATTAAAACTTCATTCTTATAGAAGAGATTTTGAAAATATTAAAATGAAAGATGATGAAGTTTGGATGGGTTTTCTTATAGAGTTGTTGAAATTGTTAATCAAATGATGTGTGGTGAGAAGATGAAATAAAGAAGAATATGTGAGAAGATTTTGATTTGTTTGCAGGAAAAGTTTAAACCCATTGTGCGGTTTTGGAGGAGACAAAGGATTTATATACATTGAACTCACAAGAATTATGGGTTTCTTTGAAGGTGTATAAACAAAGGGTATCAAGGCAATCCGAGAAGTAAATTTGAAAGTGCATTTCAATCAAAAATGAACTTGAACTAAAAAGATCCAGCAATTAAGAAGAATGAGTACAAAGGTGATACTTCATCAAGTTTCAAAGGAAAGGGAAAATGGAACAATGGAGGTGCAAGCTCCAACAACTACAAAAATAAATTATTCTTCACAAGCACCAAGATGCAACTTTTGCAACAAAAATGGTCATTTGGAGAAGAATTGTTAGAACAAAGGAAAACCCCAATGTCGTCATTGTAAGAAGTATGGACATTATGAGAAAGATTGTAGATACAAGAATGAAACATTAAATATCAAAAAGAGAGTGAAAATAAATAAGAGTTCCCACTTCTCCATTATCAATTATCTTCAAATCAATTCAATTAAACAACCAACAAATATATTTGTATCATTTGAGAGATTTCCATTTGTAAATATTGGAGTACATGGGACTGTTATTGAGTTATTTTATATCATTAGGTGTTATAGATAATCTAATTTTTGATGCTTCAAAGTGTAGCTTCTAAGTAAGTGATTTAAATGGCGCATCTCCTCTGTTTTTTTTTTTTTTTTAGTAATCGTACACATGAAAGATAACATATAGTAGTATCGGATTTTGGCATTGTTTCAGAGTTATCTCTGGGACGCGGAGGAAGAGAGAGACTGCCAACTTCTGAAAATATACATTTATAAGAGGAGATATGATACATCCTGAAAATACGAGGGTACCCAAATATACCTCAATCTAAAACTTTTTCACCTATAAGTCCTTTCTCCGAAAGTGATTGTCTATAGACTGAGTCGAGACAATTCAACAAATCGGTTCATACTTCGTGTGATTGTCTATGGATACAAGATCGAGACAATACAACAACGAAGTATGTTTACTTGATAAAAGGTTCGGACTTAACCAAACACAATAGGATTACTATCAAGTAAATAGGAATTAACGTTTGTGTAATTTACTTTAAATTATAATAACAACAATTATAATTGCGGAAAATAAAAGTAAATGACACAACAAGATTTTGTTAACGAGGAAAACTGCAAATGCAGAAAAACCCCGGGACCTTGTCCAGAATTGAATACTCTCAGGATTAAGCTGCTATACAAAATAAAACCAACTTCGTATAGTTGAGACCAAAAAACTTAACCTATAGTTCACCTAGTTCCATCTGTATTCCCACGCCTCCGACCTGTAATAAGTCATGTACTTGGAATAATTCCTTTGGTTCGTATTCCAAACAGTAAAGGACAACAAATATGTTTGGTATCAACTCTTTTCAACCAAGTGTTGTGAGTTCGACAAAAGGATCTTCTATTTATCTCAATAAACTCCTTTGGCAGGTTCTTAGATCTATCTTATCAACAATTACCAAAGTAATTGTTAATATTTTGTAATCAATACTTCTTATCACAAAGAATTGTATTAATGCCGATCTACACAACTAATCAATCCAATCTACTACAAGGATAAACCGATTATAGTTGGATCATCTTTAACCGAAATAAGTATTTTGCACACCAAAGATTATGAACCCAAATAAGAAATTTTCAAAGTCTTTTTTGTCTTCAAATCTTCTTGATGCAGTTTTACAAGTGGTAAGTATAGGGATTCAATTCTCGGACTTTTTTAAAGATTTGGTTTAAGACAAAAAGATGGTGATTTTTATAAAACTTATAAAATAATGGAAATGCTAAAAATGATTTTTGTGTTCAATTAAAAGAGTCTAGGATGTCAAGATTCCATCACTACTACACATACTAAATGATTATAACTATTCCTTATAACATTCTCCCAAAATTACTCAAGACGATTTAGGACAAATAATACGTCTCGGAAAATAAATCTTTTCAAACAATTATTTTTCTCAAAGAATTAACATTTTTCTTCACTATAAAATGCTATTCTCTAACATAGAATATGTAAATCAATTATCAAGCATCATATGACACATGAAGAAAATTATTACCGTTACGAATCAAGAATAAGGACCAAGAGAATTATTATAGAAAATAATCAAAACATTCTAGCACACATAGTAGGATTTCCTCCCTAATCCTAGATAGAAATCTAGCTACTCATAATTAAAAGTACTAACAAATAACTAAAGAAGAAGAAATAAAACTAAAACTAAAAATGGAAGCCTAGAGTATGAAGAAGAGGTGTGTCGAGCTCCCCCCCTCAACAAAACACCACAGCTCTATTTATAGGTAGAGTGGTTACTTTGCTTCCTCTTGTTTCTTCACTTTCCACGGCCATGTGGGCTGTAAAAATCCTTCCAAGTTCTCCGACAGCACATGCCTTCTCTTCCTGGCACTCACATGCACGGCCATGTGGGATGTACTTTCTTTTTATCTTCTCCTTCACGTGCTCCTCACTGGAAAACTGGAAGCAACCATGCCTTCACGTTCTCAGCTCATCACTCATGGCAGTCCATTAACTCCCTTGCTTCGTCAGCAGCGAGCCATGCAGGTGAGAGCTTCACGTTCTTACCATCGGCCAACCTGCTTGCACGTGAACCATCCAACCTGTCCGTAGAGAATCTGTCAACAGAAAACCATGATGTGTTCTCTTCTTTTTCTTGAGCAGTGAACTATGCTTGCACCATCATCACTACTCGTGCTCCGACCATGCATGCACCACTAGTAATCATGCCATCACGTTCTCCTGCAAAGCTTTCTCATCTTCATTTCATCATTAGCTTGAGATCCATGTGCTTCTTTGCTGGCCAATCATCCTTGTTCTGAAAGCATCTTGAGAAACTCCATCGACATCACAGCATCATTGCTACGATCATCACGTGCTCTGTGTAGCTCAAGCCGATAGTTTAGCCCCCATTTGACGTAACAAAGTGTATTACCATTCCTGTTTAGTCGAAACAGGGTGGTATCAATCTAATTCAGCCATTAAATCACAAAAATTCACGACCAAATTCTCTGCTAGAAAACATGCAGGAATAGAAATTCGAAATTATGTTTTCCCGCCAATTTTTGTGTTCTCGTGAAGAAGAAGAAGGTGCCCCGATCTAAATCGCGGGTGCCTTTAGAAATATTTGAATTTGTTGACAGCCCCATAAGCAAAATACTGGCTGCCTTTAGCAATTCCATTTAACTTGACTTCCCCTTATCTTTCGGCTGGGTGTCAATAACACTTGATCATTGTAAAATGACCATTTTGCCCTTTTTCTTGTTTTGCCCGTAACTTCTTCATATGAACTCCGAATGACTCCGTTATTTCGCCGTTGACTTCGCCTTGTCGTCCTCTACCCCCATGAAAAGTAGAAATCTTGTATTTGAACGAGTTACATTTGGTATTTGGTCCTTCCTCACTCTTAGCTAGCTTCTTTCATTGCACAACTAAGCTCGAATTCACTTCTTTTTGGATTATTCACCTACTAACACACAAATAAGAGAAAACACGCATAATACACAATAATCTGCAAGAAAACCATCAAATACTAGCATGGAATTAACACCAAATATATGTGAAATATGCACTTATCACTTCTTAGATCTTCAATAAACACCTGCACACAATCAACTTGAATCTCTTGTGATCAATCACTCACAGAATGGAGTCTGTAAACAATGGATTATCACAAGACGTTTTTAGATCCACAAACAGTCTAAATATCCCCGTCGAAACTTAGATCTAGTTTGAGTGAATCTTATATCAGAAGAGAAGATTCTCAAGCATAAACAAACTAGGTGCAATCAAATTTCAACCACCGTTAGTCAATCAAATCAATCGAAAACAAAAGATAAAACGCACTTATCTAGTTTCCCACCAACGGTACTAATAGAGCTTCTCAGTCCCAAAGAAGTCTTTAAACTGAGCGGCCGTAAGAGATTTCGCCTAATTAGGTTACTTTCCTCTCCGAATAGGCGGATCCACCAGTAACAACACAACTGAGGTAGTTTTGCTGGCTCTGAGGATTAGTTTTCTCGAAATGCAAACTTTGATATTTAAAGACAATGAAGTTTGGACACCAAGGAATTTCCAAAACCGAAAATATTTTCAAGATATGCAATATATTCCAAATTCGGTTTCCATAATTCCTGGAAATGCTTTGTCCAAACATTGACCGAAAATCTCTTGGAAAATCTCCAACTAGTAAATGCACATTACAAATTTTCATTTTCCAATTTTTTATATTAAAAACCTTAATTAAAAGATTCTCAACTTATTTTTCGATTTGGGATTTTTCCTTTATCTATTAAGGAATATCTTTGAACAATAAAAGATAAGCGTTAATGCACATGTTCAAAGTATGTCGACATCTTTCCTTTGTAAGTCCTCTTTCATACTTACAATCTTGAAACCGATTTGCCACACTTCCAACAAGTTTAGATTTGGTTCATCTGATTTCAAGAACTACGTGATTGATTAAGAACACTCAATCACCAAACATGGGTTTCACGGTTCTACCAAAAAAAAATTCGGTTCTACCTCCATGTGGGTACTTGATTTAGTCACACTAGATTTACAAAAATTCGGTTGACTAGGTACTAGGATCGGTTCCCACATATATATGGTATCTAACTTGTACTTGTTGCACATGTCCATAGGATCGGTTCCCCTTTGCCTAAAAACATGTTGCACATGTCCATAGGATCGGTTCCCCTTTCTACTAAAAGCTTGCTGCACCTCATACAAGGATCGATTACCCTTTGTGATAGGTTGCACCTCTTACTAGGATCGGTTCCCCTTTACCCAGAGTCGGTCATACCAATAACACTAAATCGATCATACCATCTCAGGTGATTACTTAAGATCGATTTCACTAATAAAAGTCATACTAGTACAAAAGTCAGGCTTTTGTGAATAGTTTTACCAAGAACATAAACAAGTCATGAGCGGTTATACTAATCACACATATTGGTAGTTCAAAATATATGCTATAATGCCTAGCGATTTCCCTTTCGATTCACAAAACAAGTCATGAGCTTTATGTTTAACTCTGTGGACGATCTCAAAGTGTTGGATTTCTTTAAAGTGGCACATAGGCAGGTGAAGGTGATTGATCCAGTTGAATGCTGGTGGACTCCTCCGGCTAGGGATGAACTGATGTTGTGCTGTGATGGAGCGGCTCGAGGTAATCCGGGGGTGGCTGGAGATGGCGTGGTGGCCAGAGACTTTGAAGCTAATGTGGTTGGCGCTATGAGTATTGGGTTGGGCATTACCACTAATTACTTAGCTGAAATTTTTGGAATTTTAATTGGGCTGGAATGGGCTGTGCAATGGGGACGTGCGAGAATTTGCCTTCGTTCAGATTCTAAGAGCACTGTAATGCCCTTTACTACTTCTTCCCTTCCGTGGTTCTTAAGGCAGCGATGGTCTGAGGTTTTTACAAATTTTAAGTCAATTCGTTTTGAGCATTCATTTAGAGAAGTTAACTTTGCGGCAGATTCAATGGCTAAGAGAGGTTGTGAGCTTCCTAATGAGGAAGGAAGACATTATACTGGTAGACCAATTTTTTTAAATTCTGTTGAATACCCGGATGTATCCTATTTCCGTTTTAAATAATTTTCAAGTCTTTGGGGTTTCTCTGGCCTCTTTTCTTGATACTTACTTTGTTTTGTAATTCTGGTTTTCTTAATATATCTTGGATTAACCAAAAAAAATTACAAAACAAGTTCATGAATTTACTTCCTTTAAACAAATGTAAAACATTGTTTCCTAGGATGAAATCTTCACCTTATACCCATACATAATCACAATAGCATTCAAACGATTATGTCAATGTCTTATATATAAATTTTAATGGTTAATCAATAAACCTCATATTTTATTCCTTAATACTACGTCTAACTAGAGTGTAATCATTCATGCTTCACAATTATGTTTTCAATATGCACGACTTGAAAGATACGTTAGGGAATGAAGCAGTTTAAGTCAAATATCACTAACCTCAAGTGGAAGGATGATGTTTTCGTTGTAGCTCCTTACTTCTTCACTTATTCAAGTCTTCGCAATACTTGTAATGTCTCATATCCTAATACTTTCAAGCTAACTTATACGAAGTTGACTATAGTACATAATCAAGCGACTCTTTAAATGAGTTTTGGCTCACTAAAATATGACAACCAAACTTGACATACCAAGGCTTGGTGGGTTCAACCGAGCTATTCTAACACATCCCTCTGTTATTTATTTTTTTAATCATATATTAAAGAATAAAAAGTCAGCACTTCAAAGACTCCACCATATGAAATTATTAAAGATGATTGTTTCAATAATGCACCATTGTATGGTTGGTCTTGAGAGAATTTATATTGAATTAGATAATACAAATAAAGATAAAACAAGAAGAAGAAGCAACCCAGATATGCACATGTTAATTACTAAGATTAGATACTCACCTTAAGCAACCAACATATGCACATGTCATTGGTTTGCTTGTACTATGAATTTTTTGGCTGATGCCCGAGTTTTGTGGTTGCAACACCCTCCCCTTTCAAAGTGTGGAAACACCGTCCTTAATACCCTTATTGGCTCTGAATCTACTGATGATGCTGCTTCGAGAGTTGAAGGTGTAACAACAATGGTTGAGTATCCTAATGCTGGCATCGTCTTTGGTTTTCCGTGATATTTTCCATGAGTTAATGAATTTGGTATCTATAGAAGCAGTGTCGGAAATTCCTAATACTGGATGAACATAGAGGGTATCTAATGCTGGTAGAGTAATTAAGTAATATTGGGTTGTGCGCCCGTTAATCAAAAATAAGAACTCCTCTTCATTCTTTTGCTAGTACTAGTTTTCCCTGCCATGGTCAGTGGACCATCACTCCCTTGCACCGCTAATACCCTTTTTTTAATATCTACAATTATCTTCAATGGGTAATTGAAATTATTTAGGGTTTCAGCAGAAAGCATAATTGGTTTGACTTTCTCCATATGATAAGTGGTCACTGTCTCATACGTGTCCATCCTCATAATTAAGGGTTTCATCCATGTATAAATAGTTGTATCATTTTCATTTCTTCCACCTCCGAGCTATATCACTTGGAAGGAGTGTTTATCATAATCACATCATACACCATATTTGACAACATGCATCATCCCATGACGGATCTTTTTTCAAGCATAGAGGTATCCAACTTGGTTGGTACTTTTTTTTTTTTTAAATCAGGGTGATTGATAATTGATCAAATTTTTTTGTTGCAGTATTAGAGCATTGCTCGGTTGAAGCCGGCAAGCATTGGTATGTCAAGATTGGTTGTCGTACTTTAGTATCAAAACTCAAAGTCGCTTGATTAGTTTACTCTACTCAACTTTGTTAGTTTGACTATGAAGTTTAGAAATGTTGAGACATACAAGTATTACTATGAAGACCTGAATATTATGAAGACGTATCAACATCAACGTAGACATCATCCTTCTACTTAAGGTTAGTAATACAAGACTTGACTTGTTTCTATTTCTATATACATTACTTTCAAGACGTTTAGATTGAAAACATAACATGCAATGATATATTTATGAAAATATAGTATTAAAGACTTAATAATATTATTGTGATCAAAGTGTCAAATAAGAATATACAAGTTGTTTCACAACTTATGTATACCAAAGTATGAAGTATAATGCTTATCTTTTAAACTTCGTATTTGTGACATAGACATGATGTTTGTAACTTGTTACTAGATTGTATAATAAACTTAGGATTGATTTCATGACTAGAAAACTATGTTTGATTACATGAGTTTAAGGAAGTAGACTTACGAACTTGTTTCGTAGTTGAAAAAAATCAATGGATTGGTGGTCCGGTTCCTATTGGGGATCTATGTTTATTGGGGATCTTTATCCTAACTGATCCCTACCAATTGGGGATCTCTAGTCATTTTGGAAGTTGGGTTTGCAAAATAGGAAAGTTCTAGATATCGACATTGTGAATAATTTGAATATGTGTATAAATCTTATCTTTTGATAATCGTCGTTCGACAAAGTTTCCGACTTATAGTGGTCAACTTATGTATACCAAAGTATGAAGTATAATGCTTATCTTTTAAAATTCGTATTTGTGACATAGACATGATGTTTGTAACTTGTTACTAGATTGTATAATAAACTTAGGATTGATTTCATGACTAGAAAACTATGTTTGATTACATGAGTTTAAGGAAGTAGACTTACGAACTTGTTTCGTAGTTGAAAAAAATCAATGGATTGGTGGTCCGGTTCCTATTGGGGATCTATAGCAGGACCGATCCCTATGCTTTGGCGATCTCTAGAATGACCGATCCTTATTGGGGATCTTTATCCTAACTGATCCCTACCAATTGGGGATCTCTAGCAGAACCGATCCCCATTGCAAAACTTATTTCTGAACTCACGTTTAGGGTTTGTGTTATTTTGGAAGTTGGGTTTGCAAAATAGGAAAGTTCTAGATATCGACATTGTGAATAATTTGAATATGTGTATAAATCTTATCTTTTGTTGTTCAAAGATATTCCTTGATACTCAAGGTGAGATCCTGAACTGAAATATTTGAGAATCTTTTTGTTAATATTTTCGAATATATTCGTTTTTTATTTCCAGCAAACAAAACATATCTCTGGAAGATATATTAGTTAAATATCTTGTATGCTAGATAATATTGAATTGTAATCCAAGAGGGGTTTCGGTAATGGCAGTTGGATATTGGTTAGAATTATAAAAAATGAAAAATAGGTGTTTATTTCATATCTTGAGAATATTTTCGGTTATGGAAATTCCTTGGTGTCCAAACTACGTTGGTCTATAAATAGTGAAGTTTGTTCTTCTTACAAACATATCCTGAGGTTGGATGACAACTTGTTTTTGTAGTCAATGTTCTAGTCGACTAATTGTAATACCATATTGGAGAGGAGAGTAACCTCTCATACGTACGTTAGTTTAAAGAATTCTATGAGATCAATAAGTGTTTGGATAGTACCGTTGGTGGGAAACTACAATTTGCATTGTTATTTTAGTTTTCTATCTTCGATTTGATTGACTAACGGTGGTTGAACCTTAAATGCACCTAGTTTGTTTATTCTGAGAATCTTCTTTTCTGATATAAGGTCACTCGAACTAGATCAAGGATCGACATAGATCAAATCTGTTTTTAGATCTGATGTCAGACTTGTGATCATGCATTCTTAATAGACTCCGTTCTGTGCATGACCGATCACAAAGGAATCGAGTTTGTTTCTGAAGGTTCAAAAGAAGACATGAAGATTTGAAGAAATGAAAATTTCTTACTCGTTTCGTATATTTATGATGTAACTTCGTGCACAGACTTAATCGGCTGAGATCTGACTGGATCTTATTTATACTTTGATAGATAATTGATTAACTAGCCATAGTGGATCGAAAATCTATCATTTGGTGGTACTCTTCGATATCCGAATAAGATAGTTTATGTGCCTAGATATGGTTATTCTTGATAATATAAATCTTGGTACCGAACAAAGGAGTTTATTAGATTACACGGAAAAGCCTTTGTTGAAATGAACATATAATCTCTGATTTACTTCTTGATATTAGAAGAGTGGTTACCCAAACATGTTAGTCCTTTACTGTTTTCGAAGACGATCCAAAGGAGTTGAGTGGTTCAAGTCTTCATAGCGGCTGAAGAACCTTAAAGTAATGGACACTATCTTAAGATTCGCGTGCGTTGGATAGATTGGTTGTAGGCGCAGGGATACTGAGGAAACTAGGTAACTAGAGGTAATTTACTTGGTCTCAACTATACGAAGTTGGCAGTAGTTTTTATATAATGGCTTAATTATGAGAGTGTTCAAAACTGGACTAGGTCCTGGGGTTTTTATGCATTTGGGATTCCTCATTAATGAAATCTTTATGTATCTTTACTTTTACTTTCCGCAATTATAATTATCGTTTTAGTTATAATTAAAAAAAGTAAATAAACTATACGTTAATTTAAACATTTGGTTTGATCCCTATAATTTAAGGTTCAGTTTCGGACTTATACTATATACCAAGTGTATACCTTGTTGTTGTCCTCTTCTTGACAATCTCTATCTATATTAGATCACACAAGGTATCAGACTTATAGATTGAAAACGAAAAGATTGTGGTGTATTTGGTACCCTCGTCAATTCACATGGAAAATTGAGCAATTTTCCTATTCTCCATATAATTCAAGAGCCAAGACTGCTAATTAAGGATGAACTTCTCCTTCTTATGTTGGCCCCATTCAGTCATCAATTAATGAAACACCAATAAGTATGCTCTTAAATAAGAATTTATTTAAGTATCTTTGTGGATCTTATATGGAATTTACATATATATCTTGATGACATAAAAATTTGATATCCATGTGGATGCACCAAGTGGAAAAAGGCGTACTAGAGAGACCATGGTAGTTAGTGATGATGATGACAATGACGTTGCTCCTCCCGCTTCTGGTTTTTATCCGAGTCTTGCCGATGCAGATCTTGGCATCACCAGTTCGCCGCATACGAGTATCCCACATGATATCTCTATCTCGTGATAATTAACATGTCGGTGGATTCCTCGTACCTAAGTGTTATGATGCTTTATATATGAAATCATGAAAGAAGTATGGCCACCTCGCTACCACGTAGGTACGAAATAACTTCTCACCTACTCTTGTAACTACTATTGCTGATAATTGAAGAGATGGAGAATAAAAACTTATGTGATGTAACCAACAAAAAGTTACATAAGTGAGATAACATGATATCTAACTATGAAGCCCTCAGGTTCAACGTAGGTTTGATTCGTCATCGTCGGTTATAAAAGTTAATAGAGCATTCACCGCCGCTAACCTTATCCCATTTACAAACGCCATTATGGAGGAAGAGAAGACACTGTCTAGAGAGTCGGTGGGGTTGAGAAAATGATCCAGGATTTGAATGTCAGGACTAAAGATTCCAGAAAATGATTGAGATTATGTACATAAAGAATTACCTAATTATTGGAAGGCTTGCTCTCGGATGAGAGTTTGTTGTTTCTACTATTTATGTTATTTGTTTGAATAAACATGTAACTCAGCGAAATGAATGATTAAAGTGTTGACAAAAAAAAACTTTTAGATTAATGAAATTTGATTCAAATTTTGGGTAGACAATGAAATGTTTTGCATAAAATTTCTTTTTGGATGAATGAAAATTACATTGTCATATTAAAAGGAAACATTGGCTCTCAAGTATGGTATACTTTGAGCTATTTGCGATTGATTATTGTCCCTTGCATACCTCCATTAACAACAATTTGTTTGTAGTACGCATTAGCCACTGCTTTAGAGACCAATAAGGACCTTCCTGTTTAGGGGAGAATTTTGGAGCAGACATGACTTGCTGATTGTGTTTATATGTCTTTAGCACCAGGTCCCTTACTTGAAAGACCCCGGGCTTTACCGTCTTTCCATATGCTCTAGAGACCCTTTGTCAATAAGCCTCCACATATTTTTTCTAAATTAGTTATTCTAGATTCAAGAACATCCAATTCACATATATTGGAATTAGACACATCAACTTAATCCCATTGCGATTCACTTGCTGTCGCGATCTTGACTGATGGAATTTTAATCTTGACTGGAAGAATGACGTCAGCACAATAGACAAGGGAAAAGGGTGAAGTCTCAGTAGAAATAAAAGAGAAGACGAAAAAAAGAAAGGGAACGAGATGAGATGCCCATAGTGAAACCAATAACATTAGAAAATGGTATGCATTGGAGCTTGTTTAGTGAAACCAGTCACATTATCTGAAATGTGCACTCCGGTTAATATGAGGTGGACAAAGTCGCAACCCTAAAAGTTTTAAGGGGGACCAATACATAATAAATATAAGACATTAACAAGGGGTTAGTCAACTGAGATTAGTAGAGATATCGAGAGACTTTTTATGCAAGAGATTTTGGGTGTCTCTCCATGAGTTTATAGGTCTTGGGAGATTCTTTGAATTATTTTTAAGGAATTATGGAGATTCATAGAGACAACAAAACATATATGGATTTCACGTTACACACCTGAAACAAGCAAAGTATTTATTTTTTAGAAAATGAAAATAAGAATAGTGCAATAAAAATGTATTAGTCCATGCATGGCTAATGGATATCTTAACATAAAAGATTTGAATTTCTGGTAACCTTATTGGGTTTTGAAAGAAAGCATTTTTTTTTTCATTTTTTTAAGGGATTAATTGTAGCTTATTATGGTTATTGTTTTAAACTTTTTGATATTCAATCCTTAAAGGAAAAAAGAAAGAAAGAAAAAAGTCTCTCAAAATATCACTTATTTTGGCCAGACTTTTTTTTTTAGCCTTTTATGGTATGTTTTGTAATGAAAGTCTCTAGATTTCTCTCAAAACCATAAGTCATTGATTTCAAATTTCAAATCGAATAACATAGAATTTTGAAGAGTTTTAGAAAGTCACGATCTAGTAACATAGGTTGCTTGAGATTTTGAAAAACTTATTTGTATTAACTAACAAGAGATTTCAAAATTCTCTAAACTTCTTTCAGTATCTCCACAAATCTCAATTGACTAACCCGCTGTAAGGTCAAACAAGTACTCCCTCCGTCCCATTAAAAATTTACCTATTTATTTTTAGATTTTGTCCCATTAATAGTTCATTTTAAATCATTTGATACTCATGTTAATATTCATTAGGTAGATGTTTTAAAATGCTTTTCAATGATATAAAATTTACGAACATCCGTGGTATAGTTTGAGAAATAAATCATTTCTAAATTGTACTATTTGGTCAATTAATAGTGGGACGGAGGGAGTATTTTCGAAATTCAAGATGCCACACTAATCCTTATACGGCTCCGTATACACTTGACCAAGATATGGATGAGATATAACTTTTTCCTTCTAATATTTTATTCAAGGGATTGATTCTCTTTACCTAAGATTTTGATTTTAGGAACATGTGTAAGGAACGTTAACTCTTCTTTTAGTTTTTCATTTTGAGGTTTGGTGGTTGTTTTCTTTATCCAGTTGAAGATCCCTTCAAGGGAAGACCATGTCTCTTTACAATGGAAAATCAAATACAAGAACAAGAACAACAACATCAACTTTAACTAAGGAAACAAAGACAAAATCAACAACAAGACCAAGATCATCAACTACCCCAATTGTTTCCAAGACTCCCAAGTCGACTCGGACCGATTCGTCCCGACTCAGATCACCTAAGACCGATTCAGAAGACTATGGTTACTTTATAGACACTGTTACTTTTATTTTTGTAGAGATTGGTACTTTGAAATCATGTATTCATATTGCCACTGCTACTTTGGTTACTATCTATGATATTATTATTGTTACTTGGTTTGTACTACCCTGATTGCATTACGCAATCTAAATTTAGAAATCCTAGGACATGTTATCTACATGTGCTAAGAAACATTGGATTGGATCTGTTCCAGTCACATCCTTGTACCTTGACACATATTGGTCTTGTCTTCAGAACCAGTTTGGCCCGAGATGTTTCTTCCAACACTCCTTTGCGAGAGAGAAGATCCTATGAAGGTGTTCTTAGACTCGAAGGGATATAATTGTTACTCAAGAAATGGTGGAGTTATTACAACCTATATGAATGTGTTAATATCTTGAAAAATCATCGCAAGGTTTTCGATTCCTTAAATCAGTAATATCAGTATATTTACTAAGGTTATCATCTTTTTCGGAAGAAAAAAGAGAGTAGATTATTGAGTTTGGTTATTTGATTATGATACCGCAAGAAACAGTAACCAATTATTTGATTACGATACCGCAAGAACACTAACCAAATGTGGTTATTATCCCCATTCTGTAAGGATTTACCTTACAAATTAGCTAAACAACAAGGGTTAGGAGGGAAGAGAAGAATTCAGAGAAGAAAACTCAGATTTACTTTTTCATATTCAGCTCAAACCACAAGTTCAGGATAAGTACCTCTCCTCCCCCACTTGTGTGAGCAGCACATGACCACAACGGTCCGTACAATTCCAAACATAAATGGGCGCCACTAACTACAAGTCAGCCCATTACAAGGGGCAGCCCAAGAGTTTAGCCCTTAACATACTTCCTACTAATAAAAGCAACTAAGATAATTTGAACTAAATTAGCTAGGGTCCTGACAATACCCTCTACTCTTACAAATCCTTGACCTCAAGGATTAGCTTTGGAAATTGGTTTGCCATGAACTCCTTGTCCTCCCAGGTAGTATCTTGATTGTCCAAGTTCTCCCACTGCACCAGCACTTGAGGAATAATGTGTTTACCTTTATTCACTTGCCTACAGTCTAGAACTTGCAGAGGAGATACCTTCATTTCCTGGTCCTTGTTCAATCTGGGCAATGTAGTTTGAGGAAGTTTCCCTGCTCCTACCTTGGCCTTCAGCTGAGAGACATGAAATGTTGGGTGAATTTTGGACTCAGGTGGGAGTTTCAGCTTATAAGCCACCTTTCCAATCTTTTCCAATATATTATAAGGCCCAAAGAACTTAGCATCCAACTTCAAATTCTTCCTTAGCTGTACTGAGGTCTGCCTATAAGGTTGTAGCCTCAAATACACCCAATCACCTTCCTTGAACTCTCTCTCCAATCTCTTCTTGTCATCCTGTTGCTTAATTCTGTGTTGAGCCTCTTGAAGCACCCCTTTTAGCATCTGTCCCATAGCTTGTCTCTGTTGCACATAGTCATCTGCACTTAAACTGATTCCAGCAAGGGTTGAGCAAATACCAAATTGTGGAGGGGCATAACCATACAAAGCTTCAAATGGAGTGAGTTTCAAACTGGTATGATAACTGGTGTTATACCACCACTCTGCCAAGGATAACCATGATACCCACTTGCTAGGTTTATAACTGGTCATACATCTTAAGTAAGACTCAAGGCAGGCATTAACTCTCTCAGTCTGTCCATCTGTTTGGGGGTGGTATGAGGTGCTCAAGTGTAGAGAGGTGCCCATTCTTGTCAGTAAACACTGCCAGAAATTGCTTAAAAAGATACTGTCTCTATCTGACACTATTGTTTTTGGAATCCCATGTAGTTTAATGACTGAGTCAAGCATTACCTTTGCCACTGATACTGCTGTGTAAGGATGACTCAGTGCCAAGAAATGGCTGTACTTGGTGTATCTGTCCACCACCACTAAGATCACCTCTCTTCCTTCAGATTTTGGTAGGCCAGAGATAAAATCCATGCTGATATCTGCCCATGCTTGCTCTGGGATTGGCAGTGGTTGCAAGAGTCCTGCTGGAAGGGTAGTGAATCCCTTGTGTTGTTGGCATATGTCACACTCTTGCACCATCTGGGTTATATCTTTCTTCATTCCCTTCCAATAAAAATAAGACTTAGCCTTCTGATAACTGGCCCTGGCACCTGAGTGTCCCCCTATGGAGGATGAATGTATTGCTGCTGTAATCTTGTTCCTCAGTTCTCCTGAGTTGCCAATGTAAATCCTCCCTTTGTATCTAATAATTCCTTGCTCCAGTGAATACTCTCCAGCTTGGTGACCCTCCATTATAAGTTTTGGCTGCAACTCATTAGCTAGAGAGTCTTCAAGGTAACTCTCCTGTACTTCCTTCATCCAAACTGGTTTTACTTGAAAAATGGAATTACAAGCTGCATCTTCTGGAATCTGTACCCTTGACAATGCATCATCTACCTTGTTGTCACAGCCCTTCTTATATTTTAATTCATAGTTATAGCCCAATAATTTAGCTAGCCACTTTTGCTGCAGAAGTGAATTAACTCTTTGCTCCAGAAAATATTTTATGCTTTGATGGTCAGTGTAGATGGTGAATTTGTTTCCCATCAAATAGTGCTTCCATTTCCCCACTTCCATGACTATAGCCATCATCTCCTTCTCGTAAGTAGACATGGCTAAAAACCTAGCACCCATTCCCTTGCTAAAGAAAGCAATTGGTCTTTTCTCTTGCATCAGTACATCTCCCACTCCCAAGTCACTAGCATCTGTGGCTATGTCAAAAGGCTTATTGAAATCAGGAAGGATCAGAACTGGAGTGCATGTCATAGCCTCTTTGAGTAGCTCAAATGCACTGGTGGCTTCAGAGCTCCATTGGAACTTGTTCTTCTTTAACAATCCAGTTAATGGCCTGGCTATCAATCCATAATTCTGCACAAATTTTCTGTAATATCCAGTCAATCCCAAGAATCCCCTCAGCTCCTTAAGGGTCTTTGGAATGGTCCAATTCTTCATACACTCCACCTTAGTAGGATCAAAAGAAACTCCTTCTCCACTGATAATGTGCCCCAAGTATTCTAAGGACTTTTGACCAAAGGAGCATTTGCTCATTTTAGCAAACAAGCTGTGCTTCTTAAGTAATTCCATAGTCAGCTCCAGATGCTTGGCATGAGTCTCCATGTTAGGGCTGTAGATTAAGATATCATCAAAGAAGACCAAAATGAACTTCCTCAAATAAGGTCAAAAGACATCATTCATTAAGGCCTGGAAGCTTGCTGGTGCATTGGTTAATCCAAAAGGCATGACCAAAAATTCATAATGCCCTTGATGGGTCTTAAAAGTTGTTTTGTGAGTGTCTTGAGGAGAAACCCTGATCTGGTGATAGCCAGCTCTCAGATCAATCTTGGAGAAAATATGTGACCCCCGTAACTCATCTAGCAGCTCATCAATCACTGGAATTGGATATTTATTCTTGATGGTGAGATCATTTAGCTTCCTGTAATCAACACAGAACCTCCAACTTCCATCTTTCTTTATGACTAGCAGTATGGGAGATGAAAAATGACTGTGGCTGGGCATTATAACACCTGATTTGAGCATTTCTTGTACTAGCTGTTCCACCACCTCTTTGTGCACATAAGGAATTCTATATGGCCTCTGATTGGGGGGGGGGGGGGTAGAAATTGGTTTTAAGGGTATGTGGTGATCATGCATTCTTTTAGGAGGAAGGCTCTTTGGTTCACTGAAAACTGAATTGTAAGTATTTAGAACAGGTTGTAATAATTCTGGAGTATCAGTGGGTATCTCTCCAGCTGTGATAGAAAATAGATGTCCCATTACCCCATGCTGACTCTTCTTGAGGTATTTTTGGCATGCCTTTTCTGTCATCATTGTCACCTTTGGAGCTTCAGAACTTCCCTTAAGGACAATCTCTTCAGGTCCTCTATTGAAGGTTACAGTTAGCTGTTTGAAATCAAATTTGACTGGGCTAATACCCTTCATCCAATCTACTCCCAACACCATGTCACATCCCCCCAATGCCAAAACTCTGGCTTCACATTCAAACTTATGCCCTTGCATACTCCATGAAAACTTAGGGCATTTGGCTTCACTAATGAGTTTGTTTCCATCAACTACAGCTACATGGAAAGCTGATGTGGGTTCTATGAAGGCACCACTGTATTTAGCTCTTTCAGGGTCTACAAAGGTGTGTGTACTACCACTATCCACCAATATGGTAATGGGTTTGTTATTTCTAGATACACCTTGGATTCTAATAGTGTTTTGAGGTTTAATACCTGACAGAGCATGTAAAGATATCTCCACTTCTTCCTCACTTTCTTGTATGACTGGAGAGCTGACTGGAGAAGCTTCTTCTGAAGTACCCTGATCTTCATCTTCTCCTACTAGCATATACAGCTGTTGTCTGACACATTTGTGCCCTGTAGTGTAGACTTCATCGCAATTGTAACAAAGTCCCTTGTCTCGCCTGGACTTCATTTCAGCATAAGTAAGTTTCCTAATGGGTGGTAGACTTGAGCTGGCCATACTCCTTGCAGAGGGAGAAGTTAGTTTTGGCGATGTCACAAAGCTCCTGCTGCTACTTCTACTTGGAATAGAGATGGGAGGAGGCCTAGCAGCTGCTTTTGCCTTCCTGATAGTCTTCTCAAGAATAGCTTCCTGCATCCTAGCTAGGTACATAGCTTGCTTAAGGCTAGTTGGAGAGAACATTTGGACTGCAAGCCTCAACTCTTCCTTCAACCCACTCACAAAACTCGAAGTGAAGTAGTCTTCCGTCAGATGTTTGTTCTTGGCCAGCATAAGAGCCTTTAACTCTTCAAATAACTCTTGATACTCTAACACAACACCCTCTTGACTTAGCTTATTGAACTCTCCAACGATGTCATCGTGACCTAACTCTTGAAATCGAAAATTAATATCAACAGCAAATTCCTCCCATAATATGATGTCCTTCCCTTCCTGGTAATCTTGGAACCATACATCCGCTCTTCCATCCAAATATAGTGAGGCTAACATGAATTTTTGTTCCTCATCCATAAGATGTAGCTGGAAAATTTTCTTACACTTACGAATCCAAGATCTAGGATTATGTCCATCAAACCTAGGAAATTCAATTTTAGGCTTGTGCTGATTATTAAGCTGAGAAAAAACTTGTCGATTACCTTGAGATTCGCTGTTCTCTCCGTGGTTGTTTCGAGAGTTAGCATCTTTAGGCGTTTCCAGTACTCCGTCACCCGTTTTGAGCTTGCTAACGATCCGATCTTCCATAGATCTCATCTCAGTTAATGAAGCAGAAATACTACCTTGGGCTTCATCAAATTTCTTCACAATCTCTTCATGGCTCTTCATCAGAGTGTTAAATTTCTTATGAAGATCATCAAAGTCTTTCTGGATAACCATGGTTCACAGGCAACACAGATCGACAGCTCTGATACCAATTGTAAGGATTTACCTTACAAATTAGCTAAACAACAAGGGTTAGGAGGGAAGAGAAGAATTCAGAGAAGAAAACTCAGATTTACTTTTTCATATTCAGCTCAAACCACAAGTTCAGGATAAGTACCTCTCCTCCCCCACTTGTGTGAGCAAAAGACAGACCACAACGGTCCGTACAATTCAAAACATAAATGGGCGCCACTAACTACAAGTCAGCCCATTACAAGGGGCAGCCCAAGAGTTTAGCCCTTAACATACTTCCTACTAATAAAAGCAACTAAGATAATTTGAACTAAATTAGCTAGGGTCCTGACACATTCGAATTGCCAAAAAAAAAAAAAAATCACCACGGAAGTAAATCGCTGTTTCATCATAACTTTCACGATTCGACTCACCGATTCAACTTACCTTAGCACGATCGATTTTCCGGTTATGAAGGGCCCCATGCTATAGAGTTAGTTACTTTCACAGGAGAGATAAGGAAAAGAAAATGGCAACAGCAAGAGAAAGAGAAAGAGATCGAGAGCTTCTGATTCCAGTTTCAGGAGTAGCATTACAAGATGATGATGACGGTAGTGGTGGATCAAAATCATCATCTCCTGTTTCTTTATCTCACCATCATTCAGGAAGAGAGGTTTTCATTCTTCCCTTTTTTTTTCTCCAATACATCATATCTTAGGGTTTCTTAAGACTTATCAGAAAGAAGAAAAAAATCCATGTTATAGTGATTCATTGTTACTTCCACCAACCGATTCAACCCATTAAATTGGAACCTTGAAATTATAATTGGCCTGACCGTATGCATGCATAACTTTCTCGGATCTTCTTATATGCATTCGTTAGAGTATTTTATGTTAGCTGATTTTATCTCACTAGAAAGTTCTTTGGGCCCTGGATGCGTGTAGAGTGGTAAGGTTATTGGTGTTGATACCAATGTTGAGTTCGAAACTGGGTGTTTATAGCACGATAGAGTCGAATTGAGACATTTTCATAGATGTTGTGTTATGCCTAAACTGAATTAATTCATTGGCCAGCTGGGTTACTCCCAGTTGGTTCAAAGTTGGGAAAATGTTAATTTTGTATTGCTACCTTGATATTTATGAGGAGCCGGGTAGTTAATTTCTGAATAGATACCGTTTCATTCTTTTAGGCATTTTCTAAAGTTATCAGGAGCTGGGCATCAAAAAAGTTCATGGCAGGATGGTAAGTTTTTTTGACGTTTCGACAGTCAATTATTTGTTTCTCTCAATTAAAATTAACACTCTTCTACTTTAGGACAGTTTTGAATATGAAGATTATCACCTCAAATAAACTGTCTGTAACTCTTAATAATTAAACGAAAGTTCTTGGTAACATTATAATCTTTTTACAGTGTCTTATAACTTGATGTTTTCCTACATTCCAGTGTTATTCTTCTGCCAATAGCCATCACAGTCTACATAACATGGGGGGTCATCCGTTTTATTGACGGTTTTTTTTCACCAGTTTATGCGCATTTAGGGATCAATATATTCGGTAAGTATCTCTTGTTCCAATTCTCTAAAATGTGGGGAAAAAAACCCTTTGAAGCTATACTTTCGTCTGAACCATCTGCATCTATCTCTTACTAATTTTCCATTTATATTAGGCCTTGGATTCGTCACATCTATCACATTCATCTTCTTAGTTGGTGTGTTCATGTCGTCATGGTGGGGAGCTTCTGTTCTTGGTCTTGGGGAATTGTTTATCAAGAAGATGCCTCTAGTGAGCTATATTTACTCTGCATCAAAGCAAATAAGCGCTGCAATATCACCAGGTGAATACCTTCAAACCTTTTCTTGCGTAAACTCATATAATTCATACTAAACTATTATTATTCACCAGTCTCACGGTTGCATAATTCTTCATGCAGAGCAAAATTCACAGGCATTTAAGGAAGTAGCTATCATACAGCATCCACGTGTTGGAGAGTACGCATTTGGATTCATAACATCGTCTGTGATTCTCCGGAGAAGTGTAGGAGAAGAGGAGCTCTGTTGTGTCTACGTACCCTCCAACCATCTCTACGTCGGTGACATTTTCCTCATCAGCTCTAAGGATATTATGAGACCAAACTTATCTGTTCGAGAAGGGATAGGTGAGTTCTAGCTAATTTGTACCAAATTTACAATTCTCTTACTCCAACATGCTCATTTGATTCTGGATTTCCTCTTTGTTGCAGAAATTGTAATTTCCTTGGGAATGTCTATACCTCCAATATTAACAGCAGTGGATGCGCAAGCTGCTGTTCCGGCCACAAGAGTTGTTGGCAGAAGCCCAAAATTTGCTATTCCACCGGTATAAAACTATCTAGATGAGTTGAGGACGGTTTTTATCTGTCAATGACTCAATTGATTCGAAGTCATAGTGGGATGTGAAGTAACTCGGAGCCAAACACTGGGAGAGAGCGATTAGATGAAATGCACTCGAAGATGCAAAATTTATAACGATCACCCATGTGTTGCTCGGCTTCTTATCCTTGTTCTGATAGTGAAGAGTGTGCTCCACTCAATTTTTTTTTATGATCGGAATGCTACACTCAAATAAGTAGATGTTGTTTTGTTCATCATGTTAAGAAAAGTGTGATTATTGCGGGTGTCATTCTAATACAGTGGTAAAGTCGCTAGGTGATAATACCAATGACCTAAATTTGAAACTCGCTCACACTGCGATGAGCTCCGTAAAATTGTACTCTTGCCGCTCACACGGGACATGTGACTACCAGCTAACACGTACTTAGAACTTTGAGCAAAAACTAAGCTGTATAAGCAATAAGACCACACCACGTACTCACGGAACATAAGTTAATCGCAACCATCCAATCTCTTGACAAGATTATATCTACCGACCAACACCGCAGATTTTGTCCTAAAAAAACCTAGGGGCGTGGAAAGTGCCAGTAACAATGTCCCACAGAAACGAAGCACTAAAAATAGAATACTATTATTTTCTTATTCCCTAATCCACCTCAAAATATTAATCATTTAAAATAAAATGTTTTGAGGAATATAATTTTGCAGATTCCAAGAGAATTCACGAAATAACTTATTGAGCTGAGAAAAAATATCAATTTATCCGGTTTGAAGCAAACATTCATCATCATCCACAGAACAAGATAGAGATATTCTCCTAATTTCAGGTATACAATACACGATTCCCGTATCTACTTTCTATCTGTCTCTAAGATTTAATCTAATCTAGACTTTTCCCCCAAGAAATTTGAGTTGTTGCTGTTCTTGAAGGTGGTTTTTGCATACAGAAATTTGAGCTAACAATTTATATTGATTTTGAGAAGCTCACTTGTTTTTGATTGTTTGATACAAGATTTATATGTCAATCAAGTTTTGGTGTTTTTAATTGTAACTTAGTAATTTATTCGTTTTTGTGTTAAAATTTGCAGATTCTAATAATGGCTTCTTCAACTCTTATTTGTGAAACCCAACCATGGAAAGCTTTAAAGGTACAATGATCATATTTAATGATATTTGAATTTGATGAGATGGGTATTTCAAGTTTGGTTTAACTTATGAATATGTTCATTTATCTGTTATTTTTCGTATAGGCTCATGTTGAAGATATTAAAAAGACTCATTTACGTGATTTGATGGGTGACTCGGAACGCTGCAAGCCCATGATGCTGTATGACATTCCTTAATTACCATTGTTATTCTTTTACTCTTGTTAATTGGTGATTCTGATGATTGTTTGGTTTAACACTGAGGTTGATGGTTGGGTGTTGTAGTGAGTTTGATGGGTTGTTTTTGGATTACTCGAGGCAATGTGGTAATCAGGACACCATGGCAAAACTGTTGGAGCTGGCTGAGGTGGGTGTTGCTGATACTCTTACTGATTCTTTTTTCTTTTTGAGGAGACATATTGATAGTTTTCAGTAGTTTTGATGGCACTCCTCTATGTTTACACTGTAGGCAGCACATCTCAAAGAAAAAATTGGCAAAATGTATAGCGGAGAACATGTAAGTTGACATCCATACTAGCTATTCAAATCCAGTTGAGAATATTGAAGTTTAGTTAGATTATTGGCAACCTCAAGCTTGTAATGCTATTTCAGTTCTGATTTTTGGATGGTGCCAACAGATAAACAGCACCGAGTATAGATCTGTTCTCCACGTGGCTCTACGTGCTCCAAGAGATGCTGTTATTTCCAGTGATGGTGTAAATGTAGTTCCAGAGGTTTGGAAGGTTTTGGACAAGATCAACGAATTTAGTGAAAAAATTCGCAGTGGCTCTTGGGTAATACTAACTTATATTTGTATTGGTACGACTTGATTTTACTCTTACAGTTATAGATATTGATAGGAAAGTTTGACAGATTGGAGCCACGGGGAAGGCATTGAAAGATGTTGTAGCTGTTGGTATTGGAGGCAGCTTTTTAGGTCCCCTCTTTGTACACACTGCACTTCAGACAGGTTTGTTTATGATGTGCACTCTTATCTATTGAAGTTGTGTTATATCTTGTTCTGTAACTTGTTGGTAATCAATTTGTTTTTCCTAAATCGTACATTTGTAGATTCGGAGGCTGTGGCTTGTGCAAAAGGACGCCAGTTGCGTTTGTAAGTAGTCAATCCTGTGTGTTTTCATTTTCACGAACATCGTGTTTAGGGGATTCAACTTTGTGGCGTTGCTTTCTGATTAACCAGAAGACTTATCAATTTTCTGTGTTCCTGATTTTATCAACTTTTGTGCAGTCTTGCAAATGTGGATCCAGTTGATGTTGCAAAGAGTATCTCAGGGTTGAACCCTGAGACCACCTTGGGTTAGCATCAATCTTTTTAGCTATATGATACCTTTTTTTTGTGGCAACATGTCCTCTCTTCTTACCGTCTCGGTTCTTATCCTATGTGTTGCTGTTTCTTGTGGTAAATTTCAGTTGTGGTGGTCTCAAAGACATTTACAACAGCTGAGACCATGTTGAATGCTCGTACACTGAGGGAGTGGATTTCAGCTGCTCTTGGGTTAGTGCTGCAATAATATAACTCACTAGTGGGGGAGATGCAGTCTTAGACTAATATGTAAATGTTTTGCTTGCACCTTGTCACTAGATATTAAACAGTTATGTCTAAATATTTTCAGGCCTCAGGCTGTTGCAAAGCATATGGTGGCAGTCAGCACCAATCTTGCGGTATGTCCACATTGATCTCGGTCCTTCTTTTTGACATACTGTTTCTTGCAATTTTGCAATTTTCTGTGTTTATTCTCCTTACTAGTGTTTTTCAACTTTACTGTTTGATGTATTGTTCTTTGTCTTTCTCAAATATATACTTTTCTAGGGCCAATCAGTGTTTTGGTCTCTCTTAGTCGTGCTACTTTCTTATACCTATAATCTGGATCCTTCAGGAGAGTTCAGTTTTGCAGAGTTGTTCCAACTGTGATCAGCTTATTATGTACACCTGCAAAAGTGAAAACTATGCCTTTTAATTATCTGACCTAGTAATGTTTGTCTACCTCAGATTTTTAATTAATGACTCTCATCTCATATCCTCTTCAGTTTATTCTTTGTATTTACTGATGAGAAACGTAGCTTTCAGTCTTTGATAATGCTTTATTTGGTGTTCTCTATATTCTTACTGTGCTCATTATATTTCTTTCTGATGCAGCTTGTTGAGCAGTTCGGTATTGACCCTAATAATGCTTTTGCTTTCTGGGATTGGGTTGGAGGCCGATATAGTGGTAACCTCATACATTACATCTTCTAAATACCATGGTTTACTTGCTATTAGAATTATTTGCTCATCTGTCTAGGGAGTTTTGCTAAAACACAGGAATCTTAATAGTTTTTTATTTATTTATTGCAGTTTGTAGTGCTGTTGGAGTATTACCTCTGTCTCTCCAATACGGATTCCCTCTTGTTGAAAAGTATGATTCCCCTATCTTTAAATTATCCTGTGTTGGTTTTGCCATTTGTTGGGGTACAAGCTCGAATTCAATTGCAGCAGGCTCCTTTGAAAGTTTTTTCTTCTACGTGAAATGGATTTTTTTGACATGACTCCTGGTCCATCCTTTTCATTTCTTTAATAAGACTAAATCGCACTGTTCTAGCTCTACAGGATCAGGCATAGTTTTGGACTTCTTGTTACTTTTGTCTCAAACTTTTAGTTATTCCCGAAACAATTAGTACAAGGATAGAACTATCTCCAATTAAAGTATCAAACTAATGTTTCTTGTGGATTTGTGGCTTCTTCTTGAAGGTTTTTAAAAGGAGCTTCCAGCATCGATAAGCATTTCAATTCAGCACCTTTTGAGAAAAACATACCTGTAAGTGTGCCCAAGTAGTCTTTATTAATGTTATTTTTATTTGTATTTGGATGGCAAATCAATGTACCATTCATATAGAACAGCAAAAAAGGTACTTACAGTTATTTTTATGTTACTTATGCTTGATTCTGGAACAGGTACTTTTAGGTTTATTGAGTGTTTGGAATGTCTCGTTTCTTGGATACCCTGCAAGAGTAAGTAGATCTTTTTTATACTAGTTTAACTAACCCGTTATTCTTCTTTGTTTGATACTTATAACTTCTCCATGTTCCTCCAGGCCATCTTGCCTTACTGTCAAGCACTAGAGAAGTTCGCTCCCCATATCCAACAGGCATGTGTTAACAGTGTTATGGGCTATTAACATTACTCTTTAGAGGGTTTCTCTCCAGGTACTAAATGTGATGGCATGACTGCTCTTGCAGGTTAGCATGGAGAGCAATGGGAAGGGTGTATCGATTGATGGTGTTCCTCTTCCTTTCGAGGCAGGCGAAATTGATTTTGGTGAGCCAGGTACAAACGGCCAGCACAGCTTTTACCAGCTAATTCATCAGGTAAAATTGGATGTTTTCTATCCACAGTTCTCTAAATGCTACCTCTGAATTCTTGTGCTTGCTTGAGTTTATTCTCAAAGCCAAACTAGAGTTGTATCTTAGATCAAGTTTTCTTGAAACTTTCAGGGCCGCGTGATTCCTTGTGATTTTATTGGTGTTGTCAAGAGTCAGCAACCTGTGTACCTGAAAGGTACTACCCTAACAACAGTTCTCTTAAGAGTAAATGTTTTATCAAAAGGCTTATCTTTCAGAGTGTAAAAGTGATACTCTTAGATATATATTATGGGTCATAATTATTTACTTAGTTGAGTTGGTTTGCTTTGCAGGGGAAGTGGTGAGCAACCATGATGAATTGATGTCTAACTTCTTTGCGCAGCCAGATGCTCTTGCTTATGGGAAGGTAAGTTATTGCCTCAGACATGTATTCTTTATTTGTTTAGATTTTTTGTTTAGAATTTCTCTGCGGTATCTTACTGTATATGATACAACATATATTTTATGCCAAATTTTAGCCGTGTTTTGTGTTCTAAGTGCCTGGAAATTTGACACAAGTTGCTTCTACTGTAGACTGCCGAACAATTGCTTGGAGAAAAGGTCCCTCAGCATCTTGTTCCTCACAAGGTGATACTTTCAATCGATAGCATTCTGAATTCTTTCATTTGCGTTTCAAAACTAAACAAGCTCTACTTTTCATAACACATCATTCTTTTTTCGTTATGCAGACCTTCTCTGGCAATCGTCCATCACTCAGCCTTCTACTTCCTTCTCTGAACGCGTACAATGTTGGACAGGTTTGTCACCACTTGAGATTTAGGGCTATCTAATTTTTATTTTTTTGCATTTTTTCCTTTCGGTATAATCTCTTAAATTGTAAGAAATTCGAAGTTATGTAATATAGTAGCTCAGCTTCTTATTTTTGTGTTACTTTTTTGTGTTACTATCAGTTGGGCTATCTGTGTGTTGTAATATTTGCTTTCATCTGCATGTGTAACATAGCTTCTTATATGTGTTACTTTCAGTTGTTGGCTATCTATGAGCACAGAGTTGCAGTGGAAGGTTTCGTATGGGGGATTAATTCTTTTGATCAATGGGGAGTCGAATTAGGAAAGGTATGATGCTTCAACTCATGCTGAGATGCTTTCTGTTTCTCTGCTTCTTTTTTCAATTAATAAAATTAAGTTTGTTTATCTATGTACTGCAGTCACTTGCTTCCCAAGTTAGGAAACAACTTAACAAGGCACGCACAAATGGAGAACCAGTCGAGGGGTTCAATTACAGTACCACAACTTTGCTAACAAAATATCTTGAGGTAAGGAAGGATTAGTGCGCAGTGCTTGTTATTATGGACTTGCACTAGGATGTTTCTATTGGGCAAAATGTTTCTTCCATTTTGACTAAAAATCATTTATGCTCCATAATTTGCAGGGAAATTCAGATGTTCCTTCGGAGCCAGTCACTCTGCTACCAAAAATATAGAGACAGTTTAAAGACAGAATTCCCAAAGATGGGATGATATATAGAATATATGCTGAGGTTCGCCACATATGCTCCAGTTTATGAGAAATCTTGAAACTTTCTTCATGCGTCTCATTGATACAATTAGGGGCTTTAATTGTATCAGAATCCCCAAAAAATAATAATTTACATAGAGTTTTGGAACTCATTTTCCAGTTGGTTTTTTCCCCAAACATGAGTCCAGAATTATAATGTTAATAGAATGTTGAAGTTTCCAAGTGAAACTTTTCCTTTGTTAATCAGAATTTTTTCAGATGTGCATGTTTTGGTTGCTTTTTTCCGGCTGAGAAAGAAAAGCAAAGATGGGATGATATATAGAATATATGCTTTTCTCCAGTTTTGTCTAATCAGAATTTTTTCAGATGTTTTGGAACTCATTTTCCAGTTGGTTTTTTCCCCAAACATGAGTCCAGAATTATAATGTTAATAGAATGTTGAAGTTTCCAAGTGAAACTTTTCCTTTGTTAATCAGAATGTTTTCAGATGTGCATGTTTTGGTTAGTTGCTTTTTTCCGGCTGAGAAAGAAAAGCAAAAATGAATGCACCAGCCGGGAATCGAACCCGGGTCTGTACCGTGGCAGGGTACTATTCTACCACCAGTGCGGTTGTGTTCAGTCCGGTGATACTGAGCACTCAACCCTTCAGTGATAGTTCGAACTTCTGAGTTACAAAAAATGGAATCTCTTGTGGGGATTCGGGTACGTATACAGTTGGGATCATCTATTGTTAATGTTGTTTGATTGTGACACAGACTGCAGCAGGTCTGGGGTAGGTAGCATTGAATGACCCTCCATAGTCTGGGGTTTGTATCTTCATTTCTTAATTTCCGGAAAAGAATCTAAAAAAAAGAATGGGTCTGATGTGATAATACTATCTAACCATGTCAGTAGTACTCTAAGCAAATGAATGCATTAATGGATTTCGTTTAGATAGTCATCACGTCAAGTTTTCTCTGCAAATATTGTCTCTGCCTCCCGGCTTTCATGATTCTGTTTTATTATTTTTCATTTTTAATACGTTGTATCGTATGGGGCAGAATAGAAGCCTAGTAATAATTTCAACCACGAGTTTCCATCTACAGAATAAGGCAAGATTGCCAATAGGGGCACCAATTCAATGTAAAACCAGAACTCCTTCACACCAAAACCCAACAACAACCACCGAAAGGACGGCGGCACGACTAACCCCAATAACGTGGGGTCCAACGACAGCAGTAGTTCAATCTGGTCTGGATTGTAGGTCCACCACTAGTCTTCTTCTGTCCATCAAACCCTGTCAACCGTCAGATCGCTTGATCATTGTAAATAAGGTCTTCTCCTTTCTCTCTCTGTCTGAAACCATTCCATAGTTCCGTCCTTCATCATCACCATTACCATTAATCATTATCGTCATCATCATTTACTTCTTCTTCTCCTCAAAACCTACCCTTATCAACAATTTTCTCTTCATTTCTTGAACCTGTGTTTATCTCTTCTTCTCAGAAAATTTAGGTCATATTTGATTTTGATTGGAAGGTTCCTTTGTGATGATTACCTTGTAGAATTTTTGGTATTTTTCTGGTGGAGTAGCTGTTTTCGGTGTTTGGTTTTAGTTTTTTTTTGAGAGATGTCGGTTGCAGAACTTAAAGAGCGGCATGTAGCTGCAGCAGCTACTGTAAATTCACTTAGAGAACGATTGAAGCAGAAAAGACTTCTTCTACTTGATACAGATGGTAATTGATTACTTCAAAGTTTCAAACTTTAGACTTTAATTTTTGAATTTTGGGCATTTTTTTATATCTGATGTGTGGGTTTTTGGTCTTTCGCAGTTGCTGGGTATTCGAGATTACAAGGAAGAAGTGCGATTAGCTTTGGACCTACTGATCTGGTGTGTTGCAGAACATTGCAAGGACACACTGGGAAGGTATGTTTTAGTTTTCATTTTTAGAATTTATTTTCCATTGATGGGTTTTGTTTGAAAAGTTATGCCTAAACTGTGAAACCTTAAATTGGGAAGAAAGGGAAAATCAGTATCAGACATGTACTCTTGAAATTAAACCTTGTACGATTGTTTAGGTTGATCCTGGTTTATTGTGTACACAACCCCGGCAAATACATAACTGGGAAAATTGCAAATTGTAGTTAATAGACACATCATTTTGGTCAGATGAATTACTTCATTTAAGGGGCTTTGTTGTTTTAGGAATCAGAAAACATAGATTCAAGTGACCAACTAGTTCTATTGCTTAAGCCTAGACGTTAAGAAGAAGTCTTTCTAATTTGCCATAGTGGAGTTTCACCTGGCTTGCTTGTTGAAGGAAACTATAATTCTTTGTGATATTAAGCAGGTAGTTTAGCATACTTTCATCTGGACACTTGTGCTGATTAGAATAGTTTAGGCAATTGAACTCCATTGTTTTTCTTTCTCGAAACGGCGGAAAGAGATCTAGGGACTTATAAACAGGTGCCCATAGGAGGTGTGATCTATTTTCCTTAATAGTAACAGTAACATTCAGATTTGATATGCTTAATGAAATAAAATTTCGAACTTCGTATCCTTTCTTCCCTTTGTACAATTTACTTTGTTAGGTGTTAAAACTTGAACTTGCATATTTACCTTTTCCTCTCGTTTTTATGTGACACCAACTTCTGATTGTTAAGCACGCATAGAGTTCCAATGTTGTTTGGTATAATTCTACTAGGTTTATTCATTGGATTGGACTCCTGAGAAGAACAGAATTGTCAGTGCATCTCAAGATGGAAGGTTAATCGTATGGAATGCTCTAACAAGCCAGAAAATACATGCAATAAAGCTACCCTGTGCATGGGTCATGGCATGCGCCTTCTCGTCCAGCGGCCAGACTGTTGCGAGTGGTGGCCTTGATAGTGTCTGCACTATCTTCAATCTTAATTCTCCAATTGACAAGGATGGGAATCTTCCAGTATCAAGAATACTCAGTGGACACAAGGGTTATGTATCATCATGTCAGTATGTTCCGGATGATGACACACACTTGATAACAAGCTCTGGTGATCAGACATGTGTTTTGTGGGATGTTACTACAGGACAGAGAATTTCCGTCTTTGGAGGTGAATTCCCATCCGGGCACACTGGTGACGTATTGAGGTATACTTTAATTGGTGTCGACGTGCTGCTTATCTTTCAATTCCTGAGAGTACTCGAATTGTTATTTGATGTTTGCATTCAGATCTAGTAGTTTGCTATCATACTTGGTGAATTAATCTTTCTTTTGTTTGTGGCAAGGAATGCCTTTGTTTATTGTTGGCGACCGGTAAATTCTTCTCCAACTCGGATTTCGTCTAGGTGGCAGTTTAGTTATAAGAAACTTTTATTCCAGTATAGGTCCATAAAAGTTTATAACACCTTTTTATTTGATTTGTAAATATGATTAGAGATGGGTTATCGAACTCATGGGTTAGCATGAAAGCCAATCCAGAGTTTTACTCAAATATGTTTTAGTTAAGAATATGTCAGTAGTTTCCTTCTTATTCAAAATACATTCTTATGTAGGGTGATGGTAGCTATCCATTTTATTTAAACTACGTTGTTGATCTGGATTGTGCATGCATATCTCCTGATTAGACCGTGTTTTGGACTTTTTCTCAGTGTTTCGATTAATGGATCAAACTCAAAGATGTTTGTCTCTGGTTCATGTGATGCAACTGCTCGATTGTGGGACACACGTATTGCAAGTCGAGCAGTACGGACATATCATGGTCATGATGGAGATGTGAATACTGTTAAATTTTTCCCGGATGGGCAAAGATTTGGGACTGGCTCAGACGATGGTACATGCAGGTTGTTTGACATGAGGACCGGACACCAGCTCCAGGTTTATCAACAACCCGGAGGTATTGATGTTCCTACTGTGACTTCTATTGCGTTCTCATCATCAGGCAGGCTCTTGTTTGCTGGATATTCAAATGGGGATTGCTTTGTGTGGGATACTTTATTAGCAAAGGTACGAGTTTTTGAATACTTCAGATCTCCCAAGGGCTGTTATCATTCTTCTATTCAGTGTACATTTTGGATCCTTTCTAGTGAATTGTGTAGGTAAATAACAGTTGTTAGCAAATAAGAAAGTTTATGTTTTCGTTTTTTTGGGTGTGTTTTTAGGTTGTTCATAACTTGGGTTCTCTGCAAACCTCACACGAGGGTCGGATAACCTGTTTGGGGCTGTCAGCTGATGGGAGTGCGTTGTGTACAGGAGGTTGGGATAGGAATCTCAAGGTAAAATAGTCTGTTCATCTACTGAAGTAACTATTTTGCACCTCCAATCTACTTCATGCGCAGAAATTTACTACTGACAAGTTGCTGATATTATTCACTTTGTTTGGCTGTACTTTGTGTAGATTTGGGCTTTTGGAGGGCTGCGAAGGGTGACTTGAATTTGCCAAATAGAAAACAAGTACTATGCTCATAACCAACCGGCAAGCAGGTCTCGCACTCCCCCACAATTAATTACTATCTTAACTTGTAGAAGGATCGTCCATTTGTTTATTGGGAGTGTGATTGAAAGTATTTGTTGAGTTTATGTAACAATTCCCCATATTGGTAGGGGAAGCGTTTTGAGAGAGGAAAAAGCAGAGAAGTTCCTCTTGCTGTTGTTGTCTGTTGTATCAGCACAGGGGCTTGTTTATGTTAAACTTTGTTCCTTTACTAGCTACAAATGTTATCCGATTAGTGAGACCAATCCATGTGAAAATGTTCAGCACAAAGCATCCTGGTACGAAACAGGTGGTTTAGCCTCATTGTGAAGATACCAGAAAGCTTGTTTTCTTACATCCACACAAAAGTTGTGGTGCCTTTCTCTTGCCCATGATATTTTTTCCGCTGAAGAACTTTCAGCCTTGGTTTGCATTTTGATGAATCAATGACTACTGGGCTAGTCAGCTATAGCACACAGCTGCGAGACACTAAAGTGTGTTTGTTTTTTGGTGACTCGGCATCTGAATCTGATTCTGCCCTTGACTCGTTTCAAGTCAGATGTTAGACTGTATGTTTTTTTGTTTTGAGTCGGATTTAACTGTCAATCTGACTCGGACGTATTCCCTGACTCGGATCATTTGAGTCGGAGAATAAAAATGATCCTTATTCATGAAATCAAGCCACTGTCTCACATATTTCTGAGTCAGATAAATCAGATCTGACTCAAAAGATAAATATATTAAATCAGATCCAGATGAGTTAGGCAATATTAATCGGATTCAGACTACTCAGATGAGTCGGGAGAAAACAAAGAGAAAACAAACGAGGTGACTTCAGTTGTGAAATAGACATGGAGCTTAAATTGACACTGATGAGGTGTTTCAAAGTGCGGTATTAGTTTATTTACCATGTAGTCCACAAATATTCAAATAATAATAAAAAAATCTTGTCCACAAAGACGTTGGATTTCCCGCTGCCTTATGAATACTAAAAGGCCTGGTTAGATCAGGTTTACCATATCCATTAAAATTGTTGTCTATATATATGAATATGCACATACATTTTACCTTCATTGCTTTCCACAAAAACGTAGATCACTCTTTTATTCTGGATAAGTACAATTTTTGCTCAACATGTTGTCGAATACATCAATAAGCATTTTGGTGAACTTAGGTGCTTGGGTATCTCTTATAGCCGTCTTCTATATCACATTTTTTCACTGCACACGTTGGTGGTGTTGTGGTGGTGGGCGAAGACATGATCTTGAGAACCCACCACCACCACCACCTTCGCATACAAGCCAACAGCAACAACGTTCGATTTCTCATCATCATCATCATCGCCATGGTTCAAATCCGGCACGTATTAATCCTTGTGATATTCCACAACATATCACGATAGTAGTTAACAAGAATGTTAACGATGATCATCTTGATGTATCAAACAGAGAGATTACCACTACAGAACCTCGAAGCAGCAGCCGTTTGCATTTAGCATCTTTGCAGACTTCTCAACAGAGAGCGCCACCTTCGGGATATCGACTTTCAGTAACTGAGGGGTCATCAGAATGCCCAATTTGCTGGGAAGCTTTACAGCATCAAGGTGACACAGGAGGGAACGACTGTAACAATAGTTGCAGTGAACCATGTATAATTAATAAGTGTAAGCACATGTTTCATGTTAGTTGCATCTACCAGTGGATGATATCTGGTCACTCGAAGCAAACTACCTGCCCTGTTTGCAGAGTTGTTATAGCATTCGAATGATCAAACTTTGTCAACTAGGTACTGGTCGATGATCTTTTCTTTTCTATTGTACAGTATATAATTTTGACTAACTATAAATTGAATCAAGTTCCAATTATCACCAGAAAAAGCAAGACATTCGAACCAAAAAAGCATGCGAATTGGCAGAGTTAAATCACCATTTTTCATAATTCATCATCAATAATATTGATCTTTTCTTTGTCGATCATTGTTCTTTTTAAAAGGTTTTATGTAGTTTATTACGGTATAGTAACTTTAATTAACACGTTCTTTGAGTCTTTTGTTGGGGGAGGTTTACGAAATCCGAGCCGCTATGCGCAATACGAAACCTACATACAAATGCGGAATAACAACAAACTACGCAATATGCAAGCAAACACACAACACCGACAATTACGTGGAAAAACCCCTCAAAGGTGAAGGGTAAAAAACCACGTGCAAATCTTCCACTATAATCAAACAATGGGTTACACACAATTCTCCCAATTTGGGGATACACTCTTCTTCAAGGTGCCTATAGCACTTGGATACCAATTTGCCTAATTACACTCACCCCTAAGGGTGGATCAACAATTCATTCATATATAATATAAGATTCACTATCAATTTTAGAATTAGAAGTGATTTGAGATAGACAAACCCTAGATTTTTCCTCCTTTGAAGAGATGTGGAAATTGATAGCTCAATCTTCACCACAACAACCAAAGAGATCCTTAGCTAAGAACACTTTCTCATTCTCTTCAAGATGACACCAATCTCACCAAAAATGGTGGCTTAATTTTCTCTCTCACTCTCTTTCTCTTCTTCCTCTCTTTCTTCTTCTCTCTACGAACAAAGAAATGAAGTTGCTCGACTTAAACTTCTCCAGATGCCTTTTGGTCCTTATAACCAAGGCACCTTCTATGTAGCTCCCCACACTGGATAAGGGGCATCCCAAATGTTGGGCCATAAGAAGTGAAACCCAACATCTTTTTGTTTAGTAGGAATGGCATGAGGTTTTTAAGAAAAACAAAAACTTCTGAAGTTTAGATAGTGCCTGAATTTTGTCCATAAAGACGTAGAGTTTCTTCTTTCTTGGGATTCTGTTTACCATATCCATTAAAATTGTTGTATATATATAACATATGTATGAATAAATATGCACATACATCTCCTCTCCACTGTTTTCCACAAAAACGTAGATTACTCTATTATATTTTTGGACAAGTAAATTTTTTGAAACTTTGCTCCACATATGTTGTCAGATACATCAATAAGTATTTTGTGGAACTTAGGTGCTTGGGTAATTCTTATAGCAGTCGTCTATATCACATATTGGCACTGCACACGCTGGTGCTGTTGTGGTGGAGGGCCAAGCTATTATATCGAGAACCCACCACCGCCACCACCTTCACATACACGCCAACAGCAACAACGTTCCATTTCTCATCATCATCGCAATGGTTCAAATCCATCACATGTTAATCCTTGTGATATACAACAACATATCACGATAGTAGCTAACAAGGGTGTTAACGATGATCATCTCGAAGTATCAAGCAGAGAGAGTACCACTACAGAATCTCATCCTAGAAGGAGAAGCAGTTTGCAATTGGCTTCCTTGCAGGATTCTCAACAGAGAGCCCCGCCTTCGGGATATCGACACTCAGTAACTAGCGGGTCGTCGGACTGCCCAATTTGCTGGGAAGCTTTACAGCATCAAAGTAACAGTAGTTGCAGTGAACCATGTATAATTAATAAGTGTAAGCACATGTTTCATGTTAGTTGCATCTACCGGTGGATGATATCTGGTTACTCGAAGCAAACTACATGCCCTGTTTGCAGAGTTGATATAGCACTTGCACGATCAAACTTTGTCAATTAGGTACTGCTTAATGATTTATTATTTTTGTACAGTATATAATTTTTACTAGTTTTCCGACTAAAAAAATTTCCGAGGAGGGGTTGGTAATGTGCACCCCCTAAGAAAAAGTTTAGACTCCTGCTTAGATTAGGATTTTGATCAGTTACCTGCTCTGATTAGGATTTGGTGTATACATATATACATTCTTTGCTTGATCTTTTCACCTATTTTTTATTATTATTATTTAGTCAATTAACAATCGAATTTTTTTTTTTGATCAAATCCTATTTTCTTCTGTGAAAGTAATTTAAGATTGTTTTAATTATGTTGTCAGAAACAGCCATAAATACATTGATTTACATGGGTTGTTGGGTATTAGCCGGCCTGGTCATCTATATTACGTTCTGGCAGTGCACACGTTTAAGATGTTGTGGAGGGCAAAGCTATGATCTCAAGAATCCACCTCTCTCACAAACAAGCCGTAAACAACAACATTCAATTTCTCACCATCATCCTCGTCGACAAAACGATCCACGGTATGCTTCAAATCCAGTGCATGTCAGTCCTCCTGATTATCAACAAGAAATCACGAACGTAAACAAGAATGTTACTGACGGTCATCTTGAGAGCAGAGGAAGTACTGAATGCCATCCCAATAGCATCTGTAGTGCTGTCGAATTGACTTCTTTGCAGAATTCTCAACAGAGAGCTCCACCTTCCTACCATCAACATTCAGGATAAGACTACCACTAGCTGCTTGAGGATTTACCACATCATTGAAACATAGGTAATTAGTTTCTTCTTTCTTTCTTTATTTATTTTTATTTATTTTTTGTAAATAATCAATAGAGGATAGGTGTAAGAACACAGGTTTCATGTCAATTGTGTCTGTGTATGGATGAATGCTAGACGTTCGAACAAAGCATCTATGATATTCAGGCTGCTTTTTTACAATGTGTTTACGTGGGTTGTTGGCTTTTATTTTTTGAAGCATGTTGTTGGAGTCCAATCCTTTGATTCTGGGCTAAAAATTCGTTATTGTTTGGATGTTCCTTAAGGAACAATCTGTGAGTTGTTTTTACAAGTAATGCAGTAATCGCATAAGAAATCATACAACTATACGTACTCAAAATTACAAAAAATAAAATAAATAACACGGCCAAATAGGAGGAGGCGTGATTGGTCCAGGGGACCAGGGCACAGCCAAGCGTCAGAATGGAGGACAAATATGTAGCACCCCTCAAAGATAATGATAAGAATAAAAAAATAGGATCATAACAAAACTTCCTAGAAAGATGGAAGTCCAAAAGATATGATATCAAGATTCCGCAGTTTATTTGTTTGTTTTGCTTCTACATCATCTCTATATCTTTATACCTACTGTATTAGGGAATCATAACACTAGCTAGTTTCTAGGTATGCTTATTGACTTGGCCATAAGCTTTCCACGTATATGTTTTATCACATAAACTCTCACAAAAACAGATCACAAATCTCACAAACTTGGTTTCAACAAAAAAAAAAAAAACTCTCTCAAATATTTCAATCAATTCAATTCCCGTACGATTGAAACTCGACTGATTTTTCCATTCCATTAGTTTTTTTTTTTTTTTTTAAGAAGCACTGAATTCATCTAAGTATCTCTCTCTTTCTAGATTATGATCATGTCTACTGACGGAAGAGCTCCATCACCCTCTCCTCTTCCTCCTCCTCTTCCACATGCTAGCAACGCTCTCAGCACCTTGGCAATCATTGTAATATTCATACTATGCCCGTGTTGTTGTTGCTACTGGTGTAACAAGAACAAAGGACAACAACCACAACAAGCAGAGCAACAATCTATCACAGAGCTACAACAACAATATCGAAGTAATATTAGTGATGATCATCATATTGTCATTAGTACTGCAATGGTAGAGTTAGCTCCACGGCAAAGGAAAACTCTACCATATGATCAGAGTAGATTTATCGAGATTGGGACGTCTTTGCCATCCGAATGCGCTATATGCTTAGAAGATATACGAGGAGATAATAAAGCCAAGCAGGGTCTAGGGAATCGTAAAATATGTATGATGCCTCAGTGCAAACATATGTTTCATGTTGATTGCATTCAAAATTGGGTGACATCTGATGAGGATAATAATGCAATTCATACTTGCCCTGTTTGTAGAGCTTCCATATGATTGATTACTATCACTAGCCAGCTAATTAGATAGATCACGTCACCATTGATTTGTTAGAGTTATATATTTCACTTAGAAACCTATATATATATATTTAGCCTAATCTAATCTCCCCAGTTAGCTGGGTTCTTTTATTTATTCATTACAAAATAGTTCTAATTTAACTTGCAAATTTTGAGATTTTAATTTTTATTTGTATTTGTTAGTTTTAACATCAAAATCCATACATTTTGTTGAGATGGTTAGAGCATCTCCAACGGATTGTGGTGTGCTTCCTACGTGGTTGGTGCATATAGACATCCTTAACAAATGTAAACTCCTTGGTGCATATAGACATCCTTAACAAATGTAAACTCCAAAATTCCCCATATTTTAGGAATTTGAGATAGTTATCTCCAATGGGTGAGGTTTTGAAATCTATTTAGATTTACCTAATTGGTTGAAATATTTACTTTACTTTACTTTTTTTATTTTATGTTGGTTTAACTTTATTTTGATTGGTTAAGATATATGACTAGGATTTATCACATCCTCCACAAGAACCTCTGAAACTAGAGGATAGAGTAGAGGATGTCTTAATAACTAACCCACCACATCATCCTCACATACTCCTTCACATCTCCGTTGGCAGAGCCGATCCTGTGCGTTTTAGGGCCTGGTGCGAACTAAATCGCATGGCCTTTATACGTTCAAAAAAAAAATTCTCCCCGAAAATTTCAAATAGCAATGAAAATACGAAACTAAGATGATTTATATACATATATAGCTAGGATAAGTATAGCAAGTTCTTTATGGTTATAAGCATTGCTTTATACATATAGTCTAGTTCAACACAAAAAAAATGGTCCAAAAAAATATTGTCGACTATTTTTTCTAATATTTACCGTCCGTATCTTTGTAAATGACTTCAACTTCTCCCATCTGTGACTTAGTTAACCAAAATCTATGTACCTGAAAGATATATAAATATTAAAGTTGTTAGCAAACCAAAAATACAAATGGAAGACTTTAGAAAATTAATATCAAATTCGAATATGACGTGCATATATACCATTTAGAAGATCATCAATGGAAATTTATCCGTATTGAATTCACTGCTGCAAAATCATCGATTAAGGAATCGATATCAACGTCGTCAAGAAGACCATGCTCAATCGATATCATAGCCAGCCCATTGAGTCTTTCTTGGTCCATGGTAGTACGCAAAAACGACTTCAATATGTTTAATTTTGAAAAGCTTCTTTCTGCCGATGCCACTGTAACTGGAATTGTTAAGAGTACTCTATATGCAATAGATGTAATTGGAAAGCTATCTTGACGTTTTAAGAAATTAAATATACCAATTGATGTGGTTATTTCACTCGGTAATACTTCACGTAAAACTTTCAACTCGGAAAACAAATCGTTTGCATCAATATCCGACGTTTCCTCGTGTCTTAGAGAAGCTTCAAGATTATCACAACGAGCTTTCAAATGATCATCATCCATTGAGTTTAAAGTATCCGAACTAAACAAAAAACCAAATATGTCGTCACATGCTTTATATTGCTCAAACCATCTTTCAAGTGAACTAATAGCTTGATCAAAAATCTGCAAGAAAAACTTAGTTCGAAAATATTCTTCAGCTGATTGGATTGTTTCCTCACAATTTCCAATCTCATCGAAAAATTGTGTTCTACGAATTATACGACCCACGTGAAAATCAGCTTCAACTCCCAATTGATTAGCAATATCTTTGGCAGTGGTTAAGGCCTTCCCAAATTCCTTGTCTCTATAATTTTGAAAATATTTTAGAAGTCCTTTCACTTGACGAATAGCATCGTCGATAAGCATATCCTTAAGCTGCAATGATTTACTAACCAAATTAACATCATCTAACAAATCATATCAAATCACCATGCTTAATAAAAAATCAAAATTTCCGACACTATGTTTTGCTAAGTTTTTTGCTTTAAATTTAGCTGCAGTATCCTTGTCATCCCCATTATCTCCTACCTTAAGAAATGCTTTTCTTATATAAAGAACTTGAAACCGAAATGCCTTCACACTTTCAATGTGACTTTCCCATCTCGTATCCGATAATGGTTTGACGGTATAACCTTTCACATATTCTTTGAAAATATCCCATCGTTTTGTAGATGCAGAAAAAATATTGTAAATCTGATTTAAAGTTTCAAAAAAATTTTGTAGCTCCCTTACAAGAACGTGCCATATCAAGAAGTGTTAAATTTAAACAATGAGCCCCACAAGGTGTATACATTGCTCTTGGATTTACAGACAACAACTTCTTTTGTACACCATTTTTGCATCCACTCATATTTGCCCCATTATCATATCCTTTCCCATGGATGTTGTTAATGTCAACATCAAGATCTTCCAAAACACTTTTCAGTACATCAAATAGTCCCCGTGCAGTTGTGTCAACTACTTTTAAGAATTTTTATTGGACTTTCACTAGTATCTACACACCGAATAATCAAAGACATTTGCTCTTGGTGGCTCGCATACGGAGTACAATCAAGCAATATAGAAAAATACTTGGCAGCCTTAATTTTCTGAATGATGGAACTTTTGATTTTAGAAGCTAGCAAATCAATCAACTCATTTTGGATCTTAGAATTAAGATAAGTGTACTGAATTTCATTATTTTTAATTCTTCTCATATGTTCTTTCATTACCGGATCCCACTCGGCAATCATTTCAATCAAACCTAAAAAAATTCCATTACTATTTTCATAAACTTTCTCATTTGTTCCTCGAAAAGCCTAGTTATGTATGCTAAGATATTTCACAACAAAGATAATTCTCTTCAATACTTGCTTCCAATGTTCCTTATCTTCATTAATCTGACGTTGAAGTTTCCTATCAATTGTATCATTTAACTCTAGCCTTTCACGTAGTTCAAGCCAAAGTATCATGTTAACATTATGTACTTTACAATTCTCATGCTTACTAAGAGTTCGGCTAAAATGAATCCAATCATTAAACCCTTTATTTGATAAAGCACATGTACGAGAATCATTTTTGAATAATTTACAACAAAAACAAAATGCTCTATCCAGCTCTTTTGAATATACCAGCCATTTTATATCATGTTCTTCACCATTAGGTAAAGCTCTAGTGTAATAGGTTGAAGAAAAGTATCAAGATCCTTTACCGTTGGGGCCTTTTCTTATATTCTTGTCCCTAAGTGGACCCTTTTTCACTAAAAGTTCTCTCGAAATAGTGTCAATATTTCCCCAATATCTAGGATCATATATATTCAAATGTACTTGAGGGAGCGGAGGTGGAGCTTCAAGTTCAACATCCCTACATTCTACGTCATCACTACCAAATCTATCATCATCTTCCCTATCAGAAATCTCTTCATTTTCACTGACAACTATGTTAGGCACTTCTTCACGATCATTATCGATGAGGTTGGGATCATTTTCTATTTCATTATGGTCCAAACCGGGAACAACATTTTCATTTTCAGTTGAATGTGGAACTATTGTAGGTGCAATCTTAACAAGAAATCTATTTAAAGCTCCCTTTTGTGATTCCTTTTAGGCTAGCTCTTTTCTCTTCTTTAAAACTTTCTCATGACCAGATTTTTCTTTTTTTAAACTCTTAACCATCTTTCAAACAAACTAATGATTGTTATTACCTGATTAAAGCCAATACTCCAGATTCCAGCTACAAAAACGAAACCAAGCAGTAGCAATCCAAATTGAAACCCACAACACCATAACTTTCTTCCACAATCCAAACTCAAAGAGTCAAACCCACATCAAATATCTTTGTTCCTATACACCAAACCAATAATAATCAACAAATGAACAAAAGATTTACCAACTACCAAACTAGACAACCAGATCAAAATTTAAACCTAATCAAGGTGACAACTGACCAAGTGAAATTGACCTAAATTAGACAACAAAATGAAATCATCACTAATTTCTAAACCCTTAAATCTTTCGAATTAAATCAAAAAGAACATTCAGCACCAAATAAAACTAAAATTCCATTACTGGTTTACATTTTCATAAAAAAAATAAAATAAAATAAAATCGATTACCTTGAATTGAATTTTTGAAAGAGGATTAAGAGTCATTGATTGGCCTTATAAATTGATATGTTATCCCAAATAGAAGACAAGAGAAAAATAGTGTAGTTTGGTTCTGTTCGAGAGTCAGAGAAATTGGGAATCTTAAGAACTCTCTTCCCCTAACATATGATAGAAGACGAGGAAGAAGTAGGTAAGTTAAGAATAGAATGAGACGTGGGGCTTGGCTTAGTTGGCTAATAGGGAACTTGGGCTTAGTTTTTTTTGCATGAAAAAGTCCTTGGCCTGAGATGGGCCTGGTGCGTCGCACCTCCTGCACCCCCTCAGGCCCGGATCTGTCCGTTGGAGAAGTTTTTTTTTTACAAAAAATGTAAAAATCCTAGGTGGCTTAGAATTTAGGAATTTGAGATATTCCCGTTAGAGCATCTCCAATGAGACATCCGTTTCCTTCATGTACAGATGAGAAGATTTGCTCTTTTCTATTGAAAATTTCCTTAGTTTTAGGAAGTTCAAGATAATCATCTCTAACCATGTATACTTGTGAAGAAGAAATATTACAGTTAGGTAATTTGATTGATCCTCTAAGAGATCTTCTGAAATAAGAGGATGGGCTAAAGAATGTAAACTCAACCGCCTGCCATGTAAGCTTCACATCTTCCCTTTAAGTTTTCGTTGGAGATGATTTTTTGGAAAAAGTAGCATAATTCGTTAAAAAATGAACATCACATCCTCCCATTGGAGATGCTCTTATATTGTGTTTTGATCATTTTGGGGAATTCCCGGCTAGTTTGGGTTATTAGAATTATTTGGGGCCTATCACTAAATGATAAAATAAGGTATTTTAAAGTAAAATGGAAAACTAACATTGTGAATCCGGAAGGATGGTTGATGACTTGTGCTAACACACAGTAGGCTTGTGTTCAAATCTCTTAAACATCATATTGCAATACTACATACATTTAAAAATAACCTTTTTGTCTCTTCTCTCCTCCCTCTCTCCTAAAAGGAAAAACCTTTACATCTTCCTCCTTCTTCTTGCTCAGATCTAGTCCTTTATTTTTAGTTTTTTATGAATGAATAATAATAATTTAATTTGTGTGTTTAGTTTTTAGTTTTTATTTTTGTTCTTTTTGGTACCTATGGGAACATTTCTTCGCTGTTTGGGTGATTTTTTATTTTTGGACGATTTTCTCTTCGCTTTAATAGTGATTCTTTCAAATCTCCATGGTATTCATTGGTTTGATATTATAGATTTATCAAGAACATCAACAATTCTGCTCGGCGTCGCTTTGGATTCATCTTCAATAAGAGGGATTTAGAGCACCCGGATTCGATTGGATCTACAAGATTTTGGGAAAAATACTCCCTTTCATTTGGAGCATCTCTTATTGAAGAAGATATTCATTTTAAATGGTCGGAATTGATTCCGATACACACCATCATTCATCACTACTACATCTAAAAAATTTGGATGTCTTTGCGGTTCATGGCTCCTTCTCTTCGCGATGTACTCGCAATTGGTGTCGTCATTTGTATTTGGGTTTTGATTATCTTGTATTTTGGTGTTTTTGATAATCTTGTAAGCAATCATGTAATCATCATTTTGGTTTGAATGAATTAAAATGTGATTTCCACCAAAAAAAAGAGGAAAACCCCTTATCCAATTATTTTTCTTAATGACTAATTTATCCCTGATTAATTAGTGTTAGTTCGGGTGATTAGTAGTAAAAATATCGTGTTAGATGTGAAATTAACTTGTATTAATGAATTAAAATTTTGAATTTTTTTAAAGAACACCAATCCAGAATCGGTTTATGTTGACATTGGTATCAACTGATTGTAACTTCAAAAACATGCAGTAATATTTTGAAATTTCCTTTTACCCAGAATCGGTTTATATGGACATGAACATAAATTGATTCTGGATAAATGTTTTTTTTTTATCCGTAAATCGCGTGTTGTTAAACATCGAATAAAACTAAAATTCATTCTACTTAATATATATATACTTGAGTTAAGTATGAGTACTCACTTTCAGATCGTTTGAGAAGTTATACTCGTTTTCAATTCGAACTATTTTTTAAATTAGGTATAAAATCATATGCATTTTCAATTTGGGTATAAAAATATTTTCATTTGTACTCGAACTGAAATCGAGTATGATTTCATACTCATTTTGTGATCGAGTATTAATTGGAAAAAAATGGGTTAACCATAATCGGTTTACATGATACACACATAAACACTGATTCCTGACATTGCACCAAAGGAATCGTTTTATAAAAATGCTCATGTAATCTGATTCTAACAAAAAAAAAATATAGTAAAATAGTTATATCTTTCATACCAGAATCCGACTATGTGGGCATTAACGTAGGCCGATTCTGGTTCAGTTTTCTTTAACCAGAATACGCATCCAGGACAATCGACCGGTCTTTGTAGGCATGAAAAACAATCATTTCTAAATGAAATCGGTTTACAGGTGCACTGACGTAGACCTATTCTTATAAACCCAGAAATCTTTGATTTCAAAAAAATGAATTTTTAAGTGATTGCATGTTATTGAAACCTACTTTAGGGGATTGGGTTGATAGAAATTACCTGGATCGAGCTAAAATGAAAAAGTACCTACTTTAGGGGATTGGGTGATTATCGACAGTGTTTGTTTGAAAAAAAAAAAAAAAAAAGAGGGGGTGGGGGAGAAGGGAAGGGAAGAAAAATCGGTTGAAGCGGAAATGGAGATGGGGATGAATTGATTTTTGTTTTTATTTTTATTATTAGGATTTAATGGGGATAATTTGGTAGTATTAAAATTCTATAAGGGTAAATTGGTAGATTCATCAAATTTAGACACCCCTTATCCTTTTCTATTGAGTCGATGAAGAAATACATAGGCTCAAAATAATGTGCATAGACCCGAACTAGCCATGCTAAAATTGTGCATTTTGCGTAATTTGTTTTTTTTTTCTGAAGGAAAAGATGATGTTTCATAATTTCATAAAATTCTGATTATGTCATAACCAATTACATTAGAAAACGAAAAAGAAAAAAAATTAGCATTAAATTCCAAATTTAGAATTTAGAAAAGTGAAAAATGAAAATTGTACAAACATTTTAGATTTTACCGAAAAAAAATGACATTCTGATTATGCTCTCAAACTATTTTGTTTCTTGATCTTTTGAATCTTGACATCATATATGTCAGATACTTCCATAAAAAATGAAGTAATATGCCCAAATTGTTATCATAACAATCAATTTCGGTCTTATTTGCTGAGCTAGATCGTCTTCTTTCAAAACATACTTGGTAATAATACAAAACCACCACCACAAAATGCAAAGGCTAATATATAACAAGTCTTGATAGCACAGATGAGTCATCATATCAATCAGAAAAATAAAATAATAAACCAAACTCACATGCTAAAGTTTGGGCAAGACTCACGCAAGTTATAAACCCATTTTTAAGGTTCTCCACAGAGAACTGTGTTCGAGAGTTTTCAATGCATTTTGATTTTAACTTGTGAAAGATGTAAAAGATAATATCGAACACAGTGGGAAGGAGGTGGAAATTGACATGATAGGAAAAAAGATAATATTGAACCCATTAATAACAACCACAATGGGAGTCGAACCCATGACCTTTTGATCCGAAGTCAAACGCGCTAATCCACTGCGTTATGCGGTCTTCAAGGTGGTAACTAACAAGTTTCACAGATCACATACAATAAATTGAACCTCAAATACTAAATACACATTAAAATCTACTCGGAAAATCTGATACCTCAGATTAAAACCTAGCAAATCTAGGTTTGGAGATGAAGAAAATGAAATAAAGGTAGTTTTGGATAATTATTTTTGTTAGAACATTGCTCGGTTGAACCCACTGACATTGGTATGTCAAGTTTATATGCCAAAACATATTCTTGGTTTAGTCCATATATTAAAATCATCTTCGGACTAGATTAGCAAGTATAAGTAGTAGGGTATGGAATCAAAGCTATCCTTGAAGACTGGAGATAGAAGATTGCATGATACATGTATCAAGAACTTCATTAAGTTTAGTAACAAATATTTGAATTTGTTGTTCATTATGCCTATCGAAATAAAATGTTCGCTATTTGGAACAATTTCTACGACGACAAAAATGCTTTTGTATATATAAATATACCCTAGGATTTTTGACCCTAATACTTAAGTGAGAATAACCATTGTCTTTGAAAGCTTTCCATGTCATAGTGAAAGAAAAGTGAAACCAACGAGCTAAGAATCACTCAATTATGAGCTATAGTGATGAAGTTATGAGCGATTTACTAAAGAAGAAAAGTGTGGCCAAAGGTTCAGTTTGTGGATAGGAATCTATACACGAACTTTAGGTGACATTTCGCGAATGACGGCCTAAAAAACATGATTTAAGGTCTATTTTAGTCAAGTTTATGATGTTTCTTTTCTTAGACAAGGCGGCTTAAGTTTTAAGCAACCTAGCCTTAGTCATTCACTCTATAAAATTAAAAACAATATAATAATAAATAAATAAAAATCATGTAACTATATAATATGTCTCTTAAAAAATTATGTATGTGTGCATGAGGTTGTTTTCCACATATTTGTTTTTCACGGACAAGTGTGATATTTTAAAGATTTTACTTGGGGATTGTAAAGCATAAATTAGCTATCTTTTTCTTGCATAGTTATAAAACATGTATCTAGGTGTTATTTATCACAAACCCTAGATTTGACAGATCAAGATATCTCTAGAATATTTAAACATAATCATGTGAGGTAAAACCAATTAGGTTATGGAACATGCACATACTAATTGTTGAGGAGCATTTCTAAAGAGAATTGACATTTTGCTAAAAGATCTAGACGAGCATCTTCTAAAGAGAATTAACATTTTGCTAGAATATTTAGAAGAGCATAAAATCGGTGTTCTGTTAGGACTCAAGAGTTCTGCAGGTACATGAATACAACTAAAGCAGGTATTACATCTTGTCCGAAATCTGGTAGTAGGTAATTTGGATAGCTATGCGTTCCTTCTTACAAGCTCGTGATTTCAATATATGGGTGAAGGTTGTCAAGGATTATACTCTCCAAAAATTATTGTAATGGTCCAGCATCTTCCAAGGATATTAGTGAATATGATGTAACTGAAATCAGAGATGCAAAGCATAATTCAAATGAATTAAAATGCTATCATACATACCATAAGCCATGATTTCCAATATCATATAACTACATGTGAAACTTCGAAAGGAGCTTGAGATATCATAGATAATGAAGCAAGGTTTCAAAACCTAGCATCTGACTGGGAAACCTTTATATACCTAATGATGATACCTTTGATGAATTTAACCAAAAACTTTCTCACATAAAATTTCTCACATTCTCTAAGAAGAACTATTTGTTAGAGCATTGTTCGGTTGAACCCATCAAGTCGTTTGATTAGATTACTAAAGTCAACTTCGTTAGGTTAGACTAGTAAGTCTAGAATGTTGAGACATACAAGTATTATTCTGAAGACTTGGAGATTATGAAGATATATCGACATCAACAAACACATCATCCTCATGTTCGAGGTTACCATAAGGCAGATATTGACATGCACCATTCTGATTGCCACCATTCTGATTGCCCTTCAAAAGAGTTTACTTCTCTAAATGAACGGGAAACAGCTGAAGAGAGTAAGTTAATTCTAAATCTTATTAGAATCCAAGATGATATATTTAATCGATTTTCTTGGTGTAATTAGAGACTGCAAAATCAAATAAAATACTGGAGACTATTCTTCATGTATAACTCTTGAAGCAAGCCTCATAAAGGATGCTTTTGAAATAGAACGTCGCTTGAATAAACTCTCTATTCAAGGATGCTCTAGGCAGTCTAATACATCAACTGTTTCTGCTATAACAGAAAATACTCCAGAAGAAAAAACGGAGTCCCTTCCAAGCAAAAAAATTGTGCCAGTCTACTATGATCAAGGAAATTCCACATCACATGGAAGGAAGAAATCTCATGACGAGAATGTTAAGACTAAACTGACTAATCATGTTTGTGATCAGAAAGTATGTCACTTTTGCGTAGCAAAATATTCTGCTAAATAAAAGGGAAACTCTAAGTTGAATAAAAATTCTCTTGTTCAACTTCAACGCACCTCAAACTTAATCCTCAAAGGTGTAACTGATATTCGTATGTCGAAACCTATTGGTTTTCATATGAACCCTGTGTATGCTACCAGGAAGGTCATTTCAATGAGTTCCTCAAATATCAGGAAGTAGAACAAAAGTCTTGATAAGAATCGTCTAAGGAAAGATCAAGTGGTTTTCTCTAAAAATAATGCTTCCCTTGATTTAAAGAGAATCCCAGAAGAAAGGAGAAAAATTGATGATACGAGAAACAACCTGATAAAGATAATTCAAGGGTATAAAGAAATTGTTGACAGGTTGTCATCCTCCTCAAGTCAAGACTCTTCTGGTAAGTATCCAAACTACGTCTCATGCTTTGATGATAGTAATTTTTATGATAATTTCTCAAAACAAAAGGAGCCTCTCTCAAAATTTAGAAGGAAAAAGAGACTTGATCATATACACAGTTCCTTAGATGGGCTCAAAGCTCATACTTGTGCTAATTAATCACAAGACTAGGAATTTGCTCATAAAAATCCTGTTGAGAAAAATGTGTAAAAATCAGGTGTACTTTGGCAAATTGCATTTTGCATAGTTAAGCTATACTCTTATCGTTTATAGCTAAACTAGTGCCCGCAGACAATATTGCCTAAAAGTATTGGTCTTGTTTTAGTGTTATTTCTTTTTATAGGGTATATTGTGTTCAGATGAGTACACGAGTTGCCATCTCGAGTGTACAGTTTGAAAACCCTAAAGGTACTCCTTTCAAACAAAACCTTTAAATAATCGAACTATTGCGTTACATAAGTTCACGTTCGCCTACTTGAGGTCATATCTGGGTTATCAAGAATGTTCTCTTCTTCATCTCTCTATGGTGTTTTTGCTAAGGGATTTCTTGAGAAAGGTTTTAGCGTAGAATTGAAAGGAAGGAAGAAAAGAACTTTTGTAGAAGATGGTGCACCCAATGCCTCATGCTTTTATGCCTACTCACATCAAAATGCTGAGAGTGAGGATATGGTATCTTCTGAAGTGGTTCATGACTTTCCAAAGTACTTCAAGAAAGCTAAACTGTAACTTGTTGATACAATAAGAGATCTTGGTGTGGTTAGAAGTGAGTTGGAAAAGGTTACTATTGATCTTGGTCTCATGAAGACACATGTTAAAGAACTTCTCAACAAGGATATCTTCTTGGAATAAGCAGTTGATGTGAATCACAAGCTCAAAGATGTTGAAACCCATGAAACTGTCAACCGTGAACTTTAGTTTATGATCGGGTTCTACTTATATGATTGAGCTTAGCATGTATAGTAAATCTTCTATGTTTTCTGTTTTATTTAGAAGAATAACTAGTGTTTTGGAATAGCCATGATTGTGATTACACATAGCTATATCCATTGATTTCATCTTCCTGTTTTTAGATTTATTGGTTTTAATTCTAAACTGATGGTTGCAGTACTAATATTTTATTGGTTTGGAAGATGATGGTTGCAGTACTAATCTTTATGGTTTTATATATTGCAATATTTTGATAGGATATGTGTGTTTACATCCGTGAACTTGATTGTCCCATATATTTTGTCGAAAGCAAAGTTGTTCACATATTGGTATGCAAATATTGATAAAAGAATGAATGGACTTTTGGAAAAACACAAAAGTTAAGCCTATATTGTCAATTGTTGATGTAAGATAGGTTAAAATCTTTTGTGATTCAAGGATAAAGTCTAATATGTCACTTTGTGATGGAAAAATAGAATAGGTCCTTGTTTTGTAATCCACGGTATAGAGCTTAATTGTTCCATATTATTATGTATTACCGTGAAGGTTCCATCTTGTATCTTATGTTGAGCATGATACGACTAAGTCGATTTCTTATTGGCATAGTTGGTTGTTCCATAAAGATGCAAAATGTTGAGCATTAAGAACTAAATTAATCAACTTGTGTGGTTATTTAATTTGTATTCCATGAGTTCTCTCATGTTGAGTACATGTACGATTAAGGTTGTCATTTCCTATGATAATCTTAGTCGAGGTTCCATAATCTCTTATGTTGAGCCAAAATGAACTAAATCAATCATATTGTGTGATTATTTAGTTAGCACTCCATAGATTTTTCTCATGTCGAGTATGGTCAATTGAATTGATCACTTTGTGATTAGTTTAATTGTCTAATCCGGTTAGAGTATTTATGGGTTCTCTTGTGAATAATCTAATCGATGAATTAAGTCTCCATAAGTTTACATGTGTTGAGCATATTTAGTCAAATTAATCTTGGTTCGGTTTGGTTAATATGATTGAATATTTTGGATTCCAAATTCGTACTTGTATGCAATTTGTTGAGTCTAAAGAAATCCTTTTTTTTTCTCTTGAAATTAAGGTCGCACTTGTTGTTCCCTTGGGAATGACATCTTATGGGGGAGAGTTCTTTTGAACTTGCGCTTAATTTCCAAATCTTTGTGGGGAGTGCGGCTGTGGAATTTTTAGGGGTTATCTTGTATCTTTATAAACTCCTTGATGAATGCATTTATCCTAGTCTTTATGATTGCATCTAAACAAGATGATAGAACACTTACCTTTGGTCATGAAATGTCTCTTACGTAAATTTCATTAGGATCCCGTTCTTGTACCTTTGCCAATTTTATTGACAAAAAGGGGGAGAATTAATTGTAGTTCATACTACAAATACATATGGTTTTTGGATCATTATGTAAGGGGGAGTGGTTTCCATGTGAGATGGATTATTGACTAAGGGGGAGTGAAGTATCACCATAGTATTGTTGTTGAAGTTGTGATACAATTGGACTTTGACGCTGTGTAATAATACTATGACACTGTATAACAATGATCGAGAACCAATGCTTTTCTCATTGTTATAGCTACGGATTTTCAACAACGATGACGCTAAACTTACAACCTTTGGGATCATTGGACTACTTGGAAGTGACGAAGATTTCAAGTATTGTTGAAGATTAGGCATGTGGAATAGGAGATACAAAGTTTATTTATATAATTTTTTTATTCCATATGTATTAATAGTTTTGCCACTAAAATTGACAAAGGGGGAGATTGTTAGAGCACTGCTCGGTCAAACTCGCATGCGTTGCTATCTCAAGAATGTTTGTCAATCTTAGTGATCAAAACTATAAAGTCTTGATTTCTAGTCTACTATAGCTAAGGTCTCGGACTAGGATAGAAAGTGTAGTTGAACTCAAGAACTCCATGGCGATCATACAAGACGAAGGACTACTCAAGGAACCAGTGGATCTTCATCGACTAAAAGGTACGTGGAGACTTGAACTTATCTATCACTCAAAAGTCTATCTACTCTATCTCCTATCTTGAGACAAAAGTCATTTTACTATATAGACTAAGAATATGCACATGTGATATTTCGAGCTGAGTATATCTCGCTTATCTATTTCTCGAAATTGGTGTTGGTAAAGCTTTCGCTTTAGCAAAGTTCATCTTTGCCTAGTGACGAAAGTCATGTTATGTTTCAATCACTTTGGAAATTTCTCTGACGAAAAATAGTTTGTGAATAACAACTATATAACGTCCTCTGAGAATGTTTTAATGATTGAAATGAGAGTTTAGACTATATAACCATAGTGGGATATAAACATTGTTGTGGAAACACATATATGTATAAGTCCTTAACACTTGAACCGAAGTTTGAGAACTTTGTTGATCAAGTGGAACCGGAACTTGAGCAGCAACTTAGTCCGCGAACCTGGTCCGTGAACTGGCGTAAGTTCTCGAACCCGAGAATATCTGCTGAAGTTGAAGCTCAGGTGCAGTCCGCGAACCCAGTCCGCTAACTGACGGAAGTTCTCATCCCGAGAAATTCTGCTGAAGCTTATTAACTTCAACCGGTTAGCTTGAGTCCGCGAACTCAAGAGGTTATGTATGAAAACGTTGTTCGTGAACTTATCTTAAATTACTAAGGAATGCTTTTGCAAACAATGGATTTGTAGTTCATGAAATGATTCGAGTGAATCACATCGTTTTTGATTCAATTGTGTCTTGTGTAGTACATGAGATCTCATAGCAATTGAACAACTCTCTAACTAGTTCATGTGAGTCATTTGGACTAGTCATGGTGAAGAAGAATATGGTTGATCATTTGGCTAACCATTTTGTTTACTAATATTGAACCAACCATTGTACACGTTTGGGTACGGTTACACAAACCCAAAAACGTCAAGTACATGTGTGTATGGCAAGCTAAGTTTTTAATCTAAAGGTTGAGATATATTATCCTGTATCTAATCAGATTTTCATCTAACGGTGAATATTGAATGCTTTGTTAGTAAGCTAACATTGATTGCAAACCCTGATTTGAAAGACTATATAAGGGAGAACTCTAGCAGCTGGAAAACCTAATCCCCACACATTCTGTATGATACTAGTTTGCTAAAGCTAGAGTCGATTCTCCTTTAACCTTTGGTTTTCTTCTTCTAAAACCAGGTTAATGACTTAAATACTTCATTGGGATTGTGATGCCAGACCGATACTAATTTTCTTGTAGTTGTGTGATCTGATGTTGCTGTTTCTATCGTATGAGACAATTGTAATAATTGGCTTGAGTTTTCTATCTCCGATAGGCAAGATAAAAGTAGTCACAAACATCTTCGTCTCATTGTTTGTGATTCCTCAATAATCTTCTTTGCTGCGTCGATTAAGTTTATTGTGGGGTGATTGATGAAACTGAGATGTTCTTCGGGAATATAAGTTTAGTTTTATCGATTGGTTCATGTTCACCTTGATTTATCAAAAGACAGAAAAAATCTTGTAGGTTTATTCGTGGGAGACGAATTTATCTATTACCTGTAAACTATTCAGTGTGAGACAGATTTATTTATTAAAGTCTTCGACTTTGGGTCGTAGCAACTCTTGGTTGTGGGTGAGATCAGCTAAGGGAATCAAGTGCACAGTATCCTGCTGGGATCAGAGGCGTAGGAGCATAACTGTACCTTGGATCAGTGTGTGATTGGTTGGGGTTCAAATGCAATCCAGACCGAAGTTAATTTGGAGTAGGATAGTGTCTGTAGCATCTTAATACAATGTATGTTTAATATGTACTAGGTCCCGGGGTTTTTCTACATTTGCGGTTTACTCGTTAACAAAATTCTGGTGTCTGTGTTATTTCTATTCCGCATTATATATTGTTATATAATTGAAATAATACAGGTTGTGCATTGTTCAATCGATTAGAATATCCGACCTTATTGGTTATTGATTTAAATCGATTGACACTTGGATATTGGTCTTTGGTACCATTCAAGTTATCTATATTTGATTCGACTCGCGAATCATATTTGCTTAAGTAAATCAAATCGAGAGATTGAGATAATAAATCCTTGAGATATTTTCTATTGATTGAGTCTTGTTGATTCTCTAGAAAACAACTCGGAGTTGTCCATACAGATTACTAATCGAAATATTGGGTGAGGTTGTTAGACCCCCTCTTTTTCACGCTTATCTTTTGAATTTTGTAATTGCGACATAGAAACTATCTTTTTAACTTGTTACTAGATTTTTTAATGAATTTAGGATTGATTCCATACCAAGAAAACTAAGTTTAACTACATGAGTTTTGTTAGAGCATTGCTCGGTCTAACTCGCATGCGTTGATATCTCAAGCATGTTTGTCAATGTTAGTGATGAAAACTATAAGTCTTGATTTCTAGTCTACTATAGCTAAGGTCTCAGACTAGGATAGGAAGTGTAGTTGAGCTCAAGAACTCCTTGGCAATCATCATACAAGACGAAGGACTACTTAAGGAACTGATGGATCTTCATCGAATAAAATATATGTGGAGACTTGAACTTATCTATCACTCAAAAGTCTATTTATCTTATATCTTGAGACAAAAGTCGTTTTGCTGTATAGACTAAGATTATACACATATGGTATTTCGAGCCGAGTATACCTCGCCTATCTATTTCTTGAAATATGTGTTGGTAAAGCTTTCGACAGTTATCTACGACTGTAACTTGACAACTCATATTTTTAAAGTTGTGAAATTTGGAATGTTTTACTACCTTTATCAAATAATGGTTGTCAAAGTTAAAAAATGTCCAACTCTTAGGACAAAAAGGACCAAAGAGTAGTGATGAGAATCGAACCCAATACATTTTGTGTGCAAAGAGTAGTGACCACCTTTAGACTTTAACTACTCATAACATAAAGATAGTGAATAACTGTATAACAACATTCTTAAGGGTTGTTGAAGACAAAAAAAATATCATTTGGAAAAAATGATGTTTGAGAGATTTGAACACGAGCCTACTGTGTGTTAGCATAAGTCATCAACCATCCTTCGGATTCACAATGTTCGTAGTTTTGTGTTTTTTTTTTGTCATTCATAATCACAACCTCTATAAGAGTTGTAAAAATAAAATTTGATTTTGAAAAAAAAAAAATGAGGGTGAGGTGAGTCGAACCTGAGCCTCTTCCTTCCAAGTCTGGGATTCCAACCATCCTTCCATATTTACATGTCTGATTATATTTTACATCTACTTTTATAAAAAAAAATGATAAGAAAACAAATGTTAAGGAAAAAAAATAAATGGATGGTTATGATGGGAGATTGAAAAGATAAATAGACCTTCTACAACCCCCCTTAAGAGTCGTTGTAGAGGTATAAACACTTCTGCTAATTTTTTCTCACTTCTGCTTAAAATTATTTTGGTCTCCGGTTCTGCTAAATTTTTCTCACTTCTGCTAAAAACTATTTTCTCTAACACCCCTCACTAAATTCTAGAAATTTAGGACTTTTGAGATTGGGTAGAAATATCTAAAAGAGGGTTTTTTTAAGGTGTCAGAGAATATTCTGATGGAATCTTACCTGTAAATGGTTCATCTTTACGAGTTTCTATGATATATCCTGATAAATTTAGATCTAGAACCACTTCGGACACTGAGGGTTCATGATGTAAGGAACCGCAAGCTCGTCAACGTTATTAGACTGGTCAAATGACGATTTAGCCAATAATTACTTGATTAGTGTAACTCGAACGTTAATTATTAAAAATTAATCTAACAACGATCTAGATACGAAACTAGTACCGTTAGATATATCTCGAAAAGTTATACAAAATAGATTACCCGAACGTGTCATTCGGATATCGGACAAAGAAGATATCATCGGATTTGCATGAAAGGAAGATTAGTCATTTTTTAGACAAACCAACTTGGCAGCCCTTATCCTTTTTCGGGTGCCTTTAGAATTTTGGTTGGCCATATCCTTACTCGATTCGAGAAGAGTTCATTCTCTGCTTTTCTTTTTCTTATTCATCTTTCTTCTCATCTCTTCTTCTGTTTCTTTCTTTCTTTCGGTCTTTTTTTTTTTTCTGTCGATTTCTTATCAAACAAATGAACGTGTTTTGATGTGAGTTATTCGTAGAAGTTGGTTCACTTGATGAATCAAAGGGGAAGTGATGAACTGTGGTTGATTGAACCGGGAGAAGAAAATTGATGTTACTGTAAATCAAAGTTAGGGTTTCTAGAAGAATTCAAAAATGAATTAAGAGATGGAATTAATGTTCTAAGAGAAGGAATTGAATGGGTTTAGGTTTAATTGGAGTTATGAAGCTGTTTTAGGAAAGAATCAAAGAATTAGGGTTTCTCAGAAAATTAAATAGAAGTTGGATTAGTGATGAATAAGATGAAATCAGAGATGGGTTTAATCGGAGTTAGAATTTAAAGTTGAATAATAGTTTGAAATTGGTGATTGGTGTTTGGATCTGTTTTAATGAAGATTTGGGATTTAGGGTTCCTGAGTTTTGGGTTGCAGATGAAACAGAGTCGGGTCTAGTATTGATTGAATTGGAATCAGAAGGAGGTTGGTCTTCTGTCAGGAATAATGGTTTGTGTCCAAGGTAATTCTTCTCCAGTAAATTGAATTTTATTAAGATATGTAATCAAACTGAAGTAATTGTTGTTTTGGTTCCAAATTGACGGGTTATTTCATGGTTTCAGTTTGAGATTGATGTTGATGTTAATAATATTGCTCAGAAATGAAGTTGCATAGGACAGAGTTGAATAATTTTGTTCTTGACGGTAGTTGGTTTTGTGGTGGTGGTGGTTGATGTAGTACACTGGAGTTGCAGTTGGTGATGATGTGAATATGTAGATGCAGGTAAGAGTTGTAGGCTGATTTGGTGGCAGTGTTGTATTATTGTATATGCAAAATTTCCTGAGTTGAAGTATGAATGGTATTGGTGTTAGGATTCGGAGTTTGTATCTCAGATAATGATGTATTATTAGGGTTGTAACTGAATAACAGAAATAGATGTGGCGATGCTGAGGTGTAAGGTGTGTGTATTGATAGCAGTGTATATGGAACTGGAGTTGGAGATGAAAGCAGTAATGAAGTTATGACGGAACTGTGGTATGGAATTGAGATTGCTCTAAAGAGTTTGATAGGGATAGAGTAGATGGTTATAGTTTTGAGGATGAAATTCGGAGTATGAAGTTGAAGTTGAATTGTGGAGTTCAGATTTAAGTGATGGTGATTCACTTTAGTACATGTGTTGCTTAAAGCTTCCATTGCAGATAGTCTGTGTTATTTTTGTAAATCAATTTTGTGTTATGATTCGAATGAATGATTTGATGCAACGAGTAGATTGAAGTTGAACCTAAGTTAGGGTTTTAAAGTTAGAATTGCATATGTTAAAAGAACACTTTGACCTATCTGACTGAACTTACTCGGTCTGATTCAGTTATGTTTAGCTGACTCAGTTAATCTGACTGAGTCGAGTTGACCCTATTAAATGAGTTAAATCGGTTTCACTCAGTTGACCTTGACCGAGTTAGACTTTAACCTTGGATCGTTGACCTGACCTTGATTCTGTTGACCGTAGACTTGACTTGACCTTTGACCTGACGTGGACTGTTAGTTAACATGTTATTGTCATTTTGACCATTAGTCGACTCTAGTTGACTGGACCTTAGATTAATGGGCTGGTTTGATGGACGTGGGCTTAGAGTTAGTTCCTTAGTTTGATATTTGGACCTCTTATGGTCTGAATCGACCTTTGGTTTATTCTACAAGGTTGTAGATATTCATAAGACTTAGCTACAGACTATGGAATCAACCTAATTGGATTAGTAAACTCTTAGTTATTCTAAAGTTAGATAATGAAAAGAGGTAAAGTCATAAATGGGCTTAGAACCATTAGATATAACTATATGATTCTTGTATGATCCTTTTGTATAAATTCTTAGAGTGCTTGTGTGATTAACAGTTAATTGTTAACAACGATCGATTCAAAGGATGAACCAGTGGATCTCGAGGTAGGCGTGGCTTGTCATCAAAAGGTGTGGGAATGCATTTGACTCTTTTATAATCATTATTGTTGCTTTTATAAAAGTTTATGTTTAATAAACTCATGCATTGTCTGTCCGTGCATTCCATGCTTTGTTTAAAATGCATTATGATAATTCTGTTAATTCTGTGAATCTTTCCACGATTTGGAAAGGACTTGTAATGTGTTGTTGTCAATATGAATTGTTATTGGAAATGAGAATTTCCACTTGTGGTATATAGGATACGCTCCTTCACATTTATATCTACTTTAATTCAGCTTTTATTATTTAGAGTTGGTCACCATGGTCTTGGTGGCATCCATAGCTAAATATGTGTGAATTGCCGGTTAGGAATTTACAACCATATTAGTACATTGTTTGACGAAGGAGTTTGTTCCATATAGATGTATGATTATTTCAGTGACTTAGTCACTGTTTAATGTTTCGGAAAAACATGTACTGTTTTCCAATTCTGTTTTCCAATTCTTGCTTATGATTACTTAGAAGTTAAATGTTAATTATTCTCACTTTTAGTTTCAGTGACAGATCAGAGTTGCTCAGTGAAAGCTCCAAGAAGTTAACTTCGTTAGTTGATTATATTCTGATATGTTTATTATGTTGTATATTCTATTTGTAAACCAAATGACTATTTTATATGTATCACTGGAGATGAGTTCTTGTATATATATTTCTGAGCGGGGTCAGCTTTGGGCTAAATTTTTGTAGTAGATTTCTTAATTGAAAGTTTAAGTGTTTAATTTGGATTTTTTAGTGCCTATTATTTAGTTAATCTCTTGGATTAGTCATCTGCTAGCTTAGGGGGCGCTACAGTTCGTATGCCCTTGAACCACATTTAAAGCTAGGGTATGCATACAATATGCCAGAATAGGGTTTGTTTAAAGTTTTGGGGAATATTCCGAAGGAATCTTACCTGTAAATGGATGGATTCATCATTCTTACCAAGTTTTCGACTTATAGTAGTTCACTCACGACCAAGTTTCCATCTCGGAGTCATATTATGCATACAATATGTCAGAATAGGGTTTGTTTGAGGTTTCGGGGAATATTTCGAAGCAATCTTACCTGTAAATGGATGGATTCATCGTTCTTACCAAGTTTCCAACTTATAATAGTCCACTCCCGGCCAGCTTTCGATCTCGGACCAAAGTTATGCGTACATTATGCCAGAATAGGGTTTGTTTAACGTCTCGGGGAATATTCCTAAGGAATCTTACCTGTAAATGGATGGATTCATCGTTTTTACTAAGTTTACAGCTTATAGAAGTCCAGTCCCGGCCAGGTTTCGATTTCGGAGCCATGGTATGCATACAATATGCCAGAATAAGGTTTGTTTAAGGTTTCAGAGAATATTCCATGGAATCTTACCAATTCTGATATATTTCGTCTCCAGTTATCCGAAAGAGAAACTCAGGTATAACTCTAGTAATATTTGAACCCGTGATGTTCAATTATGATATATTTCGTCTCCAGTTCATCCGAAAGAGAAACTCAGGTCTAACTCTAGTAATATTTGAACCTGTGATGTTCAATTCTGATATATTTCGTCTCGAGTTCGTCCGAAAGAGAAAATCAAGTCTAACTCTAGTGATCTTTGAACCTATGATGTTCAATTCTGATATATTTCTTTTCCAGTTCATCCGAAAGAGAAACTCAAGTCTAACTCTAGTAATCTTTGAACCTGTGATGTTCAATTTTGATATATTTCTTCTCCAGTTCATCCGAAAGAGAAACTCAGGTCAAACTATAGTAATCTTTGAACTTGTGATGTTCAATTCTGATATATTTCGTCTCCAGTTCATCCTAAATAGAAACTCAGGTCTAACTCTAGTAATCTTTGAACCTGTGATGTTCAATTCTGATATATTTCGTCTCCAGTTCCTCTGAAAGAGAAACTCAGGTCTAACTCTAGTAATCTTTGAACTTGTGATGTTCAATTATCATATATTTTGTCTCGAGTTCGTCCGAAAGAAAAACTCATGTCTAACTCTAGTAATCTTTGAACCTGTGATGTTCAATTCTGATATATTTCGTCGCGGGTTCATCCGAAAGAGAAACTCAGGTCTAACTCTAGTAATCTTGGATCTGTGATGTTAAATTCTGACATATTTCGTCTCCAGTTCATCTGAAAGAGAAACTCAGGTCTAACTCTAGTAATCTTTGAACATGTGATGTTCAATTCTGATATATTTAGTCTCTAGTTCATCCGAAAGAGAAACTATGGTCTAACTCTAGTAATCCTTGAACCTGTGATGTTCAATTCTGATATATTTAGTCTCCAGTTCGTCCGAAAGAGAAACTCAGGTCTAACTCTAGTAATCTTTGAACCTGTGATATTCAATTATGATATATTTCGTCTCGAGTTCGTCCGAAAGAGAAACTCAGGTCTAACTCTAGTAATCTTTGAACCCGTGATGTTCAATTATGATATATTTAGTCTCGAGTTCGTCCGAAAGAGAAACTCAGGTCTAACTTTAGTAATATTTGAACTTGTGATGTTCAATTCTGATATATTTAGTCTCGAGTTCGTCCGAAAAAGAAACTCAGGTCTAACTTTAGTAATATTTGAACCCGTGATGTTCAATTCTGATATATTTAGTCTCGAGTTCGTCCGAAAGAGAAACTCAGGTCTAACTCTAATAATCTTTGAACCCGTGATGTTCAATTCTTATATATTTCGTCTCGAGTTCGTCCGAAAGAAAAACTCAGGTCTAACTCTAGTAATCTTTGAACCCGTGATTTTCAATTCTGATATATTTCGTCTCGAGTTCGTCCGAAAGAGAAACTCAGATCTAACTATAGTAATCTTTGAACCCGTGATGTTCAATTCTGATATATTTCGTCTCGAGTTCATCCGAAAGAGAAACTCAAATCTAACTCTAGTAATCTTTGAACCCGTGATGTTTAATTATGATATATTTAGTCTCGAGTTCTTCCGAAAAATAAACTCAGGTCTAACCCTAGTAATCTTTGAACCTGTGATGTTCAATTCTGATATATTTCGTCCCGAGTTCGCCCGAAAGAGAAACTCAGGTCTAACCCTAGTAATCTTTGAACTTGTGATGTTCAATTCTGATATATTTCGTCCCGAGTTCGCCCGAAAGAGAAACTCAGGTCTAACTCTATAGTAATCTTTATCGATTTCGATAATGTATCATGCTAAGTTTGCAGTCCGAACCCTCCCGGAGTATCTTGGTTCATAGTTTGTATGTCGTTATACCACATTTGAAGTTCGAATCTACACTAAGCTTCACATTTATCGATTTCAATGATGTATCCTGCTAAGTTTGAAGTCATAACCAACCCGAATCCTATTCATGACTTGTATGACTAGTCAAAATTGCTTCGTGACCTATGTGACTAGTCTAAATTCAAACCGAAAACACAAAGAGAAAGCACAACAGAACAAAGAGAAAGCACAAAGAAACACCAATTATCGAATTCATTTTTTATTTTCCCGATTCATTCTTATACATTTTTTAGATTTTTTTATATCAGAATGTCAATAACAATGTCCTAAATTTATTAGGACTTTTTTTTAATTTTTTTTCATGTCGAAGGTTGATAATTAGACAGAATACATGAGTTCGTATTAGCATAAAGAGAAACACATATGCTTCTCAATCCGTATGAGCATCCCAAGTACAATATCATCCGTCTAGATCTTTCTAAATTCGTATGAATGTATGAAACGAAACGTGGTCCGTCAAGATTTTTTTTTTTTGAAGCATTTTTTTTTTACTCACTCATTATACCAAACCCCCCCAACCACTCGAACCTAATCTGTTTTTTCTCTTTCTTTATCTCTTCCCTCCTGAGTCCTGAAGAACACCTCTCTTAATCCCCTCTTCTTCATCATCTTCTCTCAATCTCTATCTTTAACTACCCCTTTCTCTCATCCACAACAGTCAACAATAGCATCTCATCAATTCCAGATCTGAACCAAGGAGAAGATGGCGTTAACTACAATAGCATCAACAAGTGATGCTCTTATCAATGGGTTTCTATTTCTTCTTGATAACAATCAACATCAGCAACTTCTTTATCTTTACCTATTAGCTCACCATCTCAAACCATAGAGAAATTCAGCCCTAACCCAAGTTTCCTAAGCTTCAATTGCTTCAAATCTTCATCACAGAACTCAACTTCTGCCATGTCTATAATTCGAACTCAAACACAAAACCCTAGATTATTGACAATTCAAATACCACAATCTTTGATTCATCAACATCTTCTTCTCAATCTAGAACCTCATCCCAATTCCCATAACTGGATAGGTTTCAATTGTTGAGTCCCATGAAATCTTCGGTTAAGAAGCTAAAAAAATAGGGTAATTTCGAATTAGGTATTTCCTGACACCAAAAACCATAGATATTGTTTGTATCTTAGTTGTAAATCAAACCATTGGATCTCTGTAATTTTCATATATGTTGTTTGTTACACTATTATGAAACCTTTTTTAAATTTATAGTACGATCTGAGATGGAGATGTGATGAAACCAACCAGGTTCAGATTACATTGCTACAGATTTCAGATCACTGTGCAGCGATAGAAACCCATGAAAATAGATGTTTTACAGTATATAATGACCTGATATTTTAATGAGAGTCACCCATTTAGTATATGAGGTTTGTATAAAAATTTCACTTGAATATGAGTTATAGAAGTACCCCAACCAACTGAGTTTTAAAGGTGAACTTGTAGAAATTCAGTTTGAGATGAACTTATAGAATCAGTGGTAAATTAGGTTCTATCCGTTACTTTTCTATGAAATTTTGATACAATGCCTATGATATATCTATTAATGTGTGGTATAAATTTCTGTTGGATCAGATTAATATTCATAAAGAATGTGATAGGTTAAGTTGTAAGGTTCAAACCCTATTTTAAATCTGTTGGTGTTTGAATTTGCAATGGTTATGGATGCAGGTACAAGAGCAGAGAAAGTGTTGGTGAATGGTTGTGTGGATCTAAAATTCACGGAGTTGCAGATTTTTTTGTGACTAAAGGAACTAATAGATGTATGCCCAGGTTATGAGATATGGTAATTGGTGCAGGCAATTGAAGATTAAGATGGAGTATGAGATTTTGGATGATGTTTATTTGTGTTGGTTGTGAGCTGAAAAGGGAAGTTCTGATGATGGTTGTGTGGTGCAAGCTGGTTATGATGAACTAAAACAACCAAAGCATGAATCTAAAGCTGCAATTGAGATGAATTTGTAGTTTGCCGTTGAATAGTGAAGAATCCGAGAGCAACAATTTAGATGGGATTTCAAAGAAGAAGGAATTGGTTTGGATCCAGTGGTGGTGTGCTTGAATTGCAGAAGAATAGGAACATTTTTTGGGTTGCTGCTTTAGGAATCTGTAGGCGATTGTATAGAGATGAGGACATATCTGTGTAGGTGATGAGATGAGATGATATTGAACCTGAAATTCATTGCAGTGATGGAAGGATGTTGTTGTAGGAGTCAGTGAAGACTGAGATGGTGTTTGTTTGGTGTTGTGAGGTTCTAGGCTGAGCTGCAGTTGAAGAGGGAATTAATGGTGGTACTGAATTGTGAGAAATGGAGAACAACAGTTGCAAGCAACGGAACTGAGACAGGTCAAGGTTTGCTGGCAGTGGTGAATGACTGAGCAGATAGATGTATGTTAGGAAAATGTGTATTTGTTAATTTTTTGCTGACAGTGGTGAAAGAGCTGTATTTTTTGGAGTTCATGGAAGTAATGTATTGCAGGTGGTGGTGAATGCATGCTGGTGGATAGGTTTGTATTGCAGAGCATGGTGTTGGGTGTTGCAGGCAATAAGAAAAAGTGGAGTTGATTTAGAGAAGCTGAAGAAATTGAGTTGACTCGACTCGGCGATTCAAGAAAATCCAACTCTACTAAGGGGTACTTTATAAAAAATCCCTATAATTAATATGATATTCTTTGCAAATACATGGTTATTAAAGTATTAATTACGGATTTAATTTGGAATTTAAATTCTGAAAATTTTTTTTTTTTTTCAAATCCAATATGTACCACAACTCAGAATTAGAGTTGTCAGAAGTGACATACAACTCTTCCCATAGTCATCAAAGAAGTGACATACAACTGTTCCCACAGTTGTCAAAGAAATATAATACAACTTTAACCATTGTTGTCAAAGAAATTTCTACAACACCAACAAGTGTAGTCAAACATTATATTCACAACCAGGGTAAGAGTTGTGTTAGTCATTAAGAGCAAATTTCGAAATACTTTGACAACTGACAAAAGCATTGTACAAAACTAATCGACAACTATGTTTACGACTCTAACTGAATAGTTGTATAGATTTGAGGATTTTATACAACCCCCCCCCCCCCTCCCTCGTGCAACCTATCGATAAACGTCGTCGTAGACCTATGATAACTCTTTTCGGGAGTAGTTGATCAATGTTTTTCCCGTAGCGCTTTAGCCAAGTTCATCTTTACCTAGTGACGAAAGTCATGTTAAGTTTCAATCACTTTGAAAATTGCTCTGACGAAAAATGGTTGGTGAATAACAACTATATAACGTCCTCTGGGAATGTTTCAATGATTAAAATGAGAGTTTAGATAATATAACCAATGGAGGATATAAGTATTGTTGTGGAAACACATATGTGTATAAGTCCTTATTCCTTGAACCAAAGTTTGCGAACTTTGTTGATCAAGAGAACCGGAGAAGTGCGTGAGCTTCAGTCCGCGAACTGGCGAAGTTCTCAAACCCGAGAATTTTCGCTGGTCCGCGAACCCAGTCCGCGAACTTTAGTAGGTTATGTTTAAAAACGATGTTTGTGACTCATCTCTATAAACAAAGGAATGCTATTGTAAACCGTGGATATATAGTTCATTAACCGATTCGAGTGAAACAAATTGTTTTTGCTTCAATTGTGTCTTGTGTATTACATAAAGATCTAAGCAATTGAACAACTCTCTAACTAGTTCATTTGAGTCATTTGAACTAGTTATGGTGAAGAAGAATATGGTTGATATGAAAGTTATCATATGGCTAACCATTTGGTTAACTATTGTTGAACCAACTAATATACAAGTTTGGGTACGGTTTTCACAAGCCTACAAATGTGCATTACATATGTGTATAACAAGCTATATTTTCGATCTAACGGTTGATAAATATTAACTTGAATCTAATCAGGTTTTTATCTAACGGTGAATATTGAATGCTTTGTTACTAAGCTAACATTGATTGAAAACCCTAATTTGAAAGACTATATAAGGGAGAACTCTAGCAACTGGGAAACCTAATCCCCACACATTTTGTGTGATACTAGTTGTGCTAAACTAGAGTCGGTTCTCCTGTAACCTTTTGTTTCTTCTTCTAAACCAGGTTAACGACTTAAAGACTTCATTGGGATTGTGAAGCCAGACCGATACTACTTTTATTGTAGTTGTGTGATCTGATATTGATGTTTCTATCATACGAGTAAAATTGTAATAATTGACTTGAGATTTCTATCTTCGATAGGCAAGATATAAAAGTAGTCACAAACATCTTCGTCTCATCATTTGTGATTCCACAATATCTTTTTTCGCTCCATCGATTAAGACTATTGTGAGGTGATTGATAAAGCTGAGTTGTTCTTCGGGAATATTAGTCTGGTTTTATAAATTGGTTCATGTTCACCTTGATTTATCAAAAGACGGAATAAAAATCGTAGGTATATTCGTGGGAGGCGGATTTATCTATTACCGTAGACTTTTCTGTGTGATACAGATTGGTTTATTAAAGTCTTCGACTTTGGGTTGTAGCAACTCTTAGTTGTGGGTGAGATCAACTAAGGGAATCAAGTACGTAGTATCCTGCTGGGATCAGAGGCGTATGAGCATAAATGTACATTGGATCAGTGTGAGATTGATTGGGGTTCAATTATAGTCCATACCGAAGTTAGCTTGGAGTAGGCTAGTGTCTGTAGCGGCTTAATACAATGTATGTTTAATCTGGACTAGGTCCCGGGTTTTTCTGCATTTGCGGTTTCCTCGTTAACAAAATCCTGGTGTATGTGTTATTTCATTTTCCGCATTATATTGTTTATCTTTATAATTGAAATAATACAGGTTGTGCGTTGAAGATCAATCAATTATAATATCCAACCTTTGGTTGTTGATTTACATTGATTGACACTTGGATATTGGTCTTTGGCACCATCCAAGTTATTTCTTGTATTTGATTAAAGACTCGCTAATTCCTATTAGCTTGAGTAAATCAAAACAAGAGAGAGATAATAACTCCTTGAGATAATTCTATCTAGATTGATTCTGACTGTCTAGTTGATTCTCTAGAAAGTAACTCAGAGTTAGTCCATACAGATTGCTAAGCCAAAGATTGGGTGTGGTTGTTAGACCCCCGCTTTTTAAAGTTTAAGTAAGTATACTTGCGAAAGTTGTTTCGTAGTTGAAAGGAATCAATGGAATTGATGGGTTGATTCCTATTGAGGATCTATAGCAGGTTCGGTCCTTATTATGGTACCTCTAAGAGGACTGATCCTCATACCAAAATATATTTCTGGTTTCACATATTCTCTAGGGTTTGTGTGACTTTCAAGATGACGACATAGTGAGTAATTTGAACATATGTAAAATCATATTCTTTTTTTGTTAAAAGATATTCCTTGATACTCAAGGTGATCTCCCAAACCGAAATGTTTGAGAATCTTTTTGTTAAGATTTTCCAAAATATATATTTTTATTTTTCCAGCAAGTAAAACATATCTCTTGAAGGTTTATTAGTAAAGTATAATTTTATACTAGCTAATATTTAGTTGTCATCCATGAGGTATTTCGGTATATTAGTTGGAATTAGACAACACCGAAAATTGGCGTTATTGCATATCTTGAGAGTATTTTCGGTTATGGAGATTCCTTAGTGTCTGATCTACCTTGGTATATAAATGGTGAAGTTTGTTTTTCTTACAAACTTATCCTGACGCAGGCACTTAATTTTGTAGTCATTGCGTTAGCTAACTAATAATATTATTTGTAATACTATCTTGTAGAGGAGAGTAATCTAATCAGGAGAAGTCTATTACGTCCGCTAGTTTAAAGACTTTTGTGGGATCATGAAACGTCTAGAAAGTACCATTGGTGGGAATTAAAATTTTCATTGATTTTAGTTTACGATTATTGATTTGATTGAATAACGGTTGTTAAACCTTGATTGCACCTATTTTGATTATTCCTAAGAGCCTTATCTTCTGACATAAGGTCACTCGAACTATAAAAAGATTTGACAGTAGTTCAGATATGTTTTTAGATCTAAAGATAGACTTGTGATCATCCATTATTAATAGACTCTGTTCCGTGCGTGATCGGTCATAAGTGGAATCAAATTTGTTTGTGCAGGTACATTGAATACATTAAAGGTTTTGAAAACAAGAATATTTCTTTTTGGTTTATGATCTTTGTGATGTACTTCGTGCACACACTTGATCAGCTAGGATCCAACTTAGCATCATATATATTTTGATAGACATCTTATTGCTAGTCGTATAAATCGGTAAACTATCATTTGGTTGTCTTCTTTAGGATTCGAATTCGATAGTTTGTAAACCTAGACTTGACTATCTTGATAATCTGGATCTTGGTTGATCTAATCCAAACAAATGAGTTTATTATATTAAACGGAATAACCTTTGTTTGACTCAAATAAATCTCTGATTAAGAGACCAGTTAACAAACGCATATTCGTCGTATACTGTTTCGGAAGATGATCCAATGTAGTTGAGTGCTTGAAGTTTTCACAAGCAGGTGAAGCAACTTAAGATAGTGGAATTTATCTTAGGATTCACATGTGTTAGACAGATTAGTTGTAGGTTCAGGGATACTGAGGAAACTAGGTAACTAGGGGTAGTTTACTTGGTCTCAACTATACGAAGTTGGTAGTGATCTTTGTATAACGGCTTAATTCTGAGAGTATTCAAAACTGGACTAGTCCCAGTGTTTTTCTGCATTCGAGATTTCCTTGTTAACAAAATCTTGTTGTTTGCTTTTACTTTAATTTTCGCATTATAATTATTGTTTTAGTTATTATAAAGTAATTGCACTTGTACGTTAATCAATACACTTGGGTTGATCTCTATGGTTAGGTTCGGTTTCGATACTTATTTCATATTCCAAGTGTATACCTTGTGGTTGCTATCTTCTTGACAGTTTATATCTATATTAGATCACGCAATGTATCTATCATATAGGTTGATATTGAAAATATTATGGTGTACTTGGTACCCTCGTCATTTCATTATTCTAGAGAAAGATATTATGTGTAAAATTCTCAGGTCTTTATCATCAATATGACATTCTAAATTAATGTATTCATGTTCGGAAACATCTCTGAATTTTCTCATTGATGAGTTTAAGTTAATTCATGTATTCATGTTCTGAGACTCAGATCTTGAAATAGAAAAGAATCCACTATGGATAACAAGAGTCATGTTGATCATGTGAATATAAAATCATTTGAGCTTAAAAAACTAAGTCAACAATTTCTCGCATGAGCTAAAGAGCTCAACCTTACAGTAGAACGAAAAAAAAAAAAAACTCATGAATTGCCAAGAATCAAAACAATTGGAGTATAATCAACTTCTTCTTGATCTAGCTTCTACTTTATCTTTCTCTCAAGAATGATTCTTCTTTGAAGATACAGTGTCTTGAAAAAAAAAGTATTTATTAAGAAAATGAGTAGGTATTTCTAAAAAATTATGTAATTGTCTTATTTATGATGATAGCAGGTCATGAATCCATATATAACGGATGAGTATTACTAATTGATAAACAACATGAATTTGTTTCCATGAAGGAATCATCAGTCACTCAATTTTAAGGTAGATCACATGCGCAACAAACCGATACAAGATGGAAATATGTTCCTTTTTGTTGAATCGCGATTTTAGACGTTAGGATCATAGTGATGTTTACGGGCAACTTTGGGTCACTGAGAAAATTTTGGATGGCATGAACAAATTTATGAGTCATCCGGTCGATTTTGGGTTAAAAAAATCAATGTACATTAGGTAAGTGCATTTGGAGCGGCATCCGCTTGAACTATTTACCAATGGCTTAGAGCTGCACATACCTTGATTCGGCAAACGTTACCCTCCTGAACAAATCCAACCCAGAATCCCAAAAAGTTATTCACAGTATGCCAAACTGCCCCTACACCTCCTTCCATTCATAGAGGAATAATATCTTCAATATTCTCATTTAACACTTTCCATTTCAATTATGGAATTATTATCTGTAACGCCCGAAATTAGTTATATCAAAGATTTAATTAGCTTTATTCTTTCCCTGTTTGTTTATTTCTCTAAGAGTATAATTTTTTTCAAAACACAAAATTTTAAACATGTTGGCATTTCAATTCCTTAACAAGGATTTTATCATTATCCCTTCAAAAAAAAAAAAAAAGTCATTTCTTTTTGGAGTAACAATTAGAAGAGATAGAGAAGGAGAAGAACTTGGTATTGATCAAGAGGCATCAAACTATTACATACATATAATGTTCTCTTATATACAGGAAAGGGAAGACCTATTCATCTAATGGATCGCACATCCATGGGCCACAGGCCCTATAACACTCCCCATTGTGCGGTTCAATAACAAAACTTTATACATAGTGCTTCACATATAATGCTTTATATATAGTGCTTCAAATGTAGTTCTTCAAATGTTGTTCTTTCCTTGATGACTTGTTCTGAAATCAATTGCCTCATTAAAACTTCAAAAACCCCAGTGGGACAAAACCTTGGTAAAACTCTTCACATGTTGTCTCGTATTTTACATGTAGTTCATCACATGCAAAGCGATCATCAAAGATCGACGAGTCTAAGTTAATTTCCTCGTTAAAACTCCGTCAGGGAAACCCAAAGGGACAAAACCTGAACTAAAGAAAAATAGTACAATATTACGCAAACGTAGAACAGATTTAGACTCGAATATGTTGCCTCATTAAAACCTTGACAAGGAAAACCCAGTGGGACAAAACCTTGGCGAAGGGAAAAAAGTACAACGTGATAGATGCAAGTAAAGGTGATCCATTGCAGATGATCACTTTGCTCCGTTGAAGTTGACTAGTTGCTTCACAACTCCTAAGGCATAAAATCCTCGTGGGAAAGATAATAGCCTTAGATGGGAAATTACATTCCCGGTGTTTGTTGTTGTCTCATTAAAAACCTTGCCGAGTAACAAAACCCTGTGGGAAAAAATAAACTCGGTGAAGTAAAATGGTTCAACACACCATTAGATGCCCCCCCTGATATTGTCAGATAATTTTCATTAGTCTAACACAGTCAAAAGGAGTTTATCACACATTACTTTGGTGACTTGAATGTTTATAAGATCTTGTTGTTGATTCTGGAAGTTATGTTGCTTAACCGACTATCGCGTTTCATTTCTTTGATTCAGATATTTTCAGTAATATCAACACGATCTTTATGTCTTCAACGTTCAACATACTTGATGTTTTTAGTATTGTCTCGCTAAAAACCTTGTCGAGTGAAAAACCCTTTGGTAAAAATTATTCTCGATCGAAGGGAAAAATAGTACAACACATCTTCAATTTCGAAGTAAAATATGTCGACATCATATCCTTGGATCTTCCCCCTGATGTCGGCATCTCCCCATGATTACTTTCAGAGTTGTTCCAGACAGTTCCTTTAGTCATGTACTTTTCGAAACTGAATATCGGTAATAACCTAGAAACTAATCTACCATATCTCCTTCTGATTACATTCGTTGGAGAAGAGATTATTGTCCTTCATAATCAACAACTTTTGGATTTCACTTTCATTAGCATTACTTTTAATGTCTTTGTAGGGATAAAACAAATTTATGTCAATGGTTACTTTTAAATACGTGATTACATTCACTATACCATTCCAATGACATTGCGTTGGCGCTGAGCTATATCTAGCTAACAAGTTCCTTGAGGATGCAAAATTTAATCGAGTACATTATTATACTAAGTACAATAATGCGTCTATTGTACTTAGATATGGTAATTTCATCTCCCAACACATATTCGTCATCTTCCTTTAGACGAAATGGTCTCTTACTTACATTTGAACCTCGACTAATCATGGGAGTGCTATCAGGATGCAAGTCTTTGTTAAATTGCCTGACAACTTTAGACATATGCGAACTGGCGGAATAATATCCCACAAGATCAGTACTCGGTCGAGATTTCCCTAGATTTTTCATCTCAAATTCGGATTTTAAATAGCTTTTAAGGTCTCTTATTACATCAAGAGTACCCATCATGTATGTACCGTCGACATAAATAGCTACAATTCCAAATTAGGAACTTTCCTATGAATACGCAAGAAAATAACTTATTTGTCTATCCCCTCCAAATCAAACAGCCACTTAGACGGGTATACCACTTCCGCCTGATTGCTTCAATCTATAAGTGAACGTTCTATTTAATTGTAAACGCACTCTGTGGTTTAGAGTCATTTGATTTGGGAAACAAAAGGCTATCAAGCACTTTTGTAAATATCTTCTATCTCTTGATTCTTTCAGAGATACGTAACAACCACATATATATGCTGCATTTCAAGTCCTTTTGAAATTACCAAGCTAACTAAGTAGCGGAACACTATAAAGTTCATTACAAGAGAACAATTCCAGGTCTTTCTGAGAAACCTCGCGCCACAAGGCGAGTCTTTATACTTTAAGACTGTTTTTTTCTCATTATGATTTGTGACAAATTAATCATGTATGTCCAATAGGCTTTACACTTGGTTGGTCAGCACTACCATACCAAATACCTGTATATTTGTCAAAGAACCAAGTTCTACCTGGATTGTGTAGGCCAAATATGCTATTTATTTGAAATTAATCAAAATAAAGCATGGTTCGATCTCATTTTGCTCTACTTATGGAGCAACTATTTACGGATTATATCATCAATGTGCATGCATGATACTTCCATTGACTCTTGTGCATTCTCATAATCCGTCAGGATTTCATTGTTCTCTAGAATCATTTAAAACTTCGGAGCGTCCTCCAGTTTGATTCATGGACATATTCAGAGACAATCTTATGAGATGATTTATGATGATATAAATAAGTTGTGCCTTACTCACCTACTTCCTTTCTATGTGAGGATTGATCGAACGAAATGGTATCTCCAACTTCCTTTATGGAGCCACGGCCTCAACCACACTTCCACTGAGTGTAGTTGCAACACCTTAGTCTATGGTGTATATCCTGTATTGAGGATTTGTAACTTTTCAGGTAGGTTTGCAGCTGGTATGTGTGATCTCATCACTTTAGCAACATCAGTGTACATTCTGAAAATTGAATATTCTTTATCACTTCACATTTATATTTGTGGAGTATAAGAATCAATATGAGACACATTGGGAACACACCACGACAATTCATGTCGTTCCCTTAGAAAATAATTTTTCGTATCTCCCCCTAACGATGGGAAAACTGTCTCATTAAAGCGATAACCCGCAAATCTAGCGGTAAGAGATCTCCTGCCAAAAGTTTTAAAATGCGGATAATTATTTGGAACTCATTTCCAACATAACTACTTAACAGTTTTGAAGACCCATCATAGTACGATATGGAGGTGTAATGGCACATATGTAGTGCAACTAAAAATGCGTAAGAACATGAATGTCAGGCTTAAATCCAGTTACCAACTGGTACGCATAAAAGGTTGACTAATATTGGGTTCTAAAAATGAATTAAGTAAGATGCGTGTAATATTTCATATCGCCAAAGCAATAAAAGATAGGTTGGTATGCATAACTTATTCCTTAGGCACCATCTGTAACCTTTGATGGTAGCCTATGCGATACCATTGGGTATAATATGCTCTGCATTGATCCTATTAAACACGCAATATTCATCAAGTCCTTTTGATGTAAATTCTCTAGCATTAACAAGGGTGGTTAGCCTTTGCACTTTGCATTGTGTAATATGTGCTAGGAGTTTTCAAACGCAAATTTCTTGGGAACTATAACTAGTCCAAAATGTCAAACCATTCACCAGATCCATCAGTTACTTTAATGGTCCGCATTCTGCATGAATATTTTTCTAAAGTTCACCTTGTTTTCTTTGTACTATGGAATTTTTACCATTTTCATCTTAGGATGGTCTCGATCCTGTTTTACTGAAGACTTTGTAAAATGAGTGATATGCTTTCTTACAGAAAAGCACAATGGGAAGGGGGTTGTGCATCTAGTAATTTAAAAAACACTTATTGAGAGATATGTCGTTACTTCGCGTTCTGTCAATCTTTTTCCCGTTGTCTCATCTACTCAAACACATCGATATACGTATGAATCATTTCAAAATGAAACATCATGTCACAACCAAAGTTCATTTATGGTTATGTCAAAGTCTGTATGAGTCAATTTCCAACATTTCATCATCGGAGTGAATATGAATTCAATAATCCAAATTAATACTATAGTGATTTACATTTCACTAAATTGACTCATTTGTCTCTCTAAAGTATGTTTCCTTCCAAATACATTTACATTCTTATCAGTGTGAGTTTCCATACGATATCCACTTGCATGGGTTTCTTTGGAATTTAACAAGGTGATTAACTCTCAGTACATATAGATCTTTCGTGACTTTTAATCTTTGTTTCATCTTGGAAACAAAATTTGAGCAGTGCTTCGCTCGATAATCCAATCATCGAAATCACATTATAAGGAACCAGTTGAACAACTAGTGTATATTCCTTATATTAGTGTGAGAAAAACCACTATCAGTTAGACATTAAGTCATGATAGATTTAATAAGTGGTGTGGCCTTATTACGTTACAAAAGTGTGATTCTACTCAAGTACTTTAGAGTGAATATATGTTAGGTTTTCAGGGGGGGTGATATATTTTCCAACCAGATATATCTCAAGTGCTTTAGAGAATTTATGTCTCTAGGGAATGATGTACTTTTCATAAGTGCTGAAAATGGGTCTAGTTCAACTGAAATTAATTGGCTAGGCAAAGTTCTTCTTGCCAATAAAGTTGACGTCTAAAGTATGATCTTCCTAACGAAATCGATTATTACTATGGTACTTGCATTACATTTCTTGTACCAATACCAGTAACAAGATTCATTCCCAACTCTTTTATTTTGATGCAAGCTAGAATTACATCTTAGCTTAATCCAATGTTCGGTTGATACCTGTACTTTGGTGTCATTACTGCCGGGTACAAAAATACATCTTTGTCTCATAATATATATATATTAATTTTTACATGCTTCACATGAGTCAATACATCTAACACTCATTACTTCGGGGTTCTTTCCATTTTCAATTTTGCTACATTTAGCTTAATTTGAGAAATTTCTTTATCACAACAGGCCAAGAGAATCTCATTTTGAATGTCAACCATTTACTTTGGGTTGAATAGCTTACTAAATATATTGAATCTCTTTTTGATACTTTAAGATATACTGGTTCATTAGATTTGATGGAGTAGAAAAAAAAAATGGAAGAGAGAAAAAAAAATGACTCATATCACTTTTTGTGAGTTCTTCCACAAAAATTGGGATGCATGTGTTTAAAAACACAAGGGCTTTAGACAGTGCGTTTTTATTGACATAAAGTTGTATGAAGGAATATACTCCTTTTTCTTTTTCAAAGAAATGATTTCCACCTCAAATACACATTAATGATGCTCAAGTACTTCTGAGTCCAAATTGTCATTTTTGAGTCGAGTTGGGTCCAACTGGAAAAAACCTTACTAAAATAAAATAAATAACCATAACCCAGTTAACGGCCAAATTACGATGATCCAGTTAGTAGTGTTAACTCGTTAAGGTCATAACGTGTTCAAGGTCCATGGAAAGTTACATGCCTATTTAAAAAGGCAGTAGTGCAGTTTAATATTTTGGTTTCACAGGAAATAAAACAAACAATTAAATGACATCATTTTTAAATTAGTGTGATATTTATATGAAATAATTATAATTATTCTAAACTAAAAGTTATCTCTATATGTGCATGAATATATTTTAATAATTATTATTTTAATTGTATATGCATGTGCATGAAAATATTTTTGGAAACTGAATAATTATCCATGTATTTGACTTTGCATAGATGCATGAATTATATTTTAATTATTATTACATTAATTGTGTTTGCATGTGCATGTGCATGTGCATGTGCATGTATTTGTGGAAACTAAATATTTATTTTCATTTTTAATTAACTATATTATTATTAATTTTTTTTTAATTGCCATGTATATTACTAATCAACATTAATTCGTTAATTAGTTCAAATTGTATATTAATTCACATTGATTCATTTTTATGAAGCTAAAAACCGTTTCATTATAATATTTATTTTTATAATAATACAGACGTTACAAAATCATAACTATGCATGATTAAATGAAATCTAACTTAATATTTTGGCGTTACAAAAAACTGCTTTGAACAAATCAATTAAAATATTCCATGACATATAAATACAAACCAATCATCCCTCATATTAACAGTACAAACATCGACCAAATTTGTAAAAAAAATAATATGTACATAATATGAATATGGCATATACATGACTAGATAAAATTTAACCTATTTCATTGAAACACAGACAAAAGACTTTCATATACTGATAAAAAAAAATTAATTTTTTTAATTTTTTTTAATGTTAAACAATGAGTCTTTGTTGCTATTATTATTATTATTATTATGAAAGATGCCACGAAGGCTTTTATTAAAACAAAGAAGAAAAATATAAATATTTACAATGATTTGGCAGGGAGACGCGCAACAAGTTGCGCCCCAATGCCTTTTTGAATAATGATACCTAACCTATGGAAAAGAAAACTGCCTAAGTTATTATTGACATCGTGACTTGCCATGCAGTTTTTGAACCTTTTCAGAAGAACTGTAATGTCATCGCTTATTATTATTATTGTTATTTTATTTTTATAACAAACCAAACAGGTAGTCCTACAACTCTAGGCTTAAAAGACAAAAGCATAATCGTTGATTGTAAAAATAAATAAATGGTTTTATAAAATCTATATGATAAACCAAGAAAATATCATTTTGCATCTATAACAAACAACATAGGATAAAAAATCATAACCAAAGACTAATAAACAAAGGTTAATCTATACACACCAATCATACTCTTTCTGATAATCGATTATGAAGCAAGTAATGAACAATATTAAAACAAGTCAACATACAAACAGACCCATGTGAAACGACAAAGGTTGCATAGTATCAAAGAAAAGGATCGATCGAGAGATACCTTGTCTTGAGATACCATATTTGATTGTGACGAAGAACCAATCTGCGGGATCAGAATTTCTCCACCATGAACTACTATAATAATAATATAATATGAAATGTAATCAGTAATTATGGGATGGGATTTACATAAATAATGATCAAATGATCCAACGATCAAATCAATTTGATTATGCCAAAATAAAAATAAAAATAAAATCAAATTAATCGTATTAGTACAAATCAAACCAAATCAACGGATTTCATTTCCTTCATTAAATCAAATCAAATCAAATCAAATCGAAAAGGAAGAGGAACACTTAACTTAATGATGATTCCATAATTGCGTTGATCTAAATCGTCCATGTAAAACAAAATCGCCCAATTCAATCTAGCTTTGCGATAGCTTCGTGCATGATAACGTTTTGGAGTAACAATTAGAAGAGATAGAGAAGGAGAAGAACTTGGTATTGATCAAGAGGCATCAAACTATTACATACATATAATGTTCTCTTATATACAGGAAAGGGAAGACCTATTCATCTAATGGACCGCACATCCATGGGCCACAGGCCCTATAACATTTCTAACATTGTTATTCTACATTTTGAATCCCTAATCAAAATCAAAGTCTCTAGATGGAAGATATGGATGGCTATATCGGGATTTTCTTTTTATGGATGGATTTTTTTTCCTTGGAATTATTAGTAGATTCTTCTAATTAATTATCTCTGGGAAATGATATGACGACGATAGCCAGACAAATGAAGCAAGATCAGGAACAACAACTTCATCCCTACCATCAACCCAACAACAAGAACAACAACATATAACAGAAAATACTACTACAAGTGCACAATCTGAGATTCTAAATATTATTAGTAGTATGCTTAACAGTAATACAAGTATGGGAATAGATTTTTCTTCATCTACTTCACAACTAAGGAACGATCCAACCACTCCCACTGAGTGCACATTAGATTTAGTCGAGATCGGAACATGTTTGCCATCTGAGTGCACTATTTTCTTAGAAGATTTTCATGGAGGAGATCATAAGATATTCATGTTGCACGAGTGCAAGCATATGTTTCATGCTGATTTCATTAAGATGTGGGTTAACTCTAAACAGGGAATATCAACCCATGTTAACACAAGATATGATACGTGTGTAAAATAAAACACGGTATCCTGTTTCTCAAGTTTTTGTATTTTAGGAAATCGGTCTTAGTTAAGAAATATATCTTCCTTGTTGTTCAAGGAAGTTTGTGTATATACACTTCTTGTCTCTACTGTTGCTACCTTTACCATGTCTTCTTTTCAATTTTCTCAACTACATCATTTTTCTTCACCAACTGAATCTTCGTCAGCATCCAACTCTCGGTTTTTCTCTTCATCTCGTCCCACTGGTAACCAAAGAAATCAGACTCAACATGGGCATGTTTCGTCTCATCCTATTCGTTTTAACAATCAACATGGGCCTGCTCCGCTTGACAATCAACGTGGGCCTATGAACTCTGAATTTTCATCTGTTCGCTATCAACTTTGTGGACGTCAAAATCATGAGGCCCAGGACTGCTGGAACCGTTATGACAAGAATTTTCAACCACCTAGGCATCAACCACCATCTTCTGCACCTCGGGCTTATGTTGCTTATGGACCTGGTCTTCTACCTTCACCTTCTTGGATGCCTGAAAGTGGTGCTACAGATCGCATCACCAATGATTTTTCTCGTCTTCAATTTCCTACTTAGTATACTGGTCCTGATCAAATTCAGATGGGTAATGGTTCTTCTACACCAATTTCTAATGTTGGTTCCTCTATTTTAGGGACTCCCAACCGTAAGTTGCAGCTTCATAATGTTCTCTTTGCACCCAAAATATCTTATAATCTCTTATCTGTCTCTCGTTTCACCACTGATAACGATGTCTTGTTTGAATTTCATCCAAATTTTTGTCTTATGAAAGATCGATGTACCGGGAAGGTTCTTCTTCGCGGTATTAAGAAGGGTGGTCTCTATCAACTTGATGTTTCATCTCAAACTCCTTAGGCTTGTATATGAGAACGTGCTAGTTTACAAGCCTGGCATGCTAGAATGGGTCATCCAATGATGCGCACAGTTCGCAAAGTTATTTATCAATTTTCTCTTTCAGTTTCAAACCAAACTATTAGTTTTTGTTCTTTTTTTCATGAGCATAGGAGTCATAAATTACCTTTTCAATCCAGTACAACAGTTTATTTGAATCCATTAGATTTAATTCTCTCCGATGTATGGGGACCCTCTCATATTTTATCTAATGAAGGATATAAATATTATGTCATATTTATTGATGCGTATAGTCGTTTTACTTGGATGTTTCCTATGTCTCAAAAGTTTGACGTTTTCTCTATATTCTTTTTGTTTCAAAAGCATGTTGAAAATCTTTTTAATCGAAAGATAAAAATATTTCTGATAATGATGCTGAGTATCGCAAACTCACACCACATCTCCAAGAACTTGGAATTTTTCATCGTTTTTCATGTCCACATACTTCTGATAAAATGGTTTGGTTGAACGTCGTCATCGTCATATTCGTGAAACTGGTCTTACTATCCTCAATATGGCCTATGTACCGTCCTCATATTGGTATGATTCTTTTTACACTGCTTGTTATTTGATGAATCGTGTCCCTTCGACTTCCGTTAATAATTCTTCCCCGTATGAAGCTCTTTTTGGTATTCCGCCTGATTACACTCTTCTTCGTGTATTTTGTTGTCTATGCTATCCTCACTTACGTCCGTATAGATCTCATAAAATGGATGCTTTGTCTTCTCCTTGTGTTTTTATTGGCTATAGTCCATCCCATAAGGTCTATAAGTGTCTTCATATTCCTACGGGTCGAATATACATCAGTCGCCATGTTGTTTTTGATGAGACTACCTTTCCCTTTGCATCCGCGTCATCACCTTTGCCGGCGTCGACTTCTTCACAGGTAACTCCATCCTTGTCTGTTATTCATAATGTTGTGCCGTCATCAGTGTTTGTCAATCATGAGCCGCCACCTGCTGTTATCTCCCATCCGACAGCACCTTCTCTCAATAATCAGCCGCCACCACCTGTGTTTCATCTGCCGACATCACCTTCTCTCAATCGTCAGCCGCCATCACCTGTTTCTCGTCATCCGACAACTACTACTCATTTCCAATCATTGCCGACAATGTCTGCTCTTGTCCCTCTTCCGCCGTCATCAATCTCTGCTACTCATCAGCTACAGCCGCCAACTGCATCTGATGCTACAATTTCGACGCCACCTGTCCATGATTCTCCTAATCATCATCCACAGTTGCCGACATCTTCTTTGATCTCTGCATCAGATGGAGTTACGACGTCTACCTCCACTACTGCACCCATAGCTCCAACAGTACCTTCTCGCCCAATGATTACAAGGGCTAGAGATGGTATTTTTAAACCAAATTCAAGATATGCTCTCATATGTGATTCAACTTTTGAACCTACTTGTATTTCTCAAGATCATAAAGATCCCCAATGGAGTACATCATCCGACGATGATATCAATGCATTACTCCGAAATGGTACTTGGTCATTAGTTCCATATAATCCTTCTATGAATGTTATTGGTTGTAAGTGGGTTTTTCGAATCAAACGCAATCCTGATGGTACAATTGCGCGTCGTAAATCTCGCCTGGTTGTTAAAGGATACAATCAACAAGAGGGGATTGATTACTCTGAAATGTTTAGCCCTGTTGTAAAACCGTGTACTATACGCATTATTATTACATTGGCTTTGTCTTCCAATTGTCCCATTTATCAACTTGATGTGCAGAATGCTTTTCTACATGGAGAACTTCAAGAAGAAGTGTACATGAAACAACCTCCAGGTTATGTTGATTCTCGCTTTCCTACACATGTTTGCAAGTTACATCGTTCTCTTTATGGACTTAAACAGGCTCCTCGTGCATGGTATCACAGACTTAGCAACTTTTTGTTGCAAATTGGGTTTGTTACTTCCAAGTGTGATTCGTCCTTGTTTATTAATAATGGGACTCATGGTGTTATCTATTTGTTGGTCTATGTGGATGATATCATCGTTACTGGTTCTATCACTACAGGTATTACTTCTATTCTCAATCGTTTACAACAAGAATTTGTAATTAAAGATCTTGGTCAATTATCTTATTTTCTTGGAATTGAGGCAATTCGTACTTCTTCGGGGTTATTTCTTTCTCAGCATCGTTATGCTCATGATCTTCTTATTCGAGCAAAAATGGATGGAGTCAAACCAATTACTACTCCGCTGAGCACTTCTGGTGATATTTCTTCTGATCGTAGTACCTTATTAACGGATGCTACTGAATATCGTAGCATTGTTGGAGCTTTGCAATATTTAACATTTACTCGTCCAGACCTTGCGTTTGTTGTTAATAAAGTTTGTCAATTTATGCATGCTCCTACAGAGTTTCACTGGGGATTAGTCAAGCGTATTCTTCGTTATCTCAAACATACGAGTACGTTTGGTATACTTCTTAAGCCATCTCCTTCTTTACAACTCTCTTTCAGTGCATATACTGATTCTGATTGGGCTGGTTCTCTTGATGATCGTCGTTCTACAAGTGGATATTGTGTTTATTTAGGCGGTAACATTATTTCTTGGAGTGCTCGCAAACAAAAAATGGGCTTTCTCTTCTAGTAATCGTTTGGTATCGGGGACTTGCTATTGCTAGTGCCGAAATTATGTGGATTCAGTCACTTATTTCCGAGCTTCGTATATCTACATGATCTCCTCCAATATTATGGTGTGACAATCTTGGTGCAACCTATCTCACAGTTAATCCTATATTTCATGCTCGAGCGAAACATATAGAAATTGATTATCACTTTGTTCGTGATCAAGTAGCTTCCAAGCTTCTTGATGTCCGTTTTATATCCTCTAAAGATCAAATTGCGGATATTTTTACTAAACCACTCTCTAAAGATCGGTTTTCTCTTTTAAGGTTCAAGCTAACGGTTCAGGATAACCCGTTACGCTTGCGGAAGGGTGTTAACTCAAGATATGATACGTGTGTAAAATAACACACGGTATCCTGTTTCTCAAGCTTTTGTATTTTAGGAAATCGTTCTTAGTTAGGAAATATATCTTCCTTGTTGTTCAAGGAAGTTTGTGTATATAAACTTCTTGTCTCTCGTTTGTAAAAGCTAAGTTAATAAAAACAAGTTCAATTCATATTTCTTCAGTCTTCTGTTCATAGATCTGTTTATAGTTTTATCTACCCATACTTGCCCCAACTGCAGAGTGAGCCTATGATCTTAAAGATTTAAGCCGATATCAGTGATAAAGTTATTGGGTGATGATACCAGTGACCGGAGTTCGAAACTCGCTAGTATCAAATTCTTTATCGATCCAAAAAAAAAAAAAAATGCAACAATTTAACACACTGTAAGATATCTTTCTTTTTTCACTGTAAGATGTCTTATCCGCACAACCAAACAAGACCTGGAATTTTCACACTAGAAGCTTCGTCTGCTGTTGCTAAAAATGGTAGTCCACTCACTCTGTATCCCAAGATTTCCAACTGTTTTCTGCTCCATCTTTCCAAATCCTAACCCCAAACACTTCCACTCTACACCAAATCCTCAACTTCAACTCAAATTCCATACAACTTACAGAGAAAATATCAGACACCTCAAAACTCTAGGAATCATATCAAACAAAAACAGCAACACCAACAAATTCTTCTCTGCTGAAACACTAGACAGAATTCTATCCATTGTGAATTTTCTCAGTTCCAAAGGATTTACTGATTCTCAAATTCAGAGACTTTCATTTCTTTGTCCGAAAATATTTTTTTCTGATATAGACCCAACCGATATCGAACCGGTGTTGGATTTCTTAACTAAAGATCTTTTTGCTACTCAAGATGAAGCTTGTGGCTTGGTTGTCAAGTGCCCGGATATTCTTTTCTCTGATGTTCGGTTCTGCTTAAGACCAACACTTCTTTTTCTTAGAGAAATTGGGTTAGATAAATTGAACTCACCCACTTCTTTGAATGCGCATTTACTTAATACTCGAGTTGGGAAGCTCACTGCAAAGATAAGGTTCTTGGAAAGTCTGGGGTTTTCTTGTGAGGAATCCAGTAGAATTTGTGCTCGGTTGCCAGCGATTTTTGGTTATAGTGTTGATAATAATCTGATGCCAAAGATTGAGTATTTGGTCAGGGAGATGGATAGGAGTATCGATGAATTGGAAGCATTCCCGCAATATTTAGCATTCAGTTTAGAGAAAAGGATTGTTCCACGGCATTTGCATTTGAAAGAGAGGAATGTTATAATACCATTGCACAAAATGTTGCTGTGGAGTGATCAAAAGTTTTATGCGAAATGGAAATGAAATCGGTAATGGATCAGTCTTTCTTCGAATTTCATGGTAGTGATTCTAATGTGTATAAAGTTTTGACTCTTGATTTATGAATTTATCTCCATGTATGCATGAGAAAATGCAGTGAAGTTGCTGACATATTGTAGGAGAAAATTTTCAGTCCCTTGCAGTCCTTAGCAACTTGAATTGCCTACATGATTCATAAACAATATGTCACTGGCAATTGTTTGTACACAATAAAGCTTCTTATACATGATTTAGGAACATGACTAACTCTAGGAAAGGTTCACTAGCTGTAAGAGAAGTAATCTACACACCATAAGAGTTTTTTTATCTTTTTTTCCTAACAAAACCAGGGGATGAAACAAATCCTCGTATGATTTAATGGGATTTGGTGTAGTGGAATTTCATTAAGCGTGAGGAGTTCGATTCGTAGTTGACGAAGTAGTAGACAGGAGAGGCTAACATAGAGTGTCGAAGCCCATATGCTCATGGTGCTCCAGCTTGTTAATTATACTTGCTATCCCCACCCCACCTGCAGTATACAGTAGAATGTGTTATGGCACTTCATCCAGAAGTGAGAGATTCACAGTCTTACGAAAATCGTAACCAAAAGCCAGAGATAAAAGTTACCTAAACTTATTGCGCTCACAAAGATAGTGAGAGCTAAGATGAATATGATCAAAGACGCCCGGCCTAGCAACTTCACTAACTTCCTTACAACGTGTTGTCCAGTAAAGGCGGCAAGAGTGGCAACCAAAAAGAAATAAGACGCTGCAGAAACATATGGTAAAATTCTGTAAGAGTTCCGGAATATGTTTGAGTAGTATGTCTTTTTGCTAGAAATAGCATCCAGTTGACTCAATATGGTTGAAACTTGTCTGGATATTCTTCTTTATACGCATATTAGTACCCCAAATGAAGTTGATTGTTATAACTCACCATATGGAATAGGAAACCGTTTCAGAAGGTAATACTGTACAACTGACATTGAGGAGGAGAATACCATCGCAAAGGTTGATGTTGCACTTGCAACCTGCAAAATGAAGAAACTCCATAAAACATATTGACCTAATCGACCTTGTACAAGAATGCTGTTAAAAAGTTATTATCCAGTGGAGACATCATCCATGGCTGAAACCTTCATCAATCTTTATCTTGGTCGAAATGCAGAAAACATCCTTATTCAGTTTTCTGTAAGTACATGTACAGATGTGTGAGAAAACAGTTAGCAGGAGTATAAGTACCTGTGGTGGAACTCCTAATTCAAGAAAAAGTGGTCCCAGGATGAAGCCACCTCCAAGCCCTAGCAATCCACCAACTATACCGGCTATTATACCACAGATACAGTATAATAGAAGTTGATGCACTTTCCAGTCTGTTACTTCTTTCCCTATAGATGCAATCACCCTGCTCCCTCTGTATAAGCAGACAGCTTCATAGAGTGATACGGACACCGCAATTGGTACCTTCGCATTATAAAATTTCTTTGTTAAGGCTGTCGCCATTTCCCAAAGTTGAGGCAAGAATATAAAAAATTCACAAAATTTCTAGGATGTCCACTCAGTAATAACTGGACCAGTTATAAACTTATAGCATCTCCTTTAACGAGCAGGTTCCAGTTAGACATTAAAAGGTGAGATGACGGATTAGAGACAAGTTGATAGGGTAGTTCAAAAGAGGGAGGAGCACTCAGTGGTATCCCAAGCTTGGATTTAATAGCTACAGTTGAAAATGAGAGTTTCGTGGGGTGTTCTTCTATTTTATTTTCTCAGTTTCGGGCATTGTGGAGAAAATTTGTATTATACCTGTAACAAATTCAGAATCCAGTACTCTGTGGAGCAAGTTTTAGAGTACATCTGCAAAAACATTCAGGAAGAGAATAAGCATTTATTGGTATTGATAGCACAGTAATTCCCTTAGCGTATTAACCAGTGAAATTTCCCGGCAAAGAATCCAAATAGAAATCCAGAAAAACATATTCGTTAGATAAATGAATGCCTAACTGTTGGATCTTGGAACAGATGACAACCTTATTCATGGGCATCAAAAGAATAGTATGGGAATTTCACTTGATATTGAAAAGCTAACCTTAACAATCTGCACGGCAAGAAAAGCCACCCACACAAAGAGAAGCACCGTAAACTCTCTCCAGTTGACATTTTCCATTAGAGGTACCTGCGCATGGACCATGATGACTGTGATGACAAGGACAAGCAATGATTGAGAAAATGGTGTGGCCGTAAATCATAGTGTTCTGATTACCTTCTCAACCACCAAAGCAGGTGGACCAGTTGGAATAGGTCTGTAATCCTCTTGTTCAGCATCATCTGAAATCCAAGATTAGGTACAGGTAAGGAAGTTGTTTTTTTTCTCTTGGTATGATTTCAAAGCCCTCGCAGCATCTGGTACCAATTGCAGCTTAAACTGGGCAAGTTTTCTGAAACCTTATGTGTCAGCTAGTGCTTTGGACCCTTTAAGAATATGGGTCCGCTTGCACAGCAGAAGTGGACAGTCTCTTCACCACCTTCCTGCTACTAGATTAGATTAGTAATTTGAAATGTTGAGTTGGAGATGTACCTGTTGACCTTGAATCTGACTCCAACATTCTGGCTGCTTCCTGAAGGTAAAAGTAAAAAGCAAAAATCATCTTCAGTCGAGTTAAAACATAAAATTTATGGAGGCCATAAAAGAACAAGGGAAGAAACCAACCTTTTTCATTATTGTTTCTTTCTTCCATGTTTCAATACCTTTCAGAAATGCCTTAGTTGATGTAGCTAGCACAGATAATAAAAACTTAATCAGCTCATTAACCATTTACTGTAAAGCATGGGTATGATATTCTCCAGACTGAAAGCATGGATGTTTATATATTTCAGTAAAGCTTGCATATCCGTAACTTCAAGGCTAGCACAAGGATAACAAGTGTATAATCTGGCAATAAACGCGGCCCATCTGCTGAAAGCTGACGATAACTGAGAAAGGACGCAAGTAATTTGGAGGGATATCTAAACGAATTTCCAGAGGGTTCATTTTAAGACTGAACGAGTAAGACAGTAAATTGTTATAGGCAAAGCAAACAAGATGATAGCAGTTATTACCAACAAAAAGGATGATGAGCAGAACCGTGACCATCCAATCTGCAAACATGACATTGAAGGCTACTCCAATACTAATGCCTAACATGAGCATGGGCTGGAAAAGCATGGCGAGGTCATAGTCTATGATGGGTATGTCTAATGTTGGATGCCGACGCTTCAGATTGTAATAAACAGTTGATCCAGCCGCTCCCATGATCATACCTATAAATTTACTAGGATTAATAAAATATCAACAGACAATGCTAATAATTACTGGGAACAGAAACATGAAAACAGAATTCTCTTTTCCAAAAATAAATGTTTTCTTTGAGTCCTGGAGAACTTCTCAAAGAAGCACTTTCTAGTATGGTGAAATTGATGGGAAAGCAAGTTTTACATAACTAGTACTGACATTTAGAAATGGCAATTGAGGATTTGGGGTCGAATCCGATGAACAAAGTGAGCATAGGGACGAAGAAACCACCACCACCGACACCTCCAATGCTTCCCAACGCCGCCCCGAAAAACCCAATTATGGTTCCTACCACTGACCTCCACCCAAACTCCATCTTCTGCATTCCCACCATTACACAGAACCACATCATACAAACATATCAAAATAATTCAATTCACATCTAGTTAAACTGTGGGGGCTAATACTGCAGTCTTTGTTTGTTTTCAGGTAGGTGGTATACTTGACTCATGAGAGAGACAGATAGGGAGAAAGACACAGGTTTTCCTTCATAAGTCTTTGAGGAAGAAAATTCATAGCTGGTCATGTGATGATACAAAATTGAACATCAAATTCCAGAGAATTCAACTGTGGACTTTTTTTGTACTTATTTCCTGAGTCCATGAAATCTTACTAAAATTAGAAGCAAAAAAGAAAAGAACATTGACATGAATTTGACTATGGAGCTATAAAAACAAACTTCTTTGGTGAGATCTCCATCTCCTCTTAAATGAGTCAACAAAACTGTATATTTATGGCAATTTAGAGAGAGAGAGAAAGAACTCACAGGCCAGACAGGTGTATAAGAAGAATTCTTTCTCTGCAACTCCATGAACCCATTGTCATCCACAATCCTTCCTCCTATCTCATCATGATGAAGCTCAGAACTTGGTAGCTCTTCCTTATAATTATCAAGTCCAGGAAGCTTGAATAGCCTCTCTGAACTACTCAAACTAACTTGACTCACCATTACAAGGCACCAACAAACTACCCATACTCCAATTCTGTGTCTGCTACCCATTGATTCGATTTCCTCACAACCCTCAATGAGAAATTATGAGCAAGAGAATCTTGTAACACTAGTAACAAAGAAGATGAAGAATATATAAAAGAAAAAGAGTTATGTAAGAGTACACGCCTTTAAGCAAAAGGCTTGACTTTTTTCTGCTCTAAAATTCTCCTCTCTTTTTTATCTCATTTTCATATTTTGTTTAAACTTTAAACAAAGGGGAAACCCTGTATCACGTTTTTTTCAAAAAAACTGTAGATGTGAAAATTACAAACCAGCAAGAGCATCAAAAATCGTCAGCATTCACACTCAATGGGGGCGGCTTTCTAATATGAATCTCCATTCCATCTAACTTATTGTCATTAAACCTCCTCTAGAATCCAAATCAACTAAGAAACAAAACAAAAAAATGAAAATTGTAAGTGAAAAATACATTACATCTCGGTTTTATCCGGGTTTGAAATTTCTGATAGGACGTCGTCTTCTTCTTTTTTATAATGTATTTATGGGACAAGTCCATAAAGTCGGGCACGTGTTGAATGTTGATCGCTGACGGAAACGGGGAACAAAAACGAAGGAGAGCAGGTATCCAGGTAAAGGATCTTGAATAAGATTCTTGCTAATTCAGAATCATGGGGGGCGTGGCGGAGTCGCTGGACTCTCCGCGTTGACGATCTGACTCTAAGTCTTGAACCTAGTTTTTCAGTAGTTGCTTTTCTTAAACGAAAATGCCCAAGTTACACCTTGCAAAATGAGACCGGGAACAATTCTCGGGCGATGTGGTCTGACAACCCGAATGTCAAATCAGCATGCCCCATTCATTTTGGTACAACTGTAGTTCACTGGGGCAGGCTTTTTTCTCCTCGAAAACACTTAATTAATGTTTGTTGATTTATTCAACTAACTAGTACGACCGTTGCCACGGTGGAAGGGCCGACCGAAAAAGAATCTGAAGATGGAATTTAAATTTGATATTGTTGTTTGTGCTTGTTGGGTAGATTTTTTTACAACCTTTCCAACGAGATAAAATTTGTAAAATTACAAGGCACGGATTTTTATATATGTTATATTAAAGTTGACTTTCCAATTATACCCCTGAAAAAGTAGGATACACAAAGAGTTATAATAATTGGACTAAAAGAGAGGGATAATTTTGTCTAGTGAAAATGTAACGGGAATCTGTAAGGAATATTCTTTCTCAATCTTTTTATGAAATTGAACATTTACGTTACTCTTCATTTAACAAAAAAATGGTCATAAAAGAGACTCCCTCCCTACGGGCCCTTCGGGCCCTCCGGTCGGTCGGCCAATGAGCACTGGAAATAGATAGCGATTGGGAAATGCCATAAACATGCCACTCTAATAAGACGGAAAAATTATAACGAGTACAGATTTGACCGTCGCCAGAGCTTGCTATGGAGGTGTCATTCTCCAGTATGTGATGGTCTCTGGGTGTGTGTTTTTATGTCCAAAACGGAATTTTACTCAGCACACAGAAGACAAATGAGAAACTGTTGTAGCATTTCAGGGGATGCTCACGTCCCTACCATCCAACCAACCTTGGAGTTGGAGTGATAAGATCGAGACATGAACTTGACGATTAGGTGAAGTCAAATAATTTTGATTAAGGTTCATCTAATTACGTGTCAATTTCGATTAATTTTGTTTTGGGTTTCTTAATGAAAAGTCATCTAGAAGAACAATAAAAAGATTTTTAAGAATGACCTTTTCAAACACTAGTACCCAACAGTACGAACGTACAATTTTCTCAAAGATCATAATGTTGAGCATCTTTCGATGGGGTACAGTCAATTTTTAGTAGAAATCAAATGGTGGGGATATTATGTACCCAAATGGGGGTCACTTATCTAATAAACTGGTTGGTCTGATGAACTGTTGCATCTGTGATTCAATAATTTCACCAAACAGAAACAAATAATTCTTGAACGTGACCAATGTGCTTCCCACTATTTAGGTTTATTGTAATGGAAGTTGAAAAGATCAAAATGAAGTTAGTAGCATCCATTATTTGACCCCCAATGATCATAGTCCAGTGGTATCAACTCGTCACAACTGATTAAACTATTAATAATCAATCTGAATTGATTTTGATGTCCTTCAACGAATCTAGGGCATGCATATGATTCATAATTCATGAAACCAATCAGAGGAAAAGAGAACCGAATCCTGAGTCGATCATCATATATATTCAATAGAATATAAGACACTGGAGAATGTAAATTACAGCCTATGGTGAGTGGACCTTTTGTAGTGGTGCCGAGGCTTATCATTGCTTCAGTAATGACACCAACGTAGTCAGTACTGGAGAATCAATCAATATATTATGCATGTATGTACATATTCATCAATCAGACCACCTGACAGTTAGCTTGCGATACCAAAAATGCTTCACTTCCCCCACTAGTGTCCCCCAATGTTTTCCTCCGCCTATGTGTTAATTATCTGTTAGTTAAACCCAATAATAATGAGACCCCTTGCTAATCTCAATTCAAGGATCAATGGCTAAGAACGATGACATATAAATGGGGAAAAGAGTGGGGAAATGTAGCACTTATGGAACGATACCGAGGTTATATGCATTAGCTTACCTACCAGAACTTGTTCATATAAGAAAGGGCATTCACAGATATTAGACAAGACAGATATATACGACAAATGTCAGAAAAGGCTGATGTAAGGTGAGTGAAACAAAAATAACGAAAATTACAGCACAAGTGGCAAGTGCCGCAAGTCATAATAGGGAACCAAAAGTAGAAGATCTAGGAGTCTTTCAAATCTATAGCAGTTTCGAAGAAACTTCGTGGATGTAAGCTCACAAAGTGGTTAGTATACAAAATTTTCTGGTGTGCAAACGCAACAATCCTAAACAGTTACCCGAGTGAAAAAAAACAGCTAATTTTGTAGCTATGTACAGTGACCTGTCCCTAGATACATCTCTCCTATCACTGAGTTGTGTTGTTTTTGTCCTTAGGTAATAATCCCGGTTTAATTGGGGCCAGAACTAGATGACAAAAAAGGTATCCCAATAGTAATTTGGGTCACTCCTTATAATTTTTTTTTTCTAAATGGCTAAAATGTCCTTGAGTGATTAGTATTAAGAATTAATGAAGTTGATTAGTGTGATAATTGTGTTTAGATAAAAATCAGATTTTGGGATTAATTTTTGGGTTTTTATGTTTTGAGAATACGAAGAAGTGGAGTTTTGAGAGGAAAAACTAGGGTTTTTAGAAATGAGTGATTCAAGTGGAGGGAATGAGGTTGTTGAAGGGTCAAACAACTGTTAGAAAAAACAATGTTTTGTTTTAATCAAAAAATGCATGGACCATGTTTTGATCCCAAGACCTATTACTCCCTAGATGTTTTTTTTCATGTGAATGAATAAAACATTAGTCCCATATAGACTAAAACACTTAGAGTTTTAGACTTAAATAGCATTGGTTTAGCCTTAAGGGTATGGCCCTTTGGGTCTTTAGACCTTTGTGTATGGGGAAAGCCCTAGACTATGGCAAGGTTGCCTAAACCTTATTGCATTTCTTATTGCCTTTCCCGTTCGCGCGGTGCTTCGCACGAAGCACGCACGCTCGCTCAGGCTCGGCGAGGGCGGCTGAGGGCGAGGGAGAGGGTGGCGTGTGGGTTTATCCGTATCTTTTTACCGAATTTTTCCACACGTTTCTCCCACACATATAAAGAATTTTATTCTTTGCCTTCTCGGTTTTGGGTGTCCGACCCGTGTGCAAAAACCTCGTGAAGCATCTTTGAAAAATGTCGTTGTAACACTGTGCACCTCGAGAAGAATCTCGAAAAAATTTGAATTCACAAAACATTTTATCGTATTTTTAACGGATGCTTTTTACTCGTCCGACAAAAGTCAAGCGTGAATCACGGATAATCTGTCGCACATTGGATTCTTGGTCGAACGTTGAAATGTTTTTTTGCTATAAATACGAGAGAAGAATTTCATTTGAAACCATACCTTTCTAACTCTTCTCTCGAAATTCTTCTTCTTCTTTTATTCTTTCGTAAATTTTATTTAAGTTTACGAAACATTAAATAGAGTTCTTAGTTTACGAAACATAAAAAACGAGTTGTAGTTTACGAAACATAATTTTGTAATACTACTTCTCGTTTACAAAAACATAGTTAGTTTACGAAACATAAATTACTTTTTACATTTCTCCTAAACTGGTTGTAGTTTCGATTTATGTTTTTGTTTTCATTATTTGTCGCCAAGTTCTAAGGGTTCTCTCCGTGTATGCTACACATAGAGGAGAACTAACGATAGTTGTATCCCGGGAGGTAATTTGTTAATTGTTATAGCATCTCGTAGGAGTAGCAGGCAATATTACCTTTAGCTCAACGTATCTCATACGTGCCTCTACTAAGTTTTAAATACTATCATCTCAGCATCTCCTAGTATAACAATAACACATCAAAGAGTGTTAAGTATTTTTCTCATGTTTCTTGAGTTGTTTGTTACTATTATCGTGTAATCAAAGTATTATTTCTCGGTTGCATACGAAATTGTAACTTATTTCTAACAATCTAAAGGTAATAGCTTGCCCGATTGTAATATTGTAATATTGTGATATTGTAAGAACATGGGAAAAATACCGTAGAAAAACCACCAAAGTTCATATGGTAAGGACTTTAAGAGATGGCAGTCTAAAATGCTATTCTTCCTAAATGACCAAAGGTTAGATGGATATGCTTTAGAAAAACCATCGAGAAAACTTCATCGCCGTGGTAATGAAGATAAATTGGACAGTGGAATAGGAAGAATTATTTGTGCAAGAATCATATTCTTAATTGTCTTGATGATTCCTTGTATGACTTCTATAATGCAAAAGAAGATTTTAATGCTTTTGATTTATGGGAAGCTCTAGAAGAAAAATATCATCTTCAAGCTGCTGGAAGTAAGAAATTCTTGATGGCTAAGTTCTTAGAATACAAGATGACTGACGAAAAAGCTGTGGTAGAACAGTTCGTTGAACTTCAACTCCTCATCAATGAAATTCTTGCTCAAGGCATGACTTTTGATGAAGCTCTACAAGTATCGGCTGTGATTGAAAAGCTTCCACCCTCATGGAGCGAATACAAGAGGAGGCTGCGACACAAGACTCGTGAAATCACCATGGTGGAGCTTGGCAAAAAGATCCAGGTTGAGGAGCTTATGCAGCAAGGACAAGAGCATGTTCTTTGAGCAAAAACATGACCTACAAAGCTCATGTTTTGGATGATAAAGCTGCTTCAAAGAAAACTCTGGAGAATCCAGCAAAATTGGTAATAGACGTAATGACGTCGAAAACCCGAGGTAACAATTTTAAGCCTAAGGGTGTTGTCACTAAGCACACCATCAAAGGCGATGTTTTTAATCGTGGAAAACCTGGACATATGGCTAAAGACTGTAAGGCCCCTAAAAGGATCAAATATGATCCAAAACAGAAAAATAAGGCAAACCTAGTAGATGATCCTGGATACTTTACCGGCATGGTGTCGGAAGTCGACCTTGTCTCTAGTGTGACTAATGTGAGAGACTGGTGGCTTGATTCGGGAGCCACCAAGCATGTCTGTAAATTCAGAAATGCTTTCTCCTCTTATGCCATAGTAGGAGATGATGAGAAATTGTTCATGGGAAACTCTACCACCGCGAAAGTGGAGGGGAAAGGCAAGGTCGAACGAAGTTAACTTCAGGAAAAACTCGCATTGAATGACGTATTTTACGTCCCAGGACATATGCAAAAACCTTATCTCGAAAACCATCTTACTAGGAAAAGGATTTAAGATTGTTCTTTGAATCTAATACTTGTTGTCCTTTCTAAGCATGGTGAATTCGTAGGAAAAGGTTATGTTACCGATAACATGATTAAGCTTAGTGTATCTGATTTGAAATTGAATGTTAATGCATCTTCTTCGCTTATGTTTGTGACTCTTCACATGTTTGGCATGATAGACTTGGGCATGTTAATCTCAAATCTCTAGAAAGACTTGCTAATTTAGGTTGCATACCAAAAATAAACTTTGATAAAAATCAAAGATGTGAAATCTGTGTTGAATCTAAATATACAAGAAAACCGTTTAATAAAAGGATTGAACGTAAAACAGTTCCTTTGGAACTAATACACTCGGATTTAGGAGATTTGAAATCAACACCAACAAGAAGTGGTAAAAAATGGTACATCACTTTTATAGATGATTACTCACGCTATTGTCAGGTTCATCTTCTTAGAAGTAAAGATGAAGCCTTAGAGGCCTTCAAATTTTATAAAATTGAAGTAGAAACCCAAAAAGGAGTTAAAATTAAAACTCTTAGGTCGATCGTGGCGGTGAGTATGTGATACCCATAGGTGAGTTTTGTAAACATAATGGAATCATTCATGAAACAACTGCACCATATTCACCAGAATCGAATGGTGTAGCTGAAAGAAAAAATAGAACACTCATAGATATGGTAAATGCTATGTTGACAAGTTCAGGGTTATCTTCGAACTTGTGGGGGGAAGCTATTCTTTCTGCTTGCTATATTTTGAACCGAGTTCCATTTAAAAAATCTGATAAAACTCCTTATGAATTGTGGAATGGTAAACAACCTTCCTATGCATACTTTAAAGTGTGGGGGTGTTTGGCCAAGGTGGCCATTCCTCATCCCAAGAAAAACTAAATTAGGTCCTAAAACAATTGACTTGTGTTTTCTTAGGGTATCCTGAGCATACAATTGCATACATGTTCTTGGTCATCATCCTGACCATAATAACATTGGTCAGAACACCATATTGGAATCTAGAGATGTTGTGTTTTATGAACACATTTTTCCTTTAAGGTCTGGACCTCGAAAAAGGGTCCATGATGACCTCCCGGATGTTCCATCGATTAGTCAAACTCCAACTTTGGAGTATGAGACTGAACTAAGAAGAAGTAAAAGGGTAAGAACTGAAACAAGTTTTGGCCCAGATTTTTTGACTCTAACGGTAGAGTCTGAACCCCAAACCTACAAAGAAGCTATGACTTCTCCGAAGCTCCTTTCGGGAAGAAGCTTCATTAAATGAATGGGAGTCCATTCAAAAAATGAAACTTGGGAGCTTGTAGATTTACCTCCTGGTAGTAAATCCATAGGTTGTAAATGGGTGTTCAAAAGGAAACTTAGAACAGATGGAACTATAGATAAATATAAAGCTAGGTTGGTAGCTAAAGGCTATAAACAACAGGAAGGATTAGATTTCTTCGATACTTATTCACCATATATCTAGAATCACCTCGATTAGGATGTTGATTGCTATAGCTTCAATTTATGATTTGCATATACATCGGATGGATGTTAAAACTGCATTTTTATATGGTGAATTGAATGAAGAAATTTATATGGATCAACTTTGATAGGCTTTATTGTAAAAGGTTGTGAAAACAAAGTATGCAAGTTGAACAAATCTCTTTACGGTTTAAAACAAGCACCTAAACAATGGCATGAAAAATTTGATCATGTTATGATAACTAATGGTTTCAAGGTTAATGAATCTGATAAATGTGTTTACATTAAATCTGTGGATGATTCTCATGTTATTGTGTGCCTATATGTTGATGATATGCTCATATTAGGCAGTAACCTTGATATTATTAATAACATTAAAAGCATGTTTAGAGATAATTTTGACATGAAAGACTTAGGCCCTACCGATGTAATCTTAGGGATGAAAATCGAGAAAGACGTCGATGGATATAGTCTTAGTCAATCTCATTATCTTGAAACCATATTAAAGAGATTTAATTATGAAAATGCTAAACCTCAAGATCTACTCCTTTTGATCCCACTTGTAAACCGAAAAAGAACAAGGGTAAGGGTATTGATCAACTTGAGTATTCTCGCATTATTGGTAGTCTTATGTATTTGATGAACTGTACAAGACCTGATATTGCTTACTCGTGAGTAGATTAAGCAGGTATACTTGCAACCCGGGCGGGATCACTGGTATGCTCTCTTTAGAGTTTTACGTTACACGAGAGGGACCTCAAACTATTGCTTAAGTTTTGGGAAGTATCCTGCTCATCTTTGGAAGGGTATTGTGATGCCAATCGATATCGACTCAAGAGTGCAAGTCTACTAGTGGGTACATCTTCTTACTTGGAGGTGCGTCTGTCTCATGGAAGTCCACCAAACAGACATGTATAGCTAAATCCACTATGGAGTCTGAATTTATAGCCTTGGAAAAAGCTGGAGAGGAAGCTTTAATGGATACGATGTTTCTGGGAGGAATTCCACTCGGCCCAAGCTCAGTCTTCAATCGCAATCCACAGGATGCAAAAAGCTGCTCTTGGTTGCGCAAAGAACAATGTATACAACGGGAAGTCTATACATATACGAAGAAGACACAAGACGGTGAAACAACTACTCTCTATTTGGTATTATCTCGATAGACTTTGTAAAATCCAAAGATAATCTTGCAGATCCTTTGACGAAAGGCTTAACCAGAGAGGAAGTTAAATTTACATCGAGGGGGATGGGACTTAAGCTCATTGAATAAATCACCATGAAGGATACTCAACCTTGTGATTGGATTTCCAAAATCAAGGTTCAATGAGACAACTAATTTATGGTGATATTGGGTAAAGCACTATCTTTGTCCCTCCATATGGTGTAACTGTGCGATAGTGCTACCTGCAGAATTAAGGATGATCTTTTGCGATCTTAATGGGTACCATGGCTTTGATGAAAGCGGGGTGTGGCAGGACACTCTTTATGGACTCACCTTTGTGGATGTTGGAAGTGGGGCCGCTTCCTATGAGAATTTGAGCTGATTCTCTAGAGACATTCATTAAGTCCGGGATTTTAGCCCACGGCCAAAATGGGCACAACCGCAAGAGCTTGGCACCTGTTTTCTTCGGTTGAGGCATCAAGTGTGGCTGTTATTTCTGAATTGCATTCATTGTTGGCGGTTCAATACATTGCGTTCACCGTATCAACAAGCAGTTCAGGTAACCTCTCACTAAGTTAAGGTTCAATCCTTGGGACACCTTAGCCTATATTGTTGCCTTATGTTTTCTCGTGTTTTATCGAAATGTTTTATTATTCATGTGGGGGATTGTTAGAAAAAACAATGTTTTGTTTTAATCAAAAAATGCATGGACCATGTTTTGATCCCAAGACCTATTACTCCCTAGATGTTTTTTTTCATGTGAATGAATAAAACATTAGTCCCATATAGACTAAAACACTTAGAGTTTTAGACTTAAATAGCATTGGTTTAGCCTTAAGGGTATGTCCCTTTGGGTCTTTAGACCTTTGTGTATGGGGAAAGCCCTAGACTATGGCAAGGTTGCCTAAACCTTATTGCATTTCTTATTGCCTTTCCCGTTCGCGCGGTGCTTCGCACAGAAGCACGCACGCTCGCTCGGCTCGGCTCGGCGTGGGTGTGGGCGTGGGGGTGGGCGTGGGCGAGGGCGAGGGAGAGGGTGAGGGTGAGGGTGAGGGTGTGGGTGTGGGTTTATCCGACCCTATCTTTTTACTGAATTTTTCCACACGTTTCTCCCACACATATAAATAATTTTATTCTTTGCCTTCTCGGTTTTGGGTGTCCGACCCGTGTGCAAAAAACCTCGTGAAGCATCTTTGAAAAAATGTCGTTGTAACACCTGTGCACCTCGAGAAGAATCTCGAAAAATTTGAATTCGACAAAACATTTTACCGTATTTTTAACGGATGCTTTTACTCGTCCGACAAAAGTCAAGCGTGAATCACGGACAGTCTGTCGCACATTGGATTCTTGGTCGAACGTTGAAATGTTTTTTGCTATAAATACGAGAGAAGAATTTCATTTGAAACCATACCTTTCAGAACTCTTCTCTCTGAAATTCTTCTTCTTCTTTTATTCTTTCCGAAATTTTATTTAAGTTTACGAAACATTAAATAGAGTTCTTAGTTTACGAAACATAAAAAACGAGTTGTAGTTTACGTAAACATAATTTTGTAATACTACTTCTCTGTTTACAAAAACATAGTTAGTTTACGAAACATAAATTACTTTTTACATTTCTCTCAAACCTGGTTGTAGTTTCGATTTATGTTTTTGTTTTCATTATTTGTTTGCCAAGTTCTAAGGGTTCTCTCTGTGTATGCTACACATAGAGGAGAACTAACGATAGTTGTATCCTGGAGGTAATTTGTTAATTGTTATAGCATCTCGGAGGAGTAGCGAGGCAATATTACCTTTAGCTCGGCGTATCTCATACGTGCCTCTACTAAGTTTTAAATACTATCATCCAGTGCATCTCCGGTATAACAATAACACATCAGTGAGTGTTAAGTATTTTTCTCATGTTTCTTGAGTTGTTTGTTACTATTATCAGTGTAATCAAAGTATTATTTCTCAGTTGCATACGAAATTGTAACTTATTTCTAACAACAACAACCATGCTTGTGTTGATGGTAAGATTGTATCAACTAATTCTATGGATTGGATGTTTGATGAAGAGATGTTAATGGAGGAAGCCATGAATAATGGTGGAAATGAAGATCCTACTGCTCAAAATGAAGGAACCAATACTCAAAATGAAAGAACCCGCACCTCAAAACAATCAGGTAAACCTCATATACTGTTGAAATTATCTAAATGGTGCTCCAAGTGGTCGATTCATGGTCACTATGGAACTACTCAGAGTGAGGGTCGTTATAGTCGGGTGTTGTATATGCCAACGACCCTAAAGAGTCGTCAGACTGTTGACACACATGGCGACGACTCTAACCTGCAACTTTTAATAGTGATGAAAAATCATCAAGGTGGTGTGTTAAACCATGACGATTGTTTATAATGTTCACCTAGGGTCGTTAGTTGATTCGTTTAATACCCAGACGACTCTCGAATCCAAACTCTCTGTATAAAAAGGCAAGTTTTTGTGTGTTTGAGTCGTCATAGGGATATTCTGATATACCGACGACCCTGACCAACCATTTATAATGTTCACATAGAGTCGTTAACCAATAAGAAAGGGTCGTTATATTCAACCTAATACGGTAACGACTCTATTCTAGGGGGAAAAATGTTGAAGTAGTAGAATTAGGGTCGTCATCTTCATCTTAATACACTAACGATTTTTCATAGAATCTGCATGCAAATGAAATGTCGTTAGGGATTTTCATTTCGATACTAACGACCCTTACACTGAAACCACCAATTTTCAGTTACCAAACTAAATTTCACAATCAAAACACAACAAAAAATCGAATACAAGGTGGGTTTAAGTTCACATACCTTCTAATTGGAACCATAGCTTTCTGTTGAAGAAAAAATATTTCTTCAAAACAGTCGTTAATGGTGGTGGTGGAGAAGTGAAAGGGGAGGAAAGGAAGAAGAAGAAGAAGAGAAACTGATTTTCTCTTTTAGTTTTAGGGTATATGAATTGGGGGCCTAATTAAGGTTAACTGATTTTTAATGTTTAGTTTTAGGTAAGAGTAAAATAGTATTTTCATAGTCGGATTAATAGGCCCCTGATAGTTTTGGGGTACAAATAAATTTTCTTGGCCCCCAATTAAACCAGAATAATAATGAACAAGAAAAATTTCTTCAGAAACTTCCTAGAAACATATAAATCTTGTATTAGAGTTTAGTTCTAAAATAGGTTAGGCCACGGGTTAACCTCAAAAAAAAGGGTGTAAGCGTACTCACATCACACTTGGACAAACTCGTAATTGCCGCCCCACAGGCTCCAAGTACATTTTTGGATGACCTACCAATACACCAAAATGTCAGATTCATATGTGATATTCTCTAGATATCTACGGAAAAGAAAGTTCATATGATGCCAATAGTTCGCAAATAGTAGAATCCAATCAGGTACATCTTTCAGCGACTAAGACCACCAAAGAGAGTTTGTGGATAAGAGAATCGTGATCCAACCATATCCATAAACAAAAATAACTAAGCTACAGTTGTTAATGTGTTCATGGTTAATGGTTAACCGAGAAACCAAACCAAACCAAACCGATTAGGGGAAACCGAACCAAGTCATTAACTAATGGTTGGTTTTGGTTTAGAAAAGATGAAAACCGAGATTAATGGTTTGGTTTTGGTATGATAGAGAAACTGAACCAATAACCAATGGTTAACCGAATATTGATAAATAAAAATAAATCATTGATTAAATTTTCATTAGAGATGTCATTGTATAGCCTACCATTAGTTAAATCTTCTTTTGATCTCTAGATTTAGAGTAAGCTTTAACTACTCTTGATATTTTATTTATTTATTTTTTGTCTTTAAATTTTTGTAAACCAATACTATTTTTTTTCTGTAAATTTGTGTAATTTTTTTTTGGTTTGACATAATTATTGATTAACCAAAAACTACTGGGAAAAACTGAAACCATTTGGAAACCGAACCAATGATTAATGGATTGGTTTGGTTTCAATTTTTAGAAGACCGAAACTACGCAAGATATGGAATCTCAACCTCTCTCGGTTGCAAATCGCCTGTGGAACCACAGATCACGAAAAGGACAAGCATTAAAAGAAGCAATATATATATATAACAACACTAAGCACTCATCTGGATAAAAGATATCACATGAAATATTACAGGTACACTTCAAAAGAAAAAGATTAAAAAAAAAGGTCCTGTAATACATAGATAAGATGGGTCCCAACAAATAGAGCTGCCAGCATTAACCCAGGTCTCAGGGTGGAAATAACAAGTTAAAACAAGGATCCACATTCCACCATCCATAATACAGATGTAGAATTGAGAGAACTTATGCCAGTCCTACCTCCCCCACCTCTATTGGGTTTTGATAGACTCAATTGCCTCGACAAAAAACCCTAGACAGGCATCTGCACCCCAAAAGAAGCACGTGAGGTATTCACAAGGAGAAAGAAAAAAATATATTTTAGTTTTTCAGAGGAGAGCTTACCGCTGGAAACTATCGCTTAGTTGTCATAATCCCAATTGTAGTTCCGACTGCCGTCCTCTCTATGACCACGCTCATTGAGATCATACTGCCCATTTTCATGATCAGGATCCTTGTGCTCATCAAGATTCCCAAACCGTTCACGGTCATCCTCAGATTCAGCATGAACATATTCCCTATCCCTCTCAGCACGGCGATTCCTATCACGGGAACGTCCGCGATCCTGGTCATCATTCTCTTCATAATCATAGTCCCTATCCCTTTCTCGAGGGCGTTTACGATCACGCACATGTTCCGAGTCTCTATCTTTGTTATCTCTATCGTAGTCACGACCTCTTTCTCTATCACGATCACGAGTTTCACGACCACGGTCCTTCTCCTTAACTTTGTCTCTATTACGATCTCGGTGATGTTTTTCCTCTCTTGAATCACGATCACGGAGCCTATCATAAGAGCGTTCACGAGACCGCTCACGCTCCTTATCTCTCTCTCTTCCCCTTTCCCGTGACTTCTCCCTGTCCCGTGACTTCTCCCTGTCCCGCGACTTCTCCCTTTCCCTGAAACATTGTATCAAGCAAAACTAAATTTCACATAGGGACAAGTAGGAAAATGTTGCCAATCAGTCAAGGCTGAGCTCGCCATTTAAAGTTTCATCAAGTCCATCCTAGACACTCTAGAATTAAACAGTCAAGCAACTCAGGGCCAGTAACTTTAAGAGAAAATGCTAGGCCAACTGGAAGATCCGGTGATATGCTCTTTTATCCATGGATTTCTTAAAATACAAAAACAGAACACACCCGCCAAAAGAGAAAATCAAAAACAGTGTGGTCCTTATTACCGGTCATGACGATCGTCTCTTGACCTCGGCTCCTCAGATCGTGATGTTCGTCCTGAAGCTACCTGCTGAGGCTCTCTGGGCAAGTAAAAGATAAAGATTTCAATGATTAGCTTGTTTAAAGAAAGAGCTGTAATCGCCTGAAGTATGCATCTTAAAAGCCAAAAAAGTAAAAGTACAGGAACAGCAGTTACCTGCCAGAGTATTTCTGATTATCTGCTTCGCCTCCAACCCTTGTAGATCCAAGTCCACCACCCAGTCTCCGAGGTCGCCAATTTGGAACAGTTCTCCCACGTTCAACATCCACAAGCACTCTTTTGTTATCCACCTTCCTGCCATCAGCTTGCTTGTATGCAGCTGCATGATGTATATCATTAGCACACACAAAGTAAATGAAGCATTTATAATAACAGAAAAACTCGTATTGCACAATACCCCATAAACTTAAGCACTATTTTCATACAAAAACTTTTTTGTGTATCAATTATACAAGTCATCTCTGCAACACATGAAAAAATATCAAAATAAAGCACATCAAACATAACAAAAAACGAGTGCCATGGCTACTGAGCTCAACAATTATATATGCAGCCACTAACTTTGCATGTTAAAGAAATGAGAGCATACACTTCATATCCCTTGTATGCATGTATTCAATAAAGGCGTAGCCTCTTGGCTTGTTCGTCTCCTTGGCTGTAATTGTGCGGACCTGAAACAAAATAGACAGTTGTTATAAAAGAGAAATCAACTAAACCAAAAAATATGCAGTAAGAACCAAGTAGATCCGATATGGATTTTACTTAATATTCAACATAACTGGAAAATCTAAAAGCACGGCAGCAAACAGTGTCCCTCATTAGCCGTGCTCACCTTAAGGTGTACAGAAGCGCCATGTAGATGCATCACCCCCATTGCTAAGGTTTGGTGGAACAAGTGATGTATATAACCGATTCACCAGTCGGGAAAAAGATAACCAATTCCTTACCAGGGAAAAATTAAAATACTAAGCTCATAGTAAAAATTACAAGGAGATATACCGCATTATCTTGTGCATTGCCAAGAGATTTTGTGTGACCTTTGAAGCCTAATAACAGTTTTCAGTAGCAAATATCTGAAGTACAAATAATAGGAAAAGGTAGTAGTAATACTCCCAACATATGTTGTTGACCTCACAAGAGAAGACTGCAAATTGATCTCATCCGTCTACCCATCGCAAGAAAATAACGACAAGAAGATACCTTGCACTACAAACCCGCTTTCCTTTCAAGTGTTAAGCACAAAAGCATCACCAGTGGCAGGAATTCTAGGTACATGGGAGTATGGGATACTACTTACTAGTTCATAAAGCCCTTACCGGGGATAAAGACAAACAGCTAAGAAGGCCTCCTTTGAAGATATCAATGAAGAATGAAATCCACAAAAATCAACACTTACACTAATGACAGGCATAGCTTCATAGTTTATGGCTCCCTTAGTAATCATCAAGAAATGCTTTCATAAAACAGGATTAGACATCAATTTTCCCTTTCATACCAGAAAAGGGCAGAAGAAATGGAAATGGAGCTCCGCATACCAACAACTAAACTCCCTTAATGTATCGACCATCATTACCAAAGACAATCATCTCTCTGTAGCAACTGAATTTTGATTGACGAAGTGATAATTACAGCTAACTACGCATAAAATTTGGAGAAAATTTACATAACCCCCAAATTCCATTCTAAATTAGAACTGGAAACACTATACAACAAAACCTTGGGTTTGCAAAATTCCTTTAGAGTTTAGTGTGAATTTTATTAGCATGCAAACCGTAACATAGTGAGAATAAAATTTGCTAGGTGGAAAGCAAAGACCTAGTACGAGATTTAGACTTTCTATATGAATGTAAAACCGATGAATAGGGAAGGGAAAAAGTTCTCTAAGAATATGTAAAAGTGAGATAGAACTCATTGAAGTGATGAAATTCTTATAAAATATAAAAATAGTAATGCACAACTTACCCGTTTAATCGGCCCATAAGCTTCAAACTCTCTCTTGATTCTGTGCTCAGTTGTCTCATAATTCTGCAAACGATGTAAGTAAATCTTAAATATAGTAACGTAAAACTCATAATATGAACAGACATCAATGTTTAGAAGATGTTTTGATGCTCGTCTAGATGCTCGTCTTTTAGTACTTCAACTTGTTTTTCCTTTATGCTTGTTACACGGAGTTTGAGTGTAAAAAAGACCAAAAAACAGGCGTTTTAGGCGGGGGTATTTTAACATAAGAAAGATCAAAAAAAGTTGTCAAAGAACAGATCTTGAACAAAAGAAGACAGGATAGAAAAATGTACCGGTGCCAACGTTTAAACAGAAAAAAGGTTAGCAGCTAAGTATATTTAGTTTACTTTTGGGCTTTATATATGGATAGTGTGTTGATGAGCATCATGATTTGCTAATTCATACTCCCTCTGTCCCACTATTAAATGACCTATTTGATTTTAGATTTTGTCCCACTAATAAGTGATCTATATCACTAAATAAGGAGATATTTCTAAAATTATCCTTTTAGTTAATTATAAAAAATATAAGAAATATGCATAATTTGATAGGCTTGTTTATATTCGTTACATAGGTGTTTTAAAATGTTTTTCAATGGTATGAAGTTTGCGAACATCCGTGGAGTAGTTTAAGAGATAAATCATTTCTAAATTTCACTAATTACTATCCATAAGGGGTATAATTGTAAAAAATGCTTAAAAGTACTCTTTTCCTTGCTTGCCTTAAAAATTGTGCAAACTTAAACTAGGTCACTTAATAGTGGGACGGAGGGAGTATGAGTTATGTTAACCATTTACTTATTTTTCTAGCACTTTCCATCGGCAATGCGAGGTAACACATCAAAGCTGTGCATAACCTTGCCTAAGGAAAAAGCGTCACATTTTCAACAAAAAAAGGAGCATCGCTCGCTTCAGCATCTATTGAACGGTGACTAAAAGTTCGAATTACTCACAAGCCTGGCGACAAATAAAGTCTTGTAAGGGTCCCCAGATATATTAGGATCGCTATTGGGGTCATCTGCACAGAACAAGGAACAGATAGTTACAAATGTGTGAATGGAACTGAGGCTTTGGGATGCACACTTCACCAATTTTATTTTGAAAAACAAAAGAAGCATAAATCACATTTCTCAAGCTCCTCTGCAGCCTTCTTTGCGCCCTCTTCCAGACGCCGCTTGTGAACTCTTGACCTTCTTTCAGCCTACAGGAGTCGAAAACATGAGAAAATATACATTCAGCTCTATGGTTAATCATTTGTTTAATAACAACAGGTAGCAGAAACACCAGATAACAAGATATGGCATAAGTAAACGACAAAAATAAGAAGGGCATCTGTGTCCCAGCTTCACAAAACAAAATGTCCAGCGGGCGTTAATCTAACAACTACATCATATCTCTCAGGTTCAAGCAATCAATTCCAGAACATGTAGGTTGTCATGATTAACTACACTTACTTCAGTCTTTCAAGAAAGGTTATTAAGATCAAGCAGCATAACTAAAGTAACACAATAAACAAGATTGACTCTATCACCCATTGCATGATTCTTAAACCTACCACAATATTAAAATACAAGAACTATCATAAAAAGACTAATACAATGGTTCTTGACAAAGCAAAATCATATCCACAGCAATACGTTTTCAATTTCTGTTAATAAATTGGCACCATTCTCAGTGGAAATGTTGACTCAAATAATAACAAAAAATTAAGAAAATAGTAATTACGATAAAAAGATAATTTAACTTACGGCAGTTTCAGCTTTCTTAACTGGTGGAGCGTATTCAGGATCACCAGGCTCAGCGAATTTAGTCACAAATTCTGACATACCTTGAGAAATAAAAAAAAGCAAACACAATAGCTTCACATTATCAAAAGGAAAAAGAAAAAGGGGCAGAAAAAAAGGGGGTGAAATTCCCACTAGGTACCTGAATAGGGTAAGGGTTTCCTTTTCTCATGAGGAGGTTTATATTCCAATGGAGGTCGTGGTTCAAAAAGCTTCAAAAGATTTGAAGTAAGACCAGTTGGATGACTTTGTCCAATCTACACAAAAGATCATCAATTAGTATTACAAAGATGTGGTATCATACAAAGATCAAGAAGGTAAACCTAATAATAGACAGTGATCCAGAAATCAAGAGCAAAGAACAACGGTTTAACAGAATATAAAACGATTTGAAACTGATGTTTGATGCTTCACTGCTAATATTGGGAGAAAAAAGAATGACGAAGTATAGATAACATATTAGAATCGGGGAAAATCAAATGTGGAAAAGAAAATACCAATTTCGATTGAAGAACATTGGCGCGAACTTGTGGATTTAGACGAGGTTGAGCAGATGAATTAGGGTTGCGATAGTCCCCCATGGTTTTCCTTTCTTCCGACGAGGAATTGAGGAGCTGAAAAAATTGTTTCAGGGTTTTGGTTCGGTCATCTTATATAGATAGACCTTGTTTTTAACAAGGTTTTATACGGTCGGGTTGCACATTTACGGGTTTGGATCGGTAAGGACAACTCCAATGAGACTACCCAAATTTGATGGTTTTTTTACTCGCTCAATAAAAATTCATTAGACTACCCAAATTTGATGTTCTTTTTACTCGGTACATAAAAACTCATTAAAAAGCGAAAATATGTACAAAGCTTGGCATGTACCAATCTATGGTCATTTAAACTAACATAGCCTATTTGAACCAGTAATAAATTTTATCAGGCCATTCCACAGTCGGAATAAATTATGGCCTACCCTCGTAAAACTTAGAAATATCCTCAGCCAACAAACATGCCATAACGTATGTTGCTGTAAAAGGCATGAGTCATCTTCCACTTCTGAGTTAGCTCCCACGGCAACACTCCCTGTTGAAAAGCTTTAATGCAACTCATAGAATCTGATCTAACACAAATATTCTTCACATTCCATCTTTTAGCCAACATCGGACCATATACAATAGCACTAGCTTCAGCATAAAATTTTGTTTTCCAACCTAAGCCAACACATAAAGCGCCAAGTAACATTGAGCTTGCATCTCTGAAACTTACACTTGCACCAGCTTGGACTCGATTACCAAGTGTAGCACCATCACAACAAATCATAATATCACCATGTTCTGGAGGAGACCACCTGATCTCAACAAGCGTGGAATTCTTACATGATCTGTGTTGAACTTTGAAATAATTCATAATGCGTAAATCCTCCATAGTATTAAACATAAAACCTTCTGTTCGAATAGAGTTATCAAGAATTACCTAATAAATCTTACCTTTGAAACCCAGACAACTGATAGCCACACCTTCAAATAAAGCTTTGTTGCGCAGTTTCTATAATTTTGTGGTAATTACAATGTTTGCAACTAGCCATAGATCCTTAATCACCCTGCTCCTGCCAGTAGAATTCTTATAGGAGACCACAATATCTTCATTTGGATGTAGATTAAAAATCCCAACATCCCATGCCCAAATTCTTCTAGCAAATCTACAATGCCGAACAATGTATCTTAGAGAATCATTGTCCTTCTTACATATTCTACATCGATTAGGCATCTCCCTTCCCATCTTCTTGATCAATTGATCTTCAGTACCACATCATTCCTTCCTCCAAATATTTTAGTATTGCACAGCCAATGTTGGATGCAAAACAGATCTTGAGAAAACTTAGCTACCGGTTGATCATCATAAGGGGTTCTGATTGCTTCCTTGGTGGATTTAACCGAGAACACACCCTTGATGTCCAAGTAACATATTTTACAATCCTCACCACCAGCAATGAGTGGAAGAGAATTAAGATCAATACCACATTTGGCCATCAAATTACGAGTCATAATGGGAATAACTCATTGACCATCAACAATCAAATCACTCAATTTAGATTTAAGATCATTCCTCCCCAAACAATTAATCCTAAGCATCTTAGGAATTGAGAAATCACCACACCAATTATCAAGAAATAAGGAAGTATTTGCGCCATCACCAATTATACAACGTGTATGCCTCTCAACAAAGTGATACACCCATCTAATTTCAGGAAAAACCGTGGACATTAGTTTGTAGTTAAATAATTTTCCATTGATTTTAAAATTCTTGTCCTTGACAAATGTAGCCCAAACCTTATATGAGTCTCTAATACTCACCCGTAACTTCATCAACATGGCCTTATTAACCACAACCAACATTTTAATACCTCAACCACCTTCTCTTTGTGGACAACATAAGTTATCATAAGCAATATTATAGTATCTACGCTTATCAGCATCACTAGACCAAAGAAAATTATGAATGGCCCTTTCAACTTGATCAATCATCTTCCTATGCTGTAAGGAACCGCAAGCTCGTCAACGCTATTAGACCAGTCAAGTGACGAATTAGCCGATAATATCTCGATTAGTTTAACACGAACGTTAATTAATCTAACAATAATCTAGATACGAAACTAGTACCGTTAGATAGATATCGAAAAGTTATGCGAGATGGACTACTCGGACGTGTCGTTCGGATACCGGATGAAGATAATTTATCAATTTGTTTTTGGAGGGTAAAATAGTAATTTTGGATATTACCCTTGTTGTTGTGGAATGTTATTTTCTATGATAGGAATGGTGGTACAGAAGATGGAATTGGTGGTGTAGATGTGCATTACAGGATGTTGTTGTTGAGAGTGGAATGGACATGTAATGAAGAATTATGATGAATTAGATATTGGGTCTAATGGTTCCTATAGGGAAGAGTTTAGTTAAATGATCGAATGTAGAAGATGTTGGAGGAGATGATGTTCTGTATAAAATTGAATGTAAGTTTTAATCTTGTTGTGGTGTTGATAGTTGGTGGTCTTAGTTGGGGTTGTACTGCAGAACTGAAGAGGAAGTTGATTGTGGTTGTGAATGGGTTTGTTGTGGAGGTTGTGCTACTGAGATTGAGTTAAAGGTAAATCTCAAATATACATAAGTGGTGATAATAATGTGCAGGGGTTTAAAATGAAGACGGTAAATCTGCAAATAGGGTGACTAGTCTATAGTGATGTAAATAATGTACTGAACTGGTAATGGCAGTTGATGTTAGTGTTGTTATGGTGAAGTTTCGATGTTGGTGACTGTAAAAAGTCGAGTGTTGTGATTGTAATTGAGTTGTAGGACAGAAGTTGGTAGTGTCATAGTTGTTAGAACTTGATGGTGTTGATAAGATGTTTGATCTGAATTTTAGTGTAAATGTTGTTATGCCAGTGATCTTAGTGGAAGCCTGCAATGCAGATTAAGGTAAACTCAGTTTACTTTTGTAATTGAGTTGGGAAGTTTGTTTAATAATAAATGTATAATTTTAGCTTGATAGATTTAAAATGTTAAAGAAGTAGACTTTGAAATGAAGCTAGGGCAGGGGGAATGTTGCTCAGTTTGAGATTAGCTTGTGTTTTGGCTCTGGCCTGTGCAGGAACTTAGGTCTAGTAATGGTAGTAAACCCAGTCAGTTTAGGTGACTCATTTTGTTTAGATGACTTAGTCAATCTGACTGAGTGGACCAATTGTTATATTAAATCGGTTTGACCCAGTAGTGACTCGGTGATCTTGACCGAGTTGGTTCGTTTGACCATTGACCCTGGACTTTGACCTTTGACTGACGTCGACTGTTAGTTGACCCTTGATTAGACGTTGACGGTTAGTTGACTGGTAGACTGGACCTTATATTAATGGGATGGTTTGATGGTCCTGGGCTTAGGTTTAGTTTCCTATTATGATATATTGGACCTTTATGGTCCAAATTAGCCTTTGGTTCCTTCTACAAAGTTATAGATACTCATGAGACTTAACTAATGGATTATAGAACCAATCTAATTGGATTAGTAAACTCTTAGTTATGTTAAAGGTAGAGAATGTGATACCATAATGGACTTAGAACCATTAGATAAAATTGTATGATTCTTGTGTGAGCCATTTTCGCTAGATTCTTAGAGTTTTGTGTGATTAACAGTTAGTCTATATTAACAACGATCGATTCAAAGGATGAACCAGTGGATTGTGGATCTTGAGGTAGGCGTGGCTTGTCATCAAAAGAGGTGGGAATTTACATTTAACTCTTTTGAAAACATTTTTGTTTCTTTTACAAAGATTTACGTTTATAAACTCATGCATTGTTTGTTTTTGCATCCCATGTATTGTTTAGTTTGTGTTATGATTGTTCTGTCGATTCTTGTAATATTTCCATGGTTTGGAAAGGACGTGTAATGTTTTGAACATCATTATGATTTTTTATGGGAAATAAGAATTTCCACATGTGGTATATAGGATACGCTCCTTCACATTTATACCTAGAGGTTTTATAATATATTGGTCGGTAATTTGCGAGTTCGGAATTGTCGACATCCATATATACGATTAGGTGTGGATTTGCGAGTTCAGAATTGCACAACCATATTATACATTTTTTGAAGAAGGAGTTTGTCCATATACATGTTTTTTTTATTTCAGTGACTCGGTCACTTTTTAATGTTTGGGAAAACATGTACTGTTTCTCATGTCTTTCCATGATTTCTTGAAATTTAAATGTTATATTCCTACTGGGCACCCCTTTTAGGGATGATGTTCTCACCCATTGCCACTTTCAGTTTCAGAGACAGATCAGAGTTGCGCAGCGAAAGCTTCGAGGATTTGAGTATGTTTGTTAAATTACTTTTGATATGTTTATTATGTTGTATATTCTATTTGCAAACAAAATGACTATTGTATATGTATCATTTGGGAGAAGTTCTTTTATATATATTTATGAGCGGGACTAGTTTTGGGCTAAGTTTTATAGCAGATTTCTTAATCGAATGTTTAAGTAAATGTTTTAGATTCTTAGTGCCTCTTTATTTAATTAATCTCTTGGATTAGTCAGCTGCTAGCTTTGGTTGGGGGGGGGATACATATGCCGTTTATAAACATACATAGAATGTATTAAATAACTTGAAATCACAAAACAAATTAAAACCAATCTATCCTGAAAAGATAGAAGTTTACCCTTCCATCCAACCAACTTGTCCATAATTTTCTCCGCCACTTACTTGACATGAATATGCCGAAATATGCCTGGATTGAGTTGAATGCCTAAATATCTGTCAGGAAAAACAGCTCCTTCCGTACCCAGAAAATTAGAAATAGCTATTCCACGAGAACATGAGCCACCTCTACAATAGAATTTACTTTTGGTATGATTCACATATTGGAGAAAGGCCCTTTGGTACACACCTAGCATCACATTCAAATTGTGTAAGCTATGCCAATTTCCTTTGCAGAAAATCAAAATATCATCAGCAAAAAGAATATGAGTAGGCGCAACTCCTTTTTTACTAACCATAAAATGCATACTTTTCTAAGAAAAAAGTTTTGAGAGGTTACGGCTCAATGCATCTTCAATAAGCACAAAAATCAATTGTGAAAGAGGTTCACCTTTCCACAAACCTCTTGTTATTGTAAAGAAACCTTCAGGGCTGCCATTAACCAAAATAGAAATTCTAGCAGAATGCAAAATATTAAGTATCCAGCTACATCAAGTTCCCGAGAAGCCATACCTCCTGAAAACTAGAGAAACAAACTCCCAACTAACATTATCAAATGCTTGAGCAATATCCTATTTTAGGCCAACATTACCATGTTTCCTACTCACACCAATTTCATTAATCAGTTCAGATGACAAATCGATATTCTCATGTATATTTATCACCTTCATGAAAACTTGTTCTTCATAAATCAACTTCGTTAGCACCATACCAAGTTGTTTAGCCAATATCTTCGTAATGATTTTGAAGAAAAAATTACTCAAACCAATACGCCTATAATTCTTAATAGTATTAGATGCATTGTTCTTTGGAATAAGCACAATAAAACTAAAGTTAGTGCCATTTGGAATTTTTCTCATCTCCCAATAGTTGATAATAGCTTTAACTAAGTAATCTTTGAAAATATCCCAACATTGCCTATAAAAGATACCTGAGGAACCATCTCGGCCAGGTGCAGAATCAGCTCCCAAGTAAAAAAAAAACATATTTAATTTCCTCTAAAGTTGGAACAACATCCATAAGAGCACTTTCCTGACATGAATATGCCGAAATATGCCTGGATTGAGTTGAATGACTAAATATCTGTCAGGAAAAACATCTCCTTCCGTACCCAGAAAATTAGAAATAGCTATGCCACGAGAACATGAGCCACCTCTACAATAGAATTTACTTTTGGTATGATTCACATATTGGAGAAAGGCCCTTTGGTACACACCTAGCATCACATTCAAATTGTGTAAGCTATGCCAATTTCCTTTGCAGAAAATCAAAATATCATCAGCAAAAAGAAGATGAGTAGGCGCAACTCCTTTTTTACTAACCATAAAATGCATACTTTTCTAAGAAAAAAGTTTTGAGAGGTTACGGCTCAATGCATCTTCAATAAGCACAAAAATCAATTGTGAAAGAGGTTCACCTTTCCACAAACCTCTTGTTATTGTAAAGAAACCTTCAGGGCTGCCATTAACCAAAATAGAAATTCTAGCAAAATGCAAAATATTAAGTATCCAGCTACATCAAGTTCCCGAGAAGCCATACCTCCTGAAAACTAGAGAAACAAACTCCCAACTAACATTATCAAATGCTTGAGCAATATCCTATTTTAGGCCAACATTACCATGTTTCCTACTCACACCAATTTCATTAATCAGTTCAGATGACAAATCGATATTCTCATGTATATTTATCACCTTCATGAAAACTTGTTCTTCATAAATCAACTTCGTTAGCACCATACCAAGTTGTTTAGCCAATATCTTCGTAATGATTTTGAAGAAAAAATTACTCAAACCAATACGCCTATAATTCTTAATAGTATTAGATGCATTGTTCTTTGGAATAAGCACAATAAAACTAAAGTTAGTGCCATTTGGAATTTTTCTCATCTCCCAACAGTTGATAATAGCTTTAACTAAGTAATCTTTGAAAATATCCCAACATTGCCTATAAAACATACCTGAGGAACCATCTCGGCCAGGTGCAGAATCAGCTCCCAAGTAAAAAAAAAACATATTTAATTTCCTCTAAAGTTGGAACAACATCCATAAGAGCACTTTCCTCTTCAGTTATGCTCTCATGTTCAATGTCAAACAATTTAGGATCAATATCAACGTTACCACCAGTAAACTTGTCTTTATAATAGTTGACTATGTAGTCATTTATTTCATCCTGTGAAACAAAGTAGAGTCGGTGAAAATCTTTAGTTCTGATATTTTGTTTTGGACCTTCTCATTTGGATACTATTATGGAAAAATATAATGTTTTGATCTCCATCTTCCGGCCAATTAACTCTAGACTTCATCTTAAGCATCACTACCAATTCGGTCTCACTTCATCAATAGTTTTATTTACATCAGTCACCCTAGTGAACTGTAACTCATCATCCGGATCATAATCAACAAGATAATTTTTGGTTTCAATCTTAAGTTCGGATTATTTCAACTTAAATTGAACATCACCAAAAACAATTATATTCCATAACTTCAAAGTTTCCTTCAATCTTTTTAATTTGATAGAAAACACAATAGGAGGAGCATCGTCAAGCCGAAGCTGCCAACTTCCCTTAACCAAATCCATGAAACAGAGGTGAGAGAGTCATATCTTCTGAATTCTAAAAGGAGCTGTAGTGGGCCTTGGATTATAATGAAAATCCAAAAAGAGGAGAATGGTCAGATACGATTATTGGCAAAGCTTTGCACCTCCAGTTCTCATACTTCCATAACCAATCATCATTAACAATGGCATTGTCCAGTTTTGAAATAATTCTATTATGAACACTTTGACAATTAAACCATGTATACTTCTTACATATGGCATCAGCTTCAACCAAACCATTATCAGTCATCCAACTTCTAAACTTATTAATATAAACAACTTTTGGGACCATACCACCTTTCTTCTCATCCAAACGCAAAATACAGTTAAAGTTACCAATAACAAGCCAATGAATAAAAATAAAGCCCAATCCATATTGATGCCATAACTGTTTCCTAGTGACATAATTACAAGAAGCATGCACAACCGAAATAAAATTATCCTCAAAATCCAAAGTAATAGGTTGTTTGGAACAAGAAAGAATACCCGGACATGCCAAACTATTTTTTTCTGAGAATCCATATGTTACCTTTAGCACCATCAACTTCATTAGTAATAAAATATTCTCTAAAATCATCCAACTTCAAACTCCTCACAAAAAGAGAAGTGCAAAAAACCATTGGTTCAACAATACAAATAATATCCGGTTTGTGCAAAGTGTCTCCTTCAACTTGGCCCTTGCACCATCTTTATCCAAGCCTTGAGCATTCCAAAAGAACACATACATTAAACCTTCTTCTTTGGAAGGCTTTCCGAACCCTTTGATTGAGAACTTCTACCTCTTCTAATCTGTAGTGAATGATCACTAACCTTTGGAGTTGGCTTGGAAGTTCCAGCCATTTTCTTAGACAAAACATAACTCTTCTTCTTTTTCGTCAATTCTTTATTCTCTCTTGATGCCTGATCATCCTTTGTTTCCCATTCTAATTTTTTAGCTTCACTCCCAAAAACATCATATCTTGAATTCACTGAATTTTTAGGATTTGGTGGCTTGTCAGTAGGAATCTCCTCACAATCCTCCTCATCCTAAACTGCCTGCTCATCTCAAGTTTCGAATCTATTAGAGGTCACAATGCCATCGTGACTTTGATATACTGGAGACGCCCTTCTTATTGGTTTAGATGGTGGGATAAAACCATCATCATCTATAATTTGTTCTAATACATAATTTGTTGGTAAAGATACAGTTCCATTATCCTCGATACGTGATTCAGTCACAATAGTCTCAGTTGTGCTCTTATTTTTTTATCATGCTCTTCCTTTTTCTTTTTCTCAATAACTGATTTCCTAGCAGCTACCAATCTGGCCAAAGCAAAAGCTTGCTCAATTTTGGCCTTTTCAGCCGCTTCTGTTAATTCTCTAGCCTTATTTTTAATATCATCATAAGCCTTAAAGTCCATCTCCTAATCAACAACATCAATTCCTAACTCAACAACATCGTTAGTAGCAGAAGTGGTAGTATCGGGTTAAATCTAAGTTTGTAATGCGCAATCATTGCACTTTTTTGTTATCACAGATTGAGACACAACGCCATAATAGGATATAGTATCATGAGTTTTAGCGCAATCATGGCGCAAATTTTAAACATGCGGATTTCGATGTACTATCAACCTCACTGTCATCAAAATATAAGTATGTTTCCAAAGCCCACTCTTTTTTCTTTATTTGCATTAACATCAACATCAACCAGCGTAGCTTCAAAAACAACATATTATTTATCTTTTTCAGGTAGAATTCTAAGAGCTTGCCTTCTCCGCCACTCGTTCTTCGGTACTATCATCTGGCCAAGAATAGCTTGCTTTTTAACTGGATCATTCTAAGTTCAACAACTTATTTCAAATCATCATATTCCTTATGCTTGCATTCACTTTTGATATGGCCATGGATTTGCAATGCTTGCAAAACTTAGGTTGATTAAGAATATCTACACCTTGCCAGAAACTTTCTTCACCCTCAGGTTCAACGATAAACTCATATTCTATAGGCTCTTCAAAGTCAATGTCAACCAAAACACTAGTGAAATACCCGTACTCATGTCTAAGAGTACTGGTATCAATAACAACTGGTTTACCAAGAACCCTAGCAATTCGAAATAACAACTCTTCCTCCCATAACTCGATAGGTAAGAAAGGAAATCTACATCATGTTGTAGCCTAGTAATGTTCTTATTCTATGGATCACACATGAGAGTCCATTTCACCACCTTCAATTGTTGTCCTTTAGATTTCCACGGACCCTCATAATTCACACGCTTCATATCAGCATAATTTTGTAACTTGATAATAAAATATCCTTTGATCCATGGTATAAACTGGACCGAAGCAGATAATTTCCTTTGATTGAGTAACTCCTTTTAACATCATCAAAAGGATTATTCTTTAAATCAACACGGCCTACAAGACTAAATTTCCAAACCTCCCTTATCGGCTTGCTCTTAGTGGCATAACTACAAAGTTTCTTGTTGTATTACATACTGGTGGATCTGATAGAGCTTCAATATCAATCTTTGACATAACATGTGTGTGCTTCTTAAATAAAGAAGAAAAAGTCTTACCTCCTTCCTTATTATAGCTATAATCAATGCCAATATCATCAACTTCAATTGCTTTCCCATTCTCGGCAGGGTTTCCATTATTTTTTGGCCTGTTGTTGATGGTGGTTTATAGCTTAGGGTTAAAATCGTAAAACCCTAGTCGGACAGTGACCTCACAGAATTTGAGTAATAATGTCTCCACTGAATGCATTTATTGAACCCTTTAATATGTCTGCGAGAAAATTACCAGGGTACCTTTTTTTAATACTAATTAGGGTTTCGATAGGCCAAACCCTAATTCCCATACCACTGTGCCAATGGAAAACCATGCCATCCACATCTACCGCGCCAAGGCATGCCAACCATGCTAGCCGCACCACTGTACCAATGGCAAACCATGCCAGAAACACCTACCGTGCCAAGGCATGCCAACCATGCTAGACGCACCACTGTGCCAATGGCAAACCATGTCAGCCACATCTACCGCGCCAAGGCATGCCAACCATGCTAGCCGTACCATTTTTCCAATGGAAAATCGTGACAGCCACATATACCACGCTAAGGCATGCCAACCTTGCTAGCCACACCATTGTGCCAAAGGAAATCCGTTCCAGCCATATCAACCGCTCCAAGGCATGCCAACCATGCTAGCCGTACCACTGTTCCAATGTCAAGCCGTGTAAGTCACATCTACCATGCCAAGGCATGCCAACCATGCTAGCCGCACCATTGTGCCAATGGAAAACCATGCCAGCCACACCTACCGCGCCAAGGCATACCAACCATTCTAGCTGCACCACTGTGCCAATGGAAAACCATGACAGCCACATCTACCGCGCCAAGGCATGCCAATCATGCTAGCCGCACCACTGTGCCAATGACAAACCATGCCAGCTACATCTACCGCACCAAGGCATGCCAACCATGCTAGCCGCACCACTGTGCCAAGGGCAAACCATGCTAGCCACACCTACCGCACCAAGGCATGAAAATCATGTTAGCCAAGCCAATCACACCTTTCCTTGGCCCCACCATGCCAAACCGTCCATACCAAACCCTTGGCCCCGCATGTGCCAATGGCATGCCAGCCATCTTGTCGCGCCATACCGTGTTGGCCTTCTCCATGCGGCTAACAAAACAAAGGCCTGCAACAATCAACGACCATCCTTCCATCTAAGATGCAAATCTTAGCCATCCAAGGTCACCAACCAACGCATGGTAACCTTTGGACCATTTCCAAAACCCTAATTTTGGCTACGTCTAAACAGCGCCAAGGCATGCCTACCATGCCACATGTGCTAATGGCATGTCATTCCAGCCACCTTGCCGCGCCATACCGTGTTGGCCTTCCCCATGCGGCTACCAAAGCAAAGTCCTGCAATTATGAACGGCCATCTTTCCATCTAAGATGCAAATCTTATCCGTCCAAGGTCACCAACCAATGCAAGGTAACCTTTGGCCCAACACGAAAACCCTAATTATTGCCACGCCTAAACCGCGCCAAGGCATGCCGTGCCAGCCACCTTGTCGCGCCATACCGTGTTGGCCTTCCCCATGCCGCTACCAAAGCAAAGGCCTGCAATAATCAACGGCCATCTTTCCATCTAAGATGCAAATCTTAGTCATCCAAGGTCACCAACCAACGCATGATAACCTTTGGCCCAACGCCAAAACCCTAATTTTGGCCACACCTAAACCGCACCAAGGCATGCCGACCATGCCACATGTGCCAATGGCATGTCGTGCCATCCACCTTGTCGTGCCATACCGTGTCGTCCTTCCCCATGCGGCTACCAAAACAAAGGACTGCAACAATCAACGGCCATCTTTCCATCTAAGATGCAAATCTTAGTCATCCAAGGTCACCAACCAACGCATAGTAACCTTTGGTCCAATTCCAAAACCCTAATTTTGGCCACGCCCAAACCGCACCAAGGCATGCCGAACAATCCACATGTGCAAATGGCATGCCGTGTGATAGGATTCTGGAGAACCCTATATGTAATAACCCAATCGCACGGTGTCTAACTAGTAAACAGAGGCAAGTACGGGTCGAACCCACAGGGAGCGGTGGAAATACTGTAATCACTATCTCAAATAAGATTAACCAACAATAATGTTTTTGGATTTTTATAATTGAAAATGAAATAATAAAATTTAAACTAAACGAATAATATAAATGCACTGGGAGAATCAGTAACCAGGGTTTTTAGCATCCACCACTATTTCTATTGAATTACTGAAATTAAACATAATTATGAGTATATGTTTATCTTTAGTTCTATTGACATCACCTATTTTATTTATTAGTATCGCACATATCACTAGGACGCCCTAAGCATGACACATCAAAAGTTTAAACCAAAGCATGCACCATCAAATTGCGTTAGCGAGAAAATAATACAAAACTAAATTTTAGTTTACAAATATTATTTGGCTATCCTAAGCATAGCCCATCAAAGAAATGAATCCAAGCATGGACTATCAAACAATGAGACAAATATAATTGTAAAACTACCGATTACGCACATAAGGTTTTGAACCCGGTGAAGCAACAACTCATGTTTTCAATTAATCGATAAACAATAATCAATAATTAGTCTATTCAAATCATAATAATCTTTGCTCAATATTATTCAAATCAAAATAGCCTAAAACTCCAAGTGGTTTCAACATAAACCCTAATTACACAATTCTAGCAAGATATGGAAATGGATTTCTTAAAATCTATTAAAATAATTAAGAAAAGATAGAGAGATTTAACCAAAGTGATTGTCGTCTCCTCTTATCTTTGTTATGCGCAAACCTCCACGTCGGCTCTCAGTTTCTCCTCTTCCTGTCATGAACAGAGATAACAAGCGATACTCCTCCAAGCCGTCCTCCCCCTTTTCTCACTGTCTCCTCAGAAATATATATGTTAGTGTTGCGAAGAGACTACCTACTTAGACCGAGCAACCAAAGCCAGTCCAAGACAAGTCCATATCCACACTTTTCCCAGACTCAAGTGTCTGTTCTTCTAATCCCGTACACAACACCAACCCTGGTCACTGCACTAGCTTATTAGTTTCTTTTAAACTCCAAATAGCACCAACGTCCCTGGCCGTATAACTCCGGAAACACTCCAGATTCATGGCAATAACAACCTGGCCATCTCTTTCTATTCTTTGTTCAGCTTGACTCTCCAACTACTATTTGAAATCATGGCGAAGTCTTCTTGTAGCTTTCGATGAATTCCAACTCCATTCATAATCTTTACTGCTTAGGAAGCAACACTTCAGCCAATGAACCATCTGAACCGAAGAGACAGCTCCAACTCCTTCTCCATCCGAGCTAAACTCGAATAAAATCTCTCTCGTTCAGCGATGACCAGTTGACGACCCCAGTACAGTACTTCTTTAGATCCAAACTTGGGAGGCATATAAACCCCATATGATATCGGTCTCGGAAACAACCCATCTTCATATTCTTCATTCCAGGCTCGAATTCAACAGCTGCTTTGCTGCCAACAGCAGGACCAAGCTTTGCCTTCTTCGATGGCATAGCTTCCTCTACCAGTTGCATCACAACTACAAAGCTTCACCATCTCCATCAACTGCCAATAATGGCATCAACCAATCTGCATCACTGACTCTATCTATCACTGCCGATTCATTCTCATGCATGCCAGACCACTTAAATTTGTATGAATTTCATTTATTAGCTCACGACTCCAACTGACAGCTGCATGCAACCAACGTTTCAGCTGAACTCTCATTGAACCGAGGAAGTATTCACCGATTGCACCAAGCTCAGACAAACACATGCACCACTACTCCTTTTTTCTTCAAACCCGAAAGAAGAAGAAAGAGAAGAGAAAGAGAGGAGAAGAAGAGAAGAGAGAGAGAAGAATTAAGCCACCATTTTTGGTGAGATTAGGAGCATCTTGAAGAGGAGAAGAAAGGTTCTGATATCTGTCCTGCGATTTCCCATCAATATCTTTCGAAAACTGGACATAACACCCATCATATCGTGCTTTCTACTTCTGAAAGATAGCTAACACGAGTAACACCATCGGAACAAACCCCTATTGTTGTTGTCTCATTTCGATTCCATCTCTATATTTTCCAATGAGCTTGAGTTGTCGATGATCAAGCCTTGCATGCAGTCATAAATGCCTTCATTATTTCCTTGTTTTGATTTGCAGAGAGCTGATGCGATTCCGAACACCACAGCTGCATCCATCGTTGCCAAGCTAACAACTCCGTCAGTTGAGCCATACTCCTCATTGCTTCATCCGAAAACTACCAAGAACAATGTAGAACTGCAATCACTTTGTCTAAAACAGGGCAGCAATTATTATCCCCAGCAACTATCACATTTCCCTTCCGTCCACTTCATTAAACGCCGAGTTAGCTCACAGTAATAGCCAACGAACCAAATTCATCCCATCCATGCACATTGATTCAGCTAACACCACTGAATTCATTTGGTGTTGTTGTTGGAAGAGGTCCTCAACTCTATTCACGTCTAAGAAAGTCTTTTTCTCCATTAACATCATCTCCAACTATCTGTTTCACACCAAGAAGAAAAAGTAACAGTAGCTGCTTGAACACAACAGCACCTCCAACTACGTACGGATGCTGCTCATCTGAGAAGGCCAACTGGCACACCATCGTGAGCACCTTACACCTTCAATTCTCTGATCATCTTCTTGAACTAGGAATCACCAATAACGAATCTCCATCTCGTACCATGAAGAGTTAATGACTGCGCCAACACAGGTGTTATTGAAGTATTCCACGTCTCCAGGGCAATGTCACAATCCACTACCACTTCATGTACATGAGGTGAAAAGCACCTAGTGTTGACACATTGATTGCTAATTAGGTAGTGCACAAATAATAAGTTGTTTCTCTCCAACGCCATGTGCCGCAAATGCCATTTAACTTCTAATTAAGCCATTTATCTTCCTAGTGATGGGATTCACATGTACTTTCTACAAAAGCACTAAAAGAGTGTTATTAGCCAAAATATCGAGTCCTAGCTAATATAAATATGGGTATTAAATGCAGCACTTACATGCTTAATTATCAACACCCCCACACTTATATTTTGCTAGTCCCGAGCAAAACAAAGAATGTATCCGCTCCACAGATGGATAAATATCCGCTCAACAGTTGGATATGAAGATGTCTGCTAAATAGCTAGACAGAAAGACCCGCTAAACAGCTGATCTTAATAATAATTTTTTTTAATTAGACCCGCTCAATAGCTGGTCATATAATAAGAGAGAGTTAGACCCTCTACACGGCTGGTCATGACAAATGCCATACACAAGACCCGTGACACTTTTTTTAGACCCACTACACAGCTGGTCATAACATGCAAGAAAAAGAAAAAGACCCGCTACACAACTGGTCATTACCCTAACAATCATAATTTTTTTTATTTTTTAGATCCGCTACACAACTGGTCATCTTTTTTTTAAGAGACCCGCTACACAGCTGGTCATAATATGCAAGAAAAAAAAAAGACCCGCTACACAGCTGGTCATTACCCTAACAATCATAATAATATTCTTTTTAGACCCGCTACACAGCTGATCATCTTTTTTCTTTATTTTAAGAGACCCGTTACACAGCTGGTCATAATATGCAAGAAAATCCCTGAAAAAGGAAAGTAAAAAGTTAATAACCACTCCCCCACACTTAAACATTACATTGTCCTCAATGTAATTGAGTCATCCAACGTAAAAAATTAAGATGGGAAATCCTAAAATGCTAAAAATAAACAAATAAAAATGAAACAAGAACATAGAAATACCTACTGGAATGTACACACAAGATTCTCCATATATCAACAACCTGGATATTTGGGGATCAACCCAGAGAACAATATATACAATTAATGACAACCTCACACTTTCGTTGTAGCAACGTAAAGATATAGAGATTATCAAAAGGAAAGAGCTACCCCCAAACCTAGTTTATGCAAAGGATATATCATCAGTAAAAAGAATTACCGACTCAAGTGGTTCACTGGGGATGGGAACTGAAACGATCTGGGATTCATGCACATGCAAAGAGAAATCAGAATCTTCTGAAAAGTTGTGCTAACAATTCTAGGTATATTAGATTCTCAATTAGGTTTGCAAACCTGTACTAAATCATCATCATAAACATCATCAACCTGGGAATCAATTGGAATATCACAATAAAGATGATTAAAAGAAACCATATAGATAGAGTGTAATGTCTCTAAGTCGTTAGACTTAACTACACTGTCCTCTAAATTAACACATTCTTCATAAGCATCATTGTTATAGCACTGATATGTCACATTGTCTAAAAGAATGGTGTCCTCAATCCTAAAATCTTCCTTTTGAATAGGCGAGTGATCATTAACACAATCAGGAGTTGGACTAAATACACCACCTTCACTTGGTATGACAATGTCTCTATTCCTATGATCACAACTATCAAGTTCATCATCATTATCCATACACATTAATTCATTAGTTAAAGCGGTTTCATCATTAATATCAAGAGTATTAGAAAAATTAGAACTTGTATCCTCAGTAAAACCATGATCTTTACCGAATGTATTAGTTTAGCAATCGATAAATCAGTTTGTTAAGAAAGTTGAGCAATATAAGCTTGAGTTTTACTCTGCTCAGCAAAAAATAACTCATTAGCTTTGGTCTGTTCAGCAATTTCAATATTGAGGCGTTCTAATAAAGATAGTTGTGATGCAGATGGGTCACAGTAAGATTGATCATCTCTCTCATATTGTGAGGGAGAAATGTGTGAATAATAATTGGAATAACAAATTGTGTCTCATAACCAGGGTAAGGTTGGTAATGATCATAACCTTCACAAGGTCCGGAATGATCATACCTATGAGAATAATTCCAATCATTATTTACACACTCGGCAGGTTCTTGATAATGAGAAGGTGCGTATGCATACTCCTCAGGTAAAATATCATATGACTCCTCTGTCTCAGCTCTTTTTGTTAGATTCCAAAAAGCTATAAAAGAAGTCAACTCACTAGAAACCATTATACAAAGTAAAATTTTCCCAATAACTCACCTTGCAAAATCTTTGTGAGAAAATTAAGTACTTACTTTAGGCCTGTTGTTGACTCCAATCGTCGCTCTTCGGACTAAGGTACCTAAGAAAAAATCAAATAAGCTAAGTAAAAAGAACTAAAAGGAAATATAAAAATGAAACAAAAAAATAAGCTATGTACAGAAAGATAAAAATAAATATGTACAAAATACCAATTACAATATTCCACAACCGCTCTCCGGCAACGGCGCCAAAAATTGATAGGATTCTGGAGAACCCTATATGTAATAACCGCAATAGCACGGTGTCTAACTAGTAAACAGAGGCAAGTATGGGTCGAACCCACATGGAGCGGTGGAAATACTGTAATCACTATCTCAAATAAGATTAACCAACAATAATGTTTTTGGATTTTTATAATTGAAAATGAAATGATAAAATTTAAACTAAACGAATAATATAAATGCATTGGGAGAATCAGTAACCAGGGTTTTTAGCATCCACCACTATTTCTATTAAATTACTGAAATTAAACATAATTATGAGTATATGTTTATCTTTCGTTCTATTGACATCACCTATTATATTGATTAGAATCGCACATATCACTGGGACTCCCTAAGCATGACACGTCAAAAGTTTAAACCAAAGCATGCACCATCAAATTGCGTTAGCGAGAAAATAATACAAAACTAAATTTTAGTTCACAAATATTATTTGGCTATCCTAAGCATAACCCATCAAAGAAATGAATCCAAGCATGGACTATCAAACAACGAGACAAATATAATTGCAAAACTACCGATTACGCACATAAGGTTTTGAACTCGGTGAAGCAACAACTCATGTTTTTAATTAATCGATAAACAATAATCAATAATTAGTCTATTCAAATCATAGTAGTTTTTTCTCAATATTATTCAAATCAAAATAGCCTAAAACTCTAAGTGGTTTCAACATAAACCCTAGGTACACAATTCTAGCAAGACATGGAAATGGATTTCTCAAAATCCATTAAAATATAAAAAAGGATAGAGAGATTTAACCAAAGTGATTGTCATCTCCTCTTCTCTTTGTTATGCGCAAACCTCCACGGAGGCTCTCAGTTTATCCTCTGTCTGTCACGAACAGAGATAACAAGTGATACTCCTCCAAGCCGGCCTCCCCCTTTTTTCACTGTCTCCTCAGAAATATATATGTTGGTGTTGCGAAGAGACTACCTACTTAGCCCGAGCAACCAAAGCCCAGTCCAAGACAAGTACATATCCACACTTCTCCCAGACTCAAGTGTATGTTCTTCTAATCCCGGCCACAACACAAACCCTGGTCACTGCACCAGCTTCTTAGTTTCTTCCAAACTCCAAACAGCACCAACGTCCCTGACTGTATAACTCCGGAAACACTCCAGCTTCATGGCAATAACAACCTGGCCATCTCTTTATATTCTTTGTTCAGCTTGACTCTCCAACTACTATTTGAAATCACGGCCAAGTCTTCTTGTAGCTTTCGATGAATCCCAACTCCATTCATAATCTTTACTGCTTAGGAAGCAACACTTCAGCCAATGAACCATCTGAACCGAAGAGACAGCTCCAACTCCTTCTCCATCCGAGCTAAACTCGAATAAAATCTCTCTCGTTCAGCGATGACCAGTTGACGACCCCAGTACAGTACTTCTTTAGATCCAAACTCGGGAGGCATATAAACCCCATATGCTATCGGTCTCGGAAACAACCCATCTTCATATTCTCCATTCCAGGCTCGAGTTCAACTGCTGGTTTGCTTCCAACAGCAGGACCAAGCTTTGCCTTCTTCGATGGCACAGCTTCCTCTACCAGTTGTATCACAACTACAAAGCTTCACCATCTCCATCAACTGCCAATAATGGCATCAACCAATCTGCATCGCTGACTCCATCTATCACTGCTAATTCATTCTCATGCATGCCAAACCACCTAACTTTGTTTTCATTTCATTTATTAGCTCACGACCCCAACTGACAGCTGCCTGTAACCAACGTTTCAGCTGAACTCTCATTGAACCGAGCAAGTATTCACCAATTGCACCAAGCTCAGCCAAACACAGGTACCACTACTCCTTGATATCTGTCCTACGATCTCCCATCAATCTCTTTCGAAAACTGGACATAACACCCATCATCTCGTGCTTTTTACTTCTGAAAGATAGATAACACGAGTAACACCATTGGAACAAGCCCCTATTGCTGTTGTCTCATTTCGATTTCATCTCCATATTTTCCAATGAGCTTGAGATGTCGATGATCGAGCCTTGCATGCAGTCATAAACGCCTTCATTCTTTCCTTGTTTTGATTGCAGAGAGCTGCTGCGATTCCGAACATCACAGCTGCATCCATCGTTGCCAAGCTAACAACTCCGTCGGTCGAGACATACTCCTCATTGCTTCATCCGAAAACCACCAAGAACAATGTAGAACTGCAATCACTTTGTCTAAAATAGGGCAGCAATTATTATCCCCAGCAACTATCACATTTCCTTCCGTCCACTTCATTAAACGTCGAGAAATCTCACAGTGATAGCCAACGAACCAAATTCATCCCATCCATGCACATTGATTCAGCTAACACCACTGAATTCAATTGGTGTTGTTGTTGGAAGAGGTCCTCAACTCCATTCACGTCTAAGAAAGTCTTCTTCTCCATTAACATCATCTCCAACTATCTGTTTCGCACCAAGAAAAAAAAGTAACAGTAGCTGCTTGAAAATTCCACCAAAGATGCTTGAACACAACAGCACCTCCAACTACGTACGGACGTTGTTCATCTGAGAAGGCCAACTGGCACACCATCGTGAGCAAATTACACCTTCCATTCTCTGACCATCTTCTTGAACTAGGAATCACCACTAACGAATCTCTATCTCGTACCATGAAGAGTTAATGATTGCGCCAACACAGGTGTTATTGAAGTATGCCACGTCTCCAGGGCAATGTCACAATCCACTACCACTTCATCTCCATGAGGTGAAAAGCACCTAGTGTTGACACATTGATTGCTAATTAGGTAGTGCACAAATAATAAGCTGCTTCTCTCCAACGCCATGTGCCGCAAATGCCATTTAACTTCTAATTAAGCCATTTATATTCCTAGTGATGGGATTCACATGTACTTTCTACAAAAGCATTAAAAGAGTGTTATTAGCCAAAATATCGAGTCCTAGCTAATATAAATATGGGTATAAAATGCAGCACTTACGTGCTTAACCGTGCCAGACACCTTGCACCTAACCCACACCATGCCGGACTTCCCATTACGAGTGCCAAAACGAAGGCTTGCAACAATCGACGACCATAATGCATGGTAACCTTTGGCCCTAGTTTGGTCGCGCCTAAACAAATCCAAAAACCTAACTTTTGGCCACGCCTAAACTAGGCCATATTAAATCCATGCTGATCATGCTTCCATCAAGCGAAGGGTTGCAATAATCAACGGCTACCTTTCCTCTTAAGATGCAAAATCTCGACCGTTGAAGGTCACCATGCAAGTCTCCTAAGATCAACTTGCCAGACAACAACAAACGTGCTACATGTTTTCCACGAAAACATTCCAGACATCAACACATGTCACAAACTGGGGGATGCTCATTGGGTATTGGTTTGGAAGTTTACAGCGTGCGGCGTATACTGCGCCCATTATAAGAGAGTGTCATAAGGATGAAGCGGTTAGTAAACACATGGAGTAATGGTGAAACGCTTTCTTTTATGGAACTTCAATTCCAGGCATTACCGGTTACCACCTCCTCCAATTTACTCACCCGTTTTCCATTTCTTAATGAGACAAGAGTACGTTTCACTTCGACTTGTATAAATAGGAATTACCTATTTCCACCGAAAAACAAGCTCAGGTCAAGAACATACAACACTCAGAAAACATTTGCTAGATCTCCATCTGTTAGCTTCCCACTTTCTGATACAAGTCGTAAAACAAATACTCTTCCAGAATCAACTATTTTGGTCTCAACACTTTCTTCGCTTCCCTCCCCAAAACCAACCTTTCTCCTTCACTTTGTGACCGAAGCAAGTCTGGAACGTCCATTTCTTGGTTTAGGCTGGATTTATACAGATCGATCTCTCGAATCTAAAGTACTCTCTTGCAGTACATTATTTAGGGTTTAAATTTGTTTCTCACCCACACACCCGAAATTACCAAAATCAACAGAAACTGTTTTCACCCTCAAACAATTGGCGACCACAGTGGGAGATTGATCTTTCGGTTACAATGTCAATTTTTGACCATCGATTTCATGCTTCGACCCATATATCAAGATGGTAGAAGTAGGCGATCCTCTCAGGGATCGACGATTCAGTTACCAAATGACCTGATTATCAGTCTTGACACGATGAGGGATGACTGGGGATTGCTTAGAGATTAAAATCGAATGATCCAACTAGGGATCGACGACTCGATTATCAGATGAAACGATAAGGGACTTCCCACAATCATGGCGGTGCTTCCCATAAAACTCGGTCTTACACCCAGAAGGTTCCCTTTTCATCAGAAGACCTGAAAAACCGAGTAAGTCTTACCTAGACAAGATACATGGTTTGTTATTTCAAGTTTTCACGGGAATAATAAAACCGATAGCCATGTTATGTTTCACCCATGTCATCTACCAACAAACGGTTCCATGGTTTTCCTTGGATGTTTGCGTCACTTGCAATCATAACCAAGACAACATCATTCCCAAAATAATTCATTCCAGAAAAATAATCCAAAACCATCAAGGTAACATTTGTCCATCAGCCTAAGAAATCCAGGAAATCAAAACCATAAACTAGGCATTTCATTTGCCCTTTCAAAAAAAAAAACCTAAAAATAAGAAGTTTAGAAGACAGAAATGTATTCAAGGAAAGTTTTCCAACAGTGGCTTTCTCTTCTTAGCAAAATCCTCCCTCATACTTTGGAGAGCCTCCCTTTTCAACGTCAGCTTCCTGTACAATTTTTCGACTTCCGCTTCCTGCTTCTCCACCATATCTGCAGAAGGACCTTTGACTATTTCGACCAGCAACTTCTCAACCTCAGAGAGACCTTCAACGAACCAAGGGACATTGAATTCGAAGTTTACACACATGTCACGATAGAACCTCCATCTTGAGATTACATCTTCAGAAACAGTATGACCAGTCACGTTTCACATGTCATCAATCGAAGACAAAGCTTCCCCCCACCCGCTTAACCAACGCAAATCGATTAGTAATCTTCTTGGTCGTGGCAATGTGTCCGTAGCTTTCCCATATTTTAGTATATAGCAACGCATGTTTGGCAGGCACGCTGAACCCCCCGATCAACACATGATCCAGATAAGGGGACAGATATGGAGGGTTAAAAGTGGTGCCCGAGACCACATCAGCAACATGTAAGGGATTCCTGACGACGATTGCACCTGCGGCCGTTGGAGTACTCTCCATTGGCCGAGTCACGATGACTTTTTCATCTCGATCAACATCCATTTCAAGGTCGCCCGGTGCGGATGCAACAGTTGGAGACGAAACTGCATCTCCACCAGTCTTTGTCTCAGGGTCATCTTTAGAAACGGTTTCCTCTTATGACATCACGAATTAGATATTCTTCCAAAAAAAAAGAAAGAGGAAAACAGACGGGAGACTCACTGATTCGCTTTCAGACCGGCTAGAGGAATATTCAGCACTGCTATCAGAAGAACTACTCTCGCTATCACCAGACTCTGAACTTTCATCCTTCTCGGTTTCCCCATCACCATGGATAGGCTTGGTACCGCCACCCTCCGTCTTGAGAAGCGATTTTTTCTGACTACTCGTAAGTTTGGAAAAAGCGTTCACGCTGATGAGACCCTAGGCAAGATACAAAGACGCATTCTCAGAAAAGGAACAAGGATATACACGATCCAACTAAAATCAATAAGAAAATCACACGTACCCGCATATTGGACGAACTGAAAGTTGGCAGGACTATCAAAGCTGACTGGGAACCATCTGCATGGCTTTTAGATCTCTGCTCCTTCACTTGTGGACCATCTGCATTCGAGCTAACGTATTTTCGCTTGGGTGACGGTTTTCCACCACATCATTCACGAATCCATGGATGACGAGAAACTCATCCTGCAAAAATATGTTATACTTGGAAGTTGTTGATGGATTTCGTTCCGCGAGCAGAAAAAGAAGACTTTTACCCCACGTAAAAACACTAGCATCGAGAACAGTTGGCAACGGGACTTCTGGAACAACCGGTTGATGAACGAGTGGGACCCCTTGGTAAAAACCCATATGTCGAGATCCTCTATCAATATTGTAAGATATTGCTTTGCAATATCCTCGAAAGAAATACGGCACGTGACCGGGCGTACAACTTCGCATGAACACCGTCTCTCCAACACTCATATCCTCTTTATCATAAGACAAAGACATGATCGGACCAGGAGCAAAGGTATTGATCTGAGTTATGGACGCATGCACCGGAGCCCATGGACGAAAATTAACCATGTACGATTTGTCAAGAAATATAACCATGTTCGAACCAATCTTTGGGCGCCTATTCGACCAGCGCAGTATCCTCGAGCCACCCCAAGACTCGAGAAGTACAGCCAACGGTTTTGGAGTATACTTTTCGAAGTGATCCCACAGCCACGCCTGGAGAAAAGCGGCATGAATATACGAATCCACTTTCATGTATCCGTTTGAAGCGTACATGTCCGAGACCAACTGATCCAAGTGTGCGTACAGAGAACTAAGAAACAAGCCGCCAATAGAGAGAACGACACCTTTTGCCAATTTTATGGCAAACTGGATAAGTTCCTGTCTTATATCCTTCTTACCCGAGCCGTCATCAAAAATATCTCTGGATAACCAAAGAGCCAAGAACGCCGAAACATGAAGCGTACTATTCTTCTGATTCGGCTCCAACTCATCAGGAAACAACTGAGACACCCACCAACCATAGAAGCACCTCGTCTCGTTTTATTTCCGAACGAATCCTTTCAATTTCGCGACCAGAGCAGAGCGCATTTCTTTTTCATCTGCAGAAAACTTGACATCGAGGTTTTCAATTATGGGAAAGTTCAGAAATATAGCCACGCTCTCTAAGGAGATAGTCATTTCACCCCACCTGCATATGGCTGTATGGGTGTCCGGACACCATCTGGAAATAAAAGCTACCAATCCTGGAATATCTTTCCTAATTTGAAGCACTGCGGAAGCCACGACAGCATCAATGATCTTCGCCTTGGTCAAACTGGCTTTTACACATTCCTGGCTAATCATGAATCGCATCCATTTCTCAAAGGGACGCAACAGACTCATGGATATTTTAAAGTCGATAAGAGAGGCATGATATTCTTTCCTCTGAATACAAAACCTTATTACGCCTCCTGGCCGAACCGACCGGTCTTCTCCTTCACTATCCGGACCAGTCAGAAGAATAGACATGTACTTGGGATGGTTTCTCTTAATCGTGGCCGACGTTGTAAAGAACTCATCATTTATGTTTGGCTTGGAATTGCCAACGTATTTCGGTACGGCAAAACTTTTCTCCAGTGACATCCTGATGAAAATTCTCTCACGCTGCTTCCACCTTTCAAACAACTACAATGGAATAATACGAAGAGAAATTATTACGGAAAGTGCATGGAAATTATTTTATCAGACACAGGAGATCTATCCTAGATGCAAGCCAGTTTGTTTCGAATTCATAATACGTATAGGAAAATAAACGGGGACTGGCAGACACTGCATCACCACCTCATGCCAAGGCTATACCCTGCAGCGGGAAATTTGCGCCCGGCCGAGGAGGAATGCCCCACCATGGTAACCATTCACACGACCACACCAGGAAAAGGAGTAAACCCTAGAAGCCAGGTTTTCATGGGAAGGGAATGACAGTTACCATCTCATGCATGCCTACTTTGCACAGTGAATTGAGGTGGTCAATATTACTACGGTATTCACACCTAAAGGCTACTACAAGCTCGTGCAAAGAATAACTACAGCTAGGATTCATACTAACACATAAGCATAATATTTTCTACAAGATCATGAAAAGGTACGCCTACATCTAGGGTTTGCACTAACAAACGAAAAAAAAAATAAGTTAAAGAGGAAATGCTGGAAGACATACCTGGATTCGCTCGTCCGCTTTACTGTTACCACACAACCCAAAATAAAATAAAATGATGAAGGCGTGAAATAAAAGGAGAGGCCGGCCCCCTTTTATAGGCGTGATACTTGGGAGTTTGAATAAGGAAGGGACTTCTTATTTGAGTCAAGTAAGGAAAATAGGAAACCAGTCCCGCAACTTTCCTCTTGAAATTTACTGTCGAGCTGTTTCCACCTCCCGAACGAGCTCAAAACCTAAATATTCCCTCGCAAGGAGATAGGAAATTCTTTTCCGTTTAGAATGGATGGGCGGACCATCAAAATCCGAGTTCGTACAAGAATTCTACAGCGATTTTAGTAAAGACGCTAATTAGGGTTTCAGCATGCCAAACCCTAATTTAGACAATGTCGTCATCCTTCCACGGAACTGAAGCCAGTTGTGATCCTTCCGAGGAACTCAAGATAGCTCCACTCCAAGCCGCGCAACACAAACGGCTCCATTCCAAGCTGACCAATGCTGACGGCTCCATTCTAAGTCGATTCAATGCTAACATCTCCATCCCGAGCTAATACTACACTGACGGCTCCATCCGAAGCCAATACTGCGCTGGCAGCTCCATACCAAGCCATCCGCGCCATTTTCCTTGGCCCTACCATGCCAAGCCGTCCGCGCCATGAATTGTCGTGCTAACACCAACAACTCACCAAATCAGCGTCATGATGTTCCCTAACCCAACCAAAGTGATGCATAGCCAGACTAAACCTACGATTCTCATCTCACCACTTCACGGTCTACACCACAAATAAAATCTATGCAAGGCCGGCAAACACGGGATCATGAACTCTCCTTACTGCTCGAAAAAAGGTTAGTCGGACTTTCCTAACCATCTTGCATGATTGATGTTTAAATTCTGTCCTTGTCTGTCACCATCTTATGCTTACCTCACAACAACGCCCCTGTTCCAAGCTAAGCAGGGGACTTAATGTTGATGGTGGTTTTTAACTTAGGGTTAAAATCGTAAAACCCTAGTCAGATAATGACGTCACAGAATTTGAGTAATAATGTCTCCACTAAATGCATTTATTGAACCCTTTAATATGTCTGCGAGAAAATTACCAGGGTACCTTTTTTAATACTAATTAAGGTTTCGATGGGCCAAACCCTAATTCTCACACCATTGTGCCAATGGAAAATCATGCCATCCATATCTACCGCGCCAAGGCATGCCAACCATGCTAGCCGCACCAATGTGCCAATGGAAAACCATGCCAGCCACACCTACCGCGCCAAGGCATGCCAACCATGCTAGCCGCACCACTGTGCCAATGGAAAACCGTGCCAGCCACATCTACTGCACCAATGCATGCCAACCATGCTACCCGCACCACTGTGCCAATGAAAAACCGTGCCAGCCAAATCTGTCGCGCCAAGGCATGGCAACCATGCTAGCCGCACCATTGTGCCAATGGCAAACCATGCCAGCAAAACCTACCGCGCCAAGGCATGGCAACCATGCTAGCCGCACCACTGTGCCAATGGAAAACCATGTCAGCCACATCTATCGCGCCAAGGCATGCCAACCATGCTAGCCGCACCATTGTGCCAATGGAAAACCATGCCAGCCACATCTACCACACCAAGGCATGCCAACCATGCTAGCCGCACCACTGTTCCAATGGCAAACCATGCCAGCCACACCTACCACGCCAAGGCATACCAATCATGCTAGACAAGACAACCGCACCTTGCCTTGCCCCTACCATGCCAAACCGTCCATACCAAACTGATGCGTGTCGTAACCACAACAAATTAGTTAAGATATTTCCCACTAATTAACTGGTAATATAGCAGTAGTAAGAGATCGTTCCCACAGAGAGCTGTGTAATTGATATGTTATTTAGATAGCAAAATAAGATAAAGCAAAGGGGGATTGATTTAAAGTAAAATAAAAAGAATAACAAATAAAAGAAAGAGATGATCAAGGAATCCTTCGCCGTTACCAAGCGATAACTGGATTAGTATACTTATCTATCTTCGTTAGAACCATTCATCACCAACCGTAGGATAACAGCTAGCTCAGTGCTATCCCAAAAATTCCTTTTACCACGGATACGGAAGCTATCCAATATCAGATTCTATTCAACGAACCACCAAGTAGTAGCTCACTCAAGGTGTAATCCAATCGAACGCTTTAGGATTTGTGAATTAGGTTGATCCCAGTAGTTAAACTCTTAGCTCAAGGTCCACTTGCTGGTGTTTTCTTCACTCGCAATTGCTCCACAGAATCCCTCTGCAAGGTCTCGTGATTTCTACTTGTGTAAGAATTATTCGACAATTACTTATCTCTTAACCCAATACTAGCAATAGATCAATCTAGCGTGCACTCCAAATCAATCCAATAATCACTCAAGATCAAATATGGTAAAGACAAACGATAAGATGATTAAAACTCCGAACAAACTTGTATAATAATAGAGCTTCACGCTAGAACATTGAATTCATCCTTAATCAATAAAGTTTAGCCTCTCATGTTTACACTATTTCCCGGTTTCCCCTTAAAGGGGTAAACCCTAGGTTTTTAATGAAGAACAAAAGTGTATTGTGAGATGTAGAGATATATTTTTTAGGTTAAGAAAATATAGTCTCCAAATTGTAGAAGCGCCCCGTGCATTAATCCCGTGATAAATGGTTGCCAAAAAGTATCCAAATTCCTAAACATAAGTCACGCCCAATATCTTCCCGGAATGGAAGTCGCATAAACATATCTAACGGGCTCGTGCAACAGATGTAGAAGCCCAGCCCATCTCGCAATTAGCTTGTCAGTCATGGATAATTGACAGCCTATTCTTCCTTCTTTATCCACGGCTGGGACTTCCTGTCCGTGAGTTTCCCTGTAACTTTTCAGTTTTCTTCTCTTAATATATGGCTTAGACTTTCTGGACGTAACTCCTCCTGAGTTCTTCTCATCCAACCCATCTTCATATCTTCGGCTTCCCTATCATACACAGCAAAACCAACTCATCATTTTATGTTTCACATCGAGTTCAATTTAGCCATCAGCTCTGCTCATCTCGACCTCCTCAGTCTCTCACACTATCATAGACCATCAACCACCATTCCCTGTTTTCGTTCTCCATAACCCACGTCCCGATCAACTCCATCAACACCAGGTTCCATAGCATAGCTCCAGGTCCTTCTTATCGACTTCCGACATTCAAAACTTCCTCCATCTTTCTCTCATGTCCTGACTTCCATCGGTCGCTGGCAACAACAAACTCTCTCTCGAACTCAGCCATCTCCCGTGTCTCTTATCAATACTGCCATCGTGTTCTTATCCTTAACCTCTGACCAACTCCATCAATTACTGGCAGAAAATCAAACTCCAGCTCTGTACATCTTCGATTCGACTGCACCATTAGTAGCCAACACCTCCTCATCAGCAGCTATAAGACTTCAACAAATCTCCATGTTCGATCCTGACCAAACTCTGCATCTCTCAGTCTCATCAAACCAGCATCAACGAGAAACCATGACTCATTCCCTGTTTTGCTTTAACTAGAGCCATTCACCATCAATCTACCACAACAACCTCTTCATTCTCTGCCAATCTCGGGCTGAACTCCCAACTGTAATCAGCCATCGACACCCATCATGATAACCACTGCCTTCGACCATCGTCACCGTTAATAATATCACTGTTTCCATGAGCTGCTTTGCATGGGAAGAAGATATAGGTGCCCTGAATAAGAAGCACGTCTGCCTTTAACATCTGAGCTTTTCTTTAATAAACCTGGTTAAACTGTCAGTTCCGGAGAACTGACAAGATTAACTTCTTCTTTTTCCCATTACTTCCTCATATGACGTCGGATTTACATCATTATTTCGCCATTAGCTTCGTATTTCCGTCCTCTTCGAGATAATAGTAAGGACTCCTAGATATGAACGAGCTTCACTTGGTATTTGACCCTTCTCCACTTGTAAACTTCACTTTATAGCTCTTTTCTCTTCTTTTCGGATGATTCACCTAATGAAAGACAAATACAAGAAAATAAACGTAATATACAATAATTCGCAAGAATATAACTAATACTAGCATGGAATGGACACTAAAAATATATAAAATATGCACTTAACAAATTCCCCCACACTTGGATTTTGCTAGTACTCGAGCAAACTATCTAAATACAACAACTTCATGTCTTTGAGGATACGGTCACGCTTAGCATGTGTAACAAGCTTTTAAACCCCTAGGTGTCCCTAGTGGACGAGTTATAGTCTCGTGAGGGCTTACGAGAGATATACCCACAAAACCTACTCCAACTTCAAAGCGTTCCAGCTTCCCAAGCATCCAAAGAGCTATGAGGACATAGAGTTTCTGCATGCTTGTAATAAGAAGTTAGAAATACCAAAGAACATATTCTCATTCTTAAATATTGAGTGAGAAATAACCACACCATAATGAGAGAACGCGTGCATTTCGCCTCGACTTCTGCCTCACTTAAAAGGATTTTATGATAATTGCACTCAATAAGACGGCTTTTTTATAGGTCTCACATGTGTGCAGGTAGGAATGAAGAGAGAAATCCTACACACATTGAATGGTGGGAAGGAAACCTTCCGAAATAATTTCTGGAGACTCCACAAAAATCGTGGAAAAAAATATATTTTTCTGATGATCTCTAAGAAAGGAAATCAACCACTATAGCAAGGGTGAGAGTACTTACCACCTTCACATCCGATTGCAATGATGAAAGCACCACTCTCACATCATCCAATAGAAACGTCTTCCTTCCTTCGGCTCGTCATCTTCATCTTCTTGGTCTTCGTCTTCGGTCTTCAACTATTGATGATAAACTCTTGAATTTCGTATAACTTTGATAATTTGTAACTCTTTTCCTCAAATTCCTTGTTGCTTGAAACTTCTTTATATATTTTTCTTCCCCATGGCCTTATTGAACAAATAACAACCTAAATGCAAATCTCTTTGTATATATATATATATATATATATTTTTATTTATTTTTATTTTTTATTTTTTTATTTTTTTTGAAGAGATGCAACTAAAATAATAAAAATGAAATAAAATTAACATGGCCATGAAATAAGTACTTTACCACTTTAATCTTCACAACTTGTATTGTCTTCGTATCATAAACTTCAATAATTCTCATCTTTTGATTTTCTTCACTCTTGTAAATAAATCTTCATACTTTGATATAAAATTTCGCCCCTTATGTGTAAGTCTTCAACATGTATCTAAAAATCTGCTCATTGTATGTTGCTTGTAAACCTCAAACGTCTTCAACTATCCTTGTAGATTTTGATGTCGCTCCACTTGTTGATGATGATGATGTTTCTATGGATCTGTTGTTGTCGAGAGAGAGAATGGTGCTAACTGCAAATCAAACTACAAAAAGGTGGATTTCGTCTATAGACGTCACCCTCATGATTGAAAAAATTAGCACTCAAGAGATCAAAAATAGTGCTTCTATTGGTGGGAGGTTGGGTAGCTCACCATTCTACCCGAATTAACGGACGGTGACACACACTCAAAATAAAGCTCTTTAGTCAGCTACAAATAAAATTTGGTCTGGTGCCTTGGCTGATATGAAAATGGGTAGTCTCCACTAATGATTGATCAGCAACTCTAATAATGCATTTCTCTCTGCTCCTAATTTGCATCACCGGCATGATTAAATCCATTATTTAATACTCCAATTCGTAAGAAATCTAACGTAGTTCCCTAACACGTCCAAGTTTAGTTATGTCGGTCAGAAATCTTTGTGCAAACATACCTAGAAGTATGCTAGTGACTCTAAAATCTCTACAAGTTCGAGGTTTATTCAAATATATACAAAGAAATTTAAACTTTTGACTCAAAAAGGCTAAAAACTCTATATGCAAAAGACTCCCCCACACTTAAACTTCACATTGTCCTCAATGTGTAAAACTGAAAATTCTGAATTCTGACGTAACAGCAGATAAAACGCAAAAACTGTAAAACTTTGTAAGGAATTTGGAAAAACTCCATTTCACAAAAGTTCTTATCCTACGTCTTTTATACAAAGTATCAAAAGGACACAGTGTTTCGATAAATGGTCTGACAGTTATGGTCTCTGGACTGAAATACGCGCAGTCTGAGTTTTTCTGACGAAAAGGTATTCGTCTAAATTTTCTTCTAAAATAGATTACGGACTCAATGAAATTAAACATGGGGATGCAAATATGATATGAAAACAATAAAAACAAAAAATAAAAAGGGTTTAAGATACAAAACCTATGGGTTGCCTCCCATTTAGCGCTTGGTTTTAAGTCGTCAGCCCGACTCTTTTGTTATCGTCCATATACCAACAATCTGAAAATCTGGTATTCTTCCCAGAAAACAATATGCAATTGTAATAACAGATTCATGAAAACATTAGCACAAAATATAAATATTGAAGCTATCACTTTATTGAAGTTCCCCCCAAACTTAGTCCTTTCCACACTCGAAAGTGGATAGAGAACATAAAATTCGGGAACTTCAACAGGTTCTTCATTTTGGTGCCACTAATTAACAGGTAATATAGCGGCAACGGCGCCAAAATTTGATGCGTGTCGTAACCACAAAAAATTAATTGAAATATTTCTCACTAATTAACTGGTAATATAGCGGTAGTAATAAATCGTTCCCACAGAGAGCTGTGTAATTGATATGTTATTTAGATAGAAAAATAATATAAATCAAATGGGTATTGGTTTAAAGTAAAATAAAAATAATAACAAATAAAAGAAAGAGATGATCAAGGAATACTTCGCCGTTACCAAGCGATAACTGGATTAGTATACTTATATATCTTCTTTAGAACCATTCATCACCAACCGTAGAATAGCAGCTAGCTCAATGCTATCCCCAAAACTCCTTTTACCACGGATACAGAAGCTCTCTAATATCAGATTATATTCAACGAACCACCAAGTAGTAGCTCACTCAAAGTGTAATCCAATCGAACGCTTTAGGATTTGTGAATTAGGTTGATCCCAGTAGTTAAACTCTTAGCTCAAGGTCCACTTGCTGGTGTTTTTTTCACTCGCAATTGCTCCACAGAATCCCTCTGCAAGGTCTCGCGATTTCTACTTGTGTACGAATTATTCGACGATTACTTATCTCCTAACCCAATACTAGCAATAGAACAATTAATAAATAAATCTAGCGTGCACTCCAAATCAATCCAATAATCACTCATAAAGATCAAATATGGTAAATACAAACGATAAGATGATTAAAACTCCGAACAAACTTGTATAATAATAGAGCTTCACGCTAGAACATTGAATTCATCATCAATCAATAAAGTTTAGCCTCTCATGTTTACACTATTTCACGGTTTCCCCCTAAAGGGGTAAACCCTAGATTTTTAATGAAGAACAAAAGTGTATTGTGAGATGCAGAGATATCTTTTTTAGGTTAAGAAAATATAGTCTCCAAATTGTAGAAGCGCATGTGCATTAATCCCGTGCTAAATGGTTGCCAAAAACTAGCCAAATTCCTAAAAATAAATCACGCCCAATATCTTCCCGGAATGGAAGTCGCATAAACATATCTAACAGGCTCGTGCAACAGCTGTAGAAGCCCAGCTCATTTCGCAATTAGCTTGTCAGTTATGGATAACTGACAGCCTATTCTTCCTTATTTATCCACGGCTGGGACTTCATGTCCGTGAGTTTCCCTGTAACTTTTCAGTTTTCTTCTCTTAATATACGACATAAACTTTCTGGTCGTAACTCCTCCTGAGTTCTTCTCATCCAACCCATCTTCATATCTTCGGATTCCCCATCGTACACAGAAAACCAACTCCTCATTTTATGTTTCACATCGAGCTCAATTTATCCACCAGCTCTGCTCATCTCGACCTCCTCAGGCTCTCACACTATCATAGACCATCAACCACCATCACTGTGATGGACCGGAGAATTACGCCTTCAGCGCGTTGCCCCGCAGGACGCAACTCCCCCCGTGCGCCACTGATGAAGCTACGATCTGGGCCTCATCCCAAGGCAAATGCACGCTCATTTGCCCTTGCAAGCATGCTCGTGGAGCATGATCCAGCTATTTAAGCTTCCACACCTTTCCAACTTACCCTTGTTCTGCAAAAGGGTTCAATGCCATAAGGCCAATGCCAACGCACTTCACATGCATCTCTGGCTTCGCCTCATCATAGGAAATGCATCGCTGAATTTCCTAGCTAGCTGAGAAACCATCGTATTGCCATGTCTTGTCCAGGATTAAGGCATAAGCCGTGGACTTAGGCACAAGCCGAACCAAGCCCTTGCCATTTCCTACGTTACTTCGCTTACCAACTCTCTTTATAACTTGATATGAAGTATGAGCATCTACTTAATGGCATGCAACTTAGCCTTATCAAGTCTGGACACAATCATCTCTTGCGTCGATCTACCGATCTTAGATGATATGAGGGGCCAACGTGTTGGACCGGCAATTCTGCAACTCATTGCGGCTGCCTACGTATCCTTCCCTACTCTAAAGGAATCAAGCACAGACCGTAGTTCATCCACGAAGGGACAAGCAACTTATTCCAACTCATTTGCTAGGACGTGGCCAAGCAATAATGGTAATGGCCTAGTCCGTATAGGTCGTTCCGTCAAATACATCCAAGTGATGCATCATCGAGTCTGTGGAATGACATAGTGATGCCTTAGCATCATATGCCCTCTCTCAAGGCTAAGCAACTATAAATGAGCCTTAGGAATAATTTATACCCTTCCGGCTAAGCTATGAAGCTTACTTGGTGCATAGTCCGCATATGCACCTTCAACCAACTACCCTTCCCTATATATGTTTATTTGACATTTTTATAACTCTGATTGGGGGCGATAAAATCCTTCATCAACTCCCTGTTTTACTATTCATGGTCGTTGCCATGTATTTTCCTGAATAACCGGCCAAGGTGGCTGTACATTCAGTTCTGGCTCACATGCCAGTTCCTATGCTCGGCCAGGATGGATGAACATTTCCCGAGCCAAACCCGATGAAGGGCCGTGATGGCTATATTTCCGACTTTGGCCCATAGGCCACACCAATGTCCAGCTGTGATGGTTGTACATTCTTAAGGCCATCTACCCAATTGTCCTGAAGCACTCTTGGTGCGAGATTGGCTCTTGGCCAATGTAACTTCCAACTAAGGTCATATTGGCCTTAGCCAATATGCATACACGATGTGCCTTACCTGGCACCCAATATTGACCCTTGGTCAATTGCCCAACACAATGCGCCATTTTGGCGTGATATTGGCCTTAAGCCAATCTACCTCTTACCAACCAACAGAAGCTTTGGATGAAACTTCATCTCAGTCCATGGCGCATCTTTCAGCATGCGCCATGCTTAAAATACGGGGTGTTACACTCTTCACCCCTTAAAAGAATTTCGTCCTCGAAATTCCAAATAAAAACTATTGTGGACAATATCTTCGGTTTGGATTTCCTGAGAAAAAGTCCCATACCAGATGCTCAGAAATCACGGGTTTCTTCAAGTTGTCATGAACAACAATTTAGACCTTCTGAGCACATGTCCCATACCACCTGCCCAGGACTCCAAAAAGTGCCCACAACGTTACCAAGAATCTAAATTGGCCAATGCCAAGAGGATAACTCGACCAAGTATCATGAATAGTATCCCATACTACCACCTAGGAATCCCTAAGGTTCACAAGGTTGAAAGGTGTCATCGAAATGACAAGAATTTAGCACAGTATGATGAGTGCCAAATATTGCATATTCATACACCTTTTCATTGGCACTTAACTCATCTTTCGCGCTTCAAAGTCATATATTATCCCAAATTCTGCATTTTTACCATTTTCAAGAATAAATATTTGTATTAATTAATTTTGTGTTTTTAAGTACTAAATAAAGCTTGGAAGAATTGAGAAGACAAAAGAGAAGAAAGTTGGAAGCGTTGCAACCCGCTCGCGCATCAGTGGCAACCTGTTTACAAATTCATGGGATTAAACAACCCATGATCCAAAACCCATGATCCAAAACCCAAGACCCAAATCCATTTCCACCTCACCCCCATTGGATTCTTTCCAAAACATCCACCTCACCCCCATTGGATTCTTTCCAAAACATCCACCTCACCCCCATTGTATTCCATTTCATCCATCAATTAAAGAAAACATGTTTTGTTTAATTGTTGAGTGGTTGCTACAGTAAATTTCGAATCCAAGTGTTGAGAGAGTTTTTGTGTATAAATAGAGAGGGTTGTTGTGTTGAAAACTCATCCAAGAATAGCTTGTTCATGTTAGTTTATCAAATTTCAATTTTGTTGTAATGTTCTTCATGTTCTAATTTCATTTACTAGGGTTTAGATGAAGCCCTAATCTCATTGGTATGTATTCATATCTTGTATCTTGTTCTTGAAAGTTTATAATTGTTTAAAGATATAATTTAATCCAAGTTTTTCAACATCTTGCTCTCACAATGTATGCCATGTATCCATTGTAGTTAGAATATCTCTATGTTGAATATGCTACAACTCATGCTTAACCAAATATTGATCTTTAGATTAGTTGTGCTTAATTAGAAAATTAATGCTTTGGAGAAATACTTTAGTTGTGATTAAATTATCCATTGGAGAAACACCTTAGTTATACGGTAGACTTGAATCTACTATAAGGACAAGAATAATATTACAAGTTGAATGCATATCATAGGTTATTGGTGGATTTGAATACCCTAGTATCCATATTATCATTGTTTACATATCTTGTTATTTGCATCTTTTACTTTTATTATTTCAAATACTTGAAAATCATATCGTCGTATCGACAAAATCAAACCCCTTTTGGTTACTCTCTGAATCAGGATTTAGAATCAACTTCTACACTCTCCAAGTCTCTGTGGTTCGACCTGTGCTTGCCCTGTGTTGCTTGTCGACACTGTGCACTTGCAGTTTATACATAGAAGTAGGTATCTTTACGAGCCTACAAAGTTTTTGGCGCCGTTGCCGGGGACTCGGTAGTGGTGTAGTTCATTTTTCATCTCCTGTCACTATTCATTTTTCATCTCCTGGAACTGTTTACATGTTACTGTTCACGTAACATTGTACACATAACATTGTAGCAGCGTAACTATGCACAGTCAATTTTACACTTGTTTTTGTTTTTTTTTTATAAAATTTTTGCTTTTGCTTTAAAACTTCAAAACCCTAACTACCTCTTTTGAGCTCAACAGGTGCCAGAGTAGCTGTTGTAAAGGCGAAGGAAAGGAAGCGAAAGAAGTTTTTATTTTAAATTAAAAAAAAAAAGAGTTTATTTTATTTATTTTTAGATTGTATTAGGATTCCTCTACTCTTGTAATTTTATTTTTCTTTTGCACTTTATTTTGGACTTTGGACTTGGACATTCTATTTTTATTTTTATTTTTAAACCCTACGGAAGGGTATTATTAAATATCAACTGTTTGCAGAGAAGGACGGTGATTACAATATCACCTCGGCCCCTCGGGTTCGTTCATGACATAGGAGTCGTGGCCCGAGTCGATAACAACGGTTCATCCCCCGTCTGGAACGGGAGGTAAGTTTGTCGAAACACTCTCGAATCCCTTGTTAGCGAGTTACTGTATTCCTTCGTTTGCATATATGTTGAGGAATTGAATACGGCTGCTTTATTTTCCTAGTAAAGGGAAAGGACTGGCCATACAAGATAAGGGTTCGGATTTCATCACCGTTCTCTTCTTGCCCGCCTTAGGAAAACGATACATACGCGAACCTAAGCTTTAAAATATGAAATAGAATAAGACCTATAAGGTAACGAGCTTAGTAGGAAAGTCGTTTGAAAAATATTGGTTACTCTTTAAGCATACTTCGAAGTTCATGACGGTTTCTGTGAGTTGAATGCGTGACTGCGCCGCCTTGTATTGCGGTGAGGCCTTGGGTATCAAAGCTCCGGCAGCTTCCCTCGCCTCTATTCAATTCACTTAAACTCAGATTGACTCCAGAGGGGTTTGCTCATATTGTAACGAATTCCCTTTCGAAGGATTAGAAGCTGGTCTAGAAAACAATCTAAGTGGAACCATCATGCTTTTTGTTTGCTAGAAATCAGTAGGTTTTCTGTGGTAGAGTCAGCCTTGTTTGCGGTTGCATAGAACTTCCCTTCCGTTTATGATTTTTCTTCTTTTATTTTGTTTTTCTAATGTATGCCCAAGGTAATTAGAGAACGGGCTTGAAAAAATAAATAAATAAATAAAACCAATAATGAAAAAAATATATATTGGTCTGTTTTCAGTATGTGCATCCCAATCTCTGCAACAAGCCTAGTGCTAGTTAGAGATCATGTCAGGATTCTGGTCTGCAGGTGGGGATAGAAACAAATCCATCAGAGAGCTTGCTTACGGGCATGCTTCACATTATGAAACTCCAACAGACCATGATGTCACTAGTTATAGGGATTATTATGGACATTTTCACAGTCCTGAGCATCAATACATGAACCCTAGTAACCACTCACACATGTATCATCCACCACAGGGTGAAAATGAACACCTTTACAAAGGCCCAACTCTCACAATCATCACTTTTGGACCAGTTAGAAGTCAGAATCGCAGCTTTAGAAATGCAAATGCATGAATCTGTCGCATATAATTCGTCTAGGAAATCTGAAATCTATGCTTGTACCTTATGTGGAGGCTTAGGCCATCCTGCTGAGAATTGCTATATTTTGCATGATTTTAGGCAATCTAGAGAATATCATGAAAATCCAAAATATGAAATGCCAACAGATTACAAAGTTGATAGTCATTGGGACCATAATCAACCTTTCGAAGGTTGCGATCAGTATTTTATAGACCCTAATGACCCTGCACTTATGTATCATCCACCACAGTGGGAAGTTGAACAATTTTGTACTTCTCAATCTGTGGAGGAAAATCTCATCGAACAAAATAATGCTAGGAGCGTATTGCATGATAAACCATATATCATTGATTATGAATTTCCTACTGTTGATGACTCTCTTTTCATTGAACAACATAATGAAATTTTAGAATTTAATCAAAACCTTGTGCAATATCAAACGTTAACTGACCAAAGGTTTGCGAGTTTAGAACTCAAAATGAGTCAAATCCTTGATGCACTAAATGAGGAGAGGGAGGAATTTCAGGGTGAAATGAATGTTAGTCCTAATGAATTGCATTCTGAAAATAGTGTGTTTAGTCCTACTCAGGCTGCTAATGTTGAAAATGAGCCTAATCTAGAGGTAAATGACTGGAATAGAGACACTAGGGTTTTGAATAGGACATTGAATTCATGTATTTTTGATGATGAGGATGTTATGTTAGAAGAACATGTTTTTGCTGAAAATATTGTCGAACCTTTGGGTTCAGAGACATTAGGCTTCTCTGCCTCGACCTTAATGAATGATGTTTCTTCTAGTGTTCCATATACATGTGATACTGATCTCGACCTGTGGAATTGTCCTGTGAACAAGAGCATGACACATTTCTTGTGTTTGACTTAGAAAATGTTGAATCTCCTGTCGACACTAATGATCTTATGCATGAAAATATAATTGACGTGTCTGATTCTATACCTAGGTCACAACATGATGTCTCTTTGGATTTGTCTATGCATGAGAATAAAACTTTGGATGATCATGAAACTGATTTGGGTCTTGATGAATTGTTCTATGAATGTGAGCATGATGTAGCACTTGTAGATGACTTAGGAGATGTTAATGTAACTAATGATAATGGTACTCTTGATCGCATCCATATGAGCAACTTAGACGTGCCTATTCTCCTGATTAAGTCACCAACTGATGGTCTTGCAGTGGACCTAAGAATTGTTCCTTTGAAGTGTGTTGAATCGATGTGGTTGACAGTTCCAAACCTAGGGTTGGAGTTATGTGCATCTCAAATTCTTTTGGACTTTTTGTCCACTAAATATCTTGTTAATGAAAAGTCATATCTGGAATGCATTGATGTTTCTCTTCCCATCCCAAACAAAGACCATTTTGAGCTAGACCTTCTGCGTGATGAACCCCTACAATTGTTAGATTTCGTGCCCAAAAGTATTATTATTGAAAAATCTAGGTTTGGGGGTATCTCATTTTGTTTTACTTTCTCACTTGCATTTCTATCATATCATAATTATGTGAGATTGTTAAAATTTATGCACTTCATCTTTTGGGTTGATCCTCAACTCTTTAGAATGCTAGTGTATGGTGAATCTTTGTATATAATCCAGTAGATATTGTTAAATATTGTTTCATGAACCGGTTAAGTTGTATTTTGTTCTAACCAAATTTTTGTCTTATCACTCTTATTGTTTGCTTTCAAAGCATACATCCTTCTATGGTTAGCACCAACCTTTTTGCATTTGGTAATCTCTTTCCTTTGAATATGTTTTGTTCTCATGGTTTGTTGTTATTTCTGTCATCTTTTGAAACATTGAGGACAATGTTAGATTTAGGTTTGGGGGAGTATTTGCATATGGAGTTTTGTAGTCTTTTTCATCTTTTATGACCAGCTGTGGAGCGGGTCTTTTGTAGGATCCTTTGTAGTCTTTTGCATTTTTTGAGTCTTTTGTTGTTATCTTTTATGACCAGCTGTGTAGCGGGTCTTTTGTAGGATCTTTTGTAGTCTTTTGCATTTTTTTTGTTGTCTTCTATGACCAGATTTGGAGCGGGTCTTTTGTAGTATGTTATCTGATGACCAGCTGTGTAGCGGGTCACTAAAAAAAAAAAAAAAAAAAAAATTGGTTACAAATTTTCATGGTTCTACGAAATTCCGAAGTTCATCATCTACAGTTGAAGACCGAAGACAAAGACATTTCTATGGATGCTCTGATTTTGGAGAAGGTTTTGTGGGTACATATTTGGTAGGCCCTCATGAGACTACAACTCGTCCACTAGGGACACCTAGGGGTTTAAAGGCTTAATGCATACGCTAAATGCATTCGAGAGACCAGCGACAGTGGTATAGTTAGGATTTCTGGATTTCTGTTTCACTTGAGGACAAGTAAAATTCAGGTTTGGGGGTATTTGATGAGTGCCAAATATTGCATATTCATACACCTTTTCATTGGCACTTAACTCATCTTTCGCGCTTCAAAGTCATATATTATCCCAAATTCTGCATTTTTACCATTTTCAAGAATAAATATTTGTATTAATTAATTTTGTGTTTTTAAGTACTAAATAAATCTTGGAAGAATTGAGAAGACAAAAGAGAAGAAAGTTGGAAGCGTTGCAACCCGCTCGCGCATCAGTGGCAACATGTTTACAAATTCATGGGATTAAACAACCCATGATCCAAAACCCATGATCCAAAACCCAAGACCCAAATCCATTTCCACCTCACCCCCATTGGATTCTTTCCAAAACATCCACCTCACCCCCATTGTATTCCATTTCATCCATCAATTAAAGAAAACATGTTTTGTTTAATTGTTGAGTGGTTGCTACAGTAAATTTCGAATCCAAGTGTTGAGAGAGTTTTTGTGTATAAATAGAGAGGGTTGTTGTGTTGAAAACTCATCCAAGAATAGCTTGTTCATGTTAGTTTATCAAATTTCAATTTTGTTGTAATGTTCTTCATGTTCTAATTTCATTTACTAGGGTTTAGATGAAGCCCTAATCTCATTGGTATGTATTCATATCTTGTATCTTGTTCTTGAAAGTTTATAATTGTTTAAAGATATAATTTAATCCAAGTTTTTCAACATCTTGCTCTCACAATGTATGCCATGTATCCATTGTAGTTAGAATATCTCTATGTTGATTATGCTACAACTCATGCTTAACCAAATATTGATCTTTAGATTAGTTGTGCTTAATTAGACAATTAATGCTTTAGAGAAATACTTTAGTTGTGATTAAATTATCCATTGGAGAAACACCTTAGTTATACGGTAGACTTGAATCTACTATAAGGACAAGAATAATATTACAAGTTGAATGCATATCATAGGTTATTGGTGGATTTGAATACCCTAGTATCCATATTATCATTGTTTACATATCTTGTTATTTGCATCTTTTACTTTTATTATTTCAGTCACTTGAAAATCATATCGTCGTATCGACAAAATCAAACCCCTTTTGGTTACTCTCTGAATCAGGATTTAGAATCAACTTCTACACTCTCCAAGTCTCTGTGGTTCGACCTGTGCTTGCCCTGTGTTGCTTGTCGACACTGTGCACTTGCAGTTTATACATAGAAGTAGGTATCTTTACAAGCCTACCACAGTACTGGGTGGAACAGTTTTCCAGTTGCCCACCGTCCCTGACGGTCATCCAGGTTGCCACTCGTAAGTGGGATGCTAGCCGGGCCTGAGAACGCACACCCTTGGACAGTTTCCAATGTGTGGGGATGATCAGTCCCATTTTCTACCCACCGTCCTAGATGGTCTTCCGGATATCCACTCGTAAGTGGTGTGCCACTTAGGCCAAGCAAACTCACAACACATGAACAAGGTCAACTCGATTTGAAAAGTAACTGGTTCAGCAGTTACAAACTCTTACCCGCGCAAAAGTTGGCCTACTCTCCAACTTTAAGTTTTCCATGAAGGAAAGTAATTGTGGACAAGTCCACTCCGCACAAGTCCCTAGTGTTTTCTCGGAACTTTCTCTGATATCATCTGTGACGGACCGGAGAATTACGCCTTCGGCGCCTCGCCCCACAGGCCGCAACTCCCCCGGTGCGCCACTGATGAAGCTACGATCTGGGCCTCATCCCAAGGCGAATGCACGCTCATTTGCCCTTGCAAGCATGCTCGTGGAGCATGATCCAGCTATTTAAGCTTTTATACCTTTCCAACTTACCCTTGTTCTGCAAAAGGGTTCAAGGTCATAAGGCCAATGCCAATGCACTTCACATGCATCTTTGGCTTCGCCTCATCATAGGAAATCCATCACTGAATTTCCTAGCTAGCTGAGCAACCGTCGTATTTCCATGTCTTGTCCAGGCTTAAGGCATAAGCCGTGGACTTAGGCACAGGCCGAACCAAGCCCTTGCCATTTCCTACGTTACTTCGCTTACCAACTCTCTTTATAACTTGATAGGAAGTATGAGCATCCACTTAATGGCATGCAACTTAGCCTTATCAAGTCTGGCCACAATCATCTCTTGCGTCGAGCTACCGAGCTTAGATGATATGAGGGTCCAATGTGCTGGACCGGAAATGCTGCAACTCATTGCGGCTGCCTACGTATCCTTCCCTACTCTAAAGGAATCAAGAACAGACCGTAGTTCATCCACGAAGGGACAAGCAACTTATTCCAACTCGTTTGCTAGGTCGTGGCTAAGCAATAATGGTAATGGCCTTGTACGTATAGGCCGTTCCGTCAAATACATCCAAGTGATGCATCATCGAGTCCGTGGAATGGCATAGTGATGCCTTAGCATCATATGCCCTCTCTCAAGGCTAAGCAACTATAAATGAGCCTTAGGCATCATTTATACCCTTCCGGCTAAGCTATGAAGATTACTTGGTGCATAGTCCGCATATGCACCTTCAACCAACTACCCTTCCCTATATATGTTTATTTAACATTTTTAGAACTCTAATTGGGGGCGATAAAATCCTTCATCAACTCCCCGTTTTACTATTCATGGTCGTTGCCATGTATTTTCCTGAATAACCGGCCAAGGTGGTTGTACATTCAGTTCTGGCTCACATGCCAGTTCCTATGCTCGGACAGGATGGCTGAACATTTCCCGAGCCAAACCCGATGAAGGGCCGTGATGGCTATATTTCCGACTTTGGCCCATAGGCCACACCAATGTCCAGTTGTGATGGCTGTACATTCTTAAGGCCATCTACCCAATTGGCCTGAAGCACTCTTGGTGCGAGATTGGCTCTTGGCCAATGTAACTTCCAACTAAGGTCATATTGGCCTTAGCCAATATGCATACACGATGTGCCTTACCTGGCACCCAATATTGACCCTTGGTCAATTGCCCAACGCAATGCGCCATTTTGGCGTGATATTGGCCTTAAGCCAATCTACCTCTTACCAACCAACGGAAGCTTTGGATGAAGCTTCATCTCAGTCCATGGCGCATCTTTCAGCATGCGCCATGCTTAAAATACGGGGTGTTACAATCACACTATCATAGACCATCAACCACCATTCACTATCATAACCACCATTACCTGTTTTCTTTATCCATAAACTCCATCAACATCAGGTTCCATAGCATAGCTTCAGGTCCTTCTTATTGACTTCCGATAATTAAAACTTCCTCCATCTTTCTCTCCTGTCCTGACTTCCATCAGTCGCTGGCAGCAACAAACTCTCTCTCGAACTCAGCCATCTCCCATGTCTCCTATCAATTACTGGCAGCAAATCAAACTCCAGCTCTGTACTTCTTCGATTCGACTGCACCAGTAGTATCCAACACCTCCTCATCAGCAGCTATAAGACTTCAACAAATCTCCTTGTTCGATCCTGACCAAACTCTGCAGCTCTCGGTCTCATCAAAACATCATCAACGAGAAACCATGACTCATTCCCTGTTTTGATTTAACTAGAGCTATTCACCATCAATCGACCACAACAACCTATTTATTCTCTGCTAATCTCGGGCTGAACTCCCAACTGCAATCAGCCATCGACATCCATCATGATATCCACTGCCTTCGACCATCCTCACCGTTAATAATATCACTGTTTCCATGAGCTGCTTTGCATGGGAAGAAGATATAAGTGCCCCGAGTAAGAAGCACGTCTGCCTTTAACATCTGAGCTTTTCTTTAATAAACCTGGTTAAACTGTCAGTTCCGGAGAACCGACAAGATTAACTTCTTCTTTTGCCCATTACTTCTTCATATGACGTCGGATTTACATCATTCTTTCGCCATTAGCTTCGTATTTCCGTCCTCTTCTAGAAAATAGCAAGGAATCCTAGATATGAACGAGCTTCACTTACTCTTTGACCCTTCTCCACTTGTAAAATTCACTTTGTATCTCTTTTCTCTTCTTTTCGAATGATTCACCTAATGAAAGACAAATACAAGAAAACAACGTAATATACAATAATTCGCAAGAATATAACAAATACTAGCAAGGAATGGACACAAAAAATATATAAAATATGCACTTAACACAAACCATTAGCCCCACATGTGCCGATGGCATGCCAGCCACCTTGTCGCGCCATACAGTGTTGGCCTTCCCCATGCGGCTACCAAAACAAAGGCCTGCAATAATCAACAGCCATCCTTCCATCTAAGATGCAATCTTATCCGTCTAAGGTCACCAACCAACGCATAGTAACATTTGTCCCAATGCCAAAACCATAACTTTGGCCACGCCTAAACCGCGCCAAGGCATGCCGACCATGCCACATGTGCTAATGGCATGCCGTGCCATCCACCTTGCCGCGCCATACCGTGTTGGCCTTCCCCATGTGGTTACCAAAGCAAAGGCCTGCAACAATCAACGACCATCTTTCCATCTAAGATGCAAATCTTAGTCGTCCAAGGTCACCAACCAACGCATGGTAACCTTTGGCCCAACACCAAAACCCTAATTTTGGCTATGCCTAAACCGCGCCAAGGCATGCCGACCATGATACATGTGCCAATGGAATGCCGTGCTAGCCACCTTGTTGCGCCATACCGTGTTTCCTTCCCCATGCGGGTACAAAAGCAAAGGCCTGCAATAATCAACGGCCATCTTTCCATCTAAGATGCAAATCTTAGCCATCCAAGGTCATCAACCAACGCATGGTAACCTTTGGCCCAACGCCAAAACCCTAATTTTGGACACACCTAAACCGCACCAAGGCATGCCGACCATGCCACATGTGCCAATGGCATGTCGTGCCATCCACCTTGTCGCGCCATACCGCGTCGGCCTTCCCTATGCGGCTACCAAAACAAAGGCCTGCAATAATCAATGGCCATCTTTCCATCTAAGATGCAAATCTTAGCCGACCAAGGTCACCAACCAACGAATGGTAACCTTTGGCCCAACGCCAAAACCCTAATTTTGGCCACGCCCAAATCGTTCCAAGGCATGCCGACCATGCCACATGTGCCAATGGCATGCCGTGCCAGCCACCTTGTCGCACCTAACCCATACCATGTCGACCTTCCCATTACGACCGCCAAAACGAAGTCCTGCAACAATCGACAACCACTTTTTCATCTAAGGTGAAGATCTTAGCCGTCCAAGGTTACCAGCTAATGCATGGTAACCTTTGGCCCTAGTTTGGTCGCGCCTAAACAAAGCAAAAACCCTAACTTTTGGCCACGCCTAAACTAGGCCATATTAAAGCCATGTTGATCATGCTTACATCAAGCGAAGGGTTGCAATAATCAACAGCTACCTTTCCTCTTAAGATGCAAAACTCGACCGTCGAAGGTCACCACGCAAGTCTCCCTAGATCAACTTGCCAGACAACAAAAAACGTGCTACATGTTTTCCACAAAAACATTCCAGACATCAACACATGTCACAAACTGGGGGATGCTCATTGGGTATTGGTTTGACAGTTTACAGCGTGCGGCGTACACTATGACCGTTATATGAGAGTTTCATAAGGATGAAGCGGTTAGTAAACACATGGAGTAATGGTGAAACGCTTTCTTTTATGGAACATCAATTCCAGGCGTTACCGGTTACCACCTCCTCCCATTTACTCACCCATTTTCCATTTCTTAATGAGACCAGAGTACGTTTCACTTCGACTTTTATAAATAGGCATTACATATTTCCACCGAACAACAAGTTCAGGTTAGGAACATACAACACTCAGAAAACATTTACTAGCTCTCCATCTGTTAGCTTCCCACTTTCTGATACAAGTCGTAAAACAACTACTCTTCCAGAATCAACTATTCTGGTCTCAATACTTTCTTCGCTTCCCTCCCCAAAACCAACCCTTCTCATTCACTTTGTGACCGAAGCAAGTTTGGAACGGCCATTTCTTGGTTTAGGCCGGATTTTTACAAATCGATCTCTCGAATCTAAAGTACTCCCTTGCAGTACATTGTTTAGGGTATAAATTTATTTCTCACCCACACACCCGAAATTACCAAAATCAGCAAAAATTGTTTTCACCCTCAAATACCTGTAAACGTATCTAGTTCTTGTTTTTTATCGTGAAAACGACTTATTCCTAGGAATAAGAATCTGAACTTGAGTAGGACTTGTTTGATCACCAAGATCAGGTGGCTTTGATTGATCTTGCGCCATATTCATAGAAAAATCTTACTGAAAAATGAACGAAAAGTAAAAGAAAAGTTAAGAGGAAAAAACCAAAGCTTTTCCTCGAGTAAACCTAGTTGTTTTTAATATTACCCAAATTTGATGGTTTGCCATGCTTGGTGGATGGACAAACTCACTTTTATGCATTGGGAAAATTGTTTCTCGACCCAAACTGAACCCACCGTTGCAGCAAGGGACGGTCATCCCAGCTTGAGATGAGGCATAACGCAACATTTATTTGGTTATTCGGACATCAACTAGTGTATGTCCTTTTACCTATATAAACATACAAAATCCAACAATTTTAAACATATTCAACTACTTTTCATTCTCTATTTTCACAAAAAAATCTTCAAATTTGTTAAATGCATTTGTTGTTTCGTTTGTTTTATTCATTATGGATCCTAATTTGGTATACGAGGAAGCTCAATAATTAACAGAAGTATTTTTACAACAAAAATATAGGTTTATAAAGCAGTTGGATAATGTGGATGCAGATTCAGAGGATGAGAGAATTATCACCAACACCACGATACAATTATACACGGGACAAGTTCCGCGAGATACAGAACCAGGAGATGTATTGAGAAGAAGATTAACGTGGAGATTTCGAGAGGAAGGTCATGGAAAAATTATGTGTGATTATTTTTATTATTAGAATTGTCTACTCTAATCAAGATTTTCAACGTCGTTACCGCATGCCACAACACTTGGTCATGCGTGTTATTGGAGAGCTTCATCTGGTAAACCCTAAATTCAACGGTCAATTTGATACACGAAAGATACGAAGGCATAGTCCTGAACAAAAGGTCACTACACCCATAAGGATTCTAAGTTATTGTGTGCCAGCGGATATGTGGGATGATTATGTTCGGATGGCAAAAACAATAGCATACGATAATATCAAAATATTTTGGGAAACCGTAGTTAACCATTTTGGTTTACGTTTTTTACATCAACCAACACAGGAGGACGTCAACTGACTACTAGCTGAAAATAAAAAAAAAATAGGCTTTCCAGGAATGCTAGGTATCCTTGATTGCATGTACCCCTATAAAATAATAGCGTCCGGACCGGCAAAATTTATCAATTTAACGCGATATTAAATAATCGCATAAATTAATAATTAACAATTTATTAATTTATCAAAATATTGTTTAATTCTAAAAAAAAAATCAACAAAATAAACCAATACACCTTATTCCATTGCAAATTATTTTCGTCATTGAAAGATTCGTCTAATGGATGACATCGCATCAGAGAATCCAAATGAAGCATTAGATAATGAAGGAACTAGATAATTGCAAAATATAATCAATGGATTGAATTATCACAGTGGAATGGATGTTGAATTTCTTTTAAACTACCCTCAAAAGGATATTATTTCAGATTTGTTACTAACGAAGAAATAATTGAGAGTGTCATGGGAAAAAACCAAAGTGAAAGTGTAGTTACAGAGCCATGCACCTTCCCATCAAGAAGCTATCAAAGATGCAAAGATGTTGAATAGATTTTTATTGCATCAGGAAACGACAACACCAAAAACTTTTTTAATGTTAAGAAAAATCCACGATGAAAATCAACGTGGCATCAATTTTAAGAAAAACCTAGTCACAATTGAATCATTTTTTACCAAATTAGCATAAATGTTAAACCAAATTTATGTAAATCAGAGAGTTATTAATTTATATATTCGAAGGGACCTATAGAAAAATATAAAAAAAATTATTTTATTAATTTAGCGAATTATTAATTTAGCACGTTAGTCCCGAATCGGGACCGGAAAAATTTATTAAATTATCGTGATTATTAATTTATCGCAGATTAATTTATAGGGATTCTACTGTATTGGATATGGCATGGATGTTCGTATGCTTGGCAAGGTCAGTATAAAGGCAATTACACAAAACCAATTGTGCTTCCGGAAGCGTCATCTTCTTATGATTGTTGGATATGACATGTTTTTTTTTTGCATCTCGGGCTTCAACAACGACGAATATCTTGCATAAATCACCATTGTTCGAAGATTTGAAGTATGAAAATGCACCAGCTGTTAATTTCACCATCAACAGTAATAACTATAACATAGGGTATTTTATGTCGGGTAGAATTTATCTAGTATGGCCAACTTTAATTCAAGCATACGAGGAGGTACCCGAAATTTGTCTGTGCTCAAAGGTTATTTAACAAAAAAAAAAAAAAACTGATTGCGTGTAGGAAGGATGTCAAACGAGCATTTGGTATTTTAAAAAGGAAGTTTCATACAATTCGTGGACCATGTCGTTCGTTTAAACCAATAGAAATGAATATGATTATGCTCACATGTATCATTTTGCATAATATATGGTAATTGAGGAATCTCGACCGGATAAAAGTTGGACAAGTTATCCATATATGGATTTGAGGTAAGAAGTTCAATCCGACTTGGATGTGCATGCAAGAGAGTATAGAATGGTAAAAGAGAGAATTCAAAATAGGGGTTTACATTTAAGACTAAGAGATGATCTCACTGCACACTTGTGAGATGATTTTGGGATAAGAAACCCTCACATGATTTAATTTTCTTTCTTTTACTTTCTTTTAATTGTCGGTTTAATATTTGTTTATTTTTAAATGTAATGTAATTTGTGTAATTTTATTGAACTCAAATATTGAAATTGAAATTAAAGATCAAATTGGAAGGAAAAAAAAATAGTAAAATTGAAACTAAGACTAAGGATTAAATTGAATTTAAAACAAAGGATTACATCGAAATTAAATTAAATACTGCATCCAAAATTTAAAATTAAGCCAGTATAATGGCAATATTTGATTCCTCACCTAAGATTTCATCTTCTTCGGAATCAACGTCAGCTGGTGTTGGGACATTGTTGTGCCTTCTTGTTGATGGGGAAAAACGATTTGCTGGTTTTTTAGGAAAATGAGAGACGACTGATGATATTTAGGAAAACCCTATATGTAATAACCGCAATTGCACAGTGTCTAACTGGTAGACAAAGGCAAGTACGGGTCGAACACACAAGGAGAGGTGGAAATACCAATAATTAATATCTCTAATCGACTAACTATCAAAGATGTTTTTGGATTTTTGAATTATAAAAACAAAGAAATAAAACTGAACTAATACAATGAATTCAACGGGAAAGACGGTAACTAGGGTTTATAGTATCCACCACTATTTCTTTTCAATTACTAAAATGAAACATAATCCATGAATATTTGTATATTGTTCGTTATATCAGCATCACCTATTATAAGTATTAGAGTCGTAAATATCGCTGGGACACCCTAAGCATGGCACATCAAAAGACTAAACCAAAGCACGCACCATCAAATTGCGTTAACAAGAAAATTACACGAAATTAAATATAGGTTCACAAATAATATCTGGCTATTCTAAGCATTCCCCGTCAAAGGATTTAACCCAGCACGAAATATCAAATAAGTAGACAAAGATATTTGCAATCATAAAAGTTAAGCACATAGGTTACTATATTGTACAGAACCGATCATGAAATTAATTTATTCAAATCATAATAGTTTTTTGTTATATAAATCAATTCAATAAACTTAAACTCTGTGTGGTTTCAATAAAAAAACCTAGTTACAAAAGCCTAGCAACACATGGATTTCTCAAAATCCATAAATATATTAAAGAGAATGACAAACAAATCAAAACGGATGCGAAATGATGAAACTTCAAACCGTAAATATAAGTTTGAATTCTGCTCAATTGAGAGAGATTGTTGCTCACACAATGATTCTTGGTTAGATGATGGATGTTGTCTGTTCGACCAAGCTTTTTTTCAATCGTGGATTTAGAAACTTATTTATATTACTAGAATGTAGACACATTGATCTCCAGTAAGTGTAATGGTTGCTCGAGTGAAAGAGTGAGAAAGTGGGAAATCGTGGTTTAACCAGTTCTAGGTCGTGCGGAGACTTGGTTGATTGTCCACCCACTACTTTGCTAACTCCCTCAACTGCTTGCATGCCTTACTCACATTTCTCATTGTGGATGAACACACGTGTCGTAGGCCACCAGACTAAAACCCTAATTAATATCCCTCCATGTGACATGATTGATTTCTCATGATTTTTGGAGACTGCAAGGCAGACGTGCATTTAATTAGTCGGTTGTTGACTTGAATAGACGATAAGTCTAAGTATTGTTCAGTCGAGCATGATTTCCGAATGCTATAGAACTCATGGATTGAACATGTCTGCTGGGACGTATAGTTCTCGAATGAATGATGTTGATAATTGAATCAACATAATGAATATTGATAATCTGAGCAAATATTACTCGTATGATGAATTGTTGAATATTGATAGTTGAGTCAATATTAATACTCTTATCAAATATTGCTCGTCTGAGAAAAATCACTGACTATTGATAGTTAAATCAATATTCCTCGTTTGAGCAAATATTGCTCGTCTGAGCAAATATTTCTTATTTGATAAATTACCGTTGAATCAATACTCCTTGTCTGATCAAATATTGCTCGTTTGATAGTTGAATCAATATTCCTCGTCTGAGAAAATAATGCTCGTTTGATGAATTATTGGTAGTATGACCAAATAAAATATTAATTAAAAAATTGGTAGATGGACCGAATATTATATAATTAATTTAAGATGTTGATTGCTGGATCAACATAAAATATTAGTGTTTAAACTTGTTCAGAAGTATGATTTGCAAAGCATTCAGTTCGAAACCCTAATTTTGATCAATTGATGACTTACTGAAAATCAATCACTGAGTGAAGGAGGGACCGGCTAATAGCCGTCCATGTAGCGCCCAGGTGCTCGTGCGAGCATGCACCAAAGTCCTTTGTTGACCAGTTGGTGAAAGGATGATTGAATGCTAGTTTAATCATAAAATAGTTCCCATCTGAGCGTTAAGTAATAAAACCTACATGGAGAGATGAGGGACTGGCCAAGGGGTGTGAAACTGGCCCTTAGTGGTCGATTGAGCAAATTCCAAGCTAGTTGGAAAGAGTTTGGACCCAATATGAACTGTTGAGAGCTAATTAGGTCAAAATTATGATAGAGTGTGGGACCGGCTCCTTGCAAGACTAAGGGCCAACCTTGGTCGGTCAAGGTGGTATGCCCGTGTCACCATAGTGTTCGTATCTCAGTCTTGAGAGTTTTGGTATTTTCTGGTGCACGTTCGAGCAATATTTTGGATTTTCAGAAGAGTTTGATCTTGACTGAAACTCTCAATTTTGCTCGAATGAGCAAGTTGAACTTTTCTCGTGCGACCAATATTTTCAGAATATATTAATAATTTTTTAATTTTTGACGTGATAAGCCTAGTCGGTCATGTGACCATTTGACTTTTTGGATTTTCCATGGTTTGACCAATATTTGAGAAAATATTGAATAACTAGGGTTTTTGCTCAAACGGAGGAGTTTCATGAGATGAAGAAAATAATAATATGAAAAAATAAGGAATTATAAGGTGTGGGACCGGTCACGTCTAGGTGGCCCGGTCCCGTGACACCTTTCCCTATTATTTTACTATTTTTTCATCGTTTGAAGGAAAATATGTAGAAACTATGAGTTTTTCTCAAACGGAGGAGTTTGCTCAAACAAGGAAAATAATAAAATAGGTTAAAATAAAATTGAGTAACGGAAGAGGGGGACCGGCTACAGGGCATGACCGGGCGACTGGTGGGCCCGGTCTCACGCCTCTTGTTTATTTTATTTAATATTATTTTCCTTCTTATTTTGCATAGGTTCCTCGTTCGTCCATATTTTTGAACGCTCGTTCGTGCGTTTGGGTGTTCGTTTTGGGAAGTGATACACGTACCGACGAGAAATCCCACGTACACTTCCCGACAGACACAAACTCTGGGCCCCCACCGGCCATTGGGATTAACAGGGGCCACCTTTTAAGGTGGTGGGTCACATAATCATGTCTCACTCGGTGGAATTTGCGGGATTTTCTTCTCGGTACGTTAATCATTTTCGGCTCGTTTGTGCATTATTTCTCAGTACACTCGCACCATTTTCTCAGGGCTTACTCTGTAGTGGCCCATATGCCCGATTGGTGAATATTTATTACCAATTCATGAAATTCAGTTGAGAATAATTCATGAAACGGAGTAATAAAAATTATTCGAGTATTTATTACTAATTCATGGAATTCAGCTGAGAACAATTCAAGAAAAAGAGTAATAAAATGAGTTGAGTATCTATTACTAATCCATGGAATCCAGCTGAGGATCAACCATGAAACAAAGTAATGAGATAGAATAAATTATTTTCTAGGAATTCAGTTGATGAATGACATGCTAGAATTAACCAATTTGCAGAATTGAGATATGAGATAATTGAACCATCATACTTGTTCTGAGGGGGGTGTATACGGGAACAACGAATAACGTGACGTCCTGAAGGCGTTAGGGTCTATACTAGCAGAGCCGCCCAATCATTAAGATAATTTGTACATGGTCTCTCTACGTAGTCAGGGAAAAACGAGAAGCGTGACGTCCTGAAGGCGTTAGGCTCTATACTAGCATGCAATATGTCTAGGAGCCGCCCTATCATTTTGATTATATGTAGAGGTGATGATGAAATGTGTGAAGCATCGAAAGCTCATCTGATAGGCCTTTCGGGAAATATACTCATCATAGCTCTGAGAGGAGCGTTCTCTCAGTCAGAGATCGTGAAATGGTTCACGGATCATAAAATATGAATTGTCACATGCATACCTGAAGCCGGGACGGAAACATGCAATATCATGATTTTACGATTTTAATCCTTACCGAAAATCCGCCACCAACACTTTTGTGCTTAAATTTCATCAAATTCTTCTTGTCGGAATTTCAGTTGTGCCCGATTCTTGTTTGTCGTGTCCATTTCCATTATTCCTCTCATGGGTGCATTAAAAATATTCTTTTCAACTTCCTTACGACCTTTCTTCATTTCTGAAGAAATTTTCTTATACTCAACTATTTTGACAATATCATTATTTTCTTGTCTTTCAAAGAAATCTTGAAGTTGATGATTGTGCAGCATCTTGCTTGCTTTCTGAGTTTTTTCGATTTATTCACACCCACTCCATCTCGTTTATCATCTTTTCCATTAACATTCGGATTAGAATTACCATGTATTGATCGACCAGTGTTGAGTTGGGGGTTTAAGTTTGTTTCTGGTAAAGAATAAGGAGAACCATGTATGGATCCACCGCGTTGGGATATAACTTGTTGGGATTGATTACCATATTGGGATCCAACGGTCTCGTAAGGGGATTTCTTTGGTAGAGCATATTCATCCAACAAATCAGGGTTATACCGGTTCAGCTTTATGAGAATATGGAAGCATGCTTCGTGCTTGAAACTCGAACTTCTTGTTATGTGTCATTCCCCTCGAGTTTTCTGTTGCTGCAGTTTTACCAATATATAAATTAGCTATTACAACAAATTGATAAAATATTTGAAAATCAATCAAACAATTTGAAATGCAACTTACCATATCGACACCGGTATCACTGCTTCTTCTTTGTCAGTTCTTTTGTATCATCAAAGCTACCCAAACTATTCAGGTCTTTGCTAAATGGACGACTTGACAACCCGAAACATCATGGTTTTTTGAATTCTCGGTTTTCTGACAAAATTGTGTAAAAATGCTCCCCCAAAGGGTATGCGGTTGTTGAATACCATTAATTGGATCAAGCATAAATGCTATGTAACCTCTGGAAATAGCTTTATCTTCATCCAGACTAAACATTGGACCACGAACTCTTTGTGATGAATTATTTTGTGTTTCTGATGGGTTGACATTTTGTTGAGAATTTTTTCTAAGATTGAGGTGAAATTAATGAGGTGTTTGAGATTGAAAGATTAAGGTTATTTAGGAGTCTAAGATTAAGATTGTGATGAAATTATTAGAAGTTGTGGGTGTAGAAGGTGTGATTTTGGAGTTGACATTGGTTATATTTATTGAGAGTGAAATTAGAGTCGTTAGATGAGAGTAGTCGTTGACGGGTCAAACAAGGACTCAGTGTGAGACGAGTCTCGTCTCTGTATGAACGAATGTCGGCCCAGATAAGGCCGATCGTCCCTACTAACGCGATTGTCTCAGACACTCGGCCCAACCTGAGACGCGGTGGCAAACCCTTCTATTTGAAGATTTGTCCATCCATTTTACTCGTTTGCCGGTCGCACTGTAGGGGATGAATGGGCAAATGTGTTGATTTGCCAGTGCTATTGGAGTTGCCGTAATTAGACGGACCGTTCTACAAAGCACGCAAAATTAGAGTGCGCCAGAAATAATAGTTATGTGGATGAACACTTTTTTTTGCCATGAATCTAACAGTGAATTCTGCTGCCAACTCGCAGGCACCCAAAAGCCATTTTCGTGACGGAGGTAGCAATATACAGTACAAGGAAATGTGCCAAGCTTCATGTTGTTTAAACTTTGAAGTACAAATTGCGTTATAGGATGACAATGTTTCTATTTTCACTCGGGAATAACTTTTAATTAACATTTTTACTTGCTATGTAGAAATTGATCATTGTGTTTGAAAAACGATCCAAAGGTTCCACCTAAGTTGGAGATCAATCTCATTGGAACATAAAGTGCTTGAAACACTTTATGTAACATACACAAAATTTTACTTAATCTCGATCATCTTTCTTTAATGTAGAAGTCGAAAGAATATAGCTAGTGTTTTCTATAGGATGATCCAAGATGATGATGTCACCCCTCTCAAAAATCAGGCCCTACAAGGGTTCTTTTGACAGTACATGTAAGAAAAGAAAAAAAGAAAAAAAATATATATATATTAGGAAAAAAAGAGGATTTTAATAAGGGTGCCCCAAAAAATCAGGGGCGGTAAAGCAATGCTATGTTGGCCCTTTTTGCTCAGGGAAGGCTTTGACTTGTCATCGAACACTCCCAAAAATTAGCCGCTGGCAACAATGTCATGGATGGCATCACTGACAGCTTCATCCTCAGATCTAACAGCTAGCTTCATGGCAACTTGCTTGGGTCCATCAATTCCGAATGACAAACGAACCAGCACCTTTACATTACCCACGAAGACACCAGATAAAAGACATGTGTGTGATCTTGAATTGCTTGGAACAACTTCAGTCCCCTGCATAGTAATATACATAGAAAATTCAAAGACCCAAACATGCTAGAGAATTTTCAAATATCAACTGCCATTTAGTATTCAAGCAGAATGTACCTTGTGATACGTATGAAAGAGCTTGAAAGGGAAGTATCACATGGTTTTAGAATTTTAGGTGGTCATATCTAATTACTCACCTCACAAGGTTGCATCCCAAGAATGTTAATAACAGCACTGACAGCCTCTGCCAAGCTCTCTCTAACACCAAGGCCATACTCGTCTACCTTCTCGCATTCAGGGCCCATGCCTTCCCAAGCGTTCCTGAAATTGGATACCCCAATTTTCAGCATATAATCAGCTGCAACAATCTCTACATCCTCCAGCTGATACTCATCTTCTACACCGTCATCTTCCACATCTCCTGTACTAGTATCAACCTAAAAATGGTAGGAGAAGAAAGAAAAAAATATAGTGAAAAAACAGATTATCATAAAGATGTACAAAACTGGTAGTGAAATTCTTCTAAAAAGACTATTCTCAAGGGGCAATCAAAACGGTAGATATATTTTACCTCTTTAACAATGAACCTTAAAGTATTAGAGAATTTTCCAAAAGCTAATCCTTCAGGCTTTTCAAATGCTACATAAGTCTGCCCAGGGGAATCATAAGGCAGGGCTGTTAAAGGCTTCACAGCCAGTTCCGCGAAACCCTCAGCTTCAGATGCATCAACGATAACAGTTACCTGATACCAATCAAATGAAAAGGAGAATTTTAAGAATCTTCCAAATAAGAAATACAAGGAAAACAGAATTTTGCAATTTCAGAGTGTAGAATTACATTCTCTAGTTGTTGCTCAGGGATTGTATTGGTGCAGTTATATTGGAACACAACATGATCATCAAAAATGTGTTTGACAACATTAACCGCATACTCTGTCTCAGCTTCCGTCAATTCAAAAGGAGCCGAAGACTGGAAAATAAAAACACATAAATGATAAAGATAACAGTGTAAACGCATTAACAGAATATGTAATTTTATACTGATAAAGACCACAAATAGAACCTTGAAAAGCTTCCCGAAGCTTGAAAACTCTGGGATAGATGAAAGAGTTTTCTCATAAGCATCAACGACTGGTTTTGGACCAGCAGGAGGTGCACCTAAACCAGTTTGCTTTTTACCAGTGGCTTTCTTTTCAGCAAGAGGCTGCGACTTAACCTCCTTAGGTACGGAATCAATATCAAACGCTTCCTCGGAAGGCTCCTGTATTATATGAGATGATTAGGTGAAAAGGATAAAATTAGAAAAACAAACAAAAAGGGCAGGGGAAAAAACCTACGTAGTTTTTCAAACTCTTCTCAAGGTTAACCAAAGGAACGTCCAATGATCCAAAAAGGAATTCTTTCGCTTCGGAATTGGTTTCAGCCTCAGAACCATCACCACGAAGGGTATTAAGATAGAGTGTGGCCCTGTCACGAACCTGTGTACAGACAATAACAGTCATTTATTCGAATGCAGATTCACAAAAGACTGGCACTAGTAAACGAAAGTAGAAACACAAACAAGCTATACACCTTGGGCAACACTAACAATTTGTAACTAACACGACACAAAATCAAATTATAGCACAGCAAACTTCACCTCATCGTCACTGTCAAAGAGGCATCGATTTAGCAGAATGAAGACACGAGGCTGCAAAAAATATGCATGACATAATTTTCAGACACCGTTGAAATTTCAATACAATCATCAGTACAATGTTGAAGATATGAAAAACAGTCTGAAACATTACCTTTAATGATTCGACTAATGCACCATACTTAGCCAAAGTGCTGACAGCACTTGATCGAACGGTAGCATTCTCAAGAATTACACGGTTATAGATGTAACGTATGTATTTACTTGGATCTGAGGTCTTAGGCCCTTCATCTCCCAAAAAATGAAGTATCTATTTTACCAAGAAAATTGAAATAAAATATGAAAGACTAAATAATAAAGCTAAAGAAAAATAAGTTGACAAAACTATAACACAACCATAACAATGACGAAAGGCAACTTCTGAAAAAATGTTCACCTGAGTTGATAGATATGTGAATTCACAATCTTCAATAAATTCACATAAGTGAAACAATCCACTTTCTTTCGCATCCGGTATATCCCTTATAAGGATGACAATTGAGTCAACAATAGCCTTTTTATACTCGAAACCCCCTTCTTCTCTAAGAATGTTGCTTAAGAAATTCATCCTGAGAAATTAGTAACAAAAATGATCAAAAAATGGATATAAAAAACAAGATTAGACACCATGCAAAAGACAAATTATGGAACCACAAATTCAAAAAAGGGAACCACAGCTGTTACTGTGTTAGCAATCTGTTTGAAGGAGCAAAACCTAAGGTTACTCACAATGAACGATACTTGAGTGGGAACTTTAGACACAAAGATCGAATAGCATCAACTACAACAATCTTGAACTCATCTGCAATATCAGACATAAAATTGGTTATCTGTTTCATCAGACGATCCACACTTGACTCGTTTCCAGTCTTCAAAAGTGTGGTGATAGCAAGTGTTGCAATGCTCCGGTTTTGATCTGAAATTAAGCTCTCCATATCGATGTTGCAGTTTGTAACTGCCAGTGGATGGGTCATTGCAACCTGCATAATATTTTTGTATTGAGAGCTTAGTAAAAACACCATAACCTTTTTAATCTTAACAGTGAAACAAGTCTGGCAGGAATCTCATGGCTGAATAGAATCGATCACCTTATTCAAAGTACGGACAGCAGCAAAACGAAGCACTGGCTTGGAAGAACTCAAAAAGAGCTGTAGAACGGTGATAGCAGGAGTCAATTCCCGATTTGTCACACCACTCAGCTCTGTTATTGCTCTAGCAGCTTCAAAAATCACCATTTCTGCTTTGTGTCGCAGACAGCCCTCAAGATAATCATAAAAAGGGCGGTCTCCTGTTGGTGTATTTACACCAGTCTCGCGTATCACCTGCATGATATTTTTTACTTTACGAACACTTGATAATAAAAACAACTACTATAAGGTTGCGAAATTCCAATATCAGAAGAAAAACAATACCTGACAAGTATACCGGATCAGAAGGCATTGAGCTAATGGTGACCGAACTGTTCCTTTTGTCAGACTGGTAACTAGCTTGCTCACAGCTAATCTGTCGTTTTGTCTTATCTACAAAGTGAAATTCACCAAAACTGTTAGTACAGCAAAAAACGATGCAAGTGCCCCTTCATCAGACACTCCTTTGACCAGTTAATTTGGATAGGCAGAGACTCCTTTTTCAAACTCTGGGAGGCACTGCACAGTGTCTCGTAAGTTGGAAACTTTGGAAATCCAGGCTGGCAAGAACAGCACCTTCAGGTCAACAAAGGTGATTATAGACACAAGGGACCATATCTCCATTAGGGGTTGGGCCGTGATGTTTCTCAAAGAAATCAAGTTTTCAGGATTTTTCATTTCAGTTTGATATCATGGTGGAAGTATTTATAATTCAATGTTGTCAGTTTCTGCAGTGTATTATCTGCATATCCGGTGATTTAATCATCTGACTTTTCACTGGGTTCCATAAAGGTATAGATTACAAATTACACACAGCAGGTGAATTATGGAAAAAGATGTTAAAGAAAGGGGTCACAGTTTGAACTCACCTGGTGGAGAAGAGCTAGAGCGTGGAACTGCACTAGAGCAGCCCTTGATTGAACGGCTTCCTGTACCTCATTACCCCACCGCTTCACAATTTCTGGGTTTGTCTAATTTAAAGGAGAAAGAGAGTAAGACAACAGCTCCAAATGTCGTTGTATTATGATGCATACAACCAATGCCATATTACAGTACCTGAAGTAAGTGGATTCCACTGACAAGAGCAGCACTGGCAACCACTGGGTTTTTGTCAACGATTGCTTGCTTTAAGTATCTTTCTATTTGTGTGAGAAGGGTTCCATCAATAATTCTACAGAGAACTCGGATAGCATTAGCCCTGTACATGTCAGACTTGCTATTCATATCCTTCATCAACGAGCTTGTGACAATGATAACCTTTGTTAAAGACCAAAAAAAAAAAAAAAAAAAATCAGAAAGAAAGATTAGAAAAATCTAAAAAAAGGCTCGCTTTCTATTGCAATTTTATATTAGCTCTAAAGGCATCCTTACTTCATCTGATGAGGGAGAAAGTTCCTTGATAATCAAGTAAACCATTCTTCTGAGTCCTATATCCTTGGATTGAAAGAGCTTAGTGACAGCAAAGAATACTTCTGTGGCTTCAACCTACAGAATGCACAACAGTTTAACAAGTTGCAGATTGCAAAATGAACAAAATAATTATGCATATTAAAACAATATAAACCTTACCTTTGTGAATGATTCTCCTTGGTTGAGTAAATACAGAAGTTTGGTGATCACCTATACATTTAGCAAACAGGGTACAGCTAGAAAATCAATTCCCAGAAAACAACAAAATATGAAATAAAACCATACTACAGAAACGAAAATTCTTTCCCTCAGAGGAGAACTGAGAACCTATACTAACTATCCATTGTTGATTTGCATTCTCAGCACTAACACACGGAAACTGTGAAATTCCAGCATTATAATTATTTGTACACATTTTGTTCTTTGTATTAACAAAATTACAATGAGATCTCACAATTGATCCAAAGAAATCAAGGCAATTTCCCCCATACCAACTGCAACATGTAATGGCAACTCATTAGAAAATTAAATACCTGAGAGCATCTCCTGGGATCAAGTTGAGGATCATGAAACACTCTAGCTTCTTGAAGAACAGCACCCTTCTCTATCCCAAGAAAAGGCGAATATTCCGCTGCAAATAAGAATAACACTCAATCAACTTCCACGATCAAACTAGATCCAAACAACATAACCAACCTACATTCCAAGACTAATCCAACTAAAACATTTCCAGAACCATAAATTCAACATCAGATCTACTAAATCAGACATGAAAATATCCTCAAAACCATAGATCTATCTTGAAATTTCTATCCACTTGAAAATTTTCCAGTGGCCACAAAATGCGGATCAAGGATTAAAAATTATAAGAAATTTGAAATTAAGAGATCAAAAGTATATAGTGATAATACAGCATTTGAATTCATTCAAAAACAAGAACGAACGGTGTGTAAAGTACCTTCATCATCTCTATCATCATCTTTCTTTATCAGAGGTTGAGCCATTGAACGATCTGTGTGTTTCAGTTCGTTGGTTGAGCAATTCAAATCTCTTTCTTTCTAGAATTTTATACAATCAAATAGAAAATCTATCAATTTCGTTAAGAATCTCTCTCTTTCTCTCTCCTCGTGTTCTTAGTACACACTTGACTCAAATCTGAAATCTCTAGGTTCTCTGTCTGGGAGTTTAGAACTTCATAAACAACAACTATACTGCTAGACAGTTTTCGGCTTTTAATGATCCAGCTCTTAGACCCGGTGTATTTGACCCGTGATACTGCCATAGGATAGCCTGGTTTCTTTCTTACTATAAGGGCACCGTAGAGGGTAAAGTGTGGCTCATCGATGCTTTGGCCTTGTTTGGTAACCATTATGATTATCTATTTATAATTATAGATAATCATCAACTGAAAAATGATTAATCATAATTATTTTTGAAATAAATTATAACAAACAACTTTTTGGAATAATTGATTATCAAAAAATGAAAAATGATTAAAATGAGAAGTTGTTTGGTACACATGTTTATCATTATCATTTTAGTGTTTTTTTTATAAACCACATCACACAAATTTAATCATAGATCTTCAATACACCACCAGTTTGATCTAAGCTAGTTTCGGTATCGGAACCTATACATGGTATCGGCAATTTCATCTCTCACGTGATTCATTTCACTTCTTCTTTGTTGATGTGCGTACATACCACTAAAAGTTGGTTCATCAGGCGGGGATGTATCAACATCTATGACATTTTCTTTTTTTCTTCTCTCGGTTCGAGTTGAGAAGACTACTTGGAGAGAAGATCGAGATTAATCGTCGAGATTCGAGTTGCTGATGAACAGATAACAAGGGACAGAAGATGATTGACGAAATCACAAAGGAGAAAAATCAGATCTAGGGTTTTTCTTCCCCATTTTTTTCTTCTCTCGGTTCCCCTCTCTTAGTTTTGTTTTTATCAAAAATAAAAAATAAAATGGAAACCCGAGTTTTTGTTTATAAAAATGAGAATCAATTATTTTAATTTTTAAAAACAAATTTTAGTTGTTTATAGAAATAATTGATTTTTTAGATTATGTTTAAAATAACTGATTATTTTAATCGTTACCAAACACCTTTAAAATTGATTATTATAATTATAATTGTTTATGGCCTCATAATCAATTATTTTAATCGTTACCAAACAGCCCCTTTGCCTTGCAAAATGGATGAACAAACTCACTTTTGTGCGGTGGAAAAATTGTTTCTCGGCCCAAATTGTAACCTACCATAGGTCCATAGCAGTTAGGGACGGTCGTCCCACCCTGAGACGAGACACGGCTCAAGTTGAGGCTGGCTCGTCTCAAGCTGGGACGACCATCAATAACTGTTACGGCAACGACTATTTGGTTATTCGAACACCAGTGGCTATATATCCTTCTACCTATATAAATATACGAAACCCACCAATTTTAAACACACTCAACTATTATCCACTTTCTATTTTCACAAAAGAATCTTCAAATCTCTTAAATGTATTTCTTGTTTTTATTTGTTTCATTCATTATGGATCCTAATTTGGAATACGAGGAAGCGTAATTATTAGCGGAAGTATTTTTGCACCAATAAAAACAAGGGTCTATACAACAGCTGGATCAAACAGATACAGATTCAGACGATGAGAAAACGATCACCAACACCATGATACAATTATACACGGGTCAAGTTCTGCGAGATCCAGAACCAGGAGTTGTATTGGGAAGAAGATATACGTGGATATTTCGAGAGGAAGGTAACGAACAAATGATATGTTATTATTTTTATTAATAGAAGTGTGTACTCTGATCAAGATTTTCAACGTGGCTACCGCATGCCACAACACTTGGTCATGCGGGTTATTGGAGAGCTTTGTCGGGCAAACCCTTCATTCAACTATCAATTTGATGCACGAAACATACGGGGGCATAATCCTGAACAAAATGTCACTTCACCCCTAAGGATTATAGGCTTTGGCATGCCTGCGGATGCTTGTGATTAGTATATTCATATGGCCAAAACAACAACATACGATGATCTCAAAATGTTTTGTGAAACTGTAGTCAACCATTTTTGTCCAATTTTTTTCGACAACCAACGCAAGAGAATGTCGATCGACTACTTGCTATAAATAAGAAGAGAGGATTTCCAAGAATACTAGGTGTCCTTGATCGCATGTATTGGGTGTGGCATAGATGTTTGTATGCTTGGCAAGGTCAGTATAAAGGACACTACACAAAACCAATTGTGGTGCTGGAAGCAACGACTTCTTATGATTGTTGGATATATCAAGCTTTTTTTAGCATCCCAGGTTGTAACAACGACATCAATATCTTGCACATATCACAATGAAATTATATCTGATTTACCAAAGTAAATTTGTAATCATAAGAAATCAATATTGTTTAAAGAAAAGAAAATTGAAATGTCAGTCAATGGGTTGAGTTGAAATGATTGAGTTTTGACTTTCATGGGGGAGGTGTCATTTGATTTTCTATTGAAGGATGGAGTTTTAACTTCATAGAATTTCAATTTCATCTGTGCCAAACACCCTTAAAATTGGACTCCACCCTTGACTCCCCTTGTTGACCGAACTCCACCCTCAACTCCCTCCGTGCCAAACACACCCTTAGAGAAATTGCGAACCCACTAATAAAACGTCTATCAGTTGGACAGACAGCCCAATCAACATCTGCAAAAACTTGGACATGAGGAGAAGATTACCTTTCAAAAAACAAACCTTGTGCCAAAATCCCAACTCAAAATCTAAGAATGTGCTTGAACTGACACCAATGATTTTTACTAGGATATTCATGCATGTGTTAGTATGTGTTATTAACATTAAAATAGATGTCAGGATGAGTGATAGTTGCATAAGTAAAGCACCTATAATACTTCTTTAAAATGAAGTATCATATAGCGCAAAATAATTTCTATTAACTCCAATAATATGTGCACAATAAATCCCCCAATATTCTTGCCAATTGATGAAGAATAAGAAACTTCAATCCCCAAAATAAAGACAATGGACCATGATAGCTTTTTTTTTTTTGCCTAACATAGATTTCAAAGTGGAAATAGATGTAGGGCTACTACTAGTAACCAATATGTGTCCACAATAAATCAACACATATAAACAATCATGTGGAGTAACTCGGAAGAATAGAGATGTATCTGTTTTAGATGCTTAAAACCCTTGTTGCGACAGAAAGGTATCAAGCCTATCAAACCAGGCCTTAGGTGCTTACTTCAGACCATAAGGAGACTTTTTAATCTTTCATATATGGTTGGGACTATCTTTATCTACAAATACTTGGTGGTTGTGACATATAAGCATCCTCAATGAGGCATATAATTTTGAAATGTGTGAGGTGGTTGAAGGGACCAAGTATAATTCTCCCCCAATGCATGAACCTCATCAATCATATATGATCTCTCAAAATGAGAGGGTACCAAGCACACCACCAACTTTTTCGTTCAGAAAATTGTATGGACAAACTTGTCACAATTAGTAGAACAAATCAACATAAAATATCTGATACATGATATGTGCACAATTTTTACTTGGACGATCTCAAAAATCAATATCCAAGTATCAACCTAGTATGTACCCAACTGTTGTAAGAACCGAATTCCAACAAGAATAAGTCTAGTAATATTTATTTCAAGATACGAATTCTCAAGAATAAATCTTGTACGTTCCATACAGTCTTTTAGGCTTAAAAACTGTCTAGGTTGATTAACATGCTACTTGTAATACTTCTGTTATAATGATAAACTGAAAAATGAACAAAATAAATAACACAATACACCAAAAAATTTATCAACGAAAAAAACTTCAATGTGCAGAAAAACCTCGGGACCTAGTCCAGAACTTGAAAGAACTAGCCTATACTATCAGAATTTGCATTGAAATGTAATAAATACCGAATTGACCCTTCGAGCAATTCAACTTCAGTCGTGTTCCTTACGTATTTTGGATCTCGTAAGACCCTACCGAAAAAGAATGGGTACCAAGTACACCACAAACTTTTTCGTTCAACAACCTGTATGGACAAAACCTAGTATAATCACAAGTAAGTCAAAGAAAATACCCTTAAAAATATTGTATATAGAGTTTTTTCTTTGTCTTCCACAATCGATATGTATAGATCGAATGTCCGTGAACCTGAATGTGTAGAACGCTTCTTGGACGATCTCAAAAATCAATATCCAAGATCATTCTAGTGGTATCTAAATTAAGAGGATCTGAATTCTAACAAATACTAAACTTGCAATTTATCTTTCAAGATATGAATTCAATAAGAAGATTTGATCTTTGATCCCAGCTACAATTTGGTCTATCTGGATCGAATAAAAGAATTGCACTTTTGGAGAGAAAGCAAAAAATCAAGCTTGGTAAAGGGGCGTCACATAATGGTAGAGGGGCGGCACCCTAATAAGACAAAAAGGTCATTACAAGTAATTTTCAAGTGTCCCTTATCAAATAAAATCTGGAAATGACTAATTAGCCCTTATTGTTGATAATCAAGATTAGTAATGATAATCAAGATTAGTGTTGATAATCAAGATTAATGTTGATAATTAATTTTCACTTATCATATGATTCATAACTCTAAAATAGGTTATAAAAAAAAATAGAGAAGAAAAAAGAAACTTTTGTGATATTTGTGAAGGTCAACCTCAACCAATTGAAGAAATTAACCAACAAAGTGAAAAACCCAGCATTGAAAATGACTAGGTATACTTCTAAAGTACGTAACAAATCAAATTTTTAAAATTTTCAGAAGAACATACGGTTGGAATTGAGCTCATTACCAACCGTAACTATATATTACGGTACGTAATGTATCAATTACCAATCAATCAGGTTCAATTTTGGGAAAACCCAAAATTTCAAGAACATACTGGTTGGAATGGAGCTCGTTATAATCAGTAACTAACCTACGGTTGGTAACTAATGAATAGAAACCAACCGTAACTAACCTACGGTTGGTAACTAATGAATAAAAACCAACCGTAACTAACCTACGGTTGGTAAGTCATCTTAACTTTTGAACCGTACATAACTATTTGATAAGTTGTTAACATTCAGGATAATTTACGGTTGGTTAGTTTAATTGAGTTTCAAACCGTAACTGAACATATTCTCAAAACTAAGAACTTACGGTTGGTATTTGAGTTTAAACCAACCGTAACATCAACCCAATCAACAGTTACGGTTCGTATTTGAGTTATTACCAACCGTAACTAGCATAAACCCAGAAATTTCAATTTCAATTTTCATTCAAAACCCTAATTTTTGATACAAAATTAACTTAAATCCAACACGATAAACTAAACCCTAACTGGGTTTTTCCAAACATTTTTCAAATCGCCGATTAATCGAAGACGATGACATTTTCGGTTTTAATGGAGGTTAGGGTTGATGGAGGAGAAGAGAAGATGAAGAAGAAGATGAAAAAAAAAACTGATTTGATTTTGGTTAATTGATTTGATTTTGGTTAATTAAAAAAAATTGATTTGATTTTGGTTAATTTAAGGTGAAAGGGTAATCTAGTCAATCTACACCCCTATAGGACACCCCTAACCAATAAGAAGGACATTGCTATCACACTTGACGCCCCTCTACCATTTCATGAAGCCCCTTTACCAAGCTTGCAAAAAATAGACCAGGTTGCCATGTCCCATGTAGTAGTTAAGGGCACCCACCGTGTTAGGGGCGCCCTTGGTATTGTTGGCTTTGCTAGCTCATGTGTGTGGCACGTCTTAGAGTTGTTATCCTGGTTTATTAGGGAATCTGTATTCCTCTTTAACTTATCAAATAGAATTGTTGTTTTCATGAGTTTATCTCTTCCGCCCCTCTGAGGTAGGTTTATCCCAATTTTACAGTGTAGATCCTGTAGATTGAACCCCTAATTTAGCTGTTTATAGTGTAGATCACTAAAAATGGTATCAGATTAGGTCTTTCCTTGGATTGATCATGGATAATTTGTTTGCTTCGATGAGTGCAAATTATGAACTACTTAATCTTCGTTTGGATTACTTAATTGAATTGAGAAATAATTCACCAAATCGGAACCAGAATCTCCTAAGTTTGTTGGACCTCATCAATTGTGCAGAGAGGAAAGTAGAGCTTCACAGAACATTAACCCAGGTACCAACATCGAAGGAAACTTCAATCGAAGTTGCTGAAGGTGCAGAAACAACGAAAATGGAGGATGTAATTCACAGCGAAGAATTGGTAGGAGACTCAATTAGCTCGGAGTTGGTCACCGATTCCAGCCTATAAGCATCAATCTCGTTGGAAGAAGAAGAAGATTCTACAGATACAAATCAAGTAAGCGACCTAAATTGTGGTTCGGCTTCTCAATCTTCCACTAATCAGGTTCTCTGTGATGTTGAATATCAAGGGGTCAAATCAATTTCCATGGGTATTGACGAGGAATCTCTCGATTTCGAGTTGATTATTCCTTCGTTTTTATTTGATGAAGAAATAAATGCCCAATTCCTGGTTTCAAGATCAGTGAGTGATTTCACTCACCAATCTCCGATTTCCCCAGTACCAGTTGAAGATAATTGTCAAACTACATGTAAAACTCACTTCTCTTCTGCGGGTGGAGCTAATCTTGCGTCTCACAAATTTGAAATTGTTGATTCTTCTCGTGATGGCCACAAGGAGAATTTGATGTTTCTGCATTACCAAGAAGGTAAACCCTTCAATCTTGGAGCTAAATTTGCGGTGGGTTTTCAAAGTAATGGAGTTGCATCACATGAGGTAAATGATTTCGATACATTCAATCAGAATAATTATATAATTGAGAATTCGAGTGAGTTAAATGTTCTGAAAAAACTGTGTAGTGTAGAATGTGTAAATTGTTGTCTTGATTCTGCTCGAATCTTGTTTGATCTTGGAAAATTCCTTGAAGCTATTGAAAGGTATCCTTATTGTGTTAGCAACAGTTCTAAGTTCAATTTAGATATGCTTACTTCTTGTTTGGTTCAAATTATGGATGATTGTGGTGGTAAATGTGTTAAATGTGTTAATGAGCTGGTTTGTAAACATGGATACTGGTCAGAATTGATGTTCAGTAAAGCAGTCGCTTGTATACTAACAGGTGGTGTTACTGTTACTGCTTGGATATTGTTTGTTAAAACTCCTAAGATTGTAGCTTGGAGTTTGGGCAGTGACGGATATTATTTTCTCTGGCAACTTCAAAGGGTTACTTGTTGTGTGAGTATTCTTCTAAGGTCAATTTGGATGGATGAATACAGTGAGAATTCTATATATAATGTACTGCTAGAGCTTGGGTACCATTTAGATATGTCATTAGACTACTCGAATGTGCTTGTGTTTGTTGAAAATGGTGATAGCCGTGGTGTTAGCAAGCTGTTTGATAACATGCCTTATCAAAGTGGTATTCTCTTGACTGTTTTTCTACTTCAAACGACACAGGAAGCTACTTACGGAAAAGCTCGAGAATTATTTCATCAACTGCACCATACTGGAAGAGTGAGTTGGGGTGGTGATATAGCTTCTTTAATCTTGCATCTGAGGTGCAGGTTAAGGAGCAAATTAGTTACTCATTCTGTTATACATAGGAGTGGAAGGGTACAAAAATTTTTGGACAAAATGGCAGATCATGTATCTGGGAGTTTGGGTACAGTTGTGTGGAAAATTCCCTTAAAGGAGCTTAGGTACCTCCAGGCTTTTGTTATTTCAATTCCCACAGTGGTGAAAGGTCATATTTATCTTTCCGTAATCGATTTCTTGCACGTTTTATTACTTACACCTGAAGTCTATGAGAGTTTTTCATTTCGTGATAGAGTTATAATGACAGTGGTTTATTCCACATGGAGCAGTTACTACTCGTTTTACTGTGCTCAGCATTGGAGTTCTGGTTGCAACCAATTGATGGGTGTATGTATAAATGCGCTTCCACTCAATGTTCTCAATTGTGTTACAAGTATATGTGGGGAATTGCATTACAGACCGAGGAGAGTTGTTTTTGTATTGATAGTGTACTGGCAAGGATATATTATTAGAAATCCATCCATACTCACTTACATTCCAAATATATTAATGCTAGTAGCCTTTTTGAAGTGGAAGTTCAAGTTGTTTTCTACAGGTCCATGGGGTGTGGGGACAGTCAGTGAAAACATATCAGTTCTTGTGGAAGTTGAATGTATTCTGCTAAAGGTTCTCGATACTAATGAAAGACGGATATGGGTGTTTCATGTGACAACCAATGGAGTTATAAGTATGATCAGGTCAATTGGCAAGCGAAAGGCTGTAACTATGCTGATTACAGTGATTAGGAAGGTCATGCAACCGAAAACAGATACAAGAGATTCACTTAGCTCATTTGTTGTTGTTGGCAGTGCAGGATTACTTCACAATCATTTCTGGAAGGTGGGGTTTTGGATCTTACAGAAATGCTCGACACACACTGCCAGTTTACCTTCTCACTTGACTAAATTTCACATAACTGAGGTCAGTAAGCTCCAGAGTGAAGAAGTAAAATTAATTTTTGTCACTACCTTACATGGTTTTCCTATATACTTACTTTATTTCAAAGTCTATATATTACGTAGAAGGTGTTGGCAAAAGAAGCAGAAGTTCTTGGCTGTTAACCTTATAGACAGAACTGGAATTTTGCATCTTGTTATGATCATTATTGATATTAAAGAAACAGGGCTAGTAAAGATACCCCAAATTGTGGTGAACAACTCCGAGCAGCTGAAGTTCCCTTTTGGAAATGTTGGTGGGAAGGAAGAATTATGTATCAGGAAAAGAGTTGTCGGTTACTTGATGTCTGAACCTATGATCTTACCCATTTTTAAGCAAGTTAGGAGCACTTCAAGTCATGGGAAGCAGCAGTTATTCCTAACTACAAGAAGAAAGAGTATGGACAAAGGTATTGTGCTGGCAGCTGAGTATTTTCTTGAAAATTCCCATCAATTTCTGAAACAGCTGAAGCTCTCTACCGTTAGTTTCACAAGAACTCAAGGGGGAGAATCTCAACAAGATCACACACCACCTTTCTTCGAGAAGTTCTACATTAGCGAGATGCAACAACTTCAGAGACGACGAGCTCATAATCTAAGATCTGAAATTGCACCATTCGATACCAGGTGGACTACAGAATGGATATATGCATGGAATTTGGTATCTTGGCAGCAACCTCTTGAGGAATTTCTTATAAGGGTGACGTGGAATCTAAAGCTTACAACCACAGAGATTTTTTGCATGGAAAAGGTTGCAACCTGGTCATTGATTGAACTGTTGCTGGTGCTGTTAGTTGATAAATTTAATGGGAAAGATTCATATATGTGGTCATTTTGGGCACACTACGAGAACATTATATTACTTCCTTCGGGGTATATCAACACTCTTGTTGCTCACGAGCCACATATCACTGGAATGATCGAGGTGCTACAAGGAAAAAGGGAAGAAGTTGTAGTCATTATTATACTATATAAGCAGGTGAAGACTGCAAGTATTACGACTGTCTACCTTATTACCAGAGTTGCGCCAAGCGGCTTCAAGCAGCTGAAGACTTTTGTTGCAAGGTCTTATACTCTCTTCAGTAGGTTTATCCGGATTGCAGGAACATTATTCAACAGATGGATATCGACCAGTGCAAGGCAATTGGAGAAAACCAGTTTCATCTTTAATCTTATCCTTGAGGACAAGGATGTCTTAGAGGGGTTGGTATTTGTCATGTCCCATGTAGTAGTTAAGGGCACCCACCGTGTTAGGGGCGCCCTTGGTATTGTTGGCTTAGCTAGCTCATGTGTGTGGCACGTCTTAGAGTTGTTGTCCTGGTTTATTAGGGAATCTGTATTCCTCTTTCAACTTATCGAATAGAATTGTTGTTTTCATGAGTTTATCTCTTCCGCCTCTCTGAGGTAGGTTTATCCCAATCTCTCAGTGTAGATCTGTAGATTGAACCCCTAATTTAGCTGTTTGTAGTGTAGATCACTACACAGGTCTTATAAAATGCTAGATGTTTTCATGGGCCTCAGTCTTTATATACAACCTAAGAGAGAATATTAGCAGTTTTAATTTTAACTGGGATGTAATCTTCATTAGTTATATGTTATTCTAGTTTGTGTTTTTTGGCTTCTTACTCCTTAAAAGTTGTTTATTGTACATTCTTCTACTCTCTAATATATATCTTTCTTCATATTTTTTTTGAAAAAATATATTTTAAATTAGAATTTATTTGGATGGTGTAGAAAAATATTGTTCAGATAATGTCAATTTTACCATGTCCATGGATCCCAGCCTTATCAGATCACTACTGCTAATAGGGGTACCAGTTTACTGGGAAGTGGAAAATGCTTGTCTTACATAAATTTTGGCACAGTCCCCAGTAATCTGGCACCCCATTAGGTGTCATATGTTCGTTTAACGACCTAAAATTTTCATGGGACATGACCGACAATACTTTGTGGTTCAGTGAATCAACTTCATCCACAAGTACTCAGCCTTGCACACTTGCATCAAAATATGCATCTTCCTTCACTCTTAAGGCAATACACAACGGAAGTCTTTTCTTCTTTCTCTCTAACTCTTTATGCCCCCATAAGCATAAGAGGTTTTCCATGCATCAATTCCATTTGACAATCTCACACAAATCACGAATCAACAACATAATGAACACAGGAAAATGACATAATTAACCCATTTTATTGCATCAAAGGAATATTACAAAACATAGTCCATCTCATGAACTAAAGAGGCCATTCACCCTCTTTGGTGAATGCCTAACTCTCTCTACATCAGTAGCTCTTCTCCAAATTGAACAACACCAAACTTATTGATCCCTAAGCTATTTTTACATGCTAAAGATCAGGCCAAAACTTTTGTGCAACCGCTTGCACATCCTACAGATAACCACATGTCCACAGGTAGTTTTCTTAATCGCCAATTTGTTTTTCAACTGCCACCCTTTGTGTTGTCAAGCCAAATGATGCCACATTTGTTCTTGGAGGTTAGCATATGCCAAACAAGGTTATAAGCCAACTTTATAACCGTTTTAAGTCATCCCTTTGCTCTAACATATTTATGATGCGTATAACCAACTTGTAACCGCTCCAATAGGCCATTCTGCTTTATAATACGCCAACATTGCGCTACTTATGATCAGACCATGCTTCACACACTCTTGGGTACTACCAACTAGTATGAATATATGCCAGTGTCCCTTCTAATAGTTTGGCTAACTTTGGCCTACAATCCATAAGTTTATTTATATCACTTTGATGAGCAATTGACTACAATAGCGCCTTTAGCATGCGCCACTGCTGCATTTGCATTGGCCAAGCCTTAGGCCAATGCATAAGTCATCTCATGACTTATCTTGCATCCTTAATCTATTCCTTGAGCTGGGATAACTCTGGATTACGAATATGCATCAGTATTGCAGAATATTGCATGTGTCAAATATTATTTCTCGTCTCAGCCATCTTGGCGTTTCATCATCGGATTATACAGCTCCATTGGCCAGGCTACTGACTTTAGTAATGCGCCATCTTGGCTCTTTACTGTTTTAAACGCTAACAAACCTCCCCCACCTAATATGTTTAACGTCCTTGTTGAACGCAACAAAGTATACTCGCTATACTTGTTCTTTGGCGTTATATGTTTCCGAGCCTATCTCAGAAATTAGCAAACTTTCTTGGCCTTATTTGCCAAAACTTTATGCCTAGTATCATATGCCATCACTTAGCTTAATACCTTGTAATTGATTCTACTAACTTGTATTGTTGTTGTCACGTTGGCCTATGCTCGAACTCCTACTACTATCGCATATCAACACCCAAATGCAACCTAGAAATTCCTCTCGCCAATTCACTGAATTAGGCTTGAATTTCACTTGAATCATTTGTCCCTAAGTGTACACAAGCGATAATTCTTCCCAACTGATCACACTGATCATTGTCATAGCCTTATGCATTCAGTTTCTGACTTTAGTTGCAACATGCAACCTAACAGGACTTATACAAGACCTGGCATTAATTCTTCAATCATGTTGCGCCTACGCCATTCGCATGGAAAAAAACCAATACCTTGTTGTTCTTTTCTTGCATTATCATAACACCTTAATTGTAATGTATGATTTTGGTATAGTCGTGACTTATGATTACCCAGGACATCCCACCATCACTTTGGACAAGGTATCCTTTTTATGTTCCTTTGAAACTAACAAAGCCTCGATCACGTGTTCTTTCAAACTGCTACGCTTTAATATGGTGGAAAAATAACATCACATTCTTCCTAACTATGAGTTACTATTAACTCATATACTTGATGGACTTACGTCTTCATTCTTGTTGCGTTACTCCATGTTATCGCTGCCAAATGTTATCGCACTTCCACATAACTCTCAATAGCAAACTCGACTATGCCACCAACTTTATTTGCTTCTTTCACTTTAAGCATCTTCTATTGTATATTTTGGATTATTATGTTATGCATGTGTTAGAGCACTGCTCGGTCTAACTCACAAGCATTGCTATCTCAATCTTGTTGTCAAGTTTAGTTTCCAAAACTATAAGCCTTGGATTCTGTTTACTTATAGCTAAGTCTCGTATTAGGATAAAAAATGTAGTTGAGCTTTAGACTTCATGGTGTTCATCAATTGAAGATGAAGAACTACCAAGGGGAGCCTGTCGAACTTCATCAACAAAAGGTATGTGGAGACTTGAACTCATCTATCACTCAAAATTTTATCTACTATATCTCCTATTTGAGATAAAAGTCGTGTAGCTATATAGACTTTTATTATGCACATTTGATATTTTGAGCTCAGTTTAACTCGCTTACATATTTCTCGAAATATATGTTGGTAAGCTTTTGCTTTAACCAAGTTCATCTTATATTCTTATCGAAAGTCAAAAGATAATCATATGAAAATCTCCTGGTAACATCTTACATGATTTGTGTGATACAGATGTAGACTCGGAATGTTTCGTATTGATTATTTCAATAACTTGAAAATCGCTTTGATGCTAATAGTTAGTGATAACAACTATTGTCATCTTATAAGAAAGTTTCAATGATTGGAATAAAGTTTAGAACAAATGGATTTAAGCATATTATGCGTACTTGCATATATGTAATCCATGTTCGGGAACCATGGTATGCATACCCGTATGCGTACTTGTTGGTTTGAGAAAGTCCGGGAACCTGGTACCGGTACGCGTACTGGCATAAGGATTATGTCCGGGAATTTTTGTTGAGTTTGGATGGTATGCATACCAGTTTGCGTACTGGCGAAACCCAAACTTGGTCCGACTACTTAGGTACGCATACCTAAGTGGATGATGTTCTAAAATCGGTTTGTTCATGAACTAATACATTTATATAATAAGGAATGCAATCTTTCGCAAACTGTGGCTATAATGTTCATGACTTGATTAGAGTGAATCAAAATCGATTTTGTTTCTATCGTGTCTTGTATACTTCTATGAGAATATAAACAATTGAACAACTCTAAAACTAGTTTCATTCGAGTCATTTGAACTAGTTATGATTAAGATGAATGAGGTTGATATGAAAGTGTGCATATGGCTAACTTCGGTTAACTATTGTTTAACCAACAAGGTGTACACATTTAGGTACGATTACTCATATCTAAATGAATGTACATTTCATTTGTGTGTAACAAGCGATCTAACGGTTGAAAGATATTAGCTTGAGTCTAATCAGGTTTTCATCTAACAGTGAATATTGAATGATTTGTTACCAAGGTAACATTGATTACAAACCCTGATTTGAAGACTATATAAAGGATAACTCTAGCAACTGAGAAACCTAATCCCCACACCTCCTGTGTGATACTAGTTGCGACTAGAGTCGATTTTAATTTAACCTTAGTTTTTTCACGAAACCCTGCAGGTTAATGACTTAAAGACTTCATTGGGATTGTGAAGCCAGACCCAACTATTTTCTTTTTAGTTGCATGATCTGATCTTGCATTTTCTATCGTGATTGAGTAGTATATCTTCTCTAAGATTAGCTCGAGATTTAATCTCCGATAGGAAGGATAAAAATTAGTCACAAACATCTTCGTCTCATCGTTTGTGATTCCACAATATCTTGTTTCGCTACCATACAATTAAGATTATTGTGAGGTGATTGATATTTCTAGGTCGTTCTTATGGAATATAAGTCTGGTATATCAATTGGTTCATGTTCACCTTGATATATCAAAATGTGGAACATAACTCATAAGTTTATCTGTGGGAGATAGATTTATCTATATAATAAACTTTTCTGTGTGAGACAGATTTGTTTATCAAGTCTTCGACTTTGGGTCGTAGAAACTCTTAGTTGTGGGTGAGATCAGCTAAAGGAATCAAGTGCGTAGAGTCATGCTGGGATTCAGATATGTAAGGTGCACAACTATACCTTGATCGGTATGAGATTGATTAGGGCTCAACTACATTCCAGTCTGAAGTTAACTTGGAGTAGGCTAGTGTCTGTAGCGGCTTAATACAGTATGGTGTTCAAATCTGGACTAGGTCCCGGGTTTTTCTACATTTACAGTTTCCTCGTTAACAAAATTTCTGGCATCTGTGTTATTTATTTTCTGTATTATATATTTTTATATGATAGAAATATCACAGGTTGTGCGTAGTTCAATCAATTAAAGAATCCAACCTTTGGTTGTTGATTATATTGATTGACACTTGAACATTGGTCTTTGGTACCGTTCAAGTTATTTCACATAATAATCAGGCTCACATATTTCTATTTGTTTGATTTGTTAATTACATTGTGAAACAAATATTCAACTCTCAGATATATTTCCATTGATTGAGTCTGATTATCTAGTTGATTCTCTTGGAATTATATTGGAGTTTGTCCATATAGATTTTAAGCGAAATATTGGGTGTGGTTGTTAGACCCTCGCTTTTTCAATTGGTATCAAAGCAGGAAAACACGTTTAAGACATCATAAATATATGTTTGCAGTGATCTGACTATATAGATAGAGGATCTATCTCTATAAACGTACCCAGTCTTCGATGGCTCAAATTATTCATGCTGGAAAATTGATATGCGTACCTTTCTTCAAGCGCGTGATTTTCGAACATGGGTTTATGTTGTTAATGGTTATGATCCTCCAATGGTTACAGTAGACGGTGTATCTATTACTAAGGATATTGGTAGATATGAACCTAATGAGATTCTCGATGTAAAGCAAAATTCTGACGGTTTTGTAGGTACTGAATATCGCAAGATAATAGTTCACGAGTATCGTAGTAAATAAAGGAGAAAAGAGTTATAAAATGATACGATGATAGAAGTAGCGCGGAGAAATATGAAGTTTTACGAGGATGGAATAATTGTGCGAGTATGAGTTACGATACTTCGCAACTCATATACAACTGTATAAGTTTTACTATAAATAGGAGTTCAAATGTAAAATTCAGGAGGTTCTTTTAGTGAGTGTTAGAAAATATCTTAGGAAAGAGAATAGAGAAAGTTGTAACTATTCTATTTCCATTTAGATACTTCTTTGTAATCAATTGAGAACATTAATAAGAAAATTGTTATTCATCATCAAGAACTTCTTGAGTTTTTACTAATTCTATTGAGGGTGTAGTTGTAGGTTATTATGCAACTACATAATTGGCGCTAGAAACAGGGATTTGAAGAATTCATGTACCAAAAAAATGACAAGAAGAAGAAACACATCAGAACCATTAACTGAAGTAAGAAGAAGTGTAAGACTCGCAGGAGGAGAAGCAAATATAACAGGAGAACCTAGTAGGAGAAGGAGTAATCGAAGAAATCAAGCTCAACAAATAAGAGATCATGATCAAGTGAGTATACACACTTGGAGAACTAATACACCAGAAGAAGAAGATAGAGAACCACAAATCAGAGAAAATGGGAGGTTGATGGGAGGAACAATTCTTGAAAGAGAAAGGGAGATGTTAGAAACATTGAGACAAGGAATCCAAAAAGAACGAATGATCGAAGCTGAAGAACGTGCCAATTTAACAAGACAAAATCAAGAATTTAGGATGGAAAATGAGATGCTACAAAGAAGGAAATCTCAAAGTGTTGCAAGATCAAATGTTAGAACAGAAAGAGAAGGACAAAATTCACCGATAATCAATAATGAAAATAATATGCAAGAACAAGCGCAGAATCAAGGTGATAGAAATCAAGAGAATCGTTTCATTTTAATACCAAACCACGAACAAAGCATGGAGAATTTACGAACAAGACCAAATCCTAGAGAAAACAATCAGAATCGAGAGGAAGAACAGCAACTTATGGAAGAAACTGAGAGACAACAAGCAATACATCAAGACAATCACGAGAATGGAGTAAGAAGACATGAAGAAGCTCGTAACAAACAAAATGTTGAGTATGAAAGAATTAAGAGAAGAATTGTAAATCAACAAACAGAAGTGGAGAGGAATGAACCAAATTCTCGAATCAGAGTACAAGTAAATCAAGAAGAAATAAGTCACAGAAGAAGGAGAAATGAAGAAGAAGAAATTCCTGATATTCGCATGAGAAGAATGAGAAGAATAGAAAGGGAAGAACAAGAATTCCAAGATGCTCTGCGACTGAACAATTATGATAATTTAGAAAGAAGATATTTGCAAAATTATGCAAATGAAAACATTAATGAAGAATATGATAGAATGCGAAGGATCGCAAGGGAGGAAGCGCAAGAACGTAGAAGAAGAGAAGCTGCATTAAAAATACCAATGGATGAGAATTCTGAGGCAAATGCACGAATCTTTCGAGAATTAGCAGAAATGAGAGGGATGATAAACAATAGAAGAGGAGGAGATAGAAGGCAATTAGATGAAGCAATAGAAGAAGCTGCGAGGACTCCATTTGCTAGAGAAGTACAATTGGGAGGAATTCCACCAAAATGCAATTTGCCCACACTTACCAGTATCTTTGATGGGACTTCATGTGCTATTCAGCACATTAAAGCATACATAAGTTGCATGTTACAATGGGAGAATCATGATGCTGTGTTATGCAAGTACTTCGCATCGAGTTTAACAGGGGAAGCTTTAAAATGGTTCGAAGGACTCCTTAAGAACACTATTACGTCATTCAGTCATTTGCAAGCAACTTTCCTTGGAGCATATATCACAAATCACTCTTCACGGCTTGGTATTGAAGATGTATTTGGTTTAAAACAAAGAGTGGGTGAAAGTTTGAAGCATTTGTTAAGACGATGGAAGACTATGTGCAGTGATATGGCAGGGCGTGTAGATGAGAGATGCTTGATTCTGTCCTTCATAAATGCGATGTTCGCAACTGAACAATTATATGTTCAAATCTTCAGAAGAAAGAATTCCATAATGATGACAGAGTTACGAGAATTCCAAGAAGAATACATTACATTAGAGGAAAAGCAAAACAGTATGGAGTCATATCCAGTAGCAAACACTAGCAATCAAGAGGGAGGAGCAAATTTACTTCCCAAAATAATCAATGTAGTAGTAGGTACTTCGCAAACATCCTCACAAACTTCTTCGCAAATTTCAGAAGAGAAGAAAATCAATGATAGCCAGCCAAAGATGGTAGCAATGGGCAGTAGAGATCAAGAAGAGTATGATAGAGAGAAGAATTTCTATAATCGAATAGGAAATAACCAAATTCCAAGACTAGATCAACAACAAGAAAATTATGGGGGAAAAAGGCAAAATTATTTTGGACAAGGGAACCAGAGACAAAATTATAACAACGGTCAAGGAGGTCAAAGAATGGTAAGGGAAGAGATAAAGTTTCCACCTTTGAATACAAGTGTAGAAAAGATATGGCAAGCAATTATCCTGGTAGAGAATATACCAACTCCATGGAACATGGGAAAGGAACCACCAATGGGTCCAAGAAGTCATGAATTTTGTTCGTATCATCATTTTCATGGACATTCTACAAATAATTTCCATAATATCAAGAGGATAATCTTGCGAATGATTGATCAAGGAAAACTAAATCAATTTTTACTTAAGCAGACACAGTCGCAACAATTACCACAGGCTCCAGCCATAACTCGCAGGGAGAACACAACAAAAGAAAAGGGAGAGGAAATCCTACATATAGAAGTGGGGTCAAAAGCAAGGAATGTTTTCTGTAATTCCATTGTTCATTCATATAAAACCATAGAGGATTTTCATGATAATGTGTTAATCAGGGTATATGCGAGGGATGGTGAAGGAAAGGAAGTAATGAACATCGCAAAAATTTCACGACTTGAAGATTGGCAGAAACGTGAAATTTCTTTTGAAGCCACTGAAATTCCAGAAGGTTGTGAAGCACATGATAATCCATTGGTAATAAGATTAGCAATCTACATGAATATGGAGGAAAACGAAGATGATATGGAGGAAGAATCAATTGGTCTTAATAGGATTTTGATTGATACGGGAAGTTCTGTCAATATCCTCTTCTATTACGCTTACAAAACTATGAGGGGAAAAGATGCAGATTTAATACCTTCTACGTACAAAATTTATGGTTTTAATGGAACTGCCAACAAGCCCAAAGGAGAAGTGAGCATGCGAATTCCATTAAGTGGAATGCGAACTGAAATTTTGTTCTGCGTTGTTGATGTCGAATCACCATATAATGCTTTGATAGGAAGACCATGGCTTCATGAAATTCTAGGCGTAGCTTCCACTCTACATCAGTGCATAAAATTTCCTCATATGAAGGGTATTGGAATTATCAAGGGTGATTGGGCTGAGGGAAAGAAATGTTACGATACAGAAGTAGAAGTTTGCGAAGGAAAAACTGCTGAGAAGGAAAATTGGAGAAAAAGAGCAAAGGCTGTGAAAAGAAGTGAAAATTTAATGGCAGAGGATTAAGGAAAAAAGAGAATAAAGTTACGATGATAATCATACAAGAAATTTACAATGATAATAAGGGATTGTGATTTGCGAAGAAAGAAGAAGGAAAATAGTAAAACAAGAAGGTAATCAGTATGTTTGCTCGTGGAAATAAGGTATGTGGCAAAGCAAAATTTTTATTTCGTGATAAATTTTACGAATATTGTTTGCTCGCAGGAAATTGGGAAAAGTTACGAATTTCAAAATTTATATTCCGATTAAAATTTCATTAATTTGCGAATAAAAGACCGCAATCTGTGATCAGCCTCCAAAAAAGAAAGAGAGCCACAGAAAATTTTATAAAGGCAAACCTTTGTGGCGTACACCCTAGTTCGCGAAGCTATATTTCGTAAGAGGCAAAGTCCTAAAGTACGTCATTTAAGGGGGTACCTATAACGTGGCTAAGGGTAAACGGAACACCACCAAGGGCCCTTAGTACATGGTAAAAATTTAGGGGTACAACCCAATAATGGGGTACCTATCCGGGTTAGACACCTTGGATTCTCACCTAATCTAGCGACATTACGCAATATAAAATGCGGTGTAAGAGGATTTAGGTTGGGCGACTAAGGCATACTGTATTTCCCAAGAAGTGCAGAAAACGATCAAGGCGCCGAGGTACACGGTTGAGTCAAGAGTGTCGGGTGAGGTTGAACCACATCTGCCATTTTTGACAAGTCTTGGCAAATGATGCACTTGGCCCAAAGATACCCCATAGGGTGCAACCTCGTAACTATAAGCCCTATAGGCAAAAAGGATAAGAGGTTGCGATCAAAAGCTGGTTGTTAGCAGAACCGGATGGGAAGAGCTAACCTTATATGGTCGATGTACGCTTCCTTGAAGGGGCAATCAGGGGGAAGATAAAGGGCAGCACCCTCCATTAGGGAGCTGATACGTGCTATAAGACGCAAATGTCACGAGGCTTCTTGTTTGAGAAAACATAAAGGCTTGTCATATTTGTGCAACAAATGAAGTTCTGCGAGCCTTCTAAAAAAAAAAAAAAAAAAAAGAAGAAGAAGAAAGAAAGAAAAGAATAAAGAACTCGCAGAACATAATAAAGAAGTTAAGATGAGATCAATGGGTTACTACATGAAAGTGTAGAGACGTCCTGCGATTTCATCGCAAGACGGCAATGTCATGGGGCTTTATGTTCGCAAGAATATTTAGGCATGTCATATTGTCGCAACAATTCCTGAAGAGTCTAAAATACTATTCAAAAAAGTTAAGATGAGATCAATGGGTTTTTGTATGAAAGTGTAAGAACGTCCTGCGATTTCATCGCAAGACGATAATGTCACGAGGTTGTATGTTCGCAAGAATGTTCAGACTTGCCATATTATCGCAAATACAAAAATTTACTACAAAAGAGGTGGAAAAATAAGACCTTTACTTAGGAAGGCATGATAAGACCACAAAAATTAATGAAATCCATTGCATCAACATCATTGAAGAAATTATACAAGAATATACATTATGAAGATCTGAAAAGAAGACAACTTCGTCAATATCATTGAAGAAATTTTACAAGAATATACATTAAGAAGTTTTGAAGAGAAGACAACTCTGTCAATATCATTGAAGAATTTTTACAAGAAGTCCTATCAAAGAAGATAACATCATTGAAGAATTTTCACGAAGACTTAACAAAAGATGCGATTTTGATAGTAATCAAATACAGATAAGTTCATACTCGTAAAATGTTACGAGAATTAAATACTTCTTATACTTCTCCATATATTGAATATTTTTCTACAAATTCAATACTATTTATACTTCTTCAAGAGTATATCATATTTATTATACTTCTTCAACGGATATTTTATTTTGCGAAGGTTAAGTACTTATTATACTTTTTCATACAATTCTTATACTTCTTCATATATTGGGCAATTCTTCATGAATTGAATACTGCTAATACTTCTTCAAAGATATTTTATACTTCTTATACTTCTTAAGGGTATTTCATATTTCGTATACTTCATACTTCCTATACTTCAAGGGGAGATTTATTATTTACTTCGCAACATTCCGCAAAAGGCAAAAGGCTTATATTTCTTATACTTCAAAGGGAGGACTTTTTATTCATAATCAGAATAAGACGAAACTTCGTAAGATAAATTGAGAAGGATATTCTAATACTTCCAGCGATAGTTGATCATTTGAAGAGAAATAATAAGGGGAAGGGGAATACTAAGCTAAGTCTTTAAGATATATTATTTCTCTCCACATGATCAAGTTATGAGAATAAGGGAAACAATCAATCAAAGAAAGATTAATTCAAATTAAGCTTTGAAAAAGAAATTGTTGGATTGATTAAAAGTGCAATCAAGAAGAAAGTGTTGTATTGAAAAGAAACAGAACAGACATACAAAAAAGAGTGAAGTTACAGAACAGATATACAAAAAAGAGTGAAGTTATTTTTCAGGCGATCTATTCCCATCAAAATGATCTTCTTCTTCAACTTCACTATCATTTTCAACTTCACTTTCAGAGATTTCCAGATATGGAGTATCTTCAGGAATTTCTTCAGAAAGGAGCGTATGGTACTTCTTGAGAGGAATTTCATTATCTTCGCAAATCTTGCGAGTCATCTTAGCTCGAAAACGCTTGACATATAAACTATGGTTATACTGGGAAATTAGAAGCTGAGATCTCAAATCAGAAATTTTCTTATTACGATTAGCAAGGATAGTTTCCAGATCGTTATTCATCTTCGCATAATTTTCTGCGGCAAGGAGAAAAATTAAGGAATTGGTTAACAAATTACGAAGGAAAAGTAATCAAAATAATTACCATCGCAAAGAATTTACCTTCTAGTTGCTTCTTATCATTACGAAGAGAATAATTTTCAAGCTTTAATTGATTATTCTCCTCAAGAAGAGAAGAATTATCAATTGCGATGCTCGCAGATTGTGAATTATCTTCGTGACGGGATATTAATTCTGCATTATCAATACTTAAATCCTCTACTTTCTGACGGAGATTTGAATTTTCAACCTCAAACTTATTACAACGATTCAAAGTTTTCTTCTCAGCAATAGAATGACGTCTTTCCCAATCGAAGCAAACACAACTAACTCTTCCAACCTAAACAAGAAAAAAGGGGTTAGAAATCAACAAAATAAGGGAAATAAACAAGGAATAGAGAAGAAACTTACCATGCTACCTAAAGCATATAATGAAGCAGGAGAGACGAATCTCGAAATTCCTTTGAGGGAGTTATTATCAATTACGGTAGGAACTTTACAAGCCTTCGCAATAAGTTTGCGAGCATTCGCTGTAGGAGAATTTCCTAATCCACGAGAAGAATGGAGGAAAGCCTCAAAGATGCTAACCATTGCTGAGGAAAAAGTTTCTGGGATACTATAATCTTCATTTCCACCTTCATCAACATCATTATTATCATCTCCTTCGTCATAAAGAGTATCGGAATTAGAACTAAAATCCTTTTCAGGAAATTTATCATCTGTAGGAGCGAAATATCACAGCAAATGATAACTTACGAAATTGTGGAGAGAAAATAAATTTTGCGAGTAAAGAATATTTTGCAAGCAAGAAGGACATTTTGCGAGCAAAGGAATCCACGAAGGTTCGCAAGATAATCTTCAAATCCGAAATGGCGGGACAACACAACTGTCATCTATTGTAAAATCATATAAATAGCCATTTAGGCATGAGAGGAAAAGGGGGAGATACATTTTGAGAGAGGGGATGATTTTAGGAGGAGAGAGAAAATTTTAGAGAGGGATTTATTTTCTTTATCATCTTCTTCCCCAAAAAATTCTAGAGCTCCAAATATTCATTAATGGAGTCTCAATTGTAAAATCATGTAATTACATACAATCACTAGTGAAGCATCGTGGATGTAGATCACATTGATCGAACCACGTAAAAATCTTTGTGTCTTTTATAATTTTAGTACTTTAATCTTCATCTTCACATCAAATAATTGAGATCATCATATTGGATTCTTATGAGGGTGTAGTTGTGAGATAATCCGCAACTACATAATTGGCGCTAGAAGGAGGGGCTAATCTTGTTGGTTCAAGAAAGTTAGAAAAATTGGTTATTGATGGTGATGAATTGTACCGGATTTATGAATTTTGAAGACAGAAATGGAAGTTCTTTTATTGGCATCTTCAAACAACAAACACATTAGTAGTAGTTCAGGAAGAGAAATGTGGATATGGAGAAATCGTCAAGCAAAATGAAATTTACACATGCTACGTCAAAAATCGCTTCCAAAAAGGACAAATTTCTTCTCACTTTTCTTATTCTTTGTTTCATTTTTCAAAATTTGGGAATTTCGAAACACAAATTGAAAAATAAATTTTTTGCGATCTAAATTTTGCTTTTTGTGGAAATCTGATTTATTATGGAAATTTTGAATTTAAAAATGTTTTTGCTATAAATTTGTAGTAACCAAATCTCGTTTTACAAATTTGTTTAAAGAATCTGACAAAGTCAAATTTCAAGATTTTCTGTTGGTTAGAGATTTAGATATTTACATCTCGCAAGAACAAAAACAAGAAGAATATATGGAAAGTTTTCATTCTTCATATGCAAACATTACTCATCTTAATGATCTATAAACTGCTAACCAAATTTACTAATCGTTTGCAGCAATTTTTTTGCAAAGATCTGCGTCACTGACGAAGAAATGTCATTCCTACGAAGAAATGGGATAAATGTCATCATGAGTTCGAATTTTACGAACATAAATGTCCAGGGAGAAGAAGAAGAAATTCAGTAGGACGGGGTGAAATTCAGTAGTTCATTTTGCACAAAATAATTCGAGTTACATAAACTGGTCAGGGAGATATAAGTAAGCAAAAGAACAAAAGAAGATTTACGTACAAATGTTCATTTATGTACTTACGAAAGAGATTATCCCATTACGAACAAAAGAAGAAGTATACGAAGAAGAAAGTTCGCAGCTACTAATTCTTACGAATGAAGTTACGAATGAAGTTACTAAAGGATACTTTAAGTCACGTGTGCTGGAAGACTAAGGCTAAGTTACTTACTCCATCAGCAAGTAAATTTTAAGGGAAGAAACAAAAGTTTAAGCCGGGCAAAAATTTGTGAGCAAAAACTGCGAGGCTTATACCATCATCAACTCCTGAGAAGAACACATGGGGAGATCTTAAACAATTTGTATCATTAGATACAAGGGAATAGTTGCGAAGATAGATATAAACAGTTACGAAGAATAAAAGCAAAGAATGAAAAGAAAATATCCAGCCAACTAATAAAATGGAGCCATCACTTCGAAAAGTGGCAAAAGGGAAGTTGAAATTCCTCTAGGGAAGACATAAAGCTGATAGGAGGAATATTTATCACCGTTAAGATGAATGGAGGAACATCACATGAAGAAATAAAAGTATCAGGAAAAGATCAAAGATCATTATATGAATTAGATTGCGAATGTTCGCAAGAAAAAAAAAAAAAAAAAGGAAATACGCATCTCAAAGGGATCTTGACTCAACAGCGTGAAGAAGAGTATAGCATGAAAGAAGAATATATTGAAAACAATTCTACAGCTTCACAAAAATTGATGAATGTTATTGCTAGTGTAATTATACTGACGAATGTTCGCAATCTTAGCTGGAAAGGAATGTTGATGAGATTATAACATTACCACTACAATCATTGTCAACAATCAGCGAACATGAGAGCGAAAAGACCATAATCCGGAAGCAGCAAGGATATAAACATGATTATAGATTGTGAAGAAACAGAGTTATTGATCAAAGAAGATTTTCCAGCGAGAGAACAATTAAAATCCAGCAAGCATGTTCAGAAGCACAAAAAGAGTCAACTATAGCTGAGACTAAAATATTTTCCAGTGATGCAAAAAATACAATGACGTTTCTCCAAATATTAAGTTTATTAGCAAAGAAAGTTAAAAACATCATTTGAGTCAACATCATTTCTGAGAAGAAATCCTAGCAGAACTTCCTGTAGGTGGATGCAGTTCACATCAGCTATAAAGAAATTTCATTCCTGCGAAGAAACATATATACTAAGAACATTTGATGCGTGAAGATATACTTCGCAAATAAATAAGGGAGAAATGAATTAGTCCAACTCACAGCAACCAAGTATCAATTTTTGCGAAGGTGAAAAGAACAGCAACCAATGACTGTATATTGCTTCCATAAGGCGGTAACCAGAATCCATTTCATGAAGAGGGAAGTTTGCAACTATTTAACTTCGTGAACATTCACTTCGCAAACATTTACTTCATGAATATTCACTTAAGTTCGCAAATATCTAACTTCGTAAATGTTTACTTCGCATATATTTTCCAAGACTTGCATCGACATAACCTACTTTGGGAAGAAGCAAACTACTCCGTGAACAACCAGCAATCCATCAGAAGCATAAGGTGAACTCTATCACAACTCTCGCGGGCATGTATCTTCGGCAACACACCAGTTCAAAAGTTACCAGTATTGTTTCATTATTTCGCAAACAAGAGACAACAACAAGCCGAAAAAGATAAGTACCATTTCCTTGAATATTTTATATACAGAAGATAAAAGATTTTTAAATTTATTTACTAAAACGGATATACTCGTAAAATTTCTACAATTTCTAAGATTTCAAAACATTTCAAAGATTTTTTAGATTGGTTAAAAGCGATACAATCGCAAGATTCAAAAATGACTTCATCGCAAATTTAAAAGATCTCAATTTTTTTTTTCAAAGACTTCAAAATTACAAAAAAATAGAGAAAATTAAATTCCTATATTTCTATGGAACAATTTTGATTAATACTTCTCATACTTTTCATACTTCTTATACTAAACATTTCATGAAAACATTCAACATTTTATGTACATGAAAAATTTACGATGAATTTTTAAAAGGCGAAAAAATACCGCCATTTACGATTAACTTGCGAATAAAAGACCGCAATCTGTGATCAGCCTCCAAAAAAAGAAAGAGAGCCACAGAAAATTTTATACAGGCAAACCTTTGTGGCGTACACCCTAGTTCGCGAAGCTATATTTCGTAAGAGGCAAAGTCCTAAAGTACGTCATTTAAGGGGGTACCTATAACGTGGCTAAGGGTAAACGGAACACCACCAAGGGCCCTTAGTACATGGTAAAAATTTAGGGGTACAACCCAATAATGGGGTACCTATCCGGGTTAGACACCTTGGATTCTCACCTAATCTAGAGACATTACGCAATATAAAATGCGGTGTAAGAGGATTTAGGTTGGGCGACTAAGGCATACTGTATTTCCCAAGAAGTGCAGAAAACGATCAAGGCGCCGAGATACACGGTTGAGTCAAGAGTGTCGGGTGAGGTTGAACCACATCTGCCATTTTTGACAAGTCTTGGCAAATGATGCACTTGGCCCAAAGATACCCCATAGGGTGCAACCTCGTAACTATAAGCCCTATAGGCAAAAAGGATAAGAGGTTGCGATCAAAAGCTGGTTGTTGGCAGAACCGGATGGGAAGAGCTAACCTTATATGGTCGATGTACGCTTCCTTGAAGGGGCAATCAGGGGGAAGATAAAGGGCAGCACCCTCCATTAGGGAGCTGATACGTGCTATAAGACGCAAATGTCACGAGGCTTCTTGTTTGAGAAAACATAAAGGCTTGTCATATTTGTGCAACAAATGAAGTTCTGCGAGCCTTCAAAAAAAAAAAAAAAAAAAAAAAGAAGAAAGAAAGAAAAGAATAAAGAACTCGCAGAACATAATAAAGAAGTTAAGATGAGATCAATGGGTTACTACATGAAAGTGTAGAGACGTCCTGCGATTTCATCGCAAGACGACAATGTCATGGGGCTTTATGTTCGCAAGAATATTTAGGCATGTCATATTGTCGCAACAATTCCTGAAGAGTGTAAAATACTATTCAAAAAAGTTAAGATGAGATCAATGGGTTTTTGTATGAAAGTGTAAGAACGTCCTGCGATTTCATCGCAAGACGATAATGTCACGAGGTTGTATGTTCTCAAGAATGTTCAGACTTGTCATATTATCGCAAATACAAAAGTTTACTACAAAAGAGGTGGCAAAATAAGACCTTTACTTAGGAAGGCATGATAAGACCACAACAACTAATGAAATTCATTACAATCATTGAAGAAATTATACAAGAATATACATCATGAAGATCTGAAAAGAAGACAACTTCGTCAAGATCATTGAATAATTTTGAAGAGAATATATATCAAAGAAGACAATTCCATCAAGATCATTGAAGAATTTTGAAGACAATATATATCAAAGAAGACAATTCCATCAATATCATTGAAGAATTTTTACAAGAATATATATCATGAAGTCATAGAAAAAGAGGCGATTTCATTCGCGATCAAAGACGAATTTATATAAGAAAATACACAAATAAACTTACGAAGATAATTATATGAATAGAGGCAATTCAAAGATATATCAATTTTACCGCAGCAAAATGAGCTAAGTAACACAAACATTAGCTATGCATTATAATAGATAAGTATTCACATCATACAAGCATCATACTTGCATCATACAAGCATCATATTTGCATCATACAAGCATCATATTTGCATCATACAAGCATCATACTCGCATCATTCAAGCATCATATTTGCATCATAAATGCATTGCATAAACATTTCATGGCATAAGAATCGCATACGCATTTCATAACATAATCATTACATAAATATTATATTCGCACAAGTATTATACAAAATTTTACAGGAAAATACCACGAAACTTCGCAGAAAAGTTCATAATTTGCAGGACTATTCAAAGTTCGTTACACTATATTCGCAACAGTATGTTCGCAGCACTATTCACAGCACTATTCAGAAGTTCATAAATGCGCAGAAAAACTCAGGAATTCGTAGAAATATTCAGAAGATAACAGGGTTACCACTTGAGGCAGAGGCAACATAACAATAGAGATTCAATTTAATTATTCAACATTTTCTCAAGAATTCTCTTTCGAAGATAAAGAACAGAGGCAACTATGGATACCCAAGAAAATATTTGATGTTCTTTATCTTCTCAGCAAGAATCCTCACCAAAAGTGTAATAATAATTTCATATGAACAGGGGCAATATTTATCACTCTCCTAAGGATACTTCATACTTCTTATATATTTCGAGGATTAAATACTTCTTATACTTCTTCAAGGATATTTTATATTTCTTATACTTCATACTTCACAAGATGATACTTCTAATTACTTCTTAAAGCTTCAGAACTTCGCAAAAGAATAGAGGCAAGTATATACTTTTTGAGTTTGATATTCTTTCGCTCATTCCTTCATCAACAAAGATCAAAGACTAGTACAACGGATTTTTTCTTAAAGATCGCTCTTCAAGCAATATTCAAGAAAAAAGAGGCAAGATGTAGGAGCGGAATATCACAACAAATGATAACTTACGAAATTGTGGAGAGAAAATACATTTTGCGAGTAAAGAATATTTTGCAAGCAAGAAGGACATTTTGCGAGCAAAGGAAGCCACGAAGGTTCGCAAGATAATCTTCAAATCCGAAATGGCGGGACAACACAACTGTCATCTATTGTAAAATCATATAAATAGCCATTTAGGCATGAGAGGAAAAGGGGGAGATACATTTTGAGAGAGGGGATGATTTTAGGAGGAGAGAGAAAATTTTAGAGAGGGATTTATTTTCTTTATCATCTTCTTCCCCAAAAAATTCTAGAGCTCCAAATATTCATTAATGGAGTCTCAATTGTAAAATCATGTAATTACATACAATCACTAGTGAAGCATCGTGGATGTAGATCACATTGATCGAACCACGTAAAAATCTTTGTGTCTTTTATAATTTTAGTACTTTAATCTTCATCTTCACATCAAATAATTGAGATCATCATATTGGATTCTTATAAGGGTGTAGTTGTGAGATAATCCGCAACTACATCATCTTCATCACCAAGATCTTCCTCAAGATTCTCATTAGAAGAAATTACATTGGAATGAGACTTGGTTGAGAGTTTCTTCTTTTTCCTCCTCTCGTAAACAACATCTTGAAGCTTTCTTTTCCCTTTGCGAAGAATATCATATTGACTACCAGAAGCTTGGGTAACCTTTGCAGAACGAAGAGTTTGTTGTCTTGTAGTAAGCCTTTTAGAAGAAGTAGAACTCTTATTTTCACTCGCAGCAATCTCAGGAAGAAGTGGAACCTGCAAATTCAAATAAGGATAAGAAACAGAGGCAACAATATATTGTTTAGAAAAATACAAGAGTGTTTCTTACCTCATTTGAAATTAAAGGGTAACAAAAAGATAAGGAGATGGAAGTACATACATTTCTAAAAACCCAAGGTTGATAATAGCGGTTACGAAGATTCGCAGGAAGTTCTACTATCCCAGAAATATAAGAACCTGATAATATTAAAGGGTACTTATACCAATCTTCATCATTAGAACGACGAGGTGTCTTATTATTTCCTGAAGCATAATCAATATCGTGCATGAGAAGATCATCTGCTGCGATATTAGCTTTACGATGAAGACGAACACCCCAACGATTATCTTCTTTCCTCGCGGGAATTAGTGTGTAATTTTTGAAGAAACCCTCAACTGTATAATTCGCAGCAACAATTTCTATATTTTCAAATCCAGGTTTCCTAAGATCAACTGAATACAAAGATTTCCCAAAAGCGGCACGATTTGCGAATTCAACTAAGAGGCGAATACAATCACCAGTCAATTGGTAAATGGCACAAGAAAAATTGGGGTGGGAAATAATTTCATAGAATAAAGGAAAGTTAACATCATAAAGAGGAAGAGGAAGACCTGCGAGGATTTGACCACGTGAGATTAAAATTTTCTGATCATCCTAAACATAGTTGGTAAAGAGTTTCACACAGAGAGAAGATTTATTATCATAACCTTCAATCTCAAAGAGAATAAGGTCTCTATCAGCAAGTTCCGCATTAATTTGTTCAATAGTTTTCTTCTTTGGTGCCATTGAATATAAGAGGGAAAATAGAATGGAAAAAAGATAAAAGAGATTGCAGAGGCAGAAGTGGTGAAGAAGATGAATAAGAGAATAAAAAGCAAAAACAAAGGATAATATTTATAAGAGAGTTTGATAAAGATAAAAACTCATTAATACGAGTAAGCGTGAACGGTTGAAAAGAACGGTTACGAAGAAACATGTCAAAAAGATAAGGGAAAAGTAAAAAGACGTGTTGCGAACTTGATGGGTGGTAATAACTACACTAAATTTACGAGAATAGGGATTCTCATGACATTTCTTCTTCGTAGAATTGACATGAGAAGAGGCAAGATGTAGGTACTGAATATCGCAAGATAATAGTTCACGAGTATCGTAGTAAATAAAGGAGAAAAGAGTTATAAAATGATATGATGATAGAAGTAGCGCGGAGAAATATGAAGTTTTACGAGGATGGAATAATTGTGCGAGTATGAGTTACGATACTTCGCAACTCATATACAACTGTATAAGTTTTACTATAAATAGGAGTTCAAATGTAAAATTCGGGAGGTTCTTTTAGTGAGTGTTAGAAAATATCTTAGGAAAGAGAATAGAGAAAGTTGTAACTATTCTATTTCCATTTAGATACTTCTTTGTAATCAATTGAGAACATTAATAAGAAAATTGTTATTCATCATCAAGAACTTCTTGAGTTTTTACTAATTCTATTGAGGGTGTAGTTGTAGGTTATTCTGCAACTACAGGTTTAAATGTTATCATACATACCATTACCCCAGATCTTCAGCACCATGTGACTACGTGCACTAAGTCTATAGATGCGTGGGATATCTTAGAAATTGTATTCGAAGGAAATTCCTCTGAGAAAGAAGTTAGGATTCAAAACCTATGTTCTGATTGGGAAAACCTTCATATGGCTGATGAGGATTCATTTTATGAGTTTAATCACAAAGTGTATGAAATTGTTAATGCATCTTTCGCATTGGGTAAGACTATTTCTGAAAAGGACATTGTGATGAAAATTCTCAGATCGCTGCCAGCCAAATACGATTCTAAGAAGCATGCCATCGTTGAAGGAAATAACCTTAACACTCTTTCCAGAAACACCTTGGTTGGGAAGTTAAAGATCTTTGATCATGAGCATACATCCAAATCTGGAAAGGATATTGCTTTCAAGGCACAAAAGAACACTAAATTACTTGATTAAAGTAAGAGTGTTGGCATCTCTGAAGATGATCCTTCTGAGACTGATTCATCAGATGAAGATCTTGATCAGTCAGTCTCTTTGATCACAAGATAGTTTAGAGATGTTCTTTTAAAGAGAAGTAAACGCTTCACCAGAGACAAACCTAAGTCAACAGTTAAACCTCATAATCGTGTTCCTCCTAAAAACAAGGATACTGATGATAATGATGACGAGGATATGCCACAGTGCCTCAAGTGTAAAAGCTTTGGTCATTTTAAAAATGAGTGTCCAAATCGTAAAAAGTACACTGGAAACAAAGATCTTGCTGCAACTCTTAATGAAATGTATTAGAGCATAGCTCGGTTAAGACCACTAAGCATTGGTATGTCAAGTTTGGATGTCACATTTTAGTGAGCCAAAACTTATTTAAGAGTCGCTTAATTTAAATGTACTAGAGTCAACTTCGTATAGGTTAGATTGAAAGTATTAGGATGAGACATTACAAGTATTGCGAAGACTTGAAGAAGTGAATAAGTACTGAGCTACAACCACAACATCATCCTTCCACTTGAGGTTAGTGATTTGTGACTTGAACTGTTTCATTCCCTAACGTATCTTTCAAGTCGTGCATATTGAAAACATAAAACTGCGAAGCATGAACACTCTATATAGACATAGTATTAAGGAATACAATATGAAGTTTATTGCTTAACCATTAAACTTTGTATATGAGACAACGACATAATCGTATGAATGCTATTGTGATTATGTATGGGTATAAGGTGAGGATTTCATCCTAGGAAATAATCTTTTTACATGTGTTTTAAGGAAGTAAGTTCATGATATGTGTTGTGAACCGAAAAGGAAAATACCGGGCGTTATTGGGGCTGTTATTTATTGCAAATCTCATGAACGACCAATATGTGTGATTATTATAACCGCTCATGACTTGTTTGTGTTCTTAGTAAAACTATTCACATGAGGCCTGACTTATGTATTGTATGACTTTTATTAGTGAAACCGATCTTAAGTAATCACCTTGGGTATGATCGTGTTTGTGAGTGTCTGACCAAATTTTGGGAGAGGGGAACCGATCTTAGTAAGAGGTGCAGTACATCACAAGGGGAACCGATCCTTGTATGAGGTGTAGCAAGATTTATAGAAGAAAAGGGAACCGATCCTATGAACATGTGCAATACGTTTTTAGGCAAGGGGGAACCGATCCTATGGACATATGCAGTGCATACAAGTTAGATACCAAATATATGTGGGGAACCGATCCTAGTACCTAGTCAGCCGAATTTTGGTAAGCTTGTGTGACTATGCACGGTACTCACATGGAGGTAGAACCGTTACACCCATGGTTTGTGATTGAGTGTTACTTGATCAATCATATAGTTCTTGAAAGTCAGATGAACCAACTGTAAACTTGTTTGGAAATGTGGTAAATCGGTTTCAAGTGAGTAAGTATGAAAAAGGACTTGCAGGAGAAAGATGTCGACACACTTTGAACACGCGCATTAATGTGTATTATTTCATTATTCAAAGATATTCCTTAACAGCTAAGAAAGAAGTAAATCCCAAGATCGAATTTAAATAAGTTAAGAATCTTTTATGTAAAATAACAATTAGTAATGTGCATTTTCTAGTTAAAGATTTTCCAATGAGATTTCGTTCATTATTTTGGACAGTACATTCACTCTAACCGTTGGTTAGATATTGCATACCGGTTGGTGGGAAACTAGATATTGCGGTTTATCTTTAGTTTTCATATTGATTTGATTGACTAACAATGGTTGAACTTTGATTGCACCTAGTTTGTTTATGCTTGAGAATCTTCTCTTCTGATATAAGATTCACTCAAACTAGTTCAAAGTTTCGACAGGGATCTTTAGACTGTGTTAGATCTAAAGAAGATCTTGTGATAATCCATTGTTAACAGACTCCGTTCTGTGTGTGATTTATCACAAGAGATTCAAGTAGTTGTGTGCAGGTGTTTATTGGAGATCTAAGAAGATTTGAAGACAAAGAAGAGATAGAAGATTTCTGACTTGGATTTATAATCTTTGGTGTGCACAATACTTGTTTTGGTAAAAGAGGATCCAATTAATAATCGGTTTATCCTTGTGGTATATTTGATTGATTAATTGAGAAGATCGACATCAACACAGTTCTTTGGATTAACAGTGTTGATTGGCTTAATCTTAACGATTACCTTTTGGTGATTGAACATAAGATAGATCTTGGAACCTGGCAAAGGAGTTTATGTTAAGATAAATAGAAGATCCTTTGTGCAACTCATATCACTTGGTTGAAGAGAGTTGATACCAAACAAATTTGTTGTTCCTTTACTGTTTGGAATACGAACCAAAGGAATTGGTCCAAGTACGTGACTTGTTTACAGGTTGGAGACGTGGGAATACAGACAGAACTAGGTGAACTATAGGTTTAGTTTCTTGGTCTCAATTATACGAAGTTGGTTTATTTTGTATAGCGGCTTAATCCTGAGAGTATTCAATTCTGGACTAGGTCCCGGGTTTTTTCTGCATTTGCGGTTTCCTCGTTAACAAAATCTTGCTGTGTCATTTACTTTATATTTCCGCATTATAATTGTTTTATTATAATTAAAGTAAATTGCACAAACGTTAATTCTTATTTACTTGATACGTGAATCCTATTGAGTTTGGTTAAGTCTAAACCTTTGTATCAAGTAAACATACTTCGTTTTTGTATTGTCTCGATCTTGTATCCATATGCGATCACACGAAGTGTGAACCGATTAGTTGCATTTTCTCGACTCAGCCTATAAACAATCATTTTCGGAGAAAGGACTTATAGGAAGGAAAAGTTTTAGCTTGAGGTATATTTGGGTACCCTCGCTTTTTCAATTGGTATCAGAGCAGGCAAACACGAAAAGATCTAAAAATATGTGTTTGGTACGATCCATCCCATAAGAATTTAATCCATGTCTGATTCAGTTAACGTAGAGCAAGAAGATGATATACTTCATAAAGGATGTTTGTTTTCAAAGTCTGTTAAACAGCCTTGGAGTGTTAGTTCACCAGTTGAACTCAACTCAGAAAATATTAATTGTGATGAGTTAATAAGAAAACAAATTGTTCAGACAAACAAGTCATATTCAGATGACAGTGATGAGATTAAATTTTGCAGAAAGCTTGCTGAGATATAAAATCTAAAGGATAATGCATATTATCCATATGCCAAAAAAGTCGTCAGATAATTCTTGATTCGTGAAGATGCTGAATCTAAAGGACTTGAATTTGTTCAAGCCAGAAGAGATATATTAGTTAAAACAAGGATATGTGATTCTAATCTCCAGAATCTCTTAACTAATATACAAGCTCCTGGTTCTAATAGTCTAGCCACCTCTAAGAATCAAGATGAATGTGTTTTAAGGGTTAATTCTTTGACTAGTATCAGGTCAAAATTGTCTGACAATGATTATCCCTCAAACAGAGATAAAAATCAACTCATGCATACAAAAACAAAGGATTTCAAATCTTGATGTTTTGTTGTTGATCTAAGCAAGAGTTCTGATTATTTTACAACTCGCAAAACTTCAAGTCACGCTTGTGTTTTGGTTCATAGAACTGATCATTCTGTTATATCAGATCAACTTAGCTGTGACTCTGTGAAAGAAGTTTATTCTTGGAAGAATCCGAAAGAGAAAGATATTAGAAAATATCATGATTTCATGAATCAATAGCTTTCATTAGCTCACACCAACAACTGATGTTGGCATTCAGAATTTCCCCAGGAAGTACTCTATTCAAATAAAAAGGGGAAGTTCTTAAAAGGAGCACAAGAAAAATGAAGATAGTTTAATTCTATACTCATAAAAATCTGAAGTGTATTTCTCCGTACTCTCAATTCTTGGAAAGTCAATGAGTAATATTCAAAAATTACTTCTGTCAGAACTCTTAGAACAAGTTTGGAAATTTTACTGTTGTTTCCAAAAGTATGTGTATTTTCACAAATAAATATACCATATTTAGGTACTCATTCTTGGAAACCAAGTTTGAATTCTTTTATAAGCCATCTTTTGAACCGATTTATATGTATCCTGTTCACGGTTAAAGATGGGTGAAAATACTATTGATATTGAATCTCAACTTCAAAAACTTGAAATCATTCCGGTTGAGTTTAAGTGTTACTTCTCTGATGAACATAAAAAGAATCATATTTCTTTCGAGCTTATGCTTATGTTAATGAGAGACTTTGAAGTCGCTCATGAGCTTTTAGAATCTGCAGTAGCGAATGAGAAACTTCCTGAGTCAAATCTCTTGAAGTCAATTGTGGAATTGAATCTGCTGAAATATAAACTCAATCATCTGATAGTAAAGAAGAGACTCAAGAATCAAAACACTAAAGAAACATCAGTGAACAACAAGAGCACCATTAGAGTTAAGTTATATGCTATAATACTTAATCTAGTAAAATAGACATCAATTTTTGATTTTTTTCATTGATTGTATAAGTCTATTATGAATAAAAACTATTATGAATAAAGTTATTTGATTTATAATTTTTTCTTGTGATAGTTTTTGATTTACATAGACGGTGTTTTAATGCTTTATTTATTTTCTATGTATGATTATGGGATGTTTGATTTCGGTTTTATATCCTTGATATTCGATCTCATAATATGTTGTGAACCCTTATGGTTTGGATGACTTTTTGATTTAGCAGGATTAAGTTCTAGCCCATGTTGGTAGGCTTTATCAAAGGATCATTATGGGTTTTGTAGAAACAATATGTGAAAAAGTCATAATATATTGAATCGTTTTGGTTTAGCATAAAAGCATATGTGTTTTAACGGTTTTCAACTTGTGCTTGCAATTATTAAAACCGATTTTCAACCTTTTTATGGTAAAGGTTGGTTGTTGTTATTCTTTTGTTTTTGGAATAAGGATGACAACATAATGGTATTTCGATATCAATTCTCCCAAGAAGAAGAAGATGCAATCATATTGGAGAAGTTAATTATGAAATTTAGTTAATAATCTTATTAGTTAATTGTTTTCCTATTTTAAGAAAATCCTATTTTTATTTGATAAATATATTGCTTTTGCTTAAACGAAATTGTCTGTACAATTGATATGTTTATTCCATTATGTGTGTTTGGATGTATGTGTGATTCAATTGGTTCCGGTTAAGTAAACCTATTGTTATCTTGCTTTGCTGTGTGATATCAATCGTTTAGGCTTACGAAAGTTTGGTGCAATTGCGGTGCTTTAATGTTTATGTTATTTCAATTGCTTCCAGTTAAGTAAAACAATTGTTATTTTTCTTTATTGTATGGTATCAATTGTTTAGGCTTACAAAATTTCGGTGCAATAATGGAACTTTAATGATATATGTTGTTTCAATTGCTTCCGGTTGAGGTGAATAATTATGCAAGTTGATTTATTGGTTTGTATGAATTATTTATGGCTTAACGAATGAATGTATTGACGGGATGAGTTGTTTAGTCCAATTCAATTCCGGATAAGATAAACTAAGTTAATTATGATCTTAGTTAGACTTTCAAGTCTATCCGAATGCCTAAACAAGGAAATGCTAGTTAACTAACCTAGTATTTGGCTTGTTTAAAATCTAAAGGTCTAATTTATATGGATAATTAGAACCTGGTGAGAAAAATTGAGTTTGTCTTTGTTTTGGTCTTATCGAATGAAGCGGTTGTATTTATACAATCGGTTTAGCAAAGGAACTAAGTTGCTTTGTTGATTTTTGGTTTGCTAAACTAGTTGGGAAAATTGCTTCGGGCAATTATTTCCATGATAACATATCAAAACATAATTACTTTGTAGTTTCGGTTTTGATATTGGTTATCAAAAATGGTATGTGGAACCCTCGTGCTTGACTCAACAGGTTGCAAGTCTATTTTGAGATTTGTAAGATCCTTTTCGTGTTGTCCTTTATTTTTTTGTTTCTTTGTCATTTTTGTGACAAAAAGGGGGAGAAATATATGAAGTAAACAGGTGATGCTGGAATCAATTTTATGTTGATTGGTGTCACTAGGGAAGAGGACAATTGTGCTTGAACATTTATCTAATGAATAAGGAAAAGCACAGACTAAGGGGGAGTAACATATCATATGATTGGGATAACAAAGACGTGCGGATTGAAAATCTACCTATCTCACCTTTAGGGGGAGTATAATCTTTGTTATAATAATGTCGCTGCTGCATTTTAAGGATTTAATTAATGCGGGTTATGTGCTGTTAAATTCGGGAATCAAGCGTATGTGTAATGAATTATTGTAATTTGTTTATCCATATGATTGTAAGAGTTTTGTCACTAAAATTGACAAAGGGGGAGATTATTAGAGCATAGCTTGGTTGAACCCACCAAGCATTGGTATGTCAAGTTTGGTTGACATATTTTAGTGAGCCAAAACTCATTTAAGAGTTGCTTGATTTAAATATACTAGAGTCAACTTCGTATAGGTTAGCTTGAAAGTATTAGGATGAGACATTACAAATATTGCAAAGACTTGAAGAAGTATGGAGCTACAACCACAACATCATCCTTCCACTTGAGGTTAATGATATTTGACTTGAACTATTTTATTCCCTAACGTATCTTTCAAGTCGTGCATATTGAAAACATAAAACTGCGAAGCATGAACACTCTAGATAGACATAGTATTAAGGAATATAATATGAAGTTTATTGCTTAACCATTAAACTTTGTATATGAGACATCGACATAATAGTATGAATGCTATTGTTATTATGTATGGGTATGAGATGAGGATTTCATCCTATGAAACAATGTTTTTACATGTGTTTTAAGGAAGTAAGTTCATGATATGTGTTGTGAACCAAAAAGGAAATCGTCGGGCGTTATTGGGTCTATTATTCATTGCAAATCTTATGAACGACTAATATGTGTAATTAGTATAACCGCTCATGACTTGTTTGTGTTCTTGGTAAAACTATTCACATGAGTCCAGACTTATGTATTGGTATGACTTTTATTAGTGAAACCGATCTTAAGTAATCACCTGGGGTATGATCGGGTTTTTGAGTGTCTGACCAAATTTTGGGAGAGGGGAACCGATCCTAGTAAGAGGTATAGTACATCACAAGGGGAACCGATCCTTGTATGAGGTGCAACAAGGTTTATACAAGAAAGGGGAACCGATCCTATGAACATGTACAACACGTTTTTAGGAAAGGGAGAACCGATCCTATGGACATGTGCAGTGCATACAAGTTAGATACCAAATATATGTGGGGAACAGATCCTAGTACCCAGTCAGTCGAATTTTGGTAAGCTAGTGTGACTATGCACAATACTCACATGGAGGTAGAACCGAAACTTGTTTGGAAGTGTGGTAAATCGGTTTCAAGTGAGTAAGTATGAAAAAGGACTTGCAAGAGAAAGATGTCGACACACTTTGAACACGCGCATTGATGTGTATTCTTTTATTGTTCAAAGATATTCCTTAACATCTAAGAAGGAAGTAAATCCCAAGATCAAATTTAAATATGTTAAGAATCTTTTAATTAAGGTTTTTAATTATATATGGAAAATAAGAATTAGTAATGTGCATTTGCTAGTTAAAGATTTTTCAAGGAGATTTCGATCATTATTTTGGACAGTGCATTTACAGGAATTATGAAAACCGAATTTGGGTTAATATGGAAAAATATCTTGAGAATATTTTCGGTTTTGTAAATTCCTTGGTGTCCAAACTTCCTTGTCTATAAATAGTTTGATTTTGTATTTCTAGAAAACTCATCCTTCGTGACAGTATACTTCCTCTGCTGTACTGTTACTGGTGAAGCCTCCTATCGGAGAGGAGAGTAATCTAATTAGGTGAAATCTCTTACGGGCGCTCAGTTTAAAGTCTTCTTTTGGATTGAGAAGCTCTAGTGCGTACCGTTGGTGGGAAACTAGATATTGCGGTTTATCTTTAGTTTTCGTATTGATTTGATTGACTAATGGTGGTTGAACTTTGATTGCACCTAGTTTGTTTATGCTTGAGAATCTTCTCTTATGATATAAGATTCACTCAAACTTGTTCAAGGTTTTGAAAGGGATCTTTAAACTGTGTTAGATCTAAAGACGATCTTGTGATAATCCATTGTTAATAGACTCCGTTCTGTGCGTGATTGATCACAAGAGATTCAAGTAGTTATGTGCAGGTGTTTATTGAAGATCTAAGAGGATTTGAAGAGATAGAAGATTTTTGACTTGGTTTTATAATCTTTGGTGTGCACAATACTTGTTTTGGTAAAAGAGGATCCAATTAATAATCGGTTTATCCTTGTGGTAAATTGGATTGATTAATTGATAATATCGACATCAACACAGTTCTTTGGATTAACAGTGTTGATTGGCTTAATCTTAACGATTACCTTTTGGTGATTGAACATAAGATAGATCTTGGAACCTGGAAAAGGATTTTATGTTAAGATAAACAGAAGAGCCTTTGTGCAACTCATATCACTTGGTTGAAGAAAGTTGATACCAAACAAATTTGTTGTTCCTTTACTGTTTGGAATACGAACCAAAGGAATTGGTCCAAGTACGTGACTTGTTTACAGGTTGGAGGCGTGGGAATACATACAGAACTAGGTGAACTATAGGTTTAGTTGCTTGGTATCAACTATACGAAGTTGTTTTATTTTGTATAGCGGCTTAATCCTGAGAGTATTCAATTCTGGACTAGGTCCCGGGGTTTTTCTGCATTTGCGGTTTCCTCGTTAACAAAATCTTGCTGTGTCATTTACTTTATATTTCCGCATTATAATTGTTTTATTATAATTAAAGTAAATTGCACAAACGTTAATTCCTATTTACTTGATACATGAATCCTTATTATAGTTTGGTATTTTCAAGTCCTATTTTCAAATTCCTTTAGTTCCTATCATACATGAATAAATTCATTTTCAAGTAAACATACTTCGTTGTTGTATTGTCTCGATCTTGTATCCATAGACGATTACACTAAGTGTGAACCGATTAGTTGCATTGTATCAACTCAGTCTATAGACAATCACTTTTGGAGAAAGGACTTATAGGAAGGAAAAGTTTTAGTTTGAGGTATATTTGGGTACCCTCACTTTTTCAAAATATCTGATCACTACGATTCTAATAAAGACGAAAAATCAAGTGTTGCACTCTTTTGTGAAAATATTGATAATTGTAGCAATACGTACATCAACCTCGATATTCTTCTATGAGAAACTTCAACCACTTTGGAGGATAAAATGGATCTCTCTTTGTCTACTGGAAATTCTTCTTCTATTGTTTCATATTTTACCGTGTGTCTAGCAGCTTGCACATCCATGGCGTCTGAATCATCCTCTCTATTGACATGTTCTTATTGTACTCTCAAGGGTCATGAAATCTCCAATTGTTTCAAGTACAAACATAAGATGAGATATGTCAATAAACTAAAACAGAGAGCAAATCGATTAGCAAACAAGGTCAAAGTTTTTCAGAAGTCAACTGAGTTATGTTCTCTTATCTCCACTCCAAAGAAGTTATTTTCCAAAGAATTGTCCAAACCACTAGAAAAAAGAATACGGTCTAAACAATCTATGAAACAGAGTTCTAAGAATTCTATTCAAGAAGGTCATGGTGGACAAATTATTGTTCACCCTAGCACAACTTAATTGTGTTGGTTGTGTATCTTGTCTCATGTGCCTGGACGTTCAAAAGAGACAAGAGTTTGCACACTTCAATCTTTAGGGAAAAGAGAAGAAAAAAAATTGTGTTTTTTTTCTTTATTTTTGCCGTTTTGAAATTCTTCCATCTTTTCAAATCTAATTGATATTGAAAAGGATTTCCCTGTTTGATCAATAAAAAAAAGGGTTAAAATCGACAATTCTGCCTTCTTTAGGGATGAGAGTTGTGCGTACGTGAATCCTTTTAGTATAAAGGTTCTATAACCCTACATTCCTTTTTCCTTCTCTAAAAAACCTTTTATCACAAGACTGCTTGTTGAGTATGATTTGTGAATTCCTCTCACAATCTCATACTCGTATTGAGAATCCAAGCATTATGTCTTCTGATGGAAAAGTTTTTAATATGATTGTTAAGCCATCAATCATGAAGGAAAAAGATAAATCTCATGTACCTTCAACTTTGAAAAGAAAAAGGAGGAATGTGAGAAAACCAAGAGTTGTTTCATCTAATCAACAGAAGTTATCTGGGTTCTTGAAGAGTTGAAGGAAACAAGAAAGGAGATTCAGGAAATAAAGGCTATTGTTTTTAGGACTTTAGAAATTCATAAGGACCTGGTTCAGCATCAGTCTAAAAGGTTTGTTTGAATTAACTCCTTTCTTCATGAACCTTATGTTCATATGGCTGTTGACGACAAGGAGTTCGGGGACGATAAAGAATTTTTTAGAGGTCTTAATGTCTAGGAAACTTCTTATGAGAATTTATTCTTTTGATTTAAGAAGGATAACTAGGGTTTGGAATAACCATTATTGTGATTACACCAAGGTAGTCGATCTCGGCCGAAATTCCGCCAATATTTCCGTTTCCGGCTTAAAGCATAGAGAAACATGCAATTTCGGTGAGACGAAAAGATGACCGAAATATCGGTTGTCCCTGCGGAATTTCGACCGGTATGATTCAACCGAGATAGGGTATTTCAGTAAATTCTACGGTAGAAAATTAGATAATCCTAAATCGCGTCATTTTTTTACACATGCACTTCGTTTCCTCTTCAGTCTCTCTCATATAATCGAAGCAAGGTATGTACCGACTACTGAGAACTTTGTATATTTTGATTAAGATTTGGGTTTATGGTGTTAATCGAAGATATCTTTGTATATTTTGAGAACTCTTCTATGTTATTGTATCATATTGTGTGTTCTACTGAGATTAGGTTTTATGGTGTTAATATGAGATTAGGGTTTTCAATTTCAATTGAAGTCTTCTTTGTTTAATTACTGAATTTGTTTTTCATGGGTTCTTGTTGATTTGCTGGTGAGGTCATTAGATTGTTTTTCAAGGGTTCTTGTTTAATTAAAGGCTTAGTTGTTATTGATCTATTTAGTAATGAAGAATTGGGTGTTCGATTTCCTCAAGTGGCAGTATTAAATGTCGGTTAAGCTTAAGGAGTGTATAATTTTGCTTTGGGTGGCTCAAGTAATAGTCTTCTCTCAGTTGGATGCAAATCTGAGGTAGGAATCCATTCTATGCTTCTCTTAATTTCATTTATAAAGCTTTCTGCATTGTATTTGTTTGTTCTCTTAGAATTTACCTCAAAGCTTTCTGCATTGTATTTGTTTGTGTCATTATCCGATATAAATTTATAGACCATGCATGCATCGATGTTCATAAGTTGGAATGCTAATAATTTATTGTATAAGTTGGATGTTCATAATTTTTCTTTGGGTAATAGAGTTTTATTTTCGAGTTTGCTTATTGTTGTCTTTGAGTTTTCTATAATATTTCATTGATGGAAGAACTGTTCTCATAATTTCAGGTTGTGATTATAGATTCTTCTAATGCATCCAATTCGAACAACTCAAACACTACATGTGGGTCAATACTTCCTAAATCCTCTAGTCAGACTCAAACTAGAGATTCAACATGGAAATGGGCTACATGCAAAGATCATGCATTTCCGAAGAAACTAAGTTGTGCGCTTTGTAACAAAGAAATGCGTGGTGGTGGAATTGCTAGGCTTAAGCAGCATATCACACAAGTCAAAGGGAATATTTTATCATGTATGAAAGTAACTGTTGAAATAATAAATAAAGTTAGACAAAATGACAATACAAAGAACTTAAAGAAAACTAACATGGATAATATTGATGCTATGTATCGGAGTACACAATCTGAAGACAAGTCTGATGCTGATACAGATGATGAGGACCATGAGGTACAAGAAGTTGAAAAGTATTCTAATGTGGGCAGTGGTAGTGGTAGTCAAGTAGTTGTTCAGAGTCATAAAAATAGAAAATTCCAGATCCAAAGTAATTGTAGGGGTCCAATGGATTTACTCATGCAGACATACCACCATAAAACTAACCAAGCCACTCTTGACAGAAACTGTTCAGCGAAAGAGAAGTTACTGAAAGATGCATGGAAAAGCATTTCAGCTTGGATGACTGAGAAGTCGATATATTTTAATACTGTTCGTTGTCCAAGTTTCCAAGAAATAATCTTTGCAATTGGTGAATATGGGAAAGGTATGTAGTGCTCCGAGTAATATTTTATTACCTGATTGATATGATCTCAATAATGTTGTTGTAGTAAAAGATTCGTTGAGACTTGTGAAAGCAATATATTTTATACTTATAAAACTTAAAAATAAAGAAAACTTAATTTAAGATTGATTTCAAAATATTAAAGATAACCAAGACCCTAGTATTACACATGAATGAATGATGTTGAATATTTCATAACTCTAATTAGCCTTTAAATCCTCTATTTCTTAATTCACAAATAATCAAACATATTCTCAAATATTAATTGTATTCCCTAAGCATAGATTATCTTAGTACAAAGTATAACCTATCTAATTGAATCACAAGTAATTAAGAAAATTATGTAAACATTTAAAACTCTGCAAAAGCAGTGATTGAGTGAATTTTAATTAAATATTAAAGAAAATGAAATAGTTACCCATTATTCATGTGTATATAGCTTCATCCATTGCCTTAGTTGTGCGAGAATTTAGCCTCTCATCATGATAGAAACACACTCAAAAGTTAATTCCATTTATGCTCAAAAATGGTTTACAAATGATGAAATGGGACAAAAATGATTAAAATCGGGTTTTGTAACAATTATATTTGTTACAAACCAACTGTTACAAAGAAAGATACAAGATAAGTGTCGTTGTAGAAACAACGACGGTTCAGCAGCGTCTAATGTTCTTCGCAGTAGCAGAAATGGTGATTCTGAAACTCGACTTTTCTAAGCTCTGTAATGTTCTGAATTCTCCCCAAACTCTATGTACCCCTTGTACGCATCCCCTACTCCTCTTTTATACTCAACAGGACAAAGAAATCGCATGTAATAACTCCAGATAATCTTCATAACTTCGGCAGTAAATAAAATATTCTCGAAATATTTTCTTTCCTTCTTACTCTCTTGCACGCATCTTCCATCTGAAAACTCTCCTTATTCATCTATTACATGCTCCAAACTGTTGCTCGAGTCAACAAACATGCACCAAACACGTCCAAATCTCATGCAAACCCCGTGAACAACTTCTCCCGTGTACGTGCAGCTCTGATTTTTTCTCTCGGATTATCCATCCAAAATGGATCGAAAATAACACCTATACCATCCTTGTCTAGCCCATAAGAACAAACCCAATCAATCTAAGCCCTTTAATCTCCTTCTAACACGTCCAAAATTCTAACCCTAATCTGCCAGGTGAATAACTTTCTTTTTCCCGCCAAAACCAAATTCAAAATGGTGAAGATGGTGTGCCCTGATCCAAAACACGGGCACCTTTAACAGCTGGGGTGTCCTGGAGTGCCCCTTAACCAACATGAGGATGCCTTTATCACTTTTCTCCGGGGGTCCAAAAAGCAGTTTTTGAGCAACTTTTTTCACACAGGTGTATTTCTCCAAAAACACCTAAACAAACATAAAAACACCAAAATTAGTACAAAAATCGAGACTAACAATAGAGACACTGAGGAAAATTCAGACACAAAAATGTGTCTATCAAATACCCCCAAACTTATTATTTGCTAGTCCCGAGCAGATCTAATCTAGAAAATAAAATGACTACACTTAGCACGTGCAGCAAGCCATTAAACCACTAGGTGGCCCTAGTGGCGGAGTGTTGTCTCCGTAGGGTTTACCAGAGGTGTACCCACAAAACCTTTACTCCAGACCCTAGCTGTGTACGCAGAACCTTGGAAGGCACTAAAGAATATCCTTGGTTGGCATACTTATTGACTACAGGAGGAAGTACCCTGATGCGAAATTCCAATTTGTGTACACGAGCTTGCACTCAAGCATACTAAAATTCATATAAAGTGACAGAGCTCTACTCAAATAGTTTCTAGACATCATAAACCGGAGTCAACCAATCACATGGATAGATTAAAAAGAGAAAAACGTGGATGATGTTGACTAAGGTGAACCTATCCTAATGGACTGAGATACTGGTCTGGACTAATATCAACACACTGACATATACAAGGGAACCAGTGGTCGATAATCCTAACTCTAGGTCAACTCAGCTGGCACATACAAGGGTACCAGTGGTCGACTTTATTTTATTTATTCCGGTTGGTCTAGTGGTCTCGTTTTTTTTTTTTTTTTTTTTTTTTTTATCTCAGTCACTCTATTTCACCCTAGCAATGGAAAAAATAAAAGAAGTGATAAGGATTCTTTCGATGTTTTCATCACGAGGATATGGCGAAACTACCATGTTATCTTTTTCTAACACATGAGCTCTGTGCTTTTATGAATAGAATCTTTAGATGTTTTCATCTAATCAGATTGGTTCCTCAACTCCTACCACCAAAATGCTTCCATCCACTTAGATTGGTTAGTGCCATCCTTAATAAACATAAATTTCTAGGCTCTGAAGTTTATTTATTGTAACTAAAAGCTAACAAAAAGTTTCTTCCCCACCCCAAACTTAAATCTAACATTGTCCTTAATGTTTCTAATGAAAAAAAATACCAAAAAGTAAAGTAACATGAGGAATCAGTAAAGAGAGAAGTTGTAAAGATAGTACCTGGGTGAAGAGAGAAATCAAAAACAAATATACAACATACAATCGCCTCGATGATCAATCAAGGGTAAACAAGGTCCTCCAGAGGGACCTCCTCAACATCACCTGTAGGAAATGGCTCTAAAAAGGGTTTTAATCTCTGACCGTTAACCTTCGAAGAACTACTACCATCCGGTGTCTCAATCTCAACAGCTCCATGAGGGAAGACAGTGCGAACAATAAAAGGACCCGTCCACCGAGAACGTATCTTCCCAGGGAAAAGATGCAAGCGGGTATCATATAGAAGAACTTTTTGACCTGGAGAAAAATACTTCCTTAGAATATTTCTATCATGCACAAGTTTCATTTTGTTCTTTTACTCCTTCGCACTATATTAAGCGTCTATACAAATCTTGTCCAACTCATTGAGCTGGAGTTTCCTATGGGCTCTTGCCTTGTCAAGTGAAAAATTAAGCTACTTAACAGCCCAATAAGCTCCATGTTCTAACTCAACATGTAAATGACATGCCTTGCCATACACAAGCCGATAAGGCGACATTCCAATGGGGTTTTTAAACGCAGTACGATAAGCCCATAAGGCATCAGTAAGCCTAGACGACCAGTCTTTTCGATTAGGATTAACTGTTTTCTCTAATATACGTTTTATCTCCCTATTGGAAACCTCTACTTGACCACTAGTCTGTGGATGATACGGGGTAGCTACCTTATGTGTAATACCATATTTCTTCATCAAAAGCTTAAAATGTCCATTACAAAAGTGCGACCCTCCATCACTAATTATAGCTCGCGGTGTACCAAAACGTGTAAGTATATTATTTTTCAAGAACTCAATCACAACCCTATGGCCATTGGTTTTACACGCAACCGCCTCAATCCACTTAGAGACGTAGTCTATGGCGACATGGATGTATAGGTTACCAAAAGAATTAGTAAATGGACCCATAAAGTCAATACCCCACACATCAAAGACCTCAACAATTAAAATCGGGTTCAAGGGCATCATATTCCTACGGGAAATGGTTCCTAATTTCTGGCAACGTTCACAAGTAACACGGTAACTATGGGAGTCTTTAAATAATGAAGGCCAATAGAATCCACACTGCAATATCTTAGCAGCAGTCTTCTTAGCACTAAAGTGACCCCCACAAGCATGATCATGACAAAAAGAAATAATACTGGACTGGTCACTCTCAGGTATACATCTCCTAATAATCTGGTCTAGACAATACTTAAATAAATAAGGATCATCCCAAAAGAAGTGCTTAACCTCGGATAAAAACCTAGAACGCTCTTGTTTACCCCAATGTTGGGGCATTCGACCAGTAACAAGATAGTTCACTATATTCGCATACCAAGGTGATTGGGAAACATAGAACAATTGTTCATCAGGAAAGCTATCCCTTATAGGAAGGGAATCACTAGGGGAACTAACAACTATCCTAGACAAGTGGTCTGCTACTATATTTTCTGCACCCTTTTTGTCCCTAATATCGGGAGAAAATTCTTGTAACAATAGGATCCACCTAATCAATCTAGGTTTGGTATCCTTCTTAGACAAAAGGTATTTCAAAGCAGCATGATCGGTATAGATTACGATCTTAGAACCTAAGAGGTAGGATCTAAACTTGTCTAAGGCAAACACAATAGCTAATAATTCCTTCTCCGTAATGGTATAGTTCATCTGGGCATCATTCAAAGTTTTGCTAGCATAGTAAATCACATGAAGTAACTTATTTTCTCGCTGACCTAGCACAACACCAATAGCATAATCTGAAACATCGCACATGATCTCAAAGGGTAGGTTCCAGTTGGGTGCCTGGACTATGGAGGCGGTAGTGAGTAAAGTCTTAAGCTTCTCAAAAGCCTCTAAATAAGCATCATCAAAGACAAACTTAGCATCTTTTGCAAGCAAATTGCAAAGAGGTCTAGAAATCAAGCTAAAATCCTTAATGAATCGACGATAAAAACCTACATGCCCTAAGAATGACCTAACATCTCTTACGGTTTTTGGGACCGGTAAAGTTTTAATAAGGTCAACTTTGGCTTTATCTACCTCTATACCATTCGAAGATACGAAATGCCCTAGAACGATTCCTGAACGAACCATGAAATGACATTTCTCCCAATTAAGCACTAAATTCTTTTCCTTACACCTAGTCAAAACTAATGACAAATGATGCAAGCACTCATCGAAAGATGAACCGAACACTGAAAAATCGTCCATAAAGACCTCTAAGAACCGTTCTACCATGTCAAAAAATATGCTCAACATACAACGCTGAAAGGTCGCAGGGGCATTACATAGCCTGAAAGGCATGCGTCTATACGCAAAGGTACCAAAGGGACAGGTAAAAGTGGTTTTCTCTTGGTCTTCTGGGCAATGATAGGCGCATTTATGTGGCTATTTTCATCTCAATTTTCTATATTGTTAGTACCCATTTTTGTACTTTTTATGGTGTTTTATGTGTTTGTAGGTATTTTTGGTCAATAAATGTTTTTGGAGAAATCGGCTCGAAAAGTTGATAAAGGCACCCCGGAGGAATCTACTATTCGGACTCTCAGTTTGGGATAAGGGGCACCTCATTTGCTAAGGGGTGTATCAATTGCTATATACACACCAGGCATTACTAAGGGGCATCCTTTTTCATCACCGTGGAAAACAGTTTGGCGGGAAAATATCTTTAAACACCTGCGTATTTTTCTGGAGCAAATTTGGACGAGTTCTTGTTAGAGTTAATCACATATTTGGACTTGTTCGGGCCTGGTATATTGAAACAGGCTTGGTAATGTGAGTTGGTTCGAAGAAAAAAGAGTTTTCCATATGGTTTCTATAAAACATGGATAATTATTATCGGACACTTTTTCGAGTTATATATGGAAATACGTGTGAACCTGAGAGAAGATATACTTTGATCTCTATCTTAGAACCGAGGATATCTTGGAGTTTTGGGGGAATATTCTGGGAAAGTTTCGTATAGTTAAGGGAAGAAACATTATCTGGGACTCTCATATATTCAATAGAAAGGAGTTTGGAAGGATGAAAAGAAGCCAAGAGAGGCGTAGAAGAATAAAAAGGGGAACAAAAGTCTGAGACTTTTGGTGAAGGAAAGAGGAAGATTTTCTCGGGATTTTTTGTGCTATTGTGTATAAATACGGAGCTGTGCCGAGCTATAGAGATCTATCGAGAGTTTTGGGGTCTGTTGGGAGGTTGCATAGCAGAAGAACGAGTAGTTGCAGAGCTGCAGCAGCAGCAGGTGAAGTAGACGAAGAACTGACGCTTCAGAACTGTTGTTCTGAAGAACACGATGAACAAACAGAAAATAACTGTCGTTGTTGAACAGTGTTTGCGATAGAACCTTTGTAATAGTTTTGTAACAATTAAGCTTGAGTTCGCAACACCTCTGTTACCGTTTCTCTATAACAGTGAGTTCTGTAACAAATATATCTGTTACAAACTCGCTGCATAATATTATTTCTCAATAAAAACACCTTTTGAGCCATGTTTCTATCTTTTGGGTGCGTTTTGAGCATGAGGAGCTAAACCCCAACACTGGGACAATGGATGAAGCCATGTTTCACAATTTATTGGTAACTATAATTGATTGTTTTTACTATTTGCACTTGTTTTAATTGATTTATGATTTTTATTAATTAGTTGTGACTTCGTTTGATGATGTATGCTTAGACTTAGAGCTTTTGATGCATCATGCTTATGATCTACAATTAATGTTTTACAAAATCTACTTTTGGCAATGAAATAGAGTCAACAAAAGAGCTTGAATTGTCTAGAATCATTATATGAACCAATTGAATGTGATTAATGGTGGAATCCTGAATCCCAGTCTCTCGAATTATTGATATCATCTTCTATATATTTTCTTGTTTAATTAAGAATTAGATATAAAATCAAACTTCACCAGTCCGAGAATCAAACCCTTTACTTACCACTTTCAAAACTACATCAGGCAATAAGGACCTGATTATAACCGCAGAATCCATCTAAAAAGCAAAAATGGCTACATCCAGCTAATCTTTCTAGAATTTGGTCGATGAAGGGAAGGGAAAAGTGGTCCTTCCTAGTGACCTTGTTCAATTTTCTAGAGTCAATACAGACACGCCAACCCGTGGTCATTCGGGTTGGGATTATCTCATTTTTATCAATCTGGACTACAGTAATACCGGATTTCTTGGGAACAACCTGAACGGGGCTGACCCATTTACTGTCTGAAATGGGGTAGATAGTGCCTGCATCTAACAGCTTCAGAACCTCGGTTCGAACTACTTCTTTCATATTAGGGTTCAGTCGACGTTGCATCTCCCTGGAAGGTTTGGTGTCTTCCTCTAAATAAATCTGATGCATACAAACAGTAGGACTTATACCCTTAATGTCTGCTATGGTCCACCCTAAAGCTTCCTGGTTATTCTGAAGGACTGTTACTAGCCTACTTTCCTGATCACTATCCAAGTCGGATGCTATAATCACAGGTAAAGTTTGGGATGGGCCTAAAAACACATACTTCAAGGTATCTGGTAATGGTTTAAGGTCCAATTTAGGAGGCTTTTCCAACTAAGGAACTAGGTAGACTTAGAAACGGGTAGAGGTTCGAACTTAGGTTTCTATCCATTACTAGTGTCTATCAAAGGTGTTGAATCTAACAAAGCATTCACCTCATTAATCACATCATCATCATCAAAATTAATCCCAAAGTGAGCTAGGCATTTCTCTAACGGATCTTCCATCAAAGTGTTTGGTAATGACTCCTCGACTAATGTTCCTATCATGTTCACCTCTTCTATGCTCGAGTCATCTAGTTCATAGGGTAGCTTACTAATATGAAAGGCGTTCAGCTCAATAGTCATATTACCAAAAGACAGATTCATAATACCAGTTTGACAGTTAATGATCGCATTGGATGTAGCTAAAAATGGACGACCTAAAATCACTGATATCTGGTTCTCTGGGTTAGGGACAGGTTGGGTATCTAGGATAACAAAATCCACAGGATAAATAAACTTGTCTACCTCTATGAGAACATCCTCGATCACACCCCGAGGAATTTTAACGGACCTATCATCTAACTGAAGAGTCATCTGGGTAGGTTTCATCTCACCAAGTCCTAGCTTACGGTACACATGGTATGGGAGTAAGTTCACACATGCTCCTAAGTCAAGCAATGCTTTCTCAACGCGGTATTTACCTATTGTGCAAGCAATGGTAGGGGACCCTGGGTCTTTGTACTTAGGAGTAGTGGTATTCTGAATAATGGAACTCACATGACTATCTAGGAAGGATTTCTTTTGAACACTAAGCTTACACTTTCGTGTACACAAGTCCTTAAGAAACTTGGCATAAGCGGGAATCTGCTTAATCGCATTCAACAATGGTAGGTTGATAGTTACCTGCTTTAAAACCTCCAATATATCATTAAAGTTGGACTCCCTCTTAGTTGGAACTAACAGCTGTGGGAACGGGGCTCTGGGAACAAATCCTGGCTCAATATGACCCTCATTGGTCTCTTTAGAGACTCTATCAGTCTCCTCGGTTTCTGGTTCAGAAGGGTGAACTACAATATGTTCACTTTCAGGCATGGCGACCTGATTGTCAACTTTCTTTCCACTCCTAAGGGTTGTAATAGAATTCACATGATTGTAAGATTTCTCTCCTTTGGGATTAGGATCAGTATGCACTACACCAAATTCCTGGATTAGTAACAGGAATTCGTAACGGCTTATGAGCCGTTACAAATTTCCCGTTACAAATCGCCGTTACAAAATTTTCGTAACATGCTGGACCCGTTACTAATTTTTAGAAAATTAGTAACACGCTGCATCTGTTACTAAATTTTTTGATCCGTTACTAATTTTTTATAGGCATGCCACTCACACGCTTGGTCACACTTCTGTCGTCACACCTTGAGTTTGTGCGTGTGCGACTCACACGACTAACATTATATTCCCACCCACGATTTTTTATACGAGAGGATATTTCCTCCCACGAGTGTGCGTGTTCCATGGATAAGCTAGCAGTGGACATAAATCGATTTCACTTTTATCATTTTTTTATCTCTTCTGCTCTGCGTCTGTTCAGGTGATGAACTAGGGTTTAGATACCTTTCAATCATTGAGGATATACCCTAGTGAAATCCATATCGAGTTTTCATTTTTTTAGTTCCCTTTTTTTCTCTTCTGCTCCTACGTCTCTTCTCTTTCTCTTCTCATCTCATCTCATCGCCTCCCCTGAAGAGATTGGGGTTTCAGTCAGAGATTAGAGATTATAGTTTGACAACAGTTTCAATCGTAAGTTTTTCATTAATCGTCTGTTCTTTTAATTAGGGTTTTGTATTTTATGGTTTTCTTCATCTGATAAATCGAATACGATTTTTTTGTTTTTTTTTTGTTTTAGGTTTTTGTTTTAGGGAATGAAAGTGATAATTGATTTAGGGTTTCTTGTTCAATTGATTATGAGATTCGGGTTTCTGGTTTAGGGAATTTTATTCAGATTTATTTTTAGATGCAGATGGGAATGAAGTTGATAAGTTGACTGGGATGCTACAAGGGATTGGGATTGCTTCTGCTAGTGCTGATGGTGCCATCCTAACAACTTCTAAAGGTAATTTTGATGTTTTGGGTTATTGGTTATTTTTAGTATTCTGCAATATAAACCCAAATCTCTTGTAAGACTGTTGTTTGCAGTCTATACTCTTAATTAGAATCCATTAGACAAAAAGTAGCAAGATGAAGATTTTGCAGTATTGGGTATAAACCTTAATCTCTTGCTTATTTTGTTTGCTCTGCTCTTTGTAAAAATATCATGGTTGTTTTTATCTCTGGTTCATGTTTGTGATTTTGGATATGGAAGTAGCTTATGCTCTTTCTAGTTATTCCTTCTGTATTTTCCAGAGAAGTTTAATTCTAGTTGTTAATGTTGTTGTCTAGCTTAATCTTGCTGCATACTTTGAGATGATGTTTCAATATAAGACTTGCAATGTTTTTTAAACTATATATTTGGAAGCTTATAGAGTGGGTCTTTCATTGAGAAGCAGCTAGCTACTGTTTTTTTTTTCAACATGTCAATGATTTGCCATGCCTTCTTTTTTGTACGAGTATTTATTTTGGGAGTCCCTTTTATTTTGACGATGCTTAGGCTTGGTTTATTAAATTTATGGAAGCCTTATTTAATTGAAAGGCATGTCTAGTTTGATTGTTATATTGGTTTTATAAATTGTTAAGTTGGTTGTGTAAGGCTTACCAGATGGTTTGAAGATTACTAGTTACGAGTCTGTAGAACAACACTGAGGTCGGTAAATATTTGTGTACGTGTGTGCAGGTGTGTTTTCTATGAAAATGGGATCTCCCTGGAGGTCAGTAGAGATGCTCCGGGGCATGTTAGTAAGGAGTGTGACAAGCAAGGTTTCCCAATGAATCAAGGAGTGTTGACTCCAGGCATAGTTAGGCTCCTACTACATAGAGATACACATAATGTGAATATGATTGTAGTTTGAGTTGTTCGATTGTAATTTCTTGGTCTCTATTGATTTGCATAGTTTTGTAATTCCACTAGTATTTTCTTGTCAAAAACTCCTTGCTTCCGTGGACAGGGAAGACGTAATGGTGAGAGGAGAAGGAAGTCTGTCCGTGGGTGCATCGTGAGCCAAGCGATGTCTGTGTTGAACTTGGTTATCTTGAAGAAGGGAAAGAATGATCCACCTAGGTTGACTGATATGGAGCATGGGTATGTTGTTAATTTTAATACATATTCCAGATTTTTTTCATTTCTGTTGTGCTTTCTCGGTTGATACAGTTGTCGAGAGCGGTTGATCCCTGTAATTGTGGCATTAATATTGTTCTTTTCCTGCAAGATAAGGTACTGAGGCAGTGGTAATGTGCACAGAATGTGGAAAAGAGAAGATCCTTCTAGATTCATTACTCATGGGGGTAAATATTTCTTATCAAGTATAAAGGATATCGAGAATCAGATTTTCAGAGCTTCTGAATGTGGAAAATAGGTGTCCAGAATGATTGAAACTAACAAAGTTGTGTCTAAATTTTTGGATGGTGAAGGTAATTATTTTCTGGTTTATGTGTAAAACTTTTCCTTGTAATGTTGAATGTCCAATAGACCTGCGAATTACTGGTTCTTTTCTTTGAATTGTATATTCCGTGTGTTACGATATGATTTTATGTGATGCATATCCTTAGTAGAGTTTCTGTATTCGTAGGGACATCAGGGGAACCTATTTTTCTTGTGGCTTTTCATCTAAGATTATTGTCGTAGGGGACTGGACCTTACCTCTCAAGGTATTTCCTTATTCATGTAGATCGATTAAGATTTATTTAGTTTTTATCGGATATCACATGGATGTTGTATTTTTGATACCTGTTGCCCATTGCCAACTTGTGTAGAACCTCCAAAACAGGTAACAAAGGCTATTATATGGTACGGTCGCCATCTTCACAATCGTCTTCATTAATAAATCGCCTCACTTCATCATCGAGAGATGATGGCGATGAGAGCGGGAACGACTTTAATGAAGATTTTTCAATGATCACAGGAAGTCAATCGTCCACCTTGGACAGACTGTACATATGGGAAATGAAGCTCTATGCTGAAGTGAAGGTAATTGTTATGATTCATTTTGATGATAATAGTGGATATTGCGTTAACATTTAGGCACCCACTGTGCAGCATAGAGAGTTTTACTTGTATTAAACAAGCAAAAGAGTGTTTACCACTATCTCAAAATCGGATTTGTAAACACAGTTGCTCCATATATAGGTTATAAGTATAAGTTTTGCGTTTCGGTGACTTTTATTCTGTGCCTAACTTACAGTTACTAGCCTATACTTAAATCGAATCATTTTCTTTTCTGTAGGCCAGTGAATGTGTTAAGAAAAAGTATGACCAGAAATGCAACCAACTCAGTACCTTCCAGTGGCATTCGATAGTTTAGACCTGCTAATTTTTATTACTTATAATTTATATTCTGTTCTTTTTCTTATCAGAGAAAACCATTGAAGGTACTGCTGTGTTCAGGAAACGTTATACCGATTGTACAGGTAATAGACATTCTAGTCGTGATAGTGATTGTTTCTATGTACTTAGTTGTCTAATCATATTTCTAGGCCTCTTCTCCATATAAACTGATTGGTTGTAATGTAACAACTTCAGGATATGAACATTTTGTAATAAACAACGCAGGTTGTTGGAAGCAGACTCATGATGGAAATACATACTCTGCATGTGATGTAAGTGGTTCAGCCACTTTGATGCAGGGTATACTGAATATTTGTCTCCTTCTGAACTGTTGTTTATTTGTAATGCATCTAATGTATGCTTTTAAATCCTTTCAGAATCCGTTGGAGTAGATACTGGTGTTTTGGAGCTTAAAGAAATAAAAAGACAATCGAAAATGTTGTTCTCACTCCTGAACCCATGATATCAGGTAGTGCTATTGTGAGAACTGAGAAGTTTCATTTTTGTTTCAACATGCTAGATTACAATGTGTTTTAGCATCAACTTGTATTCTTCACATGTATTACCTGGTGAGAGCTTATAGACTTTGGTTTGTTGCAGAACCAATTGCATTGATTGCCTGGCAGAATCAATATGAAAGACAAAGAGAGTGCCAAGTTATGGAGCTTCATCTTACCTAGTGGAAGTTAACCAGTTAAGTATCGTTGCATTTCCTAATTTCATATTCTCCCTTCTAGTATGTCTTCTGCTCAGTGTACCTTACTTCCAACATCACCGTTACAAGACAAATTGAGCTAAGACCTATGTTATTATTGCTTGTTTGCATTTACATGAACTGCCTTTTTTGAACATTATTTCTGATGCCCAACATCACCATTGCTTTAGCTCTAAGTTTTAGGACTTGTATTTTCAAAAGAAAGTAGATAAATATTGTCTGGTGGCTGACTTAACTGACCTCATATATTCGACTCTAAACTATGCAGGTCTGAATTCTTCTCTTTCTCACTGACCCAAGCTTTCAAAAAAATCAAGCCTGCAAAGGATATAAAGCTTAGCTGGAATGGTGGAGAACAAAGCATCTTCAAGATTTGTAAGTTGCGGTTATTCAAGTTTTGTTTTGTAGGCAGTTAGTAAGTTTTTGTGTTCCCTTAGAAGTTTGGAACCCTTCCATGTATTTCCTTAGAATTTTTGATACTTAACAGAAAAAAAAAGTTGGGTACTTAGAGAAATTTCAAAAAGTTTGGTACTTAGAGAAATTTCAGTTCTTTTGTAATATAAATCTGATATGAGTTGAATGAATGTGATATGAATAGATTGAAGAAATTGTTGTTGAGTGTGGATGATGAATGTATGCAGGTATTGAATTTAGAATTCTGGCTAATTTTCGGCAGAAAATGAACTGCCAGTCAGGCTTGACCAATTTTGACCAGGTCAAGTTTGACTGGCGGTAAATTTTTTGTTGTTACGAAAAAATTCGAAACCACTGTGAACCGTTTCAATTTGCCACGTAGTAACGGCTCTGGCCTGTTACTAAATTGCCACATAGTAATGGCTCGGGGATGTTACGACTACCATTATTTAATTTTGTCAGAACGGCTCTAGCTTGTTACTACGTGGCGGGGTAGTAACAGGACGAGTTCGTTACGAACGGCTGTTACAACCAAATTCGTAACGGCTACATTGCCGTTACAAAAAAACTGTAACGCCCCGTTTTGTAACGGCCATTAGCCGTTACAACCCGTTTTAGTAACGGCTCAGGTATGTTACTAATCCAGCAATTTGGTGTAGTGATGACTAGGGAACCTTCCTTCTTCTCTCTCACTAATAAACTTAGCTATTTGGACGACTTGAAGTTCTAATTTAGCAAGAGACTGAGAATTATTCTTAAAATTCTGCTTGGTTTCCTCTTGAAAATTAACCTGGCTCTTTATTAACATTTCTTGGCTTTATGATAGCATATATTGGTTGTTTTTTAACATACTAAGAGATTCCTCTAAGCTAGTCATTCTATTCTCGGAAGGATTCTGGAACTGGGCTTGACCTGAAGAATTCTTATTATAACCAAAACCTGGGGGGAGGCTGAGAATTACTAGACTGACCTTGATTCTGGCCCTTTGACCAAGAGAAATTAGGATGGTTCCTCCAACCAGGGTTGTATGTCTCTGAGTATGGGTCAAACTTCTGACGGTTCTCAAACCTAGCGTTGTTATAAACAACATGGGCTTGTTCCTCACTAACATGAACTTCCCAAAACGAGTTATTGGGTTCTACTCCACAACTAGAGACTTGAGAGGCTCTAATCATATCATCAGGTTCAACAAGAGACCTATGTTTAGGCTGATTCAATTCCAAACCTTCTAACCTTCTAGACAAAGCAACAAACTTAGCATCTGACCAGAAGCTTGTATCTACCACATTGGTGCTACTTCTATTGACCAAGAGTCTTTTAGGGGGTTCAACACAAGGCTCCCACTGTTGGGATTTTTCAGCGATAGCTCCTAAGAAGGTAAAAGCATCATCAACATTTTTATTAGTGAACTCACCAGCGCACATAGACTCGACCATGGATTTGGTCGAATAGTCTAAACCATTATAAATAATCTTTACAAGTTTCATCTTATCAAATCCATGGTGAGGACACTGGGATATAAGATCATTGAATCTCTCGAAAAACCTATAAAAATACTCTCCCTCTTGTTGCACACTAGCACTAATTTTCTGCCTAACAGCTGCAGTTTTATGCTTAGGGTAGCATTTCATATAGAAAGCAGCAATAAGCTCCTACCATGTTTCAATGGATTCAGATGGTAGGTTGTTCAGATAGGTCTTGGCTTTATCTCTCAAGGAAAAGGGGAACATCTTAAGTTTCAAAACTTCATCAGTAAGGTATTTTATTCTAACTGTCCCACAAATTTCCTCAAAGTCCCTAATATGAAAATAAGGGTTCTCGTCATCTTTTCCTAAGAATATAGGTATCATCTGAAGAATACTAGGTTTTATCTCGAAATTAGCCATATTGGCTGGCAATTTAATGCACGAAGCTCGGTTGGTCCTAGCTGGGAACATGTAATCTTTCAAAGTTGTCATCGCTGGCACAGCTGAAGTACTAGGGGTACTTTCCTCACAAAGAGACAGATTCTCAAAACTGAGGTTTCCAAAAACAGGCTCTCAAAAGAAGAGTCTTCGAGGTCCCCGCCTTCACAAGAAGAACTACTAGGTTTGTCACTAATCAAACGACCTAGAGTGTTTCTTTTCCAAGCCCGTTCTCTAATGACCTCGGGCATACACTAGAAAAACAAAAGAAAAAAAAATCCTAAAAGGAAGGGAAGTTCTATGCAAACACAAACAAGGCTGACTCCACCACAACAAACCTACTCATTTCTAGCAACCAAAAGGCATGATGGCTCCACTTAGATTTTTTTCCAGACTATCTTCTAATCCTTAGAAAGGGAATTCGTTACAATCTGAGCAAACCCCTCTGGAATCAATTCAAGTTTAAGCAAGTTGAATAGAGCCGAGGGAAGCTGCGTGGAACTTTGATACCCATGGAATCACCACATTACAAGGCGGCGTAGTCACGTATTCAACTTACAGAAACCATCATGAACTTCGAAGTATGCTCAAAAGAGTAACCAATATTTTTTTAACGACTTTCCTACTAAGCTCGTTACCCTATCGGTCTCGTTCTATTCCAAATTTTAAAGCTTAGGTTCGCGTTAGGTATCATTTTCCTAAGGCGGGCAAGAAGAGAACGGTGATGAAATCTGAACCCTTATCTTGTATGTCCAGTCCTTGCCCTTTACTAGGAAATTAAAACAGACTTTTTCAGTTCCTCGACATATATGCAAATGAAGGAATACAGTAACTCGCTGACAGGGGATTCACGAGTGTTTCGAAAAACTTACCTCCCATACCAGACGGGGGATGAACCGTTGTAGTCGACTCGGGACACGACTCCTATGTCATGTACGAATCCGAGGGGCCGAGTGATATCTTAATCACCGTCCTTCTCTGCAAACAGTTTAATATTTAAACTACCCTTCCGTAGGGTTTAAAAATAAAAGAATGTCCAAGTCCAAAGTCCAAATAGTAAAGTGCAAAAGAAAAAGAAAATTACAAGAATAGAGAAATCCTAATACAATCTAAAAAAAAATAAACTCTCATTATAATAAATAAAAAAATATATTCTTATTTCGCTCCTTTCGCTTTGCCTTTTACTCCAAGTATTTTACAATCTTTTTTTTTCTCTTTTTATATTAAAAATAAATAAATAAATCTTCTTCTTTCGCTCCTTTCACTTTGCCTTTTACTCCAAGTCTTTAAGTATTCACCAAAATCTTTGGCACAATTTTCTTTCGCTCCAAATTCCTAATTCTGTAAGGAAAAGACAAAAATCCAAAAACGTAAAGAAGAACAAATAAAATAAAAACAAATAAAAACCTAAAAAAGAAAAAAATAATCTAAAAACTCTAGCCTAAAGATAAGTCCTTGTCGACGGCGCCAAAAATTGATGTGATCTCAATAATGTTGTTGTAGTAAAAGATTCGTTGAGACTTGTGAAAGCAATAGATTTTAGACTTATAAAACTTAAAAATAAAGAAAACTTAATTTAAGATTGATTTCAAAATATTAAAGATAACCAAGACACTAGAATCCACTATTACACATGAATGAATGATGTTGAATATTTCATAACTCTAATTAGCCTTTAAATCCTCTATTTCTTAATTCACAAATAATCAAACATATTCTCAAATATTAATTGTATTCCTTAAGCATAGATTATCTTAGTACAAAGTATAACCTATCTAATTGAATCACAAGTAATTAAGAAAATTATGTAAACATTTAAAACTCTGCAAAAGCAGTGATTGAGTGAATTTTAATTAAATATTAGAGAAAATGAAATAGTTACCCATTATTCATGTGTAGATAGCTTCATCCATTGCCTTAGTTGTGCGAGAATTTAGCCTCTCATCATGATGGAAACACACTCAAAAATTGATTTCATTTATGCTCAAAAATGGTTTACAAATGATGAAATGGGAGAAAATCGGGTTTTGTAACAATTATATTTGTTACAAACCAACTATTACAGAGAACGATACAAGATAAGTGTCACTGTCGTTGTAGCAACAACGAAGGTTCAGCAGCGTCTAATGCTCTTCGCAGCAGCAGAAATGGTGATTCTGCAACTCGACTTTTCTAAGCTCTATAATGTTCTGAATTCTCCCCAAACTCTATGTACCCCTTGTACGCATCCCCTACTCCTCTTTTATACTCAACATGACAAAGAAATCACACGTAATAACTCCAGATAATCTTCATAACTTCGGCAGTAAAGAAAATATTCTCGAAATATTTTCTTTCCTTCTTACTCTCCTGCATGCATATTCTAGCTGAAAACTCTCCTTATTCATCTATTACACGCTCCAAACTATTGCTCGAGTCTACAAACATGCACTAAACACGTCCAAATCTCATGCAAACCCGTGAAGAGCTTCTCTCGTGTACGTGTATCACGGATTTTTTCTCTCGGATTATCCAGCCAAAATGGATCGAAAATAACACCTATACCATCCCTGTCTAGCCCATAAGAACAAACCCAATCAATCTAAGCCCTTTAGTCTCCTTCTAACACGTCCAAAATTCCAACCCTAATCTGCCAGGTGAATAACTTTCTTTTTCCTGCCAAAACCAAATTCAAAATGGTGAAGATGGTGTGCCCTGATCCAAAACACGGGCGCCTTTAACAGTTGGGGTGTCCTGGGGTGCCCCTTAACCAACATGAGGGTGCCTTTATCACTTTTCTCCGGGGGGTCCAAAAAGCACTTTTTGAGCAACTTTTTTCACACAGGTGTATTTCTCCAAAAACACCTAAACAAACATAAAAACACCAAAATTAGTACAAAAATCGAAACTAACAATAGAGACACTGAGGACAATTCAGACACAAAAATGTGTCTATCAGTGATCTTATGTAGGAGTATGACTTGAAATATTGATAAAGACATTTTTATGAGCTAAATTTTTATTACCATCAGATTTGTTCAAATCTTTTCAAGGAACAGTTAGCGGAAACGAAGAAGTTTTTTGATACATTTAGGGAACATTGGAAGAGGTATGGATGTTCTATTATGTCCGATGGTTGGACAGATGGGAAAAAGCGACATCTTATTAACATTTTGGTGAATTATCCGAAAGGGTCAGTTTTCTTGAAGTCTGTAGATGCGTCAAACAAAACCAATGATGTTGATTTCATACGTGAGCTTGTAAGAAAGGTAATTGATGATGTTGGGAAAGAAAATGTAGTTCAATTCATTACTGACAATGGTTCAAACTTTAAAAAGGCTGGGAAAAATTTGATGCTTGAATACCCAAATCTATTTTGGACTCCTTGTGGTGCTCATTGTGTCCAGTTGATGCTAGAAGATCTTGGTGACAAGCTTACACGAATCAAGACAGCCGTCATTCTAGGTAAAAGACTTGTTACATACATTTATGCTCATTTTTAAGTATTGTGCTTGATGAGGGAGTTGACACGTAGAGACTTACATAGGTCTATAAAAACTAGATTTGTAACTCAATATTACACACTAAAAAGTCTTCAAAAGTATAAAAATCCTTTACAAATGGTGTTTGTGAATGATAGGTGGCCAAAAACTAGATTTTCAAAATAAACTCTTGGAATTAATGTACTTAAAATTGTTACAAGTAGTACATTTTGGGAAGATGTTGATTATGCTTGTAGTGTGCTGAAGCCTTTAGTTAAGGTTGTAAGGTTAGTGGACATCGAGCGCAAACCTAAAATGCCTTCTCTTTATGATTCAATGAGAATGGCAAGGGATCAACTAGAGGGGAAATTCATTGAAGACGATCATACTTGGGCTGTAATTAAGGCTTGCTTTGAGAAAAGATGGAAGAATAACTTTAATCATGCTCTATATTGTGCGGCATACTATTTAAATCCTTCCATATTCTACAACATTGAAGCTTATAAAATGGATAGTGATCCAAAGTACATAGAAATCAAAAGGGGACTTCATATATCAATGACAAGGCTTATACCCAATGAAGATGAACTTGATGTTGCTACAAGTAAATTGAGAAATTATAGTGATGCATATGGGATCTTGGGAACTCCTCCTTGCAAAATAAGAAGAAACAAGGATCAACCTCGCAAGCTTGTTTGTTCTGTAAGTTTAAAGTTTAATTACATTTGTGTTGGATAAATTTTATAACTACTTTGTTATATTTATAACAGATGAATGGTGGATTACATTTGGAGGAATCTATGCGCCAAACCTACAAAAATTTGTAATCAGAGTATTGAGTCTTACTTTTTCTGCTTCCCCATGTGAGCGAAATTGAAGCACATTTCAAAATGTAAGTATTCAAATCTTTTACATTGATTAAATATTCTGAATATGCACGAACCTTGCAACTCCAGTACTTATATTTTGAATTACTTGATTGTGGAGTGTTGTATTATTGTTAGCCTTGACTATAACTCATTGCCATTAAGTTCTCTGTATAGTAGGTCGATTGAACTAGGAACATAACATGCCCGCAGACCCCTATATTCTTATGACAACAAGCAACAAAGAAATTATCTTGTGTTTACTATTTAGTGTTTTAGTTGAATTACTTACTTATCTTATACTTATGTATTTCAGTTGCACTCGAAAAAATGAAATCGCATAACACAGCGGAAATTGAATGATAGTGTATTTATCCAATATAATAAGAAATTGCAGTGTCGTTACATAGAAATCCAATGATATGACGATAATGATAAAGCTCATGATCCTATTTTCTTGGAGGAGCATGATGAAAATGATGAATGGTTGGAGTTACGAAATTTGAATGACTTGGAGGTGCATGGTGATAATGTAACGTTTGATGATTTACAAGAGACAGTTAGTGAATAACGTGGGACTGTTGGTAGTAGAGGTGACAGTAGTTCTCGAAATAAGTTTATGTATCCAACTAGCTCGGAGTATGATGGATATGATACTGATGAATTGATATTGGACACTCAAAACGGGCTACTCGGTGGTGTCGGGAATGATGGATTTACTCTAGATGATGATATCTATAATGATTCAAATTATCTTAATTAAAATTTTAATATCTTTGTTGTACTTCTCTCTATTTTGTTTTCTCTTTTGTCCAAAAAAGACTTCCAGGAACAATCAGTACTCTCTTTTGTTTTCTCTTTGGTTCAGAACAGACTTCTAGGAATAATCATTAAAGTGTTCTATTTTCTTAATGAATATTTGTTTCTTTTGGATATTATTTCATTATATCTTAACATATCTGGATATATGTATAAAAGTTGGAACCGAAATTACACCGAGATTAGAAAACGGAATCTTCCCGAGACAACGTTGTACTAGTGTCTCGCTCGGGACCGAGACAAACCGGAATCCGAGATCAACTACCTTGGATTACACATAGCTATTCCCAACGATTTTCATCTTGCAATGTTTTTAGATTTATTTATTTAAATTCTAAGGTTTATTTGGAAGATGATTTTGCAGTATTAATCTTTATGGTTTCATATATTGCAACTTGTTATGGGATATGTGTGTTTGCGTCCGTGAACTATGATTGTCCCATATATGTCAAAAGTTAAGTCTTTCATATGTCATTATGCAAATATTGATAAAAGATTGAATGAACTTTTGATAAGCAAAAGTTAAGCCTATTATGTCATTATGCAAATATTGATAAAAGATAGGATGAACTTTTGTTTACAAAGATTAAGTCTATTATATGTCATTGTGAAAATAGTGATGAAAAATATAATGAATCTTTGTTTATTCCGTAGTATTGATCTTCCCTGATCCGCATTTTTGCATAAATATTGTGCGGCTCCGTAAGTTCTCTTATGTGAGCATTTTCAATTAAATTAATCATGGGTTCACTTGTGGTTAATTTAATTGAGTATTTTGGATACAAATTCATGTTTCATGTGATTTGTTAATGTCCAAAGAAATCCTTCTTTTCTTGTAAAAATAAGATCGCTCTTGTTGTTCTTTCGGGAATGACATTTTATGGGGGAGAGTTCTTAATTGAACTTGTGCTTAATTGCCAAATCTTTGTGGGGAGTACGACCGTGGAATATTGTAGGAGTTATCTTGTATCTTTATAATCTCCTTGATGAATGCAATTAGCTTCAGATATATGATGGCATCTAAATAAGTTGATATGTTGTTCTCTTTTAGTCATGAAGTATTCCTAAGGAAATTTCATTAGGATCCCACTAATTTTCGTACCTTTGCCAATTTTTATTGACAAAAAGGGGAATAATTAATGTGTAGTTCACACTACAAATACATATGGTTTACAGATCATTATGTAAGGGGCGGTGGTTTTCATGTGAGATGAAATATTGGATGGGGGGGGGGGGGTGATACATATCACCATAGTATTGTTGTCAAAGTTGTGATACAATTGAACTTTGATGTTGTGTAATAATACTATGACACTGTAGAACAATGATTGAGATAAACTGTTTTTCCATTGTTATAGCTACGGATCTTCGAAAACTATAATGCTGATTTGAATACGTTCAGAATCATTGGAGTACTTGGAAGTGACGAAGATTTCGAGTAATGTTGAAGAACCAAGGAAATCAAGCATTTGAATTGAGAGCTACAAAGTTTATTTATTTTATATTCCATATGTATTGATAGTTTTGTCACTAAAATTGACAAAGGGGGAGATTGTTAGAGCACTGCTCGTTCGAAATCGCAAGCTTTGTTATCTCAAGCTTGTTGTCAAGTTTAGTTGCCAAAACTATAAGTCTTGACTTCTAGTCTACTTATAGCTAAGTCTCGGATTAGGATAGAAAGTGTAGTTGAGCTTTAGAATTCACAGCGTTCATCGATTGAAAACGAAAAACTACCAAGGGGAGCTTGTGGATATTCATCAACAAAAGATATGTGGAGACTTGAACTCATCTATCAGTCAAAAGTATATTTACTCTATCTCCTATTTGAGACAAAAGTCGTATAGCTATATAGACTTTATATTATGCACATTTGATATTTCAAGCTGAGTTTGACTCGCTTACATATTTCTCGAAATATGTGTTGGTAAGCTTTCGCTTTAATCAAGTTCATCTTATATTCATGATGAAAGTCAAAAGATGATCATATGAAAATCGCCTGGTAACATCTTACATGATTTGTGTGATACATTCATTTGATGTAGACTCGGAATGTTTCGTATCGATTATTTCAATAACTTGAAAATTGCTTTGATGCTAATAGTTAGTGAAAAAAACTATTGTCAACCTCTAAGAAAGTTTTAATGATTGAAATAGAGTTTAGAACAAATAGATTTAAGCATAGAATGCGTACTTGCATATATGTAATCCATGTCCATGAATCATGGTATGCATACCTGTATGCGTACTTGTTGGTTTGAGAAAGTCCGGGAACCTGGTATGCAAACCAGTACGCGTACTGGCGTAAGGTTCATGTCCAGGAATTTCTATTGAGTTTGGATGGTATGCGTACCAGTTCGCTTACTGGTGAAACCTAAGTGGATGATGTTGTAAAATCGGTTTGTTCATGAACTAATACATTTATATATTAAGGAATGAATTTTTTTGCAAACCGTGGCTATAATGTTCATGACTTGATTTGAGTGAATTAAAATCGATTTTGTTTCAGTTGTGTCTTGTATACTTCTATGAGAATTTAAAAAATTGAACAACTCTAAAACTAGTTTCATTTGAGTCATTTGAACAAGTTATGATTAATATGAAAGTGTTCATATGGCTAACCATTTGGTTAACTATAGTTGAACCAACTAATGTACAAGTTTGGGTACGGTTTTCACAAGCCTACAAACGTGCATTTCATGTGTGTATAACAAGCTATGTTTTCGATCTAACGGTTGATAAATATTATATTGAATCTAATCATATTTTCATCTAGCGGTGAATATTGAATTAGGGCTTTCAATGGGTACCCGTTACCCGCTACCCGGAACCGGACCCGCCTAATTGGGTCCGGTTCTGGGTCCTAAAGTTGGACCCATTAGCAACTTAGGACCCGACGGGTAATTACCCGATTGGACCCGAATGTTAACGGGTCCAAACGGGTAATACCCGTCGGGTACCTGCAGGTAATGGGTACCCGTTTATTTAACCTTTTAATCATCTTTTTAGCAAAATTATAGGTATTTTGCAAGTTTCGACTTTGAATTTTTTTGATTTTTGATTTTTTTTTCTTACATTTAATCTTTATTTAGTACATTAATAAACAAATAATAATAATTTTTTATAAAATTAATTTATATTCAAGTTAAAAAGAGAAAAAATTTAAGATTTTAAGATTTTTTAATACCCAACGGGTACCCGGACCCGACGGGTACTTGAGACTTTAAACGGGTCCGGTTCTGGGCCAACACATTATGGAACCGGCCCCGGAACCGTTAGGACCCGGAACCGATGCTGATATGACAGGTCCGATTCTGGGCCATGTACTACCCGGGAGGACCCGGACCCGTTGAGATCCCTATATTGAATGCTTTGTTACCAAGGTAACTTAGATTACAAACCCTGATTTGAAAACTTTATAAAGGAGAACTCTAGCAAATGGGAAACCTAATCCCCACACCTCTTGTGTGATACTAGTTGTGACTCGAGTCGATTCTCCTTTAACCTTAGGTTTTTCACAAAACCCTGTAGGTTAACGACTTAAAGACTTCATTGGGATTGTGAAGCCAGACCCAACTATTTTCTCTGTAGTTGCGTGATCTGATCTTTCATTTTCTATCGTGATTGATTACTATCTTCTCTAAGATTGGATCGAGATTTAATCTCCGATAGGCAAGATAAAAAGTAGTCACAAACATCTTCGTCTCATCGTTTGTGATTCCACAATATCTTGTTTCTCTACCATACAATTAAGATTATTGTGAGGTGATTGATAATACTAGGCTTTTCTTCGGGAATATAAGTCCGGTTTATCAATTGGTTCATGTGCACCTTGATTTATCAAAAGACGGAACAAAACTCGTAGGTATTTCTGTGGGAGACATATTTATCTATTCCAATAGACTTTTCTGTGTGAGACAGATTTGTTTATCAAGTCTTCTACTTTGGGTCGTAGAAACTCTTGGTTGTGGGTGTGATCATCTAAGGGAATTAAGTGCGTATAATCCTGCTGTGGTTCGGAGACGTAAGGAGCGAAACTGTACATTGATCACTGTGACATTGATTAGGGATCAACTACATTCCAGTCCGAAGTTCATTCGTAGTGGGCTAGTGTTTGTAGCGGCTTAATACAGTTTGGTGTTCAAAGTTGGACTAGGTCCCGGGGTTTTTCTGCATTTGCGGTTTTCCTCATTAATAAAATTATGGTTTAACAAAATTATGATGTCTGTGTTATTTCTTTTCCTCATTATATTTTGTTATATAATAGAAATATCATAGGTTGTGCATTAAGATCAATCAATTGTAAATCCAACCTTTGGTTGTTGATTATATTGATTGACACTTGAACATTGGTCTTTGGTATCATTCAAGTTGTTTCAAATAATAATCAGGCTCGTGGATTTCTATCTATTTGATTTGCTGATTACATTGCGAAACAGAGATATAAACTCTTTGATATACTTTTCTATAGATTGATTCGGACCGTCTAGTTGATTCTCTTGAAAGTATATTGGAATTTGTTTATTCAGATTGTCGAACGAAATATTGGGTGTGGTTGTTAGACCCCCGTTTTTTCAATGACTTCTTGCCATCCTTATGCATCACCACTACTTTCTACTTCCTTCCCCATGCATCTATAATTCGGCCTAACTTGCATTTCCAGACATATCATGCATCCTGGTCATGCCCAAATCCAATTTGGCGCATGCTACTGTAGCAATATGCCATGCTTGTTAACACCCAAATTTTGACACAAACTTGTGCACCTTTGCACAACTGGAACGGATTTAACTTGGTGGTTCTGAGCATCACCATATAGCTAAGCAAGTCATTTTACTTAATAACTTTTGCAGACAATTCTCTTGAACAATCTTAAATAAGACCCAAATCCTTGAAAATGAGGCACCCACTGCCTTCGTTCCGTTAATCACGAAACCGCATTCTTCATTAACTTGGAACTCATTTTATTGTCCATGCACATTTGGATTCTCTTATCTTTTCCATTCTCCAAGAATTAGCTTCAGTAGTAATAATTACTAATTTGCAGTCGACAAGAATATCCGCTTGTGGTTATGATCAAATGCAGGTCTTTGGACACCCTTGTCAAAGCATATAAATCTCACTTTCATCAACCATCTAGCATCAACGAAGAACTCTTTGCAAATGCAAGACCGTGGTGTATCGGTTTTTCCCTAACTTACGTTTTCTTTCTTCAGCCTTATATCATAAGCTTTATGCTAGACAAGAATTGACCATCCAATTCTTCTTTCATGGCATCACATTGCCACAAAAATATTGGTTCGCAAACAGACTTGGCATTACCACCAATCGAGAGAGATACTTTCAATCTTCCATCAAATTGGCTACAATGAGACACCTTTAATTATATCGCATAAACTGGTTCTCAATTATCTTTGCCATTGCAAAGGCCAATATCATCTTTGAGTTCAGGAATTTTTGCAAATTTCCCATTACCACTTGTAATGTACATGGCACTGATAATACTATGAAAATATGCATTCCAAATGTTTAATCTTCGCATACTTGTGATAAACATGGACTTAAACTTCTGACTTGCACCATATAAGTCAGCAAACTCTTGAGTTTTTTCATACAATCACTTGAAAACCCGGTTTCCAATGATTCTCACATGTTCGTCTAATTCTTTGGGAAGGAATTTTGACATCTTTGTCATAAACTTTCATAGCATGTTGCTACCTCAAGCTTCAAAGTTCATTCCAATTGATCTTTACATGCAAGACTAACTTCTTCTAGTCTCAATACTAATGAAACCCAAACAATTCACTTCTGAATTTGAGAAACAAATAACACCAACTTGAGTAAAAGAGAGAAAAATCAAGAACTATGTCCCCAAACACAGCTCTGATACCGGCTGTCACATACCCATTTAACGGCCTAAAATTTTCATGGGACATGACCATCAATATTCTATGGTTCAGTAAATCAACTTCACCCACAAATACTTAGCCTTGCACACTTGCATCAAAGTATGCACCTTCCTTCACTCTTAAGGCAATAAGTAACGAAAGTCTTTTATTCTTTCTCTCTAACTATTTATGCCCCCATAAGCATAAGAGTTTTTCCATGCATCAATTCCATTTAAAAATCTCGCACAAACCAGCAACACAATGAACATAAAGATATGACACAATTAACCCATTTTATTGCATCAAAGAAATATTACAAAACATAGTCCATCTCATGAACTAAATAGGCCATTCACCCTCTTTGGTGAATGCCTAACTCTCTATACATCGGCGGTTCTTCTCCAAATTGAAAAACACCAAACTAACTGATCTCTAAGCTATTTATACATGCTAAAGGTCAGTCCAAAAATTCTGTGCAACCGCTTGCACATCCTACAGACAACCACATGTCCACATGTAATTTTCCTAACCGCCAAATTGCTTTTCAACTGCCACATTTTATGTTGTCAAGCCAATGATGCAACATCTCTTCTTGGTGGTTAGAATATGCCAAACAAGGTTATAAGCTAACTTGATAACTGTTTTAATTCATCCATTTTGCTCTGGCATATTTCTAATGCATATAACCAACTTATAACTGCTCCAATAAGCCATTTTTCTTTATAATGCGCCAACATTGCGCTACTTCTGATAATGCCATGCTTCACACACTCTTGGATGCTACCAACTAGTATGAATACATGACAATGTCTCTTATAACAGTTTGGATAACTTTTGCCTACAAGCCATAAGTTTATTTGCATCACTTTGTTGAGCAATTGACTACAATATCACCTTTAGCATGCGCCACTGCTGCATTTTCATTAGCCAGATCTTGGCCAGGCCCTAGGCCAATGCATAAGTCATTTCATGACTTATCTTGCATCATTCATCCATTACTTGACCTGGGAGAACTCTGTTGGATTACGATATGCAATATTATCGCATAATATTGCATGTGTCAAATATCCTTTCTTGTCTCGACCATCTTGGCGCTTCATCATCGGACTATGCAGCTCATTAACCAGGCCACTGACTTCAGTAACGCGTCATCTTGGCGCTTCACTGTTGGGAACGCTAACATTAGGGGTGTTGTATTACATAAAGTCTATTTACCTAAATTTTGATTAGAAAATCCCATTCTGCGGCAATATAGAAGATTGAGAGTATGAAACACATGGAGAACGGAATCCATATAAGCACAATAATAACATTGTAATAGCAAATTTTACAATGGGATCCAAGAAATTTCAAGCTTGAAAATGTGTAAAATGTCAGTTTTATAGCTTCTAAGTTGGGGTTATCCAAATTTTTCCGCAGTCATGCTCCAAGGTTTCATGAAAGATTGTTTGGAATCAAACTAAAGCGCTAGTCTGAGTTGCGTTGAACGCTATTCCGAATTTCTCTCAATCTTGTGGTTCATTTTATATCTAAAATGATAGTCGCTCTCTAGCTATCAATTTTGTGAGCTAAGTTTTAACGCAATTCGGATTGGCATTTTTAAATCCCTTTTACCTTCCACCATTAGACTCAAACTTCCACGATCCGTTCCAAATATTAAGATATGTACTTGGAAGATGAAATTCTTCCACTATAAAACTTGCCTTGACGTCTGCAATGGTGCAGTAAGATCACCACCTTCCTTCAACCAAAGAGCGAATGAGGATAAAGAAGGAAGGTGGAAGAGGAGGAGTTGCTAGGCAGCTAGAATTCTTTCACGGATGCTCAACCAAATAGTCTTACATAGGCTACCACAAAATAATAGAAGTAAACATGAAATGGGTGTTGTCAAAAAAACAAAGTGCCCCAAATATTTCAAACATACGCTACAAAGGAAAAAGATATGACTAATTTGTCAGGATCATATGAAAATTTGTAAAACTGGAGAAACCCAGAATTCCCAGCCTTTCATCACTAAGTCTAACTTTAAAGAAACCAAACTTCGACATATGTAATTGAGTATAGAGTCGGAAATTGTGTCATAATATAAAGTGCACAAATAATATTCTCTATATAATAACAGAGTTTTTTCGAGCGACCTCATTCACCGGAGCTCTACGTTAATTTTCGCTTCTGGTTGATTCTGGCCCCACCATTTACTTTATTTTAGTAATAAAATTATTGAATTTAAACCAATAAAATTCAGGAAAATATTTTTTTTCTAAAAATAAGATAACTAAATCTTGAAAAATCTCTTACCTCAAATAACAAAAAACTTAAAATCTCAGAATATCCCAAGAATATATCAATCCGCGATTTCATCATGATAATCAACAAAATAAATCACAACATCACGATTTCATCATGATAAATCATATGATCATTACGTAATAAGAAAATAATGTAAAGTGTCCAGTGTCCGTTTATATTCTTAAAAAATATAATTTTCCTAATTACATCGCCAAACTATCAAACTATCAATTAAATTAGAAGAAAAAAAATCTCTAAAAAAAAACCTGATTAGCCTGGTCATGAATCTCTCTTCCACAAAACCTGATTACCCCGATCATGAATATCGTTTCCTCAAATCTTTATTGATGGTCCTGCACATCAGTTGTAGATTTTGTTAGTATTTTGGATGAATAATTTAGAACAAAGATTATGATCTTGGTAGGACTGCGGGATGGACTGCGGGATTCGACCGACGGTCAGTGTATCATTCCCCATTTCAAATTAATCTTGCCTGTAACAGCTCGACTACATCATTTAATCATTTATCTTTGATTTGAATGTCTTTTTTTTAATCAAAAATAAATAAATAAATAAAATTTTGAATGTCTTTGGTTTACTCACTTTTTTACACTATAATACCTTTTCGTTTTTTTTGCATGGCCAGACCACATGGCTAACCTTACTTTTGTATCTTTTTTTTTTTCTGGAATTTGCGTTTTAGTATTTTGCAGCTCAGTTTTTGTTGAGTTTTTTTTTTTTTTTTTTTTATTGGAAGAGAAAAATTTTAATAGATGAAAGAATTTACAAAGGGTTACCAGATGTTGTGGTTGTACATCTTTACCTACTTTATCTCCCATTTCTTTCATTGTTGCAGGTCTTCTTATTTTGTGTAGTCTCAATATGTTAGGTAGTAGCTATTCAGAAATATTTTGTTTGGGCAACACAAATTTAATTCATTTTTCCCTTTTTTCTTTTCTTTGTTAAATTAGTAATGTTCCCCCTTCTCTTTTCAAAAGCTTATTTCAGTAAAGATGGAATATGATGGTAGTTTTCTACGCTGAGAAGAAATTGGTGGCCCAATAGCAAAATCTTAAAGAATAAGTATCCAAGGCTTAAAATATTAGCTTGGCAATGGAGGTTATTGTTGGTGAAAGCAAGTGAATGATGAATGGTTGTTTAGAATCTCGCTCTCCTGCATCCAGTTTAAAGTATCGATTTACTGGAAATTAGCAAGAGTTACGCCATACATTCCTGCGAGGTGGGGAGGCCAATCTTCTTGAGCCATATACATCAGGTAATATATCATTGTCTACAGAAAACCCAGATGGTAGGGATTTTATTCCATATCTTTTGTTGGTGTGAAGTTCTTCCAAATGTATTTTTTCATCATTTCGATTGGAATTCAAGATTGTTTGATTACCAGGAAGATGTAGAAAGAAAGAGGAATTAATGTTGTTGCTACTAATTAAATACAAATACGGACTCAGGCCCCTACCAAATCCATCCAGTTGAACCAGCCCCACTGCTAGACTCAACCTCGCCAAACCCCTTTATACAACTAATTAAATACAAACCTCTACGGTGAGGATTGAATCCCCTGACTTCCTCATTACTGGAGTTAGGGCTGCACATGGGTTGGGTTGGTCTGGTTTCAGCTAATACCAACTACCAACCTAACTATAGCGGGTTTTTATCTTCGTAACCAACCCCGCCCATTACGGGTTGGTTGATTTCGGATTTTAACCCATTTAAACCCGCTTCAGGTTGTAGCAAAGATAAATACGGGGTTTATGTGTAAAACATGCATGTTAGGATTATGTATCTCGACACAGACTATAATTTAGTTATGGTGCTTACAAATGGACTGTTCCTTTGGTTACCGCTTGGAGAAAATTCTCTTCCCCATCTTTTGGGGCCTCATGACATTGAGGTAATAATTATACGTGCTTAATATCATTGTCCCTATATTTCTTCATTTGTCGGGGTCGAATTGACTAATAATCCTTCTTTCGCCTGCAATCATCGTCTTCAGGACATTTGGAAATCTAAAGAGTACAACTGAATGGTTGGAAGTCGTCTTCAATATCATCATTCTAAGGTAACTAAGGTAACTAAATCAGTAATTAATGATTTTGAGACTGTCTACTCAAGACAATAAGCAAATTTCCAAATGCCCATAACATGTAATATTATATCAAAATACGGGGCCGATAATTTTTGCAATACAAATACCGTAAGTTTCCTTATCTACTACTAGGGTTTCAATCAATGGAGGGCTAGAATTATCTTTTATCAATGGTCTATATTTACCGGGTGGGTTTGAGCAGGTTTCTCTATTAACCAACTACCAATCCAACTATAGTGGTCTTTTATATTCATAACCAACTACCAACCCGTTATGGGAGGGTTCGGGTTAAAAACCCACGAGTTTAACGGGTATGGATGGATTCGGGTAAGTCTGGTGGGTCTTGTGCAGCCCTAACTAGAGTTGACGGGATACCAATGAGCTATTCCCTTGGACCAAAAACAATAAAATTAAAGGAACATAATAATTTGGCAAACCAAAAGAAGCAAAAACATACAAAAGTACAAAATCTTGAGCTTAATTTTTTTAGGCAGTGACTAAATACAACCCACGAAAAATTAAATACAATCCTTTCAAAATACAGTGAACCATATTTTTTGTGAGTAAACATAACTCACCATCATCTTCGTTAGACTGAGAAGAAAAAATTGGGAAGATCAGTTGAATGAGAAAATGGTCTCGGAGTTTACTCCAATGGTTACTTAAGGAAGAGAATAACCATGGAAGAGGAAATCGAAAGTTTTTTGTCACCACAGATAAAACAATACATGACTGTTTTACCCCACTTTCAATATGCTTATGGATTCTTATTTGCTGTAACAAAAAAAATGGATCTCAAAAACCTAAATCTCCAATTATTTTTAATCTCGGAGATTGCTTCAAGTTTATCCTATTTTTAATTAAAGCTTTAAAGAAAAAAACGGAGAAAGGATGAGAGTTTGTTCTTGGTTGAGCTCGAGTATAGTCAACAATCATTTTCTCCGATCAAAAAATTGATTCGAGATTAAAGTCATCAAGTTTTATGCTTCCCGCCCATCCGAGATTTTGTATAAATAATTTCTGACCTAGTTAGGGATTTTTTGATAGTTGTAGTTGTTCATTCAATATTAGTTTGGGATTTTTTGATCTCTGACCTAGTTTGGAAAAGATTGTTGTAGTTGTTCATTCAATATTAGTAAATTCAGAGATTTCATACTACAACACTGGTTAATGGAACTGCTTTTTGATTCACTTACATGGGTTTTCGAGGGAAGATGACATAGTATTGTCTACCCACTTTAACTGGGTTTATCTTATTTTGAAAAGGTTGCATTTAGTTTTAGTGTGGATTGCATTTAGTCAATGCCATTTTTTAATGAATGTCAAAATTCAAAGAAGAATGGAAGTGACATCATTTTTAGCCGATTTGAAAAGCTATACTAAGAGCATCTCCAATGTAGTATGGGTTTTAAAAAATATTGACACCACATAGGGTTTTAAAAACTTTCAACAATAAAAACCTCTCAAGTGGTTATTGAATAATCAAAATTTAATATGACGTGGAAGTTTAAGGAGTCCAATTTTGTGCACACTTCTTTAAAGAGTGTGCACAAAACAAATTAATTCTATTGGTTGGTCTATAACCAACCGTTAAGAATTTATTAAATTTGATTTTTAGTTTCTTTATGATTCAATTAAAAACCTAAAATAGGCAATTAGCATATATTCTTACCTATGATACGGAGATATCATATATTATTTAGAACTTGTTGTTTTAACAAACCGACCAAAAATATTACTTTCTTACTATAATGAAAAAGCTAATGATTTTCTTTTCTTCTTCGTCTCTTTCACTACTTTTATTTTCTTTGAGGATCTTTTCATCATGCCGGTCATCGTCAAATCTAATGTATTAGTTGTAATCTACCTTTTAAAGAATAGTTATAAGAAACAACAATTTTCGCAAATTTTAGGTTCCGCTTCTTTGTTGCAGATATGAAGCTTCTTATGCATCAACTTTAATCTAGATAGTCTTCTTTGGCAATAATGAATTTTGAGAGCCCCATTTTTAAAAATTTCTCTCGCTAGTGTTTGATTAAATTTTAAGATTTCCTTTAAGGTTTTCACATTTCAATCATCATTATTTCATAACTCAATGTGGGCAAGGTTTCAAACATAAACATTCAAAGCTCTTATTTATAATTTTCGATGGTTAAACACTATTTCGAAGAGTTTGAACTTACAATCACTAATGGTGCTGTGAGTTTTAAAAAATGAATACTTATCACCGGTTTCCAATTTTAGTATCACTGTATTTTAGGAGGACATCACTATAATTTAGGGTGAAATATATATTAATGACCTATTTTAGATTTTAACTTAAATAAAAAATAAAAAGAAAACAAAATTAATAAATAGTTAACGGTAGGTTTAGACCAACCAGTAGAATTTATTTGTTTTGTGCACACTCTTTAAAGGAATGTGCACAAAATTGGACTCAAGTTTAAGTTTGGAGGAGAGTATGGGTTTTTAGAGAATCCCATTCATACCCACGTCATCAATTTGTTATTATTTTAATAAGTTTTTTAGATTTTGTTTCTATAAATAAGCGATAAGTACATCAAAATAGATATGAATACAACAACCACTGGAGATGCATATCAAAACAAGATTTGTATTTGGATTCTATGTTATTAAATACCTTTTTTTTAGGTCTCCACATGATAAATACCCATATTCCATTGGAGATGCTCTAAGCGTTAAATCAATGTCATAGTCTTTAAAACATTAAGAAAACAAAAATAATAATATTGTACTAGTTTGTTATTGGTCTTTAGGATTACATCTCAATGTTTTATATAAGTTTTTGACCCATATTATCTATTTTTAATAAATTGAGTTTAAAACATGATCCAACATTTCATAAACAAGAAACAGACCCGTGCATCGCACGGGTGAAAAACTAGTATATATAGAGAAATAGAAATGAAACCCAAACCCCAAGTGTATATATTCCTATTGAACTCCAATCTATTCAACATTGATAATGCTGTACAGATTTGATTTAGAATCAAAGTTTTAGTAAATAGGGCGTTTCGATTTGGCTGTAACTTGACTAACTACTTCTCCAGAAGAACTGTCACTGGTAGAAGAAGGGTCAAGTCCATAAGCACTTGTAGCTCCACTAGTAAAATTCATACTTTCTGTATCGCGGTTTGAACCCAATGCCATCTGTCTGAACCGTTGTATATCTGCATTATATGCTCCAGTGTCGTATTCTGATGTGTTTGCCTGGAATGCAGTACTTTGGCCTGGTCTCACTCCTTCATTCAACATCTCTAATGATACATCTCCTTCCAAGGCCCGAACTATCTGTTTAATTTTTGACAAACAAACACGAAAACGAATTTGTTATTCTTCGACAATGTTTTGTTCTCTTTATTTCCTACAGAAGTTCTGCTCATTGCATTATTACCTGACTCATTTTCGGTCGTCTTCTGGCAGAATGGCGAATGCTAGCAGAAGCACATGCTACCATGCAGGACATTTCACCAAGGTCATAGTTGCCTTCTAATCGGGGGTCGACCAGCTCTTGGAAACCGCCATCAGGGTTTGTTATAATAGGCCTAGCCTGTTTTGGAAACATGCAAGTGAATTTTACTAAAAAAACAAAAAGTAATCAAACAAATCTGCAGTAGATAAGGTGCCATCGACCCTAGATAATCTGTAAAAACAAATGTTACTAACCCAATCTACTAAGCTGTCTTCCATGTACGCATTTGTAGTATCAATGGGTCGCCTTCCTGTTATCAATTCTAAAAGCATAACACCGAAGGAAAAAACATCGGATTTCTCTGTTAGCTTGCCACTTGATGCGTATTCAGGAGCCAAATACCTGTATTTAACAGAAGAAAAAACAGATTTCCTTGCATTAATAATTCATATTACGAAACATATTCTGGACTGAAAGATGTCAGAAAAATGGATTAAATTTCTACCCAAAAGTTCCCATGATACGTGTCGAGACATGAGTATAGTTATCTTGAGACAGCTTCGCCAATCCAAAATCTGCCACCTGCATTTGAGTAATGTTTTGTTAGTAAATAACAACAATATTGATTAAGTATCTATCTTCCGACTTCCCCTTGATTATGAATGATTGGCTGTGAATTGGAGTTGCGGTTTGAAGTACAGCAAACACTGAATGAAGCAAATAGTGGTGCATATACCATGGCTTCAAAATTGTTGTCGATGAGAATATTAGCACTTTTAATATCACGGTGAATGATTCGAGGATGACCTGCAAGTAGTTTATAGATGTTCAAAAAGAGAACATTTAGTTATGGTTTTCTTGGAGTACAATTGATCACGGTCAAGTTTATATAAAGGTCATCAAGTCTCAACCAAGAATTACTTACAATCTTCATGAAGGTAAGCGAGACCTTTCGCTGCACCCAAGGCAATCTTAAGCCTATTAGACCATCCCATTACTGGATTGCCGTTTCCTGCAATATGAACATTTTAGTTAACACCAATCAACCCAAGAAAACGAGAGACAGAGAGACAGATGGGCATATCATATGTACCATGGAGGTGAAACTCAAGTGTTTTATTGGGAACAAATTCATAAACCAGCATCCGCTGTCCTCCAGCAATACAGTAACCAACTAGGGAGACAAGATGGCGATGATGAACGCGGCTGATGATATCAACCTCAGCTTGAAACTCTCTCTCACCTTGTCCCGAACCAGACTTGAGACTCTTTACTGCGACTACCTTACCATTGGGTAAGACACCTTTGTGTACATAACCAAACCCACCTTGGCCTAATAAATTAGCTGTAGAGAAACCATTTGTAGCTTGAGAAAGTTCATTATAAGCAAAACTGCTCTTGTTCACTGAAAGACCACCACCACCACCAGGAGATAGTGGTAGATTATGGTTTTGGTGGTACCCGGGAGATGTTACATACTGCTGTGGGTCAGATGAATTGGAACCCATTTCACCACTGCTATTAACTTGGGGATGTTGAGTCCATCCTGCACCAGGTGGTGGGACCAATATACCTGGAGGTGGTCCAACATTATTTGGATTGTTGGTGTTGTACCAAGTTGGATTTTGTGCTCCGTTATACCCTGTACAGGAAGAGCATATCATTGATCTTTCCGTAAATTGTTAACAGCAAAAATAAGTAATGGCGTTCATTCAGTAAACTTGATTTTGTTCACGAAGGATATAGAGTTTAAGTGTGTTGAGTACCTTGCGGTCCCATAGAAGGAGCATTGCCATAGTACTGAGCATTCACGAAGTTTCCCTTCTTTTTTTTCTTGCAGCAAACCACAATGATGATAATCATAGCAGCAAGCAAAAAACATATCCCAGCAGTAGCACCAACTATGAGAGGTAACTTCTCAGAAAGTTCGTCATTTTGAGACGACGGTTGTGACGGAGAACTTCTCTGATTAGATGTTGGTGTATGAATTGACGATGGTGTTCTACTAGGTGGCGAATTCGGAGGCGGAAAAAACACACCAGGAGCTGTTGGTGATGTAGGTAACTGAGGTGGAAGGATACTGCCTGGTGGAGAAATTAGAGGGAGAGGTGGTGATGGAGATGTTGGTAATTGGGGAGGAGGAGAAATTGGTGGTGATAAACTTGTTGGTGGCGTGGATGAAGGTGGTGGTGATGATGGGGGTGGTGTTGTAGGAGGTGATGGTGTTGTAGATGGTGGTGGGGATGAGTCAGGTTTTGGTGATGGTGGGGGTGGGGGTGGTGCGTCAGGTGGCGGTTGTGGTGGTGGTGTCGATTTCGGTTCTGGTGGTGGTGCAGCTGGTGGTGGTGAAGACGGCGGTGGTGAAGGTGGAGGTGTTGCTGCAGGTGGTGGAGATGATTTTGGATCATCAGCTGGCGGAGATGATTTTGGTGATGGAGCAGCTACAGGGGGTACAGCCATCTAATAGTTATATTAAATGGTGAAGCTCTCCTGCGCTTGTTTAACGTGTCGTCGAACACGCCTGAAAACAACCCATGTAACTGCTCCTCCAAATACTTTCTTTCTTTGAGAGCCCCTGGAATGTTTGCAAACAAATGCAATCTGATATTAACAAAAAAAACACGCACAAACTTTCAAATTTCAAAATGGCTTCTGTAAAATCCTATGCAAGAGTAAACGAAGTCACAGACCAAATGCCTGGGCGAACATTGCATTACCATAACAAGCTTAAGAAAAAAAAATCTTTCCTTCCTGGGTTAATGATTCTCAGAAGAAGAGAAAAATGGTGGAGAGAGATGTGTACCTGGTGAGTCCAAATGAAAAGAGGGCTCTCGGATGATGAGGAGGAGAAAGAAGAGGCTGAATGCAAATGAATCCGTGGTGCGCGTGGGTGTGCGGGCGACAGAGAAGATTCCGTGTTTCCAAAATCACCTCCTGCAATGGAGGGAATTTTTTCTTTGTAGTTACTAATTTTGATTGATATTTGTTGAGTCATGGTTTTTTTACCGAGGACCTCTCTTTTTTTTCTCCAGCTCCACAAACCACAAAAGGAGGAAATAACCAAATAACCATCTCTCACTTCCCATATCAATCGGGCCTGGTTTGTTGCTTTTCTGAGCTATTCTTGGCAGGTGGCATCTCTCGCTCACTGTAATCTTTGTTATTCTCTCTCCGAGATAACGGCACATTGAAAGCATCTTTATCAGAAAGTGGGCAAACACAACGTCACCAGTCAAAATGGGTTAATCAAATAATAAATGGTGTCCTTTTATAATCAAACGTCATCCAAATCTTTGTCATGCTCTCAGGAAAGTGCTCTGAGAATCAATTGGTTATAAGCGGTTGAAAGTACATTTAAGACAAACTTAAAAAAGGAGTGAAACTCGAAGCTCCAAAAAATTAGGCCCCGACCGATGTAACACTTGTCATTTTTTCCAGGGCCCTGTATACGCCAACAAGCTTTCATTTGTTCTGTGTAACATGTATTACAAATATGGTAATACACTAGGTTTTCTAGGGAGAGAACGCTTACTTGATTGATCTAAAACCCCAACGGAATAATTACATCACAGTGCCAATGGAAAAATATGACTTCGCCAACCGAAGAAAGGTTTCTCGTTACGTATTATTAGGTGAAGCTCCTGCAACAGTCCTGCTAGGAATGGATGGGGTAGAAAGGTGAGGACCTGATGGTCTCATCATAGTTGCCAACATTGGTGGCCTTTGAAAGTTTGTACCAGGCTGCTGTCTTGGCAATGCGTTTGCGTAACTCATTGCAACTCTGTTAGTAGGGAATGATGGTATCACTGTTCTGGACGCAGAAGCAGGATATCCAAGTCGTGAAGCAATTATCTGGGCCCTTTCTTGGTAAAGTTTTTGTCTCGATCTATCCATTTGTTCCCTAACCCTTGTGATCACACTTTCCATCTCCGTAAAGAAAGATAACTTCAGCTCCAACTTCTGTAACTGCAATGAATTACAACTCCAGCATTAGATGCTAAACTTAATACTCTAAGAATATCAATCCAGGCTCAAACTCTGTTTCCCTGAGGTGTTACCTGTTTATCAATTAAAAATGTAGCTAGTTGTTGGATTTCATCTTCTTCCTGCTTTGCAAGAAGCTTTGCCTTCACAGCGGCAGCCGACAGGGCAGTAATTGCAGCACGCTTTATTCTTTGGATATTGTGGTCATCTTTGTTTTTGTTCAAGCCAACATCCTTCTCTTCCTTGATACCAATCACTTTTTTATCGTCGTTCCCTGCAAGAAAAAGTAGCCAAAAACAGAAAACCAGTTAGTGGATGTAAAATAAGGCAATTTGAGTATTGAAATAAACTTCTGCGAACTTTAGTTTGTCAATTTTGTAAGAATTTTGAGCAAACACTCTTTCGGGCAATTGCAAGGTGGGGAGTACAGTATTCGGTACACACACTGCAGAGAAGAGCTAATTGCTTGAACCCATTCTTTCTTTCATTCTCTCTTACTTTTAGTTTTTATTTTTTATTTTTTTATTTTATCTATTTATTGGTTAAGATTCAAGAAGGATTTCATAAGATGTCTCACCTGTATTTTCTCCATTCTCGACTGTTAAATTACACGCAGCTGTTTGTTTAGACTCTTTTTCTTCCAAGGGAGCTGTATTAGACAACACATTGACAGCCTCTAGTGCCCCAGGACACTCGGAGGCCTCTTCTACCGCACCACTAGATTCCTTCACTGAGCTAGGTGTAGCCTGAGCTCGTAATGGCACATCAACTGACTCTGTCGCAGTACTTGCCAGTCCCTCATGTGGCAAAGTAGAATCACTAGACTCCTTTACAACGGTTGGTGCATCCTCACGGGGCAAAGCTGAACCACTAGGCTCCTTCTCAACCACTGGTGTGTCATCTTGAGGAATAGTTTCATCATCTAATTTTTTTGCACTACTCAGAGTAGATTTGCCTTCATCATCTGAAGAAAATAACAACTCTTTTTCTTTTTGAATTGCTTCCTCCAACTTCTTTTTAGGGGAAGTTGTAGCTGTGGAACTTCCATCCAAAACAGATGTAATGTTTTCCTGGATGTTTTGCTCCTCTTTCTGAACCACCTTATCAGGCATTTCCACATCAAAGCTGCACTTCCAAAACCATAGTCAGATACCTACAACTCCAAAACCATCATTTGATGTCACCATAAAATGATGCAAAAGACTCAGTAACCAACCTTTCAATGGCAGAAGGGGTGTTACCGGCATCTGTTGTATCTTCAAGGATAAAACAGTGCCTTGCGGCCAACTGAATGGCTGGAGATTCGTCAGATATAATTTTTAATGAACTGCGAGCTGATGCAGCTGCATAATCAAATTCCACCAACCCAGCAAGATACGCTGCCTACAGATAAGACAAAAAGAAAGAGTTGTAAGCATAAAAGTGCATGCTATATGTGAGACGATGAGAGAGTGAACAATAACCATCACACCAACTTACCAATGCCATCACAGGGTTCCCTGCTTCCGTAAATGAAAACTTCTCTCCAGGTTCTGGAAGAGAACCAACAGTCTGGAATGCTTCCTTCAGAGCATTCAGTGCAATGTTAGCACTTGTTTCCGCAGCGAGATTTACTTCAATCGTATCCTTTGGTTTCAAAATGTCCATTGAGGAAGACAAAGGTTGCTCCTCATGAGTCGCACTCTTGTCTTCGGTTGTTTCAGCAGGAGCATCTTTTATAGCAGGTGAATCAGAACCGATGGCACTTTTGCCCTCAGTTGCGTCAGGAGTAATCTTTACAGATTTTGAATCAATATCTGGCTCAACTCTGCTTTCCTTAGCCTCAGGAGCATCTTTCAAACCAGATAAATCATTAGCAGTTGAACCCGTAACTATATTTGCCTCGAGATTAGCCTCAACATCATCCTTGGCAGGTTTAACTTCAAAGAAGGAATCCTCGATTGGCATTTGAACGAAATGCAAGATACACTGTGTTTTAGTTTTTGTGGCAACATGCTCGGCAATCTCACTCCAGTTTGGTCCAAATAACTCTAAGGCTTCGAGAAGGAGAAGGGTCTCCTGATCTGTCCAACTCCCACCATTTACACCAGGTTCTGCAGATTCCATGAGAATGAAATCAGCATGCGACATTCCAGCATCAAACTTCCCATTATTATAACACTCGGAACATAGATCGAAATCTGCCTGGGATATGAGAACATAATCAGCAAAAAGAAAAAAACAGAACACATAAAATGAGTATAGAATTTTTTGGGGAATAGTATATCCATCAATTTTACCGGAAAGAAACTATAAATCTTAATACTGATGGCATGGCCAGAGAAAAGCTAGCATAACCCAAGCGATAGCTACTTTTCTGTAGCACATGCTATAATTGACAATTTTTATTCAGTGAAACCAAGCACATACACTAATCAGACATGTTTGTGATTGTTATTGTTGACACAGCGATCGACCATGCCTCATTGTGTCATTCAGTTACTAATAGGCTCACTTAAAAGGATTCACTTTTTGATGTTTAAATAAAAGGATAGTTTAATCAATTCAGTCTGCAAAAAAATCACAAACTGAAAAATGACATGCTGAACAACTTCAGCAAACTAACATTTTCTTACAAATTTAACAAAAGTCCATTAGATGTTAACCATTGAAAGATAAAAACATAAGAAAAGGAAACAGTTTTCTCTCGTTTAGCACAAAGACACGCGGTCAAAATAAAAAGGTTTACACCATTAGAAAGGTTACAAAACACCAGCATCTTGTATCAAGTTAAAAGCAATATCCAAGACATTGTTCAAACTTTATTTCAAGTACTAATACGAAACTGACCTGCTTCTGGCAATGGTAACGTTTGCGCGAACAATCTCCTGAGCATGAGTTACAATGGTACTCAACAGCAGGTCCCTCTGGCCTCACCTCCTCAGCAATGAAAGATTCCGGATACAACCTTGGAGGCAAGACAGGTGCAGCTAAATCTGGCTTAGAACTTCCCCATGGCCGAGATTCAACCGCTTCAAAATGATACAACTTTTCAACCAGTGAAGATGTCTTAGTAGCTCCATCGCCATCAGGAAGAGCCATACTAGCATCAGCCAGTGGAAATGGCTTAAAATTTATCAAACCCCAATGATCCAAAAATGCCATCACCTCCTGTCTGTCATCCAACTCTCCAGCAGAGAGCTCCGACAAATCTTTTGGGTCGAATGAAGCTTTTGGATCCTCATGAAATTTCTTAACAATGAAATTCCTAATTTCCATGTAAGAATCAGGAGTCCGTTTCTCCGATTCCCCGTTGAAAAAAGACTGCAATGCATGTTCCTCAAGTGGGTGTACTTTCTCCCATGAAAACCAACCTAATAAGAGTTGCAGGAAAGAAAACAAATCAAAACCCACAATCTACATGAACCCAATAACACCAAATGTACTACATTTACAACACCCTAAATTACTCAAAACCCTAAATGCCCATACAAAGTAACCAAATTTACAACAAATGTGCTTCATTTTTCAACAAAGAAGGAAAACTCTATCCCTAAATTTATCCTAATTCCCTCAACAAGTGACAAAATATCCAAATGCCTAATTAAAATAACCAAAATTTAGGGCTTTGAATTAAGCTAACTCACCAGCATGAGTAGGGATAACATGAGCAACATCACCACGAGATCTAACAGCTTCAAACTCCGCATCAATAACAGGCTCTAAATCTCTTTCTAATTCCTCGAATTTAGTCGTATTAGATTCTTTAATGGTGTTGATAATTTCTCCACCAACAGATGACACAGGATTAGGTAAAGGGTCGTTGAGATTTTGTGGAGTAGACACTGCCGAAGAAGAAGAAGGAACACCAGAGCCGCCACCACCACCAGCAGAAACAGCAGCAGGAGATTCAGAAGCACCAAATTTGTTCGGAGATTGACGAGCTCGAGTAATAGGACCATTATTATAAAGAATATGATGAGGAATTAGGTTGTTTCTTTCTCTAGTTAAACGTTTTGATGGTCCAGCTGAAGATGAATTATTTGCTGCTTTTCTTTTTAGGGCACCATTTCTTCTTCTAGGAGCTGGTTGTTGTTGTTGTTGTTGATTCTGTGCTGCTACCACCACTTGTTGTGGTTGTTTAGAATTTGAGGTTGTGGTGCTGGTGGTAGTGGAAGTGTTGGTTTCTCCTTTACCTTTTCCTCCTTCCATGGCTCCTTTTGGGGTTTTCTCAGCTGAGATCTTTGCTTAAGAAATATAAAACCATTTTTGATGCAGCTGAGCTAATTTAGTGCTCTCTTTCTTTTTTCTCTCTTTCTCTCTCTGATGTGTGAGATAAAAAGGCACTCTGCATCAGGGTCGGATTTGAATCGGCAATAATACAAATGCAACTCGGTTCCCGAATTAACATTTCTTTGTAAGTCGTCAGTCACGACTGTTTGACTCAATGGGAAAAATGTACTCGGTTGTGCCGATTCTAGCTTTAAAGCTTCCGTGGAAAGTGTAAATGCATGCCCAATGTTTCCATCGGAACAAAACAAAAGTGCATATCCAATGGGGGACGGTGCAAGGTACATACTACATAGATCTTGGTTCAAAATCTGATTCGACAACTACAAGAGTTGGCATAATCCAATTCTCTGCTTGCTAATGGTGGGTCTTTTTCTCTTTTATCACCCGCTAGAGATGGTTTTTTATATTTATAACACTTCCTATGGAATGAACAAACTTTGTTTATTTTTGCTCCCATTACGTAATGAACAAACATTAAAAATGGATGTTCAAACCAACAAATCTGATGCTTTGAACATTGAGTCGGAACATCCAGCGCGCGTCTGTGGTAAGGATGCGCGTTCTTGCCAAAAACGCCGGCGTTGGAAGCTCCAACGCGCGACAGTGCCAATGACGCCCGCGACTCTTGTATTGAAACCAAGTATAATCCCCTTATTTTATCTCACTTTATCCTATTTTATCTCACTTCATCATATTTTATCTTACTTCATCCTATTTTATCTCACTTAATATTATATTTTATTTTTCATCTTCATTAGTACAAAACAAAGCTAGGATAAGTTAGCATGTGTTAGTGGTGGTCAGGATTTGTCCAGAAAAAGATAAATCAAGGGTTGTGGTTCTCCTGACCACCCCCTACAACTCGCACACGTGGCATTAATTCCAATATTATGAATGAAAAATGAATACTCAAGTCAAGATATGGATTTTCAAAAATTATAACGGGGAGGTTCGACCTATTGTGTCATAAGAGTAGCCTCTAACCAGCGTTCCACCTTGGTTGGAATTAATAGAAAAGATAAATCAACGGTGGTGGTTTGTTCAACTTAAATATCATAATTGCTTTATTAATTAGTGTTTCACTAATTGCACATAATAAATAATATATTCATTATAAAGTGTTTTATTAATATGTATTTCACTAATTGCTCATAATAAATGACTAATCATTTTTTAATTATAAATGTTTTCTTAATTAATTATAATATGTATTTCTATTAATAAGTAATTTTGATAAATAATATCAATAGACATTTTTGGCGACAATGAGTAGTAGAAGAGGTGGAGGCCGAAAGATTAGTGGTGGTCAAGGGCGGCGCCAAGCACAATTATATTTATTTTTGTTCTTTTATCATAAAATGGGATACGAAGTCCATTTTTCACATGTATCCAACTTTCCAAGAGTTTTTCTCCCTCTTTCCTCAAAATCCTGGCTTCGCCCCTGGTTTGTGGTGGAAGAAGTAGTGACGGTGAGTGCTGGTGAATAGTGATGGACAATATTAATTTTATGTTATCGTTACAACATCGATAATATCGTAGTGTGGAAGATGTGGTTGGTTGTTTTTAACACTTTTGATAAAGGAAGGTACCATATATTTCCGGGATGATATCATACAAGATAATATGTTCATGATCGTAGTTGGATCACCCCAAATGGTACCCCTGTTATCTTTGGTACTATATTGTATAAATCATGATTTTTTAATGTTAAAATAAAATTGATTTCAATATAAAAAAGAATTTATACACGAAAAATAAATAATGAAACCAATCAATTGACGACATTTTGTTCAATCTAAACCTCATACATGGCATTTGTGATTGAAAATTAGAATTGCATCCAACAACCTACATGGGGTGGGCGGCAATGATGGTGGCAGTGGTGGAGTCAAAAATTGACATTGAGGAGGTCTACTCTCTCTTTTTTTTTAAAGAAACATGTAAACTTTGGTGGACTAAACCATATATATATATATATATATATATATATATGGACAAAGTACTATTTATAAAATAAACTAAAAAAATCATGTAGTTATTAAAAATTAAGGGTTAGAGCCATGTTAGTCAACCCTTGGCTCTGCCACTAGGTGGTGGTGGATAAAAAAAAGGATTCATATGGTTTTATGGTGGTGGCGGGTATTGGTGAACAAAAACATATTATGCTAATTTTGTAATGCCACAAAATATGTAACGTTATATTATAAAGTATAAAACGTGGTTGATCATTCTAATGTTAAAATAAACTCGATAAAACACATGTCCATTTTAAAAAATTGGTGCAATCAATTGCCATGTTATGTAATAACTAAACGAACGACACGAATCAAGGTCAGAACATATGAAATTATTTATTATCGATTTGTCTATGTAAAGAGTGCTCAGGATTTGTCCTTGGCAAAGATAAATTTATCGTTGAGGTTTGTTTAACTTAACCATTTTTAAATACTTTATTAATTAGTGTCTCATTGATTGTTCATAATGATTAATTAAATTTCTATTATAAATGTCCCTTTAATAATCTAACATAAATACATAATTTTATTAATAAATAATAATTGTACTAAAAGTAATATTAATTCTAATGGTAGTAGTGGAAGTAGGGTTAGTATAAACGGTGGCGGGTGTTTGTGAATGGTGGAGGCGGTAACATTACTATTGGTGGAAGAAATAGTGGCAGTGAATGGTTTTTATGGTGGTGGGTGTTGGTAATAGTAGTGGATAATAATAGTTTTTGCTTTTTAGTGAGTTTTATTGACCGAGTAAAAAATAATCTTCAAAAAACATACAACATTGTAATGTGAATGATGTAATTGGTTATTTTTAGCACCATTGATAAGGACAAAAATCAAATATTTCAAGGATGATACCGGAACATATAAGATAATATGATCATGACTGTTAGAACACCGAAACGGTATCCGTATTATATAAAGGCAATTGGTGTGCCCGTGTAAGAGAATATTATCGCTCTCTCAAGTACTATTACTTTTTTTTTCCTGAAAGACCATCAATGTCGAGTTATTTCGCGACAACTACCTACAAAGACAACAACTGTTTGAAAATATTTGTTTGTTCATCAAAATCATCATAAAAAACTCTAAATCATAAATCTAAATTTCCCCTCCGATGTTTATAGAATATTTTTTATATTTTACATTCTCAAATCATGCGACCTCTTGATTACAAATCAACAATATCAAATTACGGATCAATATGTATAGGTTTCATTCACTGGTTATAAGGTAGAGTAGATACAGATAGGTAGATCACACAAAGAAGAACATGACTGAGAATACTTCAATAATATGGTCAAGAAATAAGGTCAAAAATTTAAGATTAACTTTCTATAGGACTAATTAGATCGGCTTCGATAGGAGCCGACTAAAATATGGATTAATAATAATTTCCACGTAAGACAATTTTAAAACATAGTTTGGCTAACTCTGCCTATGTAAAGAGTGGTCAAGATTTGTCCTTCCTCAATTGCTATGTTATGTGAGAAGAAGGTGATATCTAAGATTGAGGTACAATTCAAATCCATTAGATTCATACCATTTACAACTGGACACCTTGAAAAAAATTGACGTGTTGTTATTATTATTACAGGTAAGGGATACATTGACCACACTTGCGTAAATATCTCACTTCGCAAATGATTGGTGTCATGTACTGTCTAGAATGCAACGATCAATTTGAGGAAACAAGGCACCAGAAGCAGTGTCCGGAGTATTTTGGATATAGTAACTTAGACCCGATGAAATACTTATGTTCTTTTTTTTTTTTAGTTTTTTCCCAATCTATTTATTTAAGAAAAATGAAGATTGTAAATACATAACATCAACAAAAATTAGACAGATTGTGTTTGACAATAATGGCTACCGATGGTCCAAAAACGGCAAAAGAAAGGAATCGATGTAGAAGAATTGTTGGGATATACGATGGATTACTTGATACGAATGAAAGAGGTATAACTATTTCGATTCTGAAATCACATAAAGTTCACAGTAGAAGATGGCATCAAGTTTAAAGTTAGTAACAAACATAATATGGCTAACTAAAATGTTAAAAACAAACAGGATATATAAACTTAGAAAGCCGTGGGACTTGAAGAGACCAATTTTGAAAACTACAATCTTAGAAAGCAACGATTCACAATACCATAATTTTTTAAATAAATATTCAGTGTAGATGTCAACTTTTGGTAAAGGATCTATTGACAACCTATAAATTTGAAATAAGATCTGGGAGTACAATATGTGTTCAAGGTTCTTTATGAGGTAATGCGTCTCCAGATTGTATTCTAAGTGAAGGTATGAACATATGGAAGTGACAAAATGTCCAAGACTTTTGAAGTTACCAAAGCCTTCGTTAAGACGAACTGTTGGGCACAATACTTTGTTGAATATTTGATGGCAGAGGTTTGCATATATACAATCCCTTCAAAAAGGTAATTGGTACACATTTTAAACATTGTCATCTGATGGATGTTGAAAAATTACAGGAAAATCATCACATTGGAGAGTTTGTATCATATGTTCGATGCAAAAAAATATTATTCTCTGCCTATTTGGAGGATCGACAACATGACCATTATAAATGAGTCAGCCGGAGCGAAATAGGAGCATGGGGAGACTTTTATGGACGATATTGATTAATTGATTTCACTGAGATGAGCGCTGCTGACGACATATTTCTAAAAAATATTTAAACTTCCATGTTCATGTAGAGCATTATCTCATTATAAGCAATGAACCTAAATAAAAAATTGTCTGGAAGTTAAGATTATATTTCTTTCGTTTGAGCAAATCTCTGGTGGTAAAATATTAAAGGAAAAAACAATAAAAAAGAGAGGAAAATCCAGACTATTTTTATGACAAACCCATATTAAATCATAAGGAGTTGATAAGTATCCGGACACAAATTATACGATATATTAAAAATGAACCAACATCATGGCCCGTGTCGTTACGGCACGGGTTAAGGGCTAGTTATCCTACAAAATATTTTATATTAAAAAGAAATACTAGTGGGGCCCTAGAAAACTAAATCTGTTCATTTTGCCCTGCTTTACCATAGTGAAGAAACTCATTTGACCATCTACGTGGCTGAACAAAATTTTGAGTTTGTTCATTCCCATAGGAATTGCTCTTAGGTAATTGTTGGCTTTAGGTACACACTTCTTAACCTTTTCTGATTGATTTTAAATAGAATTTACTACCAAATCTCAATTCAAGTTTTACTTATCCATTATCAATTGATTTGTCAAAAAAAAATGTTCTTCTTTTTCTACTTGTGTTTCTTTTTGTTACTTGTTTGTTGAACTAGTTCCCTAACAAATTTTCTATGTTTTTTCAAGTTTTTCATCAAAATCATGTAGAGTTTTATGTTTATATTTTCACAAATGGATGAGTATTTTTCGACCAACATCCCGTATTATTTCAATCAACTCGTAAGTAGTATCATTCTTCCAAAATTCCGAGAAGATAGTTATCTCACTTGGAAATTTTTGGTTTTTGCTTGTTAACAAAGTTTCGAAACCTAAGTAAATTAATGGAGCAGAATCCTAATTACATTAATAGAACTAGGGAATATTGTGATCAATTTACTTCAAGTCCTAATCGAGATAACAATGTTGTTAATCCAATCGTTCCAACGTATACACCACTTGGAAAGATACAACTCCACCATCATCTTATTACCTAATGGTCTATTTCCTATCTTGGTGGTGCATGTATTTTTTACTCCCTCCGTTCCTAAATAATAGGTCGGTTTATATAAATAGATGTTTCAAAAAAAATAGGCTGGTTTCCTAATTGGGAAAGTCAAATGTTACTTTAGTTTTCTGGGACCACTTTTCTCTTAACTTATTTTGATGACAAGTGCCATGTGGACCATTTCACTTTACTTCTTTTGCTGACAAGTGTCATGAGGACCACTTTCAATGATTAGTTCTCTTAATTTTCTCTAAAAACAAAATCAGCCTATTAATTAGGAACGGATGGAGTATTAACTTTGGAGGAACATTAAAGCTAAGATTTCACGCCAAGTTTTAATCCGTTGAACTAGGTAATGATTCCATTACTAACTAATTGAAAATAAAATTAAGAGGGTGATTGATGTTTAGCTTGGTGTTGGATCAATTATTTGTGATAATAAAACTGTTGTTATTACTCTTTCTAGTTTTATTTCTGTTTATGATTCATTTATTACTTATGTTCGTATCAAAAAATCCACCAGTCACACGTGTTAAAGTGCATTATCTTCTTTAAAGTGAGGAAATTCTGATTAACACTTGTACCAATTATGTTATTATTGATAATGAGAATCTAACATTTTTTCTCTTGGTCTCCTGGTTCATCTTTTTTGCAAGGTTTTATAGTTCATCACGCTATGATGTGAGGTAGACATAGTACTGACTGCAGAGGTAAGAGGCATTTCAATTCAAATTTTATGAGGATATTATTGAAAATCTTTGCTTATAACCGATTCTTTTATTCCTAGTTCATCACATATGTCTAATTTTTCGGCAAATTCTGGTGACAAGCCTCAATGTCAAATCTGTAATAGATTTGGTAATCTTGTTAGTGAATGCACTGACATGCTTAACTCTGGTTATCAAGACCCAAATCCTCCTTAGAACCTTGATGTTGCGATCGATATTGATATTATATCGTTGTGGAGAATCCTTAGTATGTTGATAGTGATGTTAATCAATATGTTATATCTGATGTTTATTCTCTTAAAGAATATAATTATTATGATGGAAACGAGTACATCCAAAATTCCAGTGTTAAAGGTATGTCTATGTCTTTCAACTGGTAATCCAATTGAACTTGATCTTCACAAACAAAAGCCTCCATTAATCTTGTTTAACTTAATAAGTTCATTACAGACAATAATTGCACCGTGACTATTTTCTTTATTGGTTATAATGTGATCACGTCATGAGAGTGGCTCGTACCTCATCCATTTCAACTTTAACTCTAAAGCATTTCAATCCACAAGACTACACATGTTGTCTTTCATTATTGACATGCTCATCCTTTTTTTTTAAGTCCGTGAAGTTTTATATAAGATGTTAATGTAATAAAGAGGCATATCTTTTGTGAGGATATCAATTTGGTATATATATATCACACAAACAACCATTTTTCTTGTCCTTGGGATGTGCTTCAAAGCCATTAGAGTTTTTAAGTATGAATTTATGAGGTCCTTTCACCTATTTGTTTAGGCTATGAAGTTATGAATTTATAAGGTCTTTCACCATTGACAATTACTTCAAGTTTTGTAGGTTATTTTCCTTAAATGTTACATCTAATTTCAAGACAAATGCATTTCATTTTGTTCTCTAATTAAGAATCAATTATCTTACAAGTTGTTACCATTATAACAAATATGTTGGTAATGAGTTTATCAATAATGAATTAGCTTCTTTTATTGTCCCTTATGTGGATCAAACATGAGGTGACTTGCTCTTATACTTTTGGAGGGGGAAATGGTAGGTCTGAAATTTACACCAGTCATGACTTATTCGTTTTTGAAGGTCATAAAGGATTTAGTGATGTCGATTGGACTAGCTCTCCTGATAATAAAATGTACTTCAAGTATTTGCATCGTTTTTTTGTGTGGCAATAATCTTATCTCGTAACCTTCCAAGAAGCAAGCTACAGTTGCCAAATGTTTTGTTGAAGCTGAATATAGGGCCTTGGCTCAGACTATTGCTGAAGTGGTCTCGTTGTGTCAGTTTCTTCGTGGTTTGAGAGTTTTCAACCAATTTCGCCTATAGGTTTTTGTAAAAATATTAGTTATACTTCTCTTTGGATTCCATATAAAATAAATATAGAGTTTAGATTTTGATTTTCGCGTGAGTTGGAAAGGGTAGAACATTGTGGGTGTTCTGCATCTCTGAAATTATGGGTGATCAGATTGTTCATATACTTCACAAGCCATTGATGCTTAGCAGATATCTTGAAGTTATTTCACAAAGCCACTGATGCTTGTTTGTAAGGTATCATGTCACCCACTTCAAATTACATGTCCAATATATTTTTACCAACAAAGGAATTTCATCATATTCGTGCCTTATGCAATGACACCTTAAGAAGGTTCAAATTGTGACGCCCCGTTTACTTAACCTGCTAAGCTAATAGATTTACAACCTAATTGAAGCATCAATTCCATATCAACGATTTTAAGAATCCTAATTACACAAACTGAACTAAAACCAAACCCAAACTGTTAAACTCAAATACTCTGATATCAATAGATGATGAACTCTCAAATGATATAAATATATTTGTGTGTTGTATTACAAAAAAATAAAGAAAACATCATAACTTAGTTCGGTAACGCTTTAAACTACTAAAACGGAATATCTTCACTGCACCTTTTTTTTTATTTTTTTCTGATAACTGAAAACTGAAGTGGGGACGAGTGATCAAATCATCCCAAAAGGGTGCTTAATGAAATATGTAACTCTCAAATAATCACTAACATGCTTCACAGTTCTAAAGGAATATAAATTGAAAGAATCAAGAAGAAACTAATCAATCAGTAATTTATGCATCATGAAGCAAGTGTCTCTCTAACCTTGCCAAAATCATTAGAGAAGACGACGCAAAAGCAACCCTAATCAATAATAATAAAATTGTCCACACAGAGTGCCCATACAAACCATGATTAAGAATATTACCATCAAGATCAGAAATTTAGTCAAACACGTGTAATATGCGCACGAGTGACTTCCCTCAAATAAAATAGTATATATAATATCATAACGGATGAATTACCATCCTACTAAGTAATATTCAAACGGATGAGTTACCGCCCTACTATATTAATAAGCAATAATATTCAAACGGATGACTTACCTACCTACTAATGAAATAGTTATAATAATATTCAAACGGATGACTTATCGCCCTACTAAATAATATTGTCGATAGATGAATTACCGCCTTACTTAACTTAGCTAGGATTCACGGGGAAACACATACACTCCTTGCAGGGAAATCTCATAATGCATATCACAAACAATACATCGAAACAAACATCGTACATACATATACAACATATACATCATACTCAAAGATACATGAATAGTACATCAAAGTACACGCAATCATGCACACCGATAGTAAGGACTCATCATACTCGCAAATAAAGAAGGCTAAATGATTACAAGAAGGTTACAGAGTTCCCACCTGATTGATGACAATACACGCCTACCTTGTATTCCTCAATCCACTGGTTCATCCTTTGAATCGATCGTTGTTAATTTAGAATAATTGTTAATCACACAAGCAATCAAAGAACTTAGCCAATAGGCTCAAACAATGTTTACAACATAATTTCATACAAGTCACCAGTTATAGGCTAAGTCAAATAACTAATGGTTCTAGTTTTATTAATGTTTCTATAATCTAGTATTAAGTGTTGTAGGCATAAATTAATATCTACTTATACAAATTGGGTACTATCATAAATCCCCCGAAAAATCCTACAACTTTGCAAAAGGAACCGAAATCTAATTCGGACCATAAGTGGTCCAAAAACTCAAAATAAGATTTTTAGTCCTAAGTCCAAGCCCATGTGCCTGATCCGGCACGGACCGCTAATATGATCCACCAACACACTCGGTCAACCTATAACCCGACAATAAACCCGGTCCACAACCCGATTTGGTCTGACTCGGATCGAGTCAGCTATCTGGCTCGGTCATCTTCTTCAACAACAGTTGAATATTTTCCAAGTGTTTTGCTCAAACCCAGCTCAGATGGTAAACTTCCAAGGTCTCTATAGTATCCATTACAACTCAAAAAGGATCAAACTCAGGCTTTGTAAAATTTCCGGATCACGCTCTACAAGTTTTGTGTACTGGCTATTTACCAGTTCCTACTCGAACCTATCTAGAATTGTTCATATTTATGGTCGCTCGTGACTATCAACACGGAAGTACAACTGCGACAACTACTTTTCTATCAACTAAATCTCACTCGTTACTAAACCAAATGGAACAAACTTCATATGTACAGAACAACCACAGGGTATACTACAATTTATGTTTATAGAGTTATGTCCAAATATCTGGATAACGTACCTAAACATGTCTCTACAATTACGATAGTGAAAACATAATCTCAATGAAATCATGATTTTCTATAACAAATAACTTGAGTGATTCTAGGTATTTTCATTATGTAACACATACTCGATCCATCTATCAACTAAAAGAATTGAATACAAAGGTTACTAATAGCATGAGTTATGTGCTGGTGTGCTGTGTGAAATATGAGAGTGTGTGTATGTGTCATAAGCACATGAGAAGTGTAAACGGGATTTGGTTGTCGAGACAAGGGAGCCTTTATATTCATGAGTCTGTCCTGTATTGAAAACTATCTTTCTCTTAATCAATCTTTGATTCAAACCGTGTTCATTAAACATGTAGACATTCGATTTATCGAATGCTATCATGGTATCACCCTGAGAAATTAATTTCTCAGGGGTATCGATCCTTAGCTTCCACTATTCTTCGTCTCTGATTCATCTTCAAGAAGATTTGTTCCTAAATTTGATAAGGTTTTCAAGTGGCAAAGATTTGCAGGAATTGGTGAGGTGTTGGATTTGATCCTGATACTTACTTCAACGTCGTCAATTAGGATCAAGCATGTTTTGAGATCTAAAATTCAGTGTTAGGGTTTGGGCTCTTAGTTATTTCAATTTCCTATAGGTGTTTGGATTGGAATCTCTTGCCTCATCAACTATCATCTGAGTCTGAGCTGGTAATCTCGATCTTAATCTTTAGATTACTTTAGATTTGATCTCATGTGTTCAATTTCTACATCACTTTCTCAACAAAATTCAATTTCGTCTTCAAATTCTGTTTTCATCATAACTTGGGTATGATTTTAACCTAGTTCTTTTATCAAATCCTACTGGTACTGATTCCTGGATCTATTCGATATGAGCATGCCTATTTCTGCTATAATAGTTAGTTAGGAAGAAGCTTAATTTTGTTCCATTGGATAGTGGAGATAGATGCTTCTTAAATTCAGTAGAATGTTGGGGTACGTGTGTGTGTGTTGATTCTTTGCTGCATCATTGTATGCTTAATTTTTCTTCAGTTAGCTCCTCCTCTCAATGTTACTTTGGTACAGTCCTCACAGTAGTGGTATGTGAGTGAGTTGGTTTGTGTGTGCAATGATGGAACTGAGGATGTTGTTTCGGGATTGAAATTGGTGAGATATTGTAGCGCCCCCTAAGCTAGCAGCTGACTAAACCAAGAATTTAACTAAATAAAGAGGCACTAACGATCTAAATCATTTACTTAAGCATTCAATTAAGAAATATGCTACAAAACTTAATCCAAAAACTAGCCCCACTCTGAAATATATATAAACAAGAACTCCTCTCAAATTTTACATATACAATAGTAATTCAGTTTGCAAATAGAATATACAACATAATAAACATAATAGAAGACTCAACGCCACGAAACTTCCGCTGCGCAACTCTGATCTGTCTCTGAAACTGAAAGTGGGAATGGGTGAGCACATCATCCCTAAAAGGGGTGCCCAGTAGAAATAACAACTAGCTTTAAAGTAAACATTAATATGATTTGAAGACAATGCATGTTTAATCTAAAGTCAGTAATACAAGGAAAGACAATAAAACATAATGTAGAAACTTCTTTATAGACATTCATAAATAACAGTAAACATCCATGTATGAGATGTGTGTTGCCGCACATAAGGGAAGAATAATATTGTGGTGCATCGCCCTAGCCATAATAATATTACGGTGTATCGCCCTAGCCATAGAATACTGAATATATATATAAAGGAAGAATAATATTGCGGTGTATCGCCCTAGCCATAATAATATTGCGGTGTATCGCCCTAGCCATAGAATACTGATATTGTGTCGGCACACATCTCATACAACACCAAGCACACAAAGATATGCATGAATTTAACAACACAAAGATTGATTTGTAAAACAATAATGAATACAAGAGAGTTCGTTATCGATTCCCACCTCTTTTGATGACAAGCCTCGCCTACCTAGAGATCCACGATCCACTGGTTCATCCTTTGAATCGATCGTTGTTAATAAAGATTAACTGTTAATCACACAAGCAATCTAAGGAATCAGCCAAAGGCTCATATCATAATCTCATACAAGTCTCCAGTTATGGGCTAAGTCAAATAACTAATGGTTCTAATTTTTATTAGTGGTTCTATAACATGGTATTTCATATTCTAGACATAAAACAATATATACTTATCCTAATGGGGTCAAATTAGGTGTCATCGGAAATCTCTCGAAAAACCCTACAACTTTGCAGAAGGGACCAAAAGCTAATTCGGACCATAAGTGGTCCAAAAACTCAATTTAAGGTTTCTAGCCTAAGTTCAAACCCATGGGCCTGATCTGGCGCGGCCCACTGAACCAGCCCACTAGTCCCCTTACTGGTCCAACGGATCAACCCACTATCCGATTACCCGGTCTACAACCCGTATTGATCTGACTCACACCGAGTCAGATGGTCAACTGAGTCAGCTGTCTGACTCGGTCATCTTCTTCACAAATACCTGAAATAATTCCTAGTGTTGCAACACTGAAAACAGTGCATGGGGTCAAATTCTAAGGTCTCTATATTAATCTATACAGCTCCAAAAGTATCAAAATCAGGTTCTTAAGAATCACGGTGTCACCATCTACAAATTTTGCGTAGTTAATATTTTCCAATATTCAATCTAACCTATCAAGAACATCTCATACTTATTAACCATCGTGACGTTTTAGCCTGATTTCAACTGCGTCGGCTAGTTTTACGGTGTCAATATCTCACTCGGGTCTCATCCAAAAGGAACAAACATTATATCATAATAAAGACCACCAGGCGTACTACAAATAACGTTTATATATCTAAGTCTAATTAAATCTCTAAGGTACCTAATTAAGTCCATATGTATTGGCCAGTAAACGAAACACCATGCAAACAACAAAGATTTCCGTGCATAAAGAACTTAATTGTTTCCTACAATTTTCAACATCAAACTACTACCCAAATGTTAAAAACATACTAAGATCAAATAGAAAACATTACCTTGATTTTTTTACTAAGTTTGCAACACCAACACAAATCATCAATCATGATCACCATTAATTAATTATCATCATCATCCTCTTTTAGTTCTTCATTAATCCTCAAGCACCATTGACCACTCCTCTATCTATCAAGACCACGACCAACTTCGTTCCCATCCACCCATTCTCTGGTTACTATTCTTTCTAAACCTTAGTATTCCTAAAATCATCAACATCAACTAATTTTACTACCTCACTTTTGGTTTATTCATAAACTCTCTTTACTTCTCAAACAATATTCATACCCTTTTGTAAGACCTCGTACTCTCTCCTTCTCTCTGTCAACTTCTCCTTCTCTTTTCCTATAACAGCTACAGCTCCTACTTAACTACTAATCGAGATAACTCCAAAACAAATATTTGTTTCATAACTACAATTAGCTAAATTATTGATTACTCTAATTAGCTTAATCAAGTTTTACTATTACCAACTCTAGTATAGTGCTAAGGGATATCCGTTTTACTATCCATAGGTCCATTTAATGAGAGGTTCGGTCAAGTCCAAGCCACAGTTCTGGTCAACGGTGAACGTTCAACGGCAGAGTCAACTCCGGTTGACTTTTATTAAACTTCGACATCCAAATTTCCGATTGCGATATCTTTCTCGTCCAGAGTCCGAATGACGCATTCTCATAGTCCATTTCGCATAACTTTTAGAGATCTAGCGAGTGGTACTAATTTAGTATCTAGATCGTGGTTAGATTAATTTATATTAATTAATGTTTGTGTTAAACTAATCGAGTTATTATCGGCTAAGACGTCTCTTGACTATCGCTAGACCAGTCAAATAGCGTTGACGTGCTTGCGAGTCCTTACATTCTCCCCACCTTATATGATTTTCGTCCTCGAAAATCGGACCATCCTTCTGATCTTCAAAACTCCCCACCTTATAAAGAAATATTATCCCTCGTCTAAGTGCATGTATTGCTCATACTTACAATTGCGCGAAAAAGATAACTCATTTTAAATGAGTTCGGAGCAATAAGAAATAAAACACAAGCCTATTTGGTCTCTCTACAACTAAAATCTATAATTTGTAGCTCTAAGTTTAAAAGACTAATCTCCATTTCTTATAATATAATTGTCTCTAAGCTCACTATGGTGAATTTGATTCTAACAAATAAGTATATCCAACTTCTCCGCGCTAAAAATTATAGTCTAATACTTAATAATTTACTAATTTGATATATTTTATCCATATAATTAAACTTACATTTTCAATTAATTTTAAGTCTTCCATTTTTATTATTTAAAAATTTAATTAATTTTAAATCACCATTTTATCCAAAACTAAATCATTTCGAGTTATACAAATTTACCTATTTATTTAATTATTTTATATTAATATATACTAATACTTTTCATCAAACACATTATCTCGCTTCATTTTACTTACTCAAATATATATGTTTCTGTTTGCACATGTCCAATTTAATTTTATGTTATTTAACTAAATAAATAGATTTAATTCCTTGATTAAAAATATCAATATCAATATTATATTTCACATTAAACATAAATTCATTTTAATCGTATAATTAATACAAATTTGATTTCACTTCAATTTATAATATCCAACATGTTAACTTTATTGTTATACAATATATAAATTTCTTTTTACCATCTACTTTAAATTTGCTATTAATATAATTAATGAAATACTATTATTAGCAAAGCTACTATTTTCCATATCCTTATTAGGACCGTTATTGGTTTGCGGATAGTCCGGTTGGTACTCTAAATCTTAATTTTCTAAATATAAATCTACATTCACATAAGGATTGATATACTTAATTTTATTTATTCTTATTGGATCCGTATACTAAATCTTGTAAAATATTGGTGTTGGTAACTTACTATTATTTCAATTTGAGTCTGCATAAAAAAAAAATTGTTTAGCATATCGTAAAAGTCTTTAGATTTTTCTATCAATATAAAGTATCTTATTAATATAGCAATTTATTTTATTTATTTTCAAGTCTATTATTGTGATAGGCATCCAAATATTATAATTATTTCTTCATGTGTATTTTATTTTAATAATTAGCCATTACTAATTTATTTCAATAAAATTTAGTTATTGTCAAATGAATCTATGTTCCCGTAAATTATTCATTCCCTATAAATATTTAGTCAGTTATTAGTTCCCAAAAGTATGATTCTTCAAATCAGTTATCAGACTAAAGATAGTTTGGGTATAAGATTACTAAAAATTCAGTCTTTTTATTTTATGCAATATATTTGCCCGTTCTTAAGTCTCATATTAACTACCTGGTACTTGTTTCCAAAGCAAAAGAATATATCCCTAACTTCATTTAATTTACGAAATCTGACTGTAGACAATTACTAGTAATTTTGCATAACTACTGGATAAGTGTTAATATTACTCTTATTAGTGATCTTATTATCAATTATTATTATTAACACTAATGGTCGAACTATTATCTTAATTACTTTTACAATTTAAATTCATTTATAGTTTAACAGATTAATGGTTCTAATTACATGAGAAGGTACTCTATTAGTATCTAAACAAGATTTGGAATCTAATAGTTCACTAATAGAAGTAAGTCTTCCTAATATGAATGGTAATCCAAGCTTGTAGTTGGCCTGTCTAGGTTAGCAAGACCCGACGATGGTTTCCTACAAACAAAGACAACGCAAACACACCAGAATTTCAAACCTCACTATTCTCCAGTGCTAGATTATCTAAGTATCATTCAATTGAGACTAACTAATTTCTAGTTATCTATTGAAATTTCTAACTTATACCACAATTGGTTTCAGCCTATAATTTTTACTTCATAGATATATATATATACACGCAAAACAAGAAGCATACAAGCAACATATTGAACAAATTAATCAATCAATTCAAAAATTATTTTAGTTCTTGATTTCTTTTAGTGATTAAGATTTATCTCACAAACTCAACCCAGTTCTAAACTAATCTAGTTCACTATCTGTCACTGACTAATCCTATTGCTGCCCATGTAAGATCTAATAGTGAGCTCTGATACCAACTTTGTAGCGCCCCCTAAGCTAGCAGCTGACTAAACCAAGAATTTAACTAAATAAAGAGGCACTAACGATCTAAATCATTTACTTAAGCATTCAATTAAGAAATATGCTACAAAACTTAATCCAAAAACTACCCCACTCTGAAATAGATATAAACAAGAACTCCTCTCAAATTTTACATATACAATAGTAATTCAGTTTGCAAATAGAATATACAACATAATAAACATAATAGAAGACTCAACGCCACGAAACTTCCGTTGCGCAACTCTGATCTGTCTCTGAAACTGAAAGTGGGAATGGGTGAGCACATCATCCCTAAAAGGGGTGCCCAGTAGAAATAACAACTAACTTTCAAGTAAACATTAATATGATTCGAAGACAATGCATGTTTAATCGAAATTCAGTAATACAAGGAAAGACAATAAAACATAATGTAGAAACTTCTTCATAGACATTCATAAATAACAGTAAACATCCATGTATGAGATGTGTGTTGCCGCACATAAGGGAAGAATAATATTGTGGTGCATCGCCCTAGCCATAATAATATTACGGTGTATCGCCCTAGCCATAGAATACTGAATATATATATATAAAGGAAGAATAATATTGCGGTGTATCGCCCTAGCCATAATAATATTACGGTGTATCGCCCTAGCCATAGAATACTGATATTGTGTCGGCACACATCTCATACCACACTGATAGATGCATTTATGTGTCTAATTTGTCCTCAATGTTTCATATTGTTAGTACTCGTTTTTGTCCTTATTATGGTGTTTTGTGTGTTTGTAGGTATTTTTTTGGAAATAAAGATTGTTGGAAAATTCGGCTCGAAAAGTTGCTCGGAAAACCCTCGGAGGACATTTGCTAAAGGCACCCTCATTGTGGATAAGGGGCACCTCATTTAGGCACCTGCTATTCGCACCCCAGTTCTGGTTAGGGGGACACCATCTTCAACATTTGAAAAACGATTTTTGGCGGGAAAACCATGCATGCAACTGGCAGAACTTTCGATTGATTTTCGAACGTGTTATAGGGAGATTAAATGGCTAATTCTTGGTAGGAAGTTGTGTTATGTCCTAGAAAACATGTTTTGGGCTTTTGGTTCGATCAAATTTGGCTATAATTGGCTATCCAATTCACGAGCTCAAAACAGATAAACACGTGTGTTCTGGAAGAATTTGTGTGTTCTGATCGTGTTTGATGCATCGAGCAACCTTGTGGAGCATGTGTGATAGAAATTGGAGCGTCTTTGGACTAAAAAAACGCGTGAGAAGCTAAAACAGGGAAGAAAATATCCCGAGATTATTTTCTTTCACTGCCGAGAAATGGGAAGATTTTTGGGAGTAATGACCGAAGATTCTTGGTCCAAAGGTGTATAAATAGGCTACTGGGGTCGAGTAGAAGAAGATAGAGAGTTTGGGAGGAAGAATAGAGCATTAGAAAGTCGAGAAATCAAGCCGCGAAAAATTCCAGCCTGCTGCTGCGCCTCCCCGAAAACGTGAAGAACAGACTCTTCGAGCAAGTCGTTTTCTCAAGCAGTTCTACGACACAGAGCTTGGGTCGCACAAGAATAAATAACAGTTTTCGTTCTTTGTAACAGTGTTTGCAACATTTATAAGCGTTGCAAACACCCGGTTTTCACCATTTCATCATTTGTAAACCATTTTTGAGCAATAATAATGAATTTTGAGTGTGTTTCCAACATGATGAGCGGCTAATTCTCCCACAACCAAGGCAATGAGGAAGCTATTTACGTATGAATGATTGGTAATTAATTTATTTTCTCTATTTATCTTTTAAATCCACTCAATCACTCGCTTTTGCGGAGTTTTTAATTGTTTGCATAATTTTTGTCATTAGTTGTGATTCAATTAGATAGGTTATGCTTTGTATTAAGATAATCTATGCTTAAAGGATACAATTAATTGTTGAGAATTTGCCTGATTATTTGTGAATTAAGAAACAAGGGATTTAAAAGATAAATAGAGTTTTGGGTTGTTAACCATAATTTATTCATGTGTAATAGTGGAATCAGTGTCTTGGTTATTCTCTCTTATCTTGAAATCAAATTTTGATCTAAGTTTCCTTTACTTTTAAGTTTAATTAAATCTAAATTCCTTTGCCTTCACAAGTTTCAAAAGAACCTTTCACTATCACTTTCTACAATACATCACACACCAAGCACACAAAGATATGCATGAATTTCACAACACAAAGATTGATTTGTAAAACAATAATGAATACAAGAGAGTTCGTTATCGATTCCCACCTCTTTTGATGACAAGCCTCGCCTACCTCGAGATCCACGATCCACTGGTTCATCCTTTGAATCGATCATTGTTAATAAAGATTAACTGTTAATCACACAAGCAATCTAAGGAATCATCCAAAGGCTCATATCATAATCTCATACAAGTCTCCAGTTATGGGCTAAGTCAAATAACTAATGGTTCTAATTTTTATTAGTGGTTCTATAACATGGTATTTCATATTCTAGACATAAACCAATATATACTTATCCAAATGGGGTCAAATTAGGTATCATCTAAAATCTCTCGAAAAACCCTACAACTTTGCAGAAGGGACCAAAAGCTAATTGGGACCATAAGTGGTTCAAAAACTGAATTTAAGGTTTCTAGCCTAAGTTCAAACCCATGGGCCTGATCTGGCGCGGCCCACTGAACCAGTCCACTAGTCCCCTTACTGGTCCAACGGATCAACCCACTATCCGATTACCCGGTCTACAACCCGTATTGATCTGACTCACACCGAGTCAGATGGTCAACTGAGTCAGCTGTCTAATCGAGTTAATGAGAGGTTCGGTCAAGTCCAAGCCACAGTTCCGGTCCATTTAATGAGAGGTTCGGTCAAGTCCAAGCCACAGTTCCGGTCAACGGTGAACGTTCAACGACAGAGTCAACTCCGGTTGACTTTTATTAAACTTAGACATCCAAATTTCCGATTGCGATATCTTTCTCGTCCGGAGTCCGAATGACGCATTCTCATAGTCCATTTCGCATAACTTTTAGATATCTAGCGAGTGGTACTAATTTAGTATCTAGATCGTGGTTAGATTAATTTATATTAATTAATGTTTGTGTTAAACTAATCGAGTTATTATCGGCTAAGACGTCTCTTGACTATCGCTAGATCAGTCAAATAGCGTTGACGTGCTTGCGGGTCCTTACAGATATATAAGTACAGATTGATGAGTCTACATTCAATTCAGATGTAGCCTGATTTAGTTATCTTTACTTTCCTATTTGTTATTTTGAGTGCTTGAATAATAAAGGTCCAGCTGAGATAATGCTGTGAGTACATCAATAAAATTGGAATAATGTTGGTGATTTGTGATGTCAATACTTGCAAGAGACTGCAGCTGCAGAGAATTGTGAATTGTTGCTTACTTCTTTTACTTCTGGCTTTTATGACTCAACTGCAACAATGTACTCCATGTCTCCTGCAATTAGCATTCAATCCACTAAAGACAACTGCTCTCTCATGTCATTGATGTATGCCAGTTACTGGTGTTCATAGTTTAATTCTCTTATGAATGGTCATTGCAAGATGTGGTGATGGAATCTTGTTTCTTTATTTTTATACTAATTGTGCAAGTTGATACAAGACAAGCCTGCAGTTTGAAGTACTGGACATTGTTGGTGCATTTATATCTAGTGCTTGTTGTGCAATCCAATCTATTATTATTGCTGGACGTTCTTGTTTCTTATGAATGGTCATTACACAGAATTATTTTCATTGTTCATTGGTGCTGGTGTGCTGTGTATTGTTGGTGCTTATCCTATCGAGTACTTCATTACTTCTACGACAATGGACTTCCTGTTTAATTGTGTTGCAACTACTGCTGCTGCTTGTGCACCTCCAACAATTACTCTTGCAACATCAGCTGGTGGTTCTTCTCTTCCACATAATTTATGTCTTTCCCATTTGTAGTCTTTGGCATTTCTTATCATCAACTTCAAGTATTATACTCTTTCATCACCATACTTCAGGCATTTTAAAGTATCTTTCGCAACATAGTATACCTGCTGCAACAGTTATTCAACTTGCATGCTACTACTCCATCAACATTACACAACTCCTGCTGCAAATCCATCTCATGTTACTGCCTTCATTCTACACCAACTGGTCTTTTATTTTCTCTGCGTCAAATATTTCATTTTTGGTATGCATAGCATGAGTTATGTGCTGGTGTGTTGTGTGAGGAAATCTCAAGTTGTATTTTTACAGCCGACTTGAGATTAAGGGAGGGTAATAGCATGAGTTATGTGCTGGTATGCTGTGTGAAATATGAGAGTGTGTGTATGTGTCATAAGCACATGAGAAGTGTAAATAGGATTTGGTTGTCGAGACAAGGGAGCCTTTATATTCATGAGTCTGTCCTGTATTGAAAACTATCTTTCTCTTAATCAATCTTTGATTCAAACCGTATTCAGTAAACATGTAGACATTCGATTTATCGAATGCTATCAGTTACCTTGATCGATTATACTTATTTTCATCATCTTCATCATGGTTATCATCATGCTCATCATCAATACCAAACTCTTCATATCAACATGAAGAACACCATGGTTTCCTCTCCATCACTTCAAAGTCCTATGTTCTACTGTTTATCCAAAAACTCTTATCTCCTCTTCCTCTCAACATAACCTATTAATCACAACATCATTATTTTTTATTTTCAAACTTTTCCTACCAAAATCATCTTCACTACTTAGTTCATCAATCGTCATGACATCTCTACTTATCAAACAAAATCTATACACTTTATAAAACCATTCTACTCTCTCTTTCTCTCTGTTTCCTCTCATAACCAACACCTTCGACTTCTCATATACACAAGCTCCTTCTTAAATTGAAAAGAAGATAAACTTCAAATGGGTTTTGTGTTACGGTTATTAACTTAACATAAACACAATTATCCACTAACTAAACTAGGTTAAAATATACTAATTTTTACTATTCGATGTCTACTAGGTTACTAAGGGTTAGCCAAATCTTGTACAGTCAATTAGAGGTCCGGTCAACGGTCAAACGGTCAAGGTTTGTCGGTCAACTTTGATTTCACGTCAAGGGTTAGCTAAATCCGGTACTATTCGATGTTATATATTTATCCATATAACTAATACAAATTTAATTTCAAGTCAATTTATAGTATCTGAAATTTGAACTTTATTGTTATACAATATTTATATTTCCCAAATATTATCTACTATGAATTTGTTATTAACCTAATTACTCGAATAAATTTATCAACGGTGTTATTATTCTCATCATTTTTATTACTATCGTTATTGGTCTGTTTATAGTCCAATTGGTACACTAAATCTTAATCCTCTAAATATGACTAAGCATTCAGTTAAAGATTAATATAATTAATTTTATTTATTCATATTGAATCTGTATTGTATATATTTTTAAGTAATTGCGTTAGTAATTTAATACGATTCAGATCTGAATCACCATGAATTTTTAATATATCTTAATAGTCTTTATATTTTGCTATTAATGTATAGTATCCTATTAATATACAATTTTATTTTTTCTCTTAAGTCTCATATTGTACTAAGCATCTAATATTAAAACTATTATTCGTACTTCATGTGTAAATTTTAGGGATCTACTGAATCATGTGTTGGACTAAAAGTATTTTGGGTATAAAATCACTGACATGTTAAGCATCTAATAGAAGTATTGGCATGAGTAGGAAAAGTCATGTCTGGGGTATTGTATCCATACAAACCCTTGAATGGAGTCATCTTCAAACTTGTGCGATATCTAGTATTATACCACCATTCTATGGAGGCTAGCCATTGAAACCACCTTCCTGGTTGATGTCTAGTTACACATCTCAAATAGTTTTGCAGGCAAACATTTACCCTCTCTGTTTGGCCATCAGTTTGAGGATGATATGAAGTACTTATTACTGGTAAAGATATAAACTCTGTCGGTCATAATTGTTGGTGAAGATCTTATCTCTGCAGCAGTGTAAGATTGTTGCGATCTAATAAAGTGACTGTAATTTGTGAATCTATCAACCACCACTAAGATCACACTCTTTGAAAACGCGGGGGTATAACAACCACACCTAATATTTCGTTTGGCAATCTGTATGGACTAAACTCCAATATAATTCTGAGAGCACAAACTCAAAAGTGAGACTCAATCAAGAAAGATATCATGGAGCTTTATCTCTTTCTCGATACAATAAGTAAATCAACTAGATACGAATTTGTGAGACTGATTATTATGAGAATAACTCGGATGGCACCAAATACCAATGTCCGAGTGTCAATCAAGTCATATCCAACAAACAGGGTTGGATTTATCAACTAGGATTGAACTACGCATAACCTGTGATATTTCAATTATATAAAAAACAAATATAATGCGGAAAAGAAATAATACAGACACCAGAAATTTTGTTAACAAGGAAACCGCAAATGCAGAAAAACCTCAGGACCTAGTCCAGATTTGAACACCACATTGTATTAAGCCTCTACAAACTCTATCCTACTACAAGTTAACTTCGGACTAGAATGTGATTTGATTGACTAACGGTGGTTGAACTTTGATTGCATCTAGTTTGTTTATGCTTGGGAATCTTCTCTTCTGATATAAGATTCACTCAAACTAGATCGAAGTTTCGACAGAGATCTTTAGACTGTTGTTAGTGCTAAAGACGATCTTGTGATAATCCATTGTTAACAGACTTCGTTATGTGTGTGATTGATCACAAGAGATTTAAGCAGTTGTGTGCAGGTGTTTATTAAAGATCTAAGAAGATTTGAAGACACAGAAGAGATAGAAGATTACTGACATGGTTATATAAATCTTTGGTGTGCACAATACTTGTTTCGGTAAAACGAGGATCCAACTATAATCGGTTTATCTTTGTGGTAGATTGGATTGATTAGTTGAGAAGATCGAAATCAATACGGTTCTTTGTGATTAAAAGTATTGATTGTAAAATCTTACGATTACCTTGGGTAATTGAACATAAGATAGATCTAAGGACCTGACGAAGGAGTTTATTGAGATAAACAGGAGAGCCTTTGTCCGACTCATATCACTTGGTTGAAGAGAGTTGATACCAAACAAATTTTTTGTTCCTTTACTGTTTGGAATACGAACCAAAGTAATTGTTACAAGTACGTGACTTATTCATAAGTTGGAGGCGTGGGAATACAAACGGAACTAGGTGAACTATAGGTTTAGTTGCTTGGTCTCAACTATACGAAGTTGGTATTATTTTATATCGCATCTTAATCCTGAGAGTATTCAATTTTGGACAAGGTCCCGGAGTTTTTCTGCATTTGCGGTTTTCCTCGTTAACAAAATCTTGTTGTGTCATTTACTTTATATTTCCGCATTATAATTTTTCTATTATAATTAAAGTAAATTACACAAATGTTAATTCCTATTTACTTGATAAGCAATCCTATTGTGTTTGGTTAAGTCTGAATCTTTGTATCAAGTTGTTGATGGTGGTTTTTAGCCTAGGGTTAAAATCGTAAAACACCCTAAACCCTAGTAGACAGTGACGCCACAACATTTAAGTAATAAGCATTTACTAGGCACATTTATTGAAATCTTTAATGTGTCTGTAAATAATTACCGGGGTATCTTTTTCAATTAAGATTACGACAAGCCAAACCCTAATTCCCACGTGTGCCAATGGAAAACCATGCCAACCACACTAACCACACCGAAGCATGCCAACCATGCTATCCACATGTCTGTGCCAATGGCAAATCGTGACATCCACACTAACCGCGCAGAAGCATGCCAACCATGCTAGCCACACCCCTATGCCAATGGAAAATCTTGCCAGCCATACTAACCGCGTCAAAGCATGCCAACCATGCTAACCATACCCTGTGCCAACAGAAAACCATGCTAGCCACACCTACCGTGCCATTCCAAGCACACCTCTCCATGGACTCATGCCAACTTAGCCGCGCAACCATGCTGGCCTTCCCTTCGCGGCTACCTAAATGAAGGCGTGCAACAATCAACGGTTTCCCTTCAATCCCAGGAGCAAATCCTGGCATTCTAAGGTTACCAAACGACCTTTCGTCCAAATCCCTATCTTGGTCACGCACCTAGCCAAATCTATCCATGCCATGCGCCCATGGCAAACCCTTGGCCCCACATGCCAAGACAAAGCTAGCCATGCCATGCGCCTATGGAAAACCCTTAGCCCCACATGCCAAGACAAAACCGCACCTAGCCAAAGCTAGCCATGCCATGCGCCCATGGAAAACCCTTGGCCCCACATGCCAAGCCAAAACCGCACCTAGCCAAAGCTAGCCATGACATGCGCCCATGGAAAACCCTTGGCCCCACATGCTAAGACAAAATCATACCATGCCAACGGCATACCAACCGAGCCGCGCCACCATGCTGGCCTTCTCTACACGGCTACCAAAACGAAGGCGTACAACAATCAATGGTTTCCCTTAAACTCCAGGAGAAAATACTAGTCATCCACGGTTACCAGAAAACACATGGTAACCTTTGGCCCGAAAACCTAAGTTTGGCCACGCTAAACCATGCCATGCCAACCTAGCTGCGCCACCATGCTGGCCTTCTCTACACGACTACCAAAACGAAGGTGTGCAATAATCAACGGTTTCCCTTCAACCCAGGAGCAAATCCCAACCATCCAAGGTTACCAGACAACACATGGTAACCTTTGGCCCGAAAACCTAAGTTTGTCCACACCAAACCATGCCATGCCAACGGCATGCCAACCTAGCTGCGCCACCATGCTGTCCTTCCCCATGCGGCCACCAACGAACGAAAGCGTGCGACGATCAACGGATACCTTGCCTCTTAAGATACAAGATCTCGACCGTCGAAGGTCACCAATCTACCAAGTCTCCCAAACTCAACTTGCCAGGCAACCACGACGTGCCACATGTTTTCCACAAAAACATTCGAGACATCAAACACATATCACAAACTGGGGGATCCTCTTTGGGTATTGGTTTGGCGGTTTACAGCGTGCGGCGTATACTACGCTCGTCATAAGGAAGTGTCATAAGGGTGAGGCGGTCAGTAAATGTAGGGAGTCAATGGTGAAACGCTCAACAATCAATTTCATGTGTTAATAACCTTATGGAACATCAATTCCATACGTTAACGGTTTTATGGAACATCAATTCCATGCATGCGGTTATCACCTCTTCCCATTTACTTACCCATTTATCCATCCATTAATGAGACCAGAGTACGTTTCACTTCTACTTGTATAAATAGGTCTTACCTATTTCCACAAAACAAAATGTTTATTCGGGAATATACAACACTCATAAAATACTTGCTAGCTTACCACTTGTTAGCCTTCCCACTTTTCTGATACAAGTCACAGTAACACAACTACTCTTCCAAAATCAACTATTCTGGTCTCATCACTTTCCTTGCTTCCCTCCACAAAACCAACCCATTCTCCTCCACATTGTGACCGAAGCAAGTCCGGAACGGCCATTTCTTGGTTTAGGCTGGATTTGTACCGATTGATCTCTCGAACTTAAAGTACTCCCTTGCAGTACATTGTTTAGGGTTTAAATTATTTCTCACCCGCACACCTGAAATTACCTAAATCAGCAGAAACCATTTTCACCTACAAAAAATTGGCGACCACAGCGGGAGGTTAGATCTTTCGGTTACAATGTCAATTTTCGACTGTCGATCTCGTCCTTCGACCCGGACGTCAAGATGGTAGAGAAAGACGATCCACTCCGACTCTGTTACCCAACGAATCGATTATCAGTCATGACACGACAAGAGATGACTGGGGACTTCCCAGAGGATAGAAGCAAAATGATCCGCCCAGAGATCAACGGCTCGGTTATCAGACAACTCAGTAATGGCTGGGGACTTCCCATGGTCGTGTTTCTCATAAGGCTTGGTCCTACACCCGGAAGGTCTACTTTCATTATAAAACCTAAGAAACCGAGTAAGTCTTACCTAGACAAAATACATGGTTTACGTTTTCAAAGTTTCACAAGAATGATAAAATCGATAACCATGTTATGTTTCATCCCATGTCATCTACCAACACACGGTTCCATGGTTTCCTTGAGATGTTTGCGCCACTTTCAATCACAACTAGAAACAATCCTAAACATTTCATTTCAAAAGAATAATCCAAAACCGTCAAGATAACATTTATCTATCAACCTAAGAAAACCAGAAAATCAAAAACCATAAACTAGGCGTCTCATTTGCCTTTCAAAAAAAAAAAAACTAAAAACAAGAAGTTCAAGAGACATGATTGTGTTTAAGGAAAGTTTTCCAACAGCAGCTTGCTCCTCTTAGCAAAGGCCTCCTTTGTGCTCTTGAGAGACGCCCTTTTCAACTTCAGTTGGTGGCACAATTCTTTGAATTCTGCTTCCTGTTTCTTTACCGTGTCTGTGGAAGGACCTTCGACTGTTTCAACCAGCAACTTTTCAACCTCAGAGAAGCCGTTAATGAATCAATGAGCATTGAACTCGAAATCCATGCACATATCGCAATGAAACCTCTAACTTGAAATTACATTCTCAGAAACTGTATGACCAGTCACGTTGTGCATGTCGTCGATCGAAGACAAGACTTCCTCCACACGCTTGACCAGCGTGTATCGACTAGTAATTATCTTGGTCGTGGCAATATGACCATGGATTTCCCATATCTTGGTATACAAAGCCGCATGCTTAGCTGGCACGCTAAATCCCCCAATCAACACGTGATCCGGATAAGGAGCCGGATATGGAGGAACAAAGGTAGCGCCTGCGACTACATCATAACCGGCAGGGGATCCCTAACGACAATTGCGCCAGGGTTCACATGAGAAATCTCTATCGTCGGAGTCACAACAACACTTTCGTCTTGATCGGCCTATGTTTCAAAGCTACCAGGATTGGCTGACACGGCTGGAGACAAAGTCGTGTCTTCACCAGTTTCCTTCTCGAGTCCGGCTTCAGAACCGGTGTCGCTCTACAATATCACGGTTTAGACACTCTTCAAAAAAAATAGGAAGAAGAAGAAAAAGGGAATGGAGAAGACTCACTGATTCACTTTCAGACCGACTAGAGGAAGATTCAGCACTACTATCTAAAGAACTACTCCCGCCATCTCTGGACTCTGAGCTTTCATCTTTCTCAGATTCCCCACCGTCATGGGTAGGCTCAGTATCGCTACTTTCTGTCTCAAGAGGTGATGTTTTCTGAATACGTGCAAGTTTATCAAAGGCGTTCACACTACTAAGACCCTGGGCAAGGCACAAGGATAGACGCTCAGGAACGAGACAAAGACATACATAATCCAACTAAGTTAGGAAGAAAATTATATGTACTCACATATTGGAAGAGCTAAAAGTCGGGAGAGCCTCCAGACCCGACTGAAAACCACCAGCACGATTTTTAGATCTCCGCTCCTTCACTTGGGGACTATCTGCATTCGGGCTAACTGATTTTCACTTGGGATCCCTCAGCAGTGGATGTTCCGCCAAAACCACAGAAGAAGGCTTGCTGCGATGATTCTCTACCACGCTGTTCACGAATCCATGAATAGCAAGAAACTCGTCTTGCCAAAATGTGTTATACTTGGAGGTTGTTGATGGATTCCGTTCCGCGAGCAGGAAAGGGAGACTTTTACCCGACATAAGAGACCAGCGTTAAGAACAGTTGGCAACGAGACTTCTGGAATGACCGACTGACGAACAAGTGGGACCCCCTGATCGAAGCCCATATGCTGAGCCGCTCTATCAATGTTGTAAGAGGTTGCTTTGCAAGATCCTCAGAAAAAAGACGGCACATGACCAGGCGTGCAACTTCGCATGAACACCATCTCTCCGACACTCAAATCCTCTTTATCAGAAGTCAAAGACATGTTTAGAGCAGGAGCAATGGTAATGACCTGAGTTATAGACCCATGCACCGGAGCCTATGGACGAAAATTAATTGTGTACGAGTTGTCAAGAAATCCGACCAGGTTCGAACCAGTCTTAGGACGCCTGTTCGACCAGCGCATTATCCTAGAGCCACCCCAAGACTCTGGAAGTACAACCAATGGTTTCGGGTCATACTTCTCGAAGTGCTCCCACAACCACGCTTGGAGAAAAACGACATGAATATACAAATCTAATTTCATGTATCTGTTTGAGGCGCGCATGTCCGAAACCAGTTGATCCAAGTGTGCATACAGAGAACCAAGAAACATACCGCCAATGGGGAGAATAACACCTTTTGCCAATTTTATGGCAAACTTGATAAGTTCGTGTCTTTTCTCTTTCTTGCCCGAGCCATCATCAAAAATATCTCTGGATAGCCAAAGAGCTAAGAACGTTGCAACATGAAGTATGTTGTTCTTCTGGTTCGACTCTAACGCGTCAGGATACCACTGAGACACCCACCAGTCATAGAAGCACTTCGTCTCATTTTCTTTCCGAACGAATCCTTTTGATTTCGCAACTAGGGCGGCATGCATTTTTTCTTCATCTGCAGACAACTTAACATCAAGGTTTCCAACTACGGGAAGGTTTAGCAATACATCCACGCTCTCCAAGGAAATGGTCATTTCACCCCATCTGCATACGGCTGTGTGGGTGTACGGACACCATCTGGAAATAAAAGCGACCAAGCCTGGAATATCTTTCCTAATCTTAAGCACTGCGGAAGCCGCAACAGCATCAGCAATCTATGCCTTGTTTAAATTGATTCTTACATACTCATGGCTCATCATGAACCGCATCCGTTTCTCGAAGGAACGCAACGGACTCACAGATATTTTAAAGTCAATAGAAGAGGCATGATATTCTTTCCTCTAAAGGCAAAACCTTACTATGCCTCCTGGCCGAACCGACCGGCCTTCTCCCTCACTTTCCGAGCCGGTCAGAAGAATCGACACATAGTTGTGATGGTTTCTCCTAACCGTGGCCGATGTGGTGAAGAATTCATCATCTATGTTTGGTTTGGAATTGTAAACATCTTTCGGTACAGCAGAATTTCCTCAAGTGACGTCATAATGAAAATTCTCTCACGCTACTTTCACATTCCAAACAACTACAATGGAACAATACGAAGAGAAATTATTATGGAAAGTGCACGGAAATTAGTTTTTCACCCAAGACGCAAGCCAGTTTATTTCAAAGGCCGTACCCTGCAGCATAAAATTCTTGTCCAACCAAGGAGGTGCGCCCCACCATGGGAACCATGCACATGGCCACACCAAAACAAGGAGCAAACCCTAAAAACTAGGTTTTCGTGGAAAAGGGATTGCAATTGCGTGCTTACTTTGCACAGTGAGTTGAGACGATCAACATTACTATGGTATTCATACCTAAGTACTTCTACGAGCTCGTGCAAAACCTGCATACAGCTAGGATTCACACCAACATTTTCTAAAAGGTCATGAAAGGTACGCCTACAACTAGGACTTACACCAACTCAAAAGAAAAGAGAAAACAAGTTAAAAGAAGAAGTATTGGAAGGCATACCTGGGATTTGCTCGTCCGCTTTGCTTTACTGCTACCACATGGATGGGATAAATATATATATATATATATACGTGAATAGAATCCGGCCCTCCTTTATATACATGGTACGTGGGAGTTTGAACAAGGAAAGGATTTCCTATTTTGAGCCAAGAAAGGAAAAGAGGAAACCGGCCTCGCAAAGACCAATTTACACGCCCAAGTCCGCTCACGCCCTACCATAGCCGCACCAGGCCAAGCCATCTACTCCATTACCATAGCCGCACAAAGCCAAGTCATCCGCTCCATTGCCATGGCCGCACCACGCCAGGCTGCCCGCTCCTCTGTCGTGGCCCTATCGTGCCAAGCCGTACATTATGCTCTGCCTTCCAAGGTCGCCCCCCCCCCCCCATTGCCTCGGAGATGTACGACCAGACCAAGTCGGTAACTTTCGTCTCATCACTCCATGATCTGCATCCCCAGTATAACTTACGCAGGGCTGCCAACATGGGAAGCCAAAATTCTCTTCGCCCCTCAAAAAGGTTAGTCGAATTTTCCTGACCATCCTTACAATGATTTACGTCTCGATTCCGTCCTTAATTGTTACCATCATATGCTTACCTCGCAACAAGGCACCTGTTCCGAGCTAAGCAGGGGACTTAATGTTGATGGTGGTTTTTAGCCTAGGGTTAAAATCGTAAAACACCATAAATCCAAGTACACAGTGACGCCACAACATTTAAGTACTAAGCATTTACTAGGCGCATTTATTGAAATCTTTAATGTGTCTGTAAATAATTACCAGGGTATCTTTTTCAATTAGGGTTACGACAAGCCAAACCCTAATTCCTACGTGTGCTAATGGAAAACCATGCCAACCACACCGAAACATGCCAACCATGCTAGATACACCTCTGTGCCAATGACAAACCGTGCCAGCCACACTAACTGCGCCAAAGCATTCCAACCATGCTAGCCGAACCCCTATTCCAATAAAAAATCATGCCAGCCATACTAACTGCGTCAAAACATGCTAACCACACCCTGTGCCAACGGCAAACCATGCTAGCCACACCTACCGCGCCATGCCAAATGTATCTCGCCATGGCATCATGCCAACTTAGTCGCGCCACCATGCTGGCCTTCCCTACGCGGCTACCGAAATGAAGGCGTGCAACAATCAACGGTTTCCCTTCAATCCCAGGAGAAAATCCTGGCCGTCTAAGGTTACCAAACGATCTTTCTCCCAAAGCTCTAGCTTGGTCACGCACCTAGCCAAAGCTAGACATGCCATGCGCCCATGGAAAACCCTTGGCCCCACATGCCAAGCCAAAGCTAGCCATGGCATGCGCCCATGGCAAACCCTTGGCCCCACATGCCAAGCCAAAACCTCACCTAGCCAAAGCTAGACATGCCATGCGCCCATGGAAAACCCTTGGCCCCACATGCCAAGCCAAAACCGCACCTAGCCAAAGCTAGCCATGACATGCCCTCATGGAAAATCCTTGGCCCCACATGCCAAGCCAAAACCATACCATTCCAACCTAGCCGCGCCACCATGCTGGCCTTCTCTACACGGCTACCAAAACGAAGGCGGAAATCCTATCCATGCAAAAATCAATGGTTTCCCTTCAACCCCAGGAGAAAATCCTAGCCATCCAAGGTTACCAGACAACACATGGTAACCTTTGGCCTGAAAACCTAAGTTTGGCCATGCGAAACCATTCCATGACAACGGCATGCCAACCTAGCCATGCCACCATGCTGGCCTTCTCTACACGGCTACCAAAACGAAGGCGTGCAATAATCAACGGTTGCCCTTCAACCCCAGGAGCAAATCTCAGCCATCCAAGGTTACCAGACAACACATGGTAACCTTTGGCCCAAAAACCTAAGTTTGTCCACGCCAAACCATGCTATGCCAACGGAATTCCAACCTAGCCACGCCACCATGCTGTCCTTCCCCATGCGGCCACCAACGAACGAAAGCGTGCGACGATCAACGGCTACCTTGCCTCTTAAGATGCAAGATCTCGACCGTCGAAGGTCACCAAGCTACCAAGTCTCCCAAGCTCAACTTTACAGGCAACCACGACGTGCCATATGTTTTCCATAAAAATATTCGAGACATCAAACACATATCACAAACTGGGGGATCCTCTTTGGGTATTGGTTTGGCGGTTTACAGCGTGCGGCGTATACTACGCCCGTCATAAGGAAGTGTCATAAGGGTGAGGCGGTCACTAAATGTAGGGAGTCAATGGTGAAACGCTTAATAATCAATTTCATGTGTTAACAACCTTATGGAACATCAATTCCATACGTTAACGGTTTTATGGAACATCAATTCCATGCATGTGGTTATCACCTCCTCCCATTTGCTTACCCATTTATCCATCCCTTAATGAGACCAAAGTACATTTCCCTTCGACTTGTATAAATAGGTCTTACCTATTTCCACAGAACAAAAAGTTCATTCGGGAATATACAACACTCAGAAAATACTTGCTAGCTTACCACTTGTTAGCCTTCCCACTTTTCTGATACAAGTCACAGTAACACAACTACTCTTCCAGAATCAACCATTCTGGTTTCATCACTTTCCTTGCTTCCCTCCACAAAACCAACCCATTCTCCTCCACATTATGACCGAAGCAAGTCTGGAACGGCCATTTTTTGGTTTAGGATGGATTTGTACAGATTGATCTCTCGAACTTAAAGTACTCCCTTGCAGTACATTGTTTAGGGTTTAAATTGTTTCTCACCCGCACACCCGAAATTACCGAAATCAGCATAAAACATTTTCACCTACAAACACAAGTAAACATACTTCATTGTTGTATTGTTTAGATCTCGTATCCATAGACGATCACAAGAAGTATGGACCGGTTAGTTGTATTGCCTAGACTCAGTCCATAGACAATCACTTTCGGAGAAAGAACTTATAGGAAGGAAAAGTTTTAGCTTGAGGTATATTTGGGTACCCTCGCCTTTTCAATTGGTATCAGAGCAGGCAAACACGAAAATATCTAACAATCTGTGTTTGGTGCGATCCATCCTATAAGAAAAGAGTCAAAATAAGAAAAGCAAAGCTAAATTTATGAAGAACTCAGTTAACGTATGTCAAGATAATGAGAATAACATCTCAGAGAAGGTCAATGGAAATTGGTCTCGAAAGTCCTTTCGAAAATCAAAGAAAAAGTCCATGACTAATGACTCGATTGTATATCAGGTCACTGATCAGAAAAGAATGATTTCAAAACTCAAGAAACATGTTTCGGATCCGACTACAATCCTTAGTGAAAAAACGTCTGAAAAGATATTTGATTCACTAGTTTGTCCAAGTTCTGAATTTAGTAAGATGATGGAGAGGTTCTTCAAACATGTCGAAAACTTTTCAGAAAAGGGAAAAACCATTGATAGTCTAGATGATGTCATAGAACTTATTGTTCAAATGAATGTAAGAATTTGTGAAGTAAAGAGAGATACACTCAATCTAATTGATTGTGAGGAACAAAAATTGGACTTATGCAATAAAGTTCATCAGCAGGCTATAGAGTGTGAAATTCTTACTTATTCGTTGGAGCATACACAAATAAGAAATAAGGTTCTTATTGAAGATCTTCTTACAAGGACTTGTCAGAAGGTATATCTATACAAGTGTTTAGAAAATTATTTCCAACAAGGAATGGAAACCTTAAAAGGACATATAGAATGTCTTGAACAAGAGACATTAGCAATTTGTCGAATAGCAAATCTTGATCAGACAGGTTCTAGTTCAGAGAATGTTCCATCCTGGGCTCATGATATAATTGAAGATATTGCATCTTAAAATTTTCCTAATCAAGAAGATGGGTTCAAAACCCAAGAAAAGGAATATGATGATTCTCCTAAAGAAAAGGAGAAAGTATCTCTTCAAAAGGTACTTAATGAGTTAGATCCTCATCCTAATGCTTAATCACATTAGACTGCGCATCCTTATCTTGCCCAATCTTTGGATATAAGGAAACACATATACCTGGGCCATCAGAATCCTTCTAATACTACTTATTCAACATAGAGAGAATACACGATCTACCGTAAGTATGCTTTTTATCCTTATGTGTAGAAAAGTTATCTTACAACAACTCGTGTAAAAAGGATTTACGTAGTTGATAGGTGTCTAAAACACCTTGATATTTATCTATTGTTTATGCTTTCTCTGCTATGTTTTCTTGTAAATTATGTATTTTATGTTTGATTTTGAGTTTCAGTTACTTTGGAGCAAAAGAAGAAGAAACGTCGCTTAAAAGGGCTAAAAGTGTCATTTCATGTGCAACTGCTGTTGGAGGCGACTTATTTCTCATTATTTACTTTTATTTCTTCATCTCTATCTGAAAGGCATGTCGGATTTAGTGATGCGAGTTATGTCTGAAAAGCATGACAACCTTAGTGATGAATAAAAAATGAAGAAAAGAAGTGAATAAGAGATGGCGGCTCGAGAAACTACTAAAGGAACCCAGAAAAGTGTTAAAGGCATCCCCAGAAATGTCCCAGAGGAGCTGATAAAGTCACCAAGGAGTTTTTATACTATGTACAACCCAAATTCATCTTTGTACCCCAAAAATTGCTATTCGCACCCCAAGAATTGCTAAATATACCCCAGATTGCTAAAGGGACACTCGGATCTGATAGGGGGACACTCATCTTCAACCTTTGAATTTTGAATTTTGGCGGGAAAACTTGTTGCAGATTTAGGGTTTCGATTTTGGGTGATCTATAATGAGATTAAAGTGCTGAAATTCAATGGGTTTATCCTAATCGTCTAAACAAGGATGGTAATGGCCTTATAAACAACCAGAATTGGCTAGGTAATCCGAGAATGGAAGATCAGTGCTCACGGATTTTGGCGGGAAAATGTGTTCTTCATGAAACGGAATTAGGGTTGAAGAATTGGGAGTCCTGATTCAATCACCGAAACTAAATGGGTTTGTTAATTATGAACAAACAGGCCTGGTATGGCTCTTGGATTAAATTGGATTTGGCTACAACATGGTTTTGCAAAACAAGGGAGAAGAAGTATTCATGTACGTAAAATATTCTCTCCTGCGTGATTTTTCAGGCGAGAGTTGGTGAAGTTCTTGTCGAATTTTCTTGATGGATATGAATGTCATGGGCTTGGTATGACTTAACAGGAATGATACGTGTGCTGGAATGGTTCAACAGAAAGATTTTCTCAAAATAGGGAAGTTATGGAAATAGAGAAAGAATCTCAGTTCTATATGGAAGTACGTGGATTTATTTCCACTCTGTTGATTCTGTTACGTCATGACGATAATGTTGAGGGAAATAAACAGCAAGAAGACGCGTAAGAAGGCTTGGGAAGGAATTTTCGGAGCTTGTCAGGGAAGAAAAGAATTTAAGGAAACTAAATATTGCGAGAGATTTGAAGACCCTGTGGTGTATAAATAAGCTGCTGGGAGGTCTAGAGAGAGATAAGTTTTACTCTGGAGAAGAAACCTAGGCTTAGAAATCGAAAAAATCACAAGTTTTAGAAAAGCTCACCTTCTGCTGCTAATACTCAAGAACACGAAGAACAAACTCGCAGAAACAGTCGCAGAAAAGTATCGTTTTTCAACAGCAGAAGCTTTATGTCGTTTGTCAAAGACAGAAGCTGTGTATCGTTTGCAAAATCATTGTAAGCTTAATTATATCTTTTGAATACAATGATTAATGAAATTTTCTCCAACTTTCGATCCATGAGTAGCTAGATTTCTTTTCTAGGGTTTTGGAAGAAGCTATTTTTGATGAGTAATATTTAGTAATTATTTTCTTTGACAATAAATACTCCAATATTGTGTTTTTAAATTATTAAAAATTCTCTCTTCTTTGTATGCTTCGTAAAAATTGTTTTGGGTAGTTTCTACCGTTCTTTTATAAGCGAAGGAGGATTAGGCCTTATAATAGCGACGAAAGTCATAAAAAGAGCTTGTATTGTCATATCTTCCAAAGCATGAGATTGGATTCGAAATTGTTTTGAGTAAACTGGAGTATTTTGTCAATGAAATTTTTATTAAATTTACTATTATTAGAAGTAGTGGAATCCAAAACCCTAGACTCTTCTCTCCTTGGTAAAAAAAAAATCAATTTTAATTTGTCTTAGTATTTTTCTTTAAATAATCAAAAACCAAATCTTCAAAAAGTCCGAGAATCGAATCTTTTCTTACCACTTCAAAACTACATCAGTAGTTATCTGAAGTAACTCTTGAAACCGATCTTGAAGATAATCTCTTTCTTTGTGGAGAAAATTGTGTAACACATTAGATGCGAAAATATTTTCAAATCTGATTAGAATTATTTATTTAAGGATGATATCTATGTTTGGTATGTGTTAAAGTTATTTCAAGTATATGTACTCAGCATGTCTGAAAACTTATACAAAAGGATATATTCTCAAACCAAATCTCAAGCAAAACTTCTGAAAGCCTTGAGTGGAATATCTTCTAAGAAAATAGTTCATCTTGATGATACATTTAAGAAATCTAGTTTTGAAGATGCAAAAAATGAGAAGGATGATGTCACTAATCTCCTTATCCAAAATGGTTTGGATACTAAGATTGATATTATCAATCTTCGTCAAGTCCTCCTCAGTACCATATAGACTCATCATAGACAAGCATCACTACTAATAACTGTTATCTGTTACCAAAGAAAGATGATTAAACTTGGAATCGATAACAGGGAGTACGCTCGAAATATTAATCAAAAGGTTAATGCTTTAGCCTGTGAATATAATCAAGGTACTATGTGCAGAATCCGAGATATCAGTCGAGATGTTGTTGATGAAGATCCTGAAAAATTTGAGGAAATTGAAGATGATCTTGAAAAATCAGTTGAGAAAATAGGCTGCAATTTTTGATTTCTTTCATTGATTGTATTAAGTCTATTATGAATAAAAACTATTATTAATAAAGTTATTGATTTATAATTTTTTCTTATGATAGTTTTTTATTTACATAGCTTGTGCCTGAATGCTTTATTTATTGCTATGTGTGTTTATGAGATGTTTGATTTCGATTTTATTACCTTGATATTCGATCTCATAATATGTTGTGAACCCTTATGGTTTGGGTGACTTTTTGATTTAGCTGGATTAAGTTCTAGCTCTTGTTGGTAGGCTTTATTAAAGGATCATGAGGGGTTCTGATAGAAACAATATGTAAAAAAGTCACAATATGTGGAATCGGTTTTGGTTTAACATAAAAGCATATGTGTTTTGTGGGTTCTCAACTTTTGCTTGCAATAGTTAAAAACCGGTTTTCAACCTTTCTCTGGTAAAGGTTGGTTGTTGTTATTCTTTTGTTTTGCATAAGGATGACAACATAACGGTGTTTCGATATCAATTCTCCCTGGAAGAAGAAGAAGATGCGATCATTGGAGAAGTGGATGCAAAATTGAGGTAACAATCTTGTTAGTTAATTGTTTTCCTATTTAAGAAAAGCCTGATTTTATTGCTTATATCTTATTGCTTTTGCTTAACAAAATTTTGGTACAATTGATGTTTTATTCCATTACGTGTTTATGGATGTGTGTGTGATTCAATTGGTTCTGGTTAAGAAAAACTATTGTTATCTTACTTTGTTGTGTGGTGTCAATTGTTTAGGCTTACAAAATTTCGGTGCAATTACAGTGCTTTAATGTTTATGTTGTTTCAATTTCTTCCGGTTGAGGTGAATAATTATGCAAATTTATTTTTTGGTTTGTATGAATCATTTATGGCTTAACAAAAGAAAATGTTTACGGGATGAATTGTTTAGTCCAATTCGATTCCCGATAAGAGAAACTAAGTTAATTCTGATCTTAGTTAGACTTATCAATGTGGAGGTTTCGGTTATTCAAGTCTAGTCGAATGCCTTAACAAGAAATGCTAGTTAACTAACCTATTATTTGGCTTGTTTAAAACCTAAAGGTCTAAGTTATATGGATAATTAGAACCTGATAAGAAAAAAGCGATTGTATTTGTACAATCGGTTTAGCAAAGGAACTAATGTGATTAGTTGATTTTTGGTTTGCTAAACTATTTGGAAAAATTGCTTCGGGCAATTATTTCCATGATAACATATCAAAACATAATTACTTTGTAGTTTCGGTTTTGATATTGGTTATCAAAAATGATGTGTGGAACCCTCGTGCCTGACTCAACAGGTTGCAAGTCTATTTTGAGATTTGTAAGATCCTTTTCGTGGTGTCCTTTATTTTTTCGTTTCTTTGTCATTTTGTGACAAAAAGGGGGAGAAATATATGGAGTAAACAAGTGATGATGGTGTCAATTTTATATTGATTGGTGTCAATAGGAAATAAGGACACTGGTTCTTGAACATTTATCTAAAGAAAGAGGAAAATCATAGACTAAGGAGGAGTAACATATCATATAATTTGGTATAACAAAGACGTGAGGATTGAAAATATACCTATCTGATCACCTTTAGGGGGAGTATGAGCTTTGTTATTATAATGTCAACAACGGCATTTTTAAGGATTGAATGTATACAGGTTATGTGTTGTTGAATTCGGGAATTAAGCGTATGTGTAATGAATTCTTTTAATTTGTTTATCCATATGATGTAAGAGTTTTGTCACTAAAATTGACAAAGGGGGAGATTGTTAGTGCATATATAGCTCGGTTGAACCCACCAAGCGTTGGTATGTCAAGTTTGGTTTTTATATTTTAATGAATCAAAACTCATTTAAGAGTCACTTGATTAAATTTATTAGAGTCAACTTCGTATAGGTTATATTGAAAGTATTAGGATATGAGACATTACACGTATTGAGAAGACTTGAAGAAGTGAAGAAGTAAGGAGCTAAAACCACAACATCATCCTTCCACTTGAGGTTAGTGATATTTGACTTGAACTGTTTCATTCCCTAACATATCTTTCAAGTGGTGCATATTAAAAACAAAACTTCGAAGCATGAACACTCTAGATAAACATAGTACTAAGGAATACAATATGAGGTTTATTGTTTAACCATTAAACTTTGAAGATAAGACATTGACATAATCGTTTGAATGATATTGTGATTATGTATGGGTATGAGGTGAGGATTTCATCCTAGGAAATAATGTTTTACATGTGTTTTAAGGAGGTAAGTTCATGAACTTGGTTTGTGAATCGAAAAGGAAATCGACAGGCGTTATTGGGATTGTTATTCATTGCATATCTTATGAACGACAAATAAGTGTGATTAGTACAACCGCTCATGACTTGTTTGTGTTATTGGTAAAAATATTCACATAAGGCCTGACTTATGTATTGATATGACTTTTATTAGTGAGACCGATCTCAAATAATCACCTAATGGTATGATCGAGTTTGTGTAGACTCTGGGTAAAGGGAAACCGATCCTAGTAAGAGGTGCAACACATCATAAAGGGGAATCGATCCTTGTATGAGGTGCTGCAAGGTTTATAGCAGAAAGGGGAACCGATCCTATGGACATGTGCAACACATATAAGTTAGGTACCATATATATGTGGGGAACCGATCCTAGTACGTAGTCAACCGAATTTTAGGAAGCTAGTGTGACTATGCACAGTACTCACATGGAGGTAGAAAAAAAACTTGTTTTGGTAGAACCGTTTAAACCATGATTTGTGATTGAGTGTCCTTGATCAATCACATAGCTCTTGAAAGTCATATGAACCAATTCTAAACTTGTTTGGAAGTGTGGTAAATCGGTTTCAAGTGTGTAAGTATGAAAGAGGACTTACAAAGTAAGGATGTCGACACACTTTGAACACGTACATTTATGCGTATCTTTTATTATTCAAAGATATTCCTTAACAGCTAAAAGTAAGTAAATCCCAAGATCGAAATTAAATAAGTTAAGAATCTTTTAATTAAGGTTTTTAATTATATATATGGAAAATAAGAATTAGTAATGTGCATTTGCTAGTTAAAATTTTCCAAGGAGATTTTCGATCATTATTTTTGGACAGAGCATTCTCATGAATTATGAAAACCGAATATGGAAATTATTATTAAATATCTTGAAAATATTTTAGGTTTTGGAAATTCCTTGGTGTCCAAACTTCCTTGTCTATAAATACTTGAAGTTTGCATTTCGGGCAAACTAATCCTTCGTGACAGCAAACTTCCTCGGTTGTGTTGTTACTGGTGAAGCCGCCTATTCGGAGAGGAGAGTTACCTAATTAGGAAAAATCTCTTACGGTTGCTCACTTTAAAGTATTTTTTGGGATTGAGAAGCTCTACGAGTACCGTTGGTGGGAAACTAGATAATTGCGGTTTATCTTTTGTTTTTGATTGATTTGATTGACTAACGGTGGTTGAACTTTGATTGCACCTAGTTTGTTTAGGCTTGAGAATCTTCTCTTCTGATATAAGATTCACTCAAACTAGATCAAAGTTTCGACTGGGATCTTTAGACTGTTGTTAGTGATAAAGACGATTTTGTGATAATCCATTGTTAACAGACTCCGTTCTGTGTGTGATTGATCACAAGAGATTCAAGTAGTTGTGTGCAGGTGTTTATTGAAGATCTAAGAATATTTGAAAAAACAGAAGAGATAGAATATTTCTGACTTGGCTATATAAATCTTTGGTGTGCACAATGCTTGTTTCGGTAAAAAGAGGATCCAACTATAATAGTTTTATCCTTGTGGTAAATTGGATTGATTAATTGAGAATATCGGCATCAATACGGTTCTTTGTGATTAAAAGTATTGATTGCAAAATCTAACGATTACCTTGGGTAATTGATCATAAGATAGATTTAAGGACCTGACGAAGGAGTTTATTGAGATAAACAGAAAAGCCTTTGTCCGACTTATATCACTTGGTTGAAGAGAGTTGATACCAAACAGATTTGTTGTTCCTTTACTGTTTGGAATATGAACCAGAGGAATTGTTCCAAGTACGTGACTTATTCATTAGTGGGAGGCGTGGGAATACAGACGGAACTAGGTGAACTATAGGTTTAGTTGCTTGGTCTCAACTATACGAAGTTGGTATTATTTTGTGTAGCAGCTTAATCCTGAGAGTATTCAATTATGGACAAGGTCCCGGGGTTTTTCTGCATTTGTTGTTTTCCTCGTTAAAAAATATTGTTGTGTCATTTTGAAAAGGCGAGGGTACCCAAATATACCTCAAGTTAAAAAAAATTCCTACCTATTAGTCCTTTCTCCGAAAGTGATTATCTATGGACTGAGTCGAGACAATACAACTAATTGTTTCACACTTTGTGTGATCGTCTATGGATACGAGATCGATACAATATAACAACGAAGTATGTTACTTGATAAAAAGGTTCGGACTCAACCAAACACAATAGGATTCACTTATCAAGTAAATAGGAATTAACGTTTGTGTGATTTACTTTAATTATAATAAAACAATTATAATGCGAAAATATAAAGTAAATAACACGGCAATATTTTGTTAACGAGGAAACCTGAAATGAAGAAAAACCCCTGGACCTTGTCCAGAATTGAATACTCTCAGGATTAAGCCGCTACACAAAATTACACCTAACTTCGTATAGTTGAGACCAAGCAACTAAACCTATAGTTCACCTAGTTCCGTCTGTATTCCCACGCCTCCAACTTATAAATAAGTCACGTACTTGGAACAATTCCTTTGGTTCGTATTCCAAAAAGTAAAGGAACAACAAATCTATTTGGTATCAACTTTATTCAGCCAAGTGATATGAGTCGGACAAAGGCTTTTCCGTTTATCTTAACATAAACTCCTTAGTCAGGTCCTTAGATCTATCTTATGTTCAATTACCGAAGTAGTCATTTAAGATTAATCCAACAACACTCTTAATCCAAAGAATTGTGTTGATGCCGATCTATTCAATTAATCAATCCAATATACCACAAGGATAAACCGATTATCAATTGGATCCTCTTTTACCGAAACAATATTGTGCACACCAAAGATTACAAACCCAAGTCAGATCTTCAACATCTTGTTTGTCTTCAAATCTTCTTAAATCTTCAATAAAAACCTGCACACAATCACTTGAATATCTTGTGATCAATCACGCACATAACGGAGTCTGTTAACAATGGATTATCACAAGATCGTCTTTAGAACTAACAACAATCTAAATATCCATGTCGAAACTTTGAACTAGTTTGAGTGAATATTATATCAGAAGAGAAGATTCTCAAGCATAAACAAACTAGGTGCAATCAGATTTCAACCACCGTTATTCAATCGAAAGCAAAATATAAACCGCAATTATCTAGTTTCCCACCAATGATACACGCTAGAGCTTCTCAATCCCAAAGAAGACTTTAAGCTGAGCGGCCGTAAGAGATTTTTCCTAATTAGGTTACTCTCCTCTCCGTATAGGCGGCTACACCAATAACAACAACAAAAGAGGAAGTCTGTTGTTATGAAGGATTAGTTCACTAGAAAGGCAAACTTAAAGTATTTATAGATGAGGAAGTTTGGACACCAAGGAATTTCCAAAACCGAAAATATTCTCAAGATATTCATAAAAGCACAAATTCGGTTTTCATAATTCCTGGAAATGCTCTGTCCAAAAATAATGATCGAAATCTCTCGGAAAATCTCTAATTAGTAAATGCACATTACTAATTCTTATTTCCCTACAAAATGAAGTTAATTACCTTAATTAAAAGATTCTTAACTTATTTATGTTTCGATCATGGGATTATCTTCCCTTAGTTATTAAAGAATAACTTTGAACAATTAAAGAAATAAACATTCATAGCACGTGTTCAAAGTATGTCGACATCTTAAATTTGTAAGTTCTCTTTCACACTTACAACCTTGAAACCGATTTCCCACACTTCCAAACAAGTTTAGAATTGGTTCATCGGACTTTCAAGAACTATGCGATTAATCAAATAACATTCAATCACAATCATGGGTTTAACGGTTCTACCAAAAAACGTTTCGGTTGTACCTTCCATGTGAGTATTGTGCATAGTCACACTAGCTTTCCAAAATTCGGTTGACTAGGTACTAGGATATGTTCCCCACATATATTTGGTATCTAACTTATATGTGTTGCACATGTCCATATGATCGGTTCCTCTTTGTGATGTACTTCACCTCTTACTAGGATTAGTTCCCCTTTCCCATAATTGATCAGACATAAAATCACAAACCCGATCATACCATCTCAGGTGATTACTTAAGATCAGTTTCACCAATAAAAGTCATACCAATACATAAGTCAGGCCTTTGTGTATAGTTCTACCAAGAGTGAGCGGTTATACTCAATCACACATATTGGTTGTTCATAAGATATGCACTGAATAACAAAACCAATAACACCTAGTAATTTCCTTTTCGGTTCACAAACAAGTTTATGAACTTACTTCCTTAGAACACATGTAAAACATTTTTCCCTAGGATGAAATCCTCACCTCATACCCATACATAATCACAATATCATTAAAATGATTATGGCGATGTCTTATCTACAAAGTTTAATGGTTAAGCAATAAGCCTCAGATTGTATTCCTTAATACTATGTCTATCTAGAGTTCAAATATGCTTCACAGTTTTGTTTTCAATATGCACGAATTGAAAGATACGTTAGGGAATGAAACAGTTCAAGTCAAATATCACTAACCTCAAGTGGAAGGATGATTGTTGTAGTTGTAGCTCCTTTCTTCTTAACATATAATATAGTTTGTTGTAATCTGTCATGAGATTCATTGGAAATCAAGGTGTAACCAATCACAAGCTGTATTGGAACGCAAGTTATAACCGGTCACAAGTTACTTTAGGAACCAAGGTATAACCGGTCACAAGATAAATCAGGAAGTTAGTTGTAATCGACCATAAGCTACCTTTGGGAAGCAAGGTTTAACCGATCACAAGTTAACTTAGGAAGTAAGGTGTAAACTATCACAAGCTACCTCTGGGAAGCATGGTTGATGGGTATTTTATATGATGTTGTAGTAAAAGGTTCGTTAAGACTTGTGAAGACTGTGCTTTTAGATTTAAATTTTAAGACTAAAGAAAATAAAGCAATTTAAAGCTGACTATATTAGAGAGACCGGGGTTCAAGATTTCACCATTCACCAAAATTCATGTGATTTAATGTTAATGTTTATCATGCAATTCTAGACAATATAACTCCAATCAAAAGAAATTGTGATTCTAATCATTGCCTAAATTAGATTTTCAAAACATCAATTGTTAATCGCCAGCATGAAGTATCAAAAGCCCTAAACTAAGCATACTTCATCAAGAGAAAACACAACTAATTAATAAAAATTATTTATTTAATTTTCATTCGGTGCAAATAATCATAAAAGAATTGCATAAATAAATTTTACCACATAACTTTAGGAAGAATGGCTTTCTTTATCTCCCCGGAGGATGGGTTTAGCTCTTCATCATGGAAACACGCTCAAAAGTTGATTTCATTGCTCAAAGTGTTTACAAATGATGAAAATGGGAGAAAATAATTAAAAACCGGGTCTGTAATAATTATATGTGTTATAAACCGAACTGTTACAGAGAACGATACAAACTAACTGTCGTAGTCATTGTAGCAAAACGACTGTCACTGTGCGTCTTATGTTCTTGGTGTTCTTGGTAGCAGTAGAAAATGGTGTATCTCTGCAACTCGAATTTCTAGACTCTGTGATGTTCTAACTTCTCCCCAAACTCTATGTATCCCCTCTGTGACTCCCAAGGCTCGTATTTATATCCACAGGACCTTCAAATCTCCACAATAACTTCAAGAAATCTTCATTGATGACTTTTATGCTCGGGAAGATTTTATGCTATTCTCACGTAATTATTTCCTTTTTTCATCCTCTGCCTTCAATTCACACGCGTATGCTGGTGTTAAATTCTTCCAAGCACGCTGAGTTTAAGTTGAACATGCTGAAAACACACCAAAACTTCCCCGAGATAGCTAATAATTCTGAGAATATCTCTCCGTATGTTATCCTTCCCTGTTTTAGTTTGAAACCACATGAACTCCCCAATTTCTTCGATTCCAGCACACATACCAATCATGTTTAGTCAAATCAGGATATTCCCAACTAATTCCAGCGCTTAAATCTAACTTAAACTCGTTTAAAAACCAAACAGAAGTTACGCAGAACCCAAATAGTTTTCCCGCCAAAAGAATTTGTACATGAAGAAGATGAGGTTGCCCTGAATCCGAGGAATGTGTGCCTTTAATAGATGGGGTGCCCTGGGATGCCCTTATCCAAATTGAGGGTGCCTTTAGTACTTTTCTCCGGGGGTCCAAATAGCACTTTTTGAGCAACCTTTTCCACTCAAGTGTAATTCTCCAAAAACACCTACACAAACATAAAAACATCATAATAAGTACAAAATCAAGCACTAACGATAGAGATACTGAGGACAATTCAGACACAAAAATGTGTCTATCAAATACCCCCAAACTTATTATTTGCTAGTCCTCGAGCAAATTTAATCTAGAAAATAAAATGACTACACTTAGCACGTGAAGCAAGCCGTTAAAACGCTAGGTGGCCCTAGCGGCCGAGTGTTGTCTCGGGAGGGTTTACCAGAGGTGTAACCACAAATCCTTTACTCTAGACCCTATCTATCTACGCAGAACCTTAGAATGCACTAAAGAATCTCCTTGGTTGGCATACAATCATTGACTATATGAGGAAGTACCATGATTCAAAATTCCAATTGTTGTACACGAGTTTGCACTCAAGCATACTAAAATTCATATATAAGTGACATAGCCCTACTCAGATAGTCTCACTATAGACATCATAACCGGAGTCAAACCAATCACATGAAAATATCAAGAAGATGGATAGAGAAAAACGTAGATGGTTTTAAGGTGAACGGTGTTTCCCATATATGTCTGAAGGCCTCTGCCAAGATGAACCTATCCTAATGGACTGAGATACCGGTCTAACTAATATCAACACAGATGGCATATACAAGGGGACCAGCGGTCGATAATTCTAACTCTAGGGTCAACACAACTGGCATATACAAGGGAACCAGCGGTCGACTTTATTGAATTTATTCTGGTTGGTCTGATGGTCTTGTCTCAATTTCTTTCTTTTTTTCTCTTCTCTTCTCTTCTTTTTTTTTTTTTTTAGGTATCCCAATTACTCTATTTCACCCTAGCAATGGTAACAACTTGATTCTTGGGCCCCACCAAATCACTTAGAAGAAAATAAAAATAAAAATAAAAACAGAAGGTGAAAAGGACTTAACGAGATATAGCGAAACTACCATGTTATTTCTAACACCTGAGCTTTGTGCTTTTATGAATAGACTCTATAGATGTTTCCATCTAGTCAGATTGGTTCCTCAACTCCTACAACTAAGATGCTTCTATCCACTTAGATTGGTTAGTGCCATCCTTAATAAACATAAATTTCTAGGCTCTGGAGTTTATTTATTGCAACTAAAAGCTAACAAAAAGTTTCTTCCCCACACCCAAACTTAAATCTAACATTGTACTCAATGTTCTAAAGATGAAATTAAAAGCACGAACAAGGTGAAATTGTTACCACTTGAGGGAAAAGAAATAAGGAAGGATACTACCGTATCCCGTGAGCGTGGGTGCCTCCCAGAAAATGCTAAATTTAAAGTCTTTATCTAGACATAAAATACCTCAAAAAGAATTGTCACCTTCCAAAGTCGTATACCAATAGTCGAAACAATTGTGGGTTCATAAGACCAAATAGGGCTAACACAAATATAAAACAACTGCACTGATTCAGAAAGATGAATAGAAGGAGCACATCCTCATCTAAGGTTTCAGTCAAGACAACTGGGTTTATCTGGGGGAAATAACGAAGCTTCATATGTGTGTCTCGATAAAGAGATTCATCCGAAATACTAGCCTCTAATACCTGGGTCACCTCTTGGACAGTATCAGGAGGATTGGATTGCGGAGTCTGAATAGACTCAAGTAATATCTCAGATGCATAAGGCTCGAGTCCCAAGTTGGGGACTCTAATTAGCAAAACTTGACGATCACAAGAACCATTACTACCCCCAAACTTAGGGTTTTCACTACTCACATACAAACCTCTAACTATTGCTTGAATTTCTGGATCCTCGGAGTCCCTAAAGTACTCAAGAGCTTCTTCTAGTTCTCTACCCCCAAACTTTGGGTCATCATTATTCTCAGAAATACCTAACACTATAGCATAGATTTTTGGGTCCGTAGAGTCTTTAAAATACTCAAGGGATTCTTCTAAAGATTGAACACACATCGGTCTAAGAAAATGGTTTCCTCAAATCCATCTAAAGAATCTCCTAGTAAAGTGTCATGCCAATTATCCTGAACTAAAGTGCTAATCATATTCACTTATTCTAAATTATCATTCTCAGAAGGTTATCATGTAACATTAAAGACATTTAGTTCAGTGGTCATATTACCAAAGGATATGTTCATAATCCCAGTCCTACAGTTGATGACAGTGTTAGATGTGGCTAAAAATGGGTGACCTAAAATCACCGGGACTTGAGCACTTGGGTCCTGAACAGGCTGGGTGTCTAGAAAAACAAAATCCACTGGATAAATAAACTTATCAACCTCAATCAGAACATACTCTATGATACCACAAGGGACTTTGACAGACCTATCAGCTAATTGTAGTGTCATTTTAGTCGGTTTCAACTTACCAAGACCTAGCTGGGTATATACATGATATGGGAGTAAGTTAACACTAGCTCCTAAGTCAAGTAATGCCTTATTGACCATGTGATTACCAATTACACAAGATATGGTAGGGAATCCAGGGTCCTTATACTTAGGTGGTGTTTGGTTTATAAGAATGGAACTTACTTGGCCAACTAAAAAGGCTTTTTTGGACATTAAGCTTACGATTTCGTGTACAAAGATCTTTAAGGAACTTGGCATAAGCAGACATCTGCCTAATTTCTTCTAACAATGGAATGTTAATGTTCACCTGCTTAAATGTCTCCACTATCTCGTTGAAAGTCGTCTCCTTCTTTGTTGGGGCTAACAACTGTGGATATGGGGATTTAGGCACAAAGATAGTCCTATCAGGAATTTATTGGGACTCCTTAGAAATTGTTTCAGTTTCCTCGGCTATGGGTTCCTCTTGGGAAGTAGAAGGTGGAACTTCAACATGTTCACTTTCAGGCATGGCGACCTTATTGTCAACTTTCTTTCCACTCCTAAGGGTTGTAATAGAATTCACATGATTGTACGATTTCTCTCCTTTGGTATTAGGATTAGTATGACTAGGGAACCTTCCATATTCTCTCTCATTTATATACTTAGATATCTGGCCGACTTGAAGTTCTAATTTAGCAAGAGTCTGGGAATTATTCTTCAAATTCTGTCTGGTTTCTTGTTGAAAGCTAAAGTGGTTATTTGATAACATATTATGGTTCTTTGCTAGCATAGTAAGAGTCTCTTCAAAGGTAGAGATCTTTTTCTCGGAAATGTTCTGAAACTGGGTTTGACCCGAAGAGTTATTATTATAATCAAAACCTGGGGGAGGCTGAGAATTACTAGACTGACCTGGATTCTGGCCCTTAAACCAAGAAAAATTAGGATGGTTTCTCCAACCAGGGTTGTAGGTCTCTGAGTATGGGTCAAACTTCTGATGGTTTTCAAACCTAGCATTGTTATAAACATCATGGGCTTGCTCTTCACTAACGTGACCTTCCCAAAATGAGATATTGGGTTTTATTCCATAACTAGAGACTTGAGAGGCTCTAATCCTATCATCAAGTTCAACAAGAGACCTATGTTTAGACTGATTCAATTCCAAAGTTTCTAACCTTCTAGACAAAGCAGCAAACTTAACATCTGACCCAAAGCTTGTATCTATTATATTGGTGCTACTTTTATTGACCAAGAGTCTCTTAGGAGGTTGAACACAAGGTTCCCACTGTTGGGATTTTTCAGCAACAACTCCTAAGAAGGTAAAAGCATCATCGGCATTTTTACTAGTGAACTCACCAACGCACATAGATTCGACCATGGCTTTGGTTGAATAGTCTAAACCATCAAAAAAAATCTCTACTAGTTTCATTTTCTCAAACCCATGGTAAGGACATTCGGATAGGAGATCATTGAATCTCTCTAAAAACCTATAAAGAGATTCTCCCTCTTGTTGCATACTAGAGCTAATTTTCTGCCTAACAGCTGCAGTTTTATGCTTAGGGTAGAATTTCAAATAGAAAGCAGCAATAAGTTCCTGCCATGTTTCTATGGATTCAGATGGTAGGTTGTTAAGCCATGTCTTAGCTTTATCTCTTAAGGAAAAGGGGAACATCCTAAGTTTCAAGACTTCATCAGTAAGGTCCTTAATATTAATTGTTCCACATATTTCTTCAAAGTCCCTAATGTGAAAGTAAGGGTTTTCATCATCTTTTCCTAAGAATATAGGGATCATCTGAAGAATACCAGGATTCAACTCATAAGTAGCCGTAGAGGCTGGAAATTTAATGCACGATACTCGGTTGGTCCTAGTTGGGTACATGTAGTCTTTCAAAGTATCCATTGCTGACACAACTGAAGTACTTTCCTCACGAAGAGAAAGATTCTCAAAACTGAAGTTTCCAAAAACGGGGCTCTCAAAAGAAGAGTCTTCGAGCTCCCCGCCTTTACAAGAAGAACTACTAGGTTTGTCACTAATCAAATGACCTAGAGTGTTTCTTTTCCAATCCCGTTCTTTAATGACCTCGGGCATACACTAGAAAAAACAAAAAGAAGAAAAATCCTAAAAGGAAGGGAAGTTCTATGCAAACACAAACAAGGCTGACTCCACCACAACAAACCTACTAATTTCTAGCAAACAAAAATCATGATGGCTCCACTTAGATTGTTTCTAGACCAGCTTTTAATCCTTCGAAAAGGAATTCGTTACAATTTAAGAAGACCCCTCTGGAATCAATTTAAGTTAAAGTAAGATAAATAGAGACGAGGGAAGCTCGATGGAGCTTTGATACCCAAGGCCTCACCGACATTACAAGGTGGTGCATTTAACTTACAAAAACCATCATGAACTTCGAAGTATATGCTTAAAAGAGTAACCAATATTTTTCGAATGACTTTCCTATTAAGCTCGTTACCCTATCGGTCTCGTTCTAATCAATATTTTAAGCTTGGGTTCGCGTTTGGTATCGTTTTCCTAAAGCGGGAAAAAAGAGAACGGTGATGAAATCTGAACCCTTATCTTGTATGGCCAGGCCTTTCCCTTTACTAGGAAATTAAAGCAGCCATATTCAGTTCCTCGACATATATGCAAACGAAGGAATACAGTAAACCCGCTTACAGGGGATTCGCGGGTGTTTCAACAAAATTACCTCCCGTTCCATACGGGGGATGAACCATTGTAATCGACTCGGGCCACGACTCCTATGTCATGTACGAACCCGAGGGGCCGAGGCAATATCGTAATTGCCGTCCTTCTCTGCAAACAGTTTAATATTTAATATACTACCCTTCCGTAGGGTTTAAAAATAAAGAATGTCCAAGTCCAAAGTCTAAAAGTCCAAAAATTAAAGTCCAAAATAAAAATAAAATTACAAAAATACAGAATATCCTAATACAATTTTTTAAAGATAAAAACAAAATCTAATAAAATTCTCTCTTTTTTTTTTTTGATTTTTTTCTTTGTTCTTTCTGCTTTGTCTTTTGACTCCAAATCTTTAAGTGGTCACCAAAAGCTTTGACAAATCCTTTTTCTTTCGCTCTGAAATCCAAGAATCTGTAATAAAAATACAAATACCCAAAAAAGTAAAATAGAACAAATAAAAAAAAAATCTAAAAACTCTAGCCTAAAGACAAGTCCGCGTCGGTGGCGCCAAAAATTGATGGGTATTTTATACGATGTTGTAGTAAAAGGTTCGTTAAGACTTGTGAAGACTCTTCTTTTAGATTTAAATTTTAAGACTAAAGAAAATAAAGCAATTTAAAGATGACTATATTAGAGAGACCGGGTTCAGGATTTCACCATTCACCAAAATTCATGTGATTTAATGTTAATGTTTATCATGCAATTCTAGACAATATAACTCCAATCAAAAGAAATTGTGATTCTAATCATTGCCTAAATTAGATTTTCAAAACATCAATAGTTAATCGCAAGCATGAAGTATCAAAATCCCTAAACTAAGCATACTTCATCAAGAGAAAACACAACTAATTAATAAAAATCATTTACTCAATTTTCATTCGGTGCGAATAATCATAAAAGAACTGCATAAATAAATTTAAATAAATTTTACCACATAACTTTAGGAAGAATGGCTTCCTCCATCGCCCCGGAGGATGGGTTTAGCTCTTCATCATGGAAACACGCTCAAAAATTGATTTCATTGCTCAAAGTGTTTACAAATGATGAAAATGGGAGAAAATAATTAAAAACCAGGTTTGTAACAATTATATGTATTACAAACCGAACTGTTACAGAGAATGATACAAACTAACTGTCATAGTCACTGTAGAAAAATGACTGTCACTGTGCGTCTTATGTTCTTGGTGTTCTTGGTAGCAGCAAAAAATTGTGTATCTCTGCAACTCGAATTTCTCGACTTTGTGATGTTCTAACTTCTCCCCAAACTTTTTGTATCCCCTCCGTGACTCCCAAGGATCGTATTTATATCCACATGACCTTCAAATCTCCACAATAACTTCAAGAAATCTTCATTGATGACTTTTATACTCGGGAAGATTTTCTGCCATTCTTACGTAATTATTTCCTTTTTTCATCCTCTGCCTTCAATTCACACGCGTATGCTGGTGTTGAATTCTTCCAAGCACGCTGAGTTTAAGTTGAACACGCTGAAAACACACTAAAACTTCCCCGAGATAGCTAATAATTATGAGAATATCTCTTTGTATGTTATCCTTCGCTGTTTTAGTTCGAAACCACATGAAATCCCCAATTTCTTCGATTCTAGCACACATACCAATCATGTTTAGTCAAATCAGGATATTCCCAACTAATTCCAACGCTTAAATCTAACTTAAACTCGTGTAAAAATCAAACAGAAGTTACGCATAACCCAAATAGTTTTACCGCCAAAATAATTTGTACATGGAGAAGATGAGGTTGCCCTGAATCCGAGGAGCGGGTGCCTTTAACAGATGGGGTGCCATGGGATGCCCCTTATCCAAATTGAGTGTGCCTTTAGTACTTTTCTCTGGGGTCCAAATAGCTCTTTTTGAGCAACTTTTTCCACACAAGTGTAATTCTCCAAAAACACCTACACAAACATAAAAACACCATAATAAGTACAAAATCAAGCACTAACGATAGAGACACTGAGGACAATTCAGACACCAAACTGTGTATATCAATGGTGTAACCGGTACAACCTAGTTTGGGAAGCATGGTATAACCGGTCAGAACTTACATTATGAGTCATGGTAGATTCGATCACAAGGAGAAAAACCGAGTTTCCAATATTCACATATCTCTTTACGTTTTGTATGAAGCTTGGAATTACGGTTTGCTAAGAAACTTCGAGATTTCGACATTATTAGAACATGTACATAATTCTTATCATTAATTGTTCAAAGATATTCCTTGATATTCAAAGTGATCCCGAAACGAAATATTGAAAAGCATTTAATTATGATTTTCATAAAATATGTTTTAACTACCAGCAATTAAAACATATCCTCTAGAAAATATTATTAGTTAATGTGTTATACTAATAATAGAAGCTTTTTAAGGGAGTTTCAGAAATATGGTTTGGTAATTAATTAGAAATAGTAAAACCAAAATTAGGTACTTTAATGAATATCTTGAGAATATTTTCGGTTTTGGAATTTTCTTGTAGTTCATTGGTCTATAAATACTTGAGTTTGCATTTCTTGCAAACTATCGTAAGAGCCAAGCAAACTTCATTCATTTTTTTTTCTTGTAGAGCCGTTTATCTGGAGAGGAAAGAAGATTAATTAGGCGAAATATCTTACGACCGCTCGTTTAAAGACTTCTGTGGGATCAAGAATCTCTACGAGACCGTTAGTGGGATAATTGTATTGTTATTTTAGTTTTCGATTATTGATTTGATTGATTAATGTTTGTTGAAACTTTGATTGCACCTAGTTTGTTTATTCTTGAGAACCTTCACTTCTGATATAAGGCTTACTCAAACTATATCAAAGTACCAACGGGATATTTAAAACCATTTTCGGATCTAAAGTCATCTTGTGATAATCCATTGTTAACAAACTCCGTTCTTTGTGTGATTGATCACATGAGGATTCAAGTTGTGTTTTGCAGGTTATTAAGAAGACAATTGAAGATTTGAAGACGAATAAGATTTTGTTATTAGTTTTCGTATTTTGTGAATTTAGTGCACAAACCTTGATCGGCTTGGATCCAACGAGAATCATGGTTATCTTCGATAGACTTGATTGGCTAGTTACGTGAGATTGACATCAGTTTATAGTTACTCCTTGAGTTCTATATTGATTGATTGCAAATCTAGAAATTGGTTATTTCGGTAATCAAAGTTTAGATTGATTTAACCAGACAAAGGAGTTTATTATATTAAATAAAAGAGCCTTTGTCAATGGCTCATAATATCTTATTACCAAAGATTGAATAGAGTGGTTACCAAACAGCTTTATCCTTTACTATTTGGAATACGATCAAAAGGATTAGTGACTCACGTGCGTCACTAGTGCAGGGATACTGAGGAAACTATGTATCTAGGGGTAGTCTACTTGGTCTCAACTATACGAAGTTGGTATTAGATTTTTTATAGCGGCTTAATTATGAGAGTATTCAAAAATTGGGCTACGTCCCGGGGTTTTTTCTCTTTGGCGGTTTCCTCGTTAAAAAAATATTGTTGTATCATTTACTTTATTTCCACACTATAATTGTTATTATAATTAAGTAAATTACACACCCATGTTAATCCTAATAACTTGATAGTGATCTTATAGTGTTTCGGTTTTATACAATACCTATTATCAAGTGATAACTTTGTTGTTGTATTGTCTCGATCTCCTATCCATAGATGATCACACAAAGTGTATACCATAGTTGTCATAATATATCGACTTTTTTCATAGACGATCACACTTGGTAAAGTACTTATAAGATTGTATGCGGAATAGAAAGCCTCATATATCCGAACTTATGAATCCCGAGGATCAACCTATATACTTAACCATCGCTCAAGAACAATCTTCGAAATATCAACTGTAGATGGTGGATTTTCGACGAAGGCTAAAATCGTAAACCCGTAACAATATGAACTTCTGATCCAGCAATCAGATGCGAGTATCAAGACATGGGCCTCTCATCGAATCCTCTGACTAAGAATACTTTCTCTCAGAGTACATGCAGATATGTAGTCTCTCGGTTGGACAACGGCATCTCTGTATTGAGACACGGGTCTCTCATCGAATCCTCTGATTGAGAATACTTTCTCTCAGAGTACATGTAGATATGTGGTCTCACGGCTAGACAACAACATATCTCATGAATACTGAACACTTCAGTAATTATTTTTATATAGTATCACGAGATGGACGGCTCCTAGACAGCTTGCTCTGCTAGTATAGAGCGATAACGTCTTCAGGATACAAACAACGAGTTTACCCTGAATATATAAAGGATATGAAGCTCCAGCAAGCTTATATCGGAATAATTAATGCTCCTAGACAGCTTTCTATGCTAGTATAGAGCCACAAGTTAATTATTCCCAAATTCTTGAATTCATCCACAGAATTTCCGAAAATATTCAAATATTTTCGCAGATATTTCATTACTGCAAACCATAGTTCTTCCCAGCAGAAATCCATGGATTAGTGATAAATATTAAACACATGGGCGTCTGAGCTACCTCTTAGTAAGCCCCGATTTAAATGGTGAAAGTTTACTTAACGACGATGCACTAACAATCACCGCACGAATGAGTATTTCAAAATACGACGAGGCAATGAACCTATGCAAAATAGAAAAGAAAATAATAAATAATTAAAAATTGACCAAGGCGCTGGGAACAAGGGCCCACTGATCGGTTGACCGTGCCATGGTCAATCCCATGCCAGTTTCATATTTTTTGTTATTTTTTGAGTTCATGAAAATTCTTTCATTTGAACAAATATCCTTCGTTTTGAGGAAACTCCTCAGGTTCATGGTGTTTCTTTCACACCAAAGAAATAATATAAAATTAGGGAAGAATATTGTGGGGCGTGACCATTGGTCAACCAGCCATGCATTGGTCCCAGCCGGCCCCACACCTCATGATTCCTCATTATTTTATTATTATTTCCCCAATTTCATGAAAACTCCTTTATCTCATGATATTTCCTTGGTCCCATGAAAAATAATATAAAATTAGGAAAACCCGTGTGCACGGGCCATAGCCGGTCGGTCAAACCCTAGATGGCTTCACACGTCCCTTTTGTTATTATTATATTTTTCATGTTTTCATAATCCCATGAAATTCCTTGATTTCATGATATTTCCTTCAAATCATAAAATTTTCTTTAAATTGTGAAATAATACATAAAATTAGGGAAAACGCACGGGACCGGGCCCTGGCCGGCCAACCATGCTCCAAGCCTGTCCCACATGCCCACACGTCCCTTATTTTATTATTATTATTTTTTATGTTTCCTTCATCTCATGGAAACTCCTTGATTTGAACAAAAACTCTTTAATTTTAGCAAAACTCCTTGATTTTATCATATTTCCCTAAAATCATGAAAATATTATAAAATTTTGGAAAACCGTGTGGATTGGATCCCTTGGACGGACGGCCAAGTCCGGTCCCACACTTCATGATTCCTTCACCTTTTCATTATTTTTCTTCATCTCATGAAGTTTTGACGGTTTTATAAAAAAAACCCTGGTTTCTTCATATTTTCTAAAATGATTGCTCAAACGCACATATGAAGATGTCAAAATTCTCAGAACTGAGATCCGAACACCTTCGGGACATGAACATGTTACTTGACCGACCAAGGTTGGCTCTTTGGCTCTCAATGAGCCGATCTTACATATGTTCACAATTTGACCTAATTTGCGCAATTGCACATATTAGGTCCAAAACTCTTCCAAACGACTTGGAACTTCATGGAACGATCAACACTTGATCCCGTGACCACCCAGGGCCGGTTTCATGACCCCTTGGTCGGTCCTCCACTTTTCATGATTAATTAGGTCTTATCACCTAATGTTGAACCCATTAGTCATTCGAATAAATGATTAAACCAGCATTTAATCATTCTTTCATCAACAAGTCACCAACCCTTCAAGAGGTCTTGGTGTTTGCTCACGTGAGCATATGGGTGTTACATGATTGACCCACGGTCTCATGAAACCAATCCTTTCTTCGTTTCATGGTTCAATTCCTAACAACCATGAAGTGGTCATCAATTGATCAAATAAGGGTTTCTGAGTCCAAGGATCATAGTTCCAGATTCAAACACTAATAAATTTATGACGATCTCATGATCAATACTCTTATTAATTATACTCGGTTCAACTACTAGTATTTTAATTAATATTTTATTTTGGTCACGCTGCCAATAATTCATTAGATGAGCAACACTTGCTCGGATATACAATACTTGCTCAAATCAGAGAATATTGGTTCAACTATCAATATTCAACAAATTATCGAATGAGCAATACTTGCTCGCCTCAACTATCAGCGTGAGGATCATTCCCACGTTCAATCCATGAGTTTCAGAACATTTTTACAAAATCATGTTCAACTCAGTAATTACATGGACTCATCGTCCCATGATATCATGAAGTCAACAACTGACTAAACTAACCACTAGACGTCAATCGTGTCACTTGGGGGGATATCAACTAGGGTTTTGGTCTGGCGGTCTACGGCACGTGTGTTCAAACACATGATGGAATGTGAGCAAGTCGTGCAATCAGTTGAAGGAGTTAACAAAGTAGTGGGTGGAAAATCAACCAAGTCTCCGCACGATGAGCAACTGGTTTCAAACACTATTTACATCTTTCCACTTTTTGATTCCATCATCTCTCACACTTCATGGGATCATGGTGTCTACAATTCCATCAATATAAATAAGTCTCTGAATCATGATTAAAACAACAATAGATACAACGATTTCACGTCTCACAGACAACACGAGATCAACAACTCATCAATTGAGCAATTATTCTCAACTGAGCAATTTTAATCATTCAGAACTTATTATATTCAGAATTCATAGCACACCTACAATATTTGATTACCATTGAGTCCACACATTTCTCAGCTTCCCTCCTACAGATTGACCCATCCTCTCTTGTGACCGAATTTACTCTGGAACGGCCATTGTCTTGGTTTAGGCCGGAGTACTACAGATTGATCTCTCGAATTCAAAGCACTCCCTTCTTGTAGTGCATCTGTGTGAGGTTGAACATTTTGCTCGGTTCAAGGAGTCTCCTCCGCACGGTCAACTCCTCAATTCCATAAAAACCAGCAAATCATTTTGCCCCATCTACAGATTGGCGACCACAGTGGGAGATTAATCTCTCGGTTGTAATTTCAAATTCATCAAGATGGTCGGTCTTAGGTCAGGATCTGTTACAAATCCTAACGCAAACATTGCTAGCACCAGCAATAATGAAGATATCCAGGAAATTATTCCAGCCACTAACGTCGACGGCGCTGACGATACTCTTCCTCAGACTAATGCGAAAAGTCATCCCCTGTTTGGCCGACATCCCGAAGAAGTCAGAGGAAATCCACCACCTACCGTTGCCGATCTCCTCAAAACGCAAGAAACTCTTGCAAAGAATCAGACGGATATGGCCGCAGCACAACATAAGCTATTTGATCATATGAAGACTCTTACTGATAAATTGTCAGAGAAAGGAAAAGAAAAGGAAAAGTCCTCAGACGCTGCTGATCCTGAGGTAATTCCAATTCACACAGTAGATGACGATGAAACTAACAAAGCTGCAGGTAATTCGTCAGGGAAAGAATCATCAAATTTGATCACTCGGGAAGACTTGGAGCGCCTTCTGGAGAATCATGGAAAATACAAGACATCACATGTCCATCGTCACCAACCTCCTTATCCTGCTGCTACGCAAAAGATTCCCCTTCCAAAAGGTTATGTCTCCCCAACTTTCACTCTATATGACGGGACCGGCAATGCTCGAGAACACGTCTCTCGTTTCCTTGAAGCCTTGGGAGAGCATGAACATAACATGGTTTTTCGCCTCAAGGAATTTTCAAAATCTTTAAAAGGAAGGGCATACACCTGGTACAACAATATTGCACCTGGAAACATCAACAATTGGGGAGAAATGATTAACGCCTTCTATAGGAAGTACTTCTTTGTGTCAGAACAAGTCACTCTCTCTGACCTTGGAAAGATGTTTCAGCGGGCCGGTGAAAATCCCAATGACTTTGTGAAAAGATTCAGAGTCCAAGCCTTGGACTGTCATGATACGAACGTCACAGAACAACAGCTGGTGGACTTATGCATCAACGGGATGCTCCCGGTCTACAGAGCTCTACTGGAGAATCTCTGATTCCATACTTTCTCATAGCTCCACGAAGCATCGAAGAGGTCGGAAACCACTGCACCTGCTCTGTTAGAAAGAGAAAAATCCACAAAGACTGAAGAAGCACGAGACACTCGAAGAAGTAGACGTCTGGTCAACAAGCAGTACAATCATCAGCCTTCCACAAATGCTGTAAAGGAAGGGAGCAAACGGAGAGCTGAACCACAGCGCAAGCATACCTCTTCCACCCCTTCAAAGGCACAAAAGAAGAATAATGTGCAAACTTCTCCTCAGAATACAGAGGATCCAGAAGCACCTGACTTTCCCTGCTCCATTGAAGAAGTCATCGAATTGCTAGAAGCCTGGATTCAAGATGGTGCAATCAAATTTCCATATGTCAAGAAGGAACCAACTAAAGAGGACATGGAAAATTCTCGGTACTATCGCTTCCATAGGTTTGTCGGCCATCCCACAAGCGATTGTAAGACTTTGAAGCGCATATTTAAAGAAAAGGTCGACTCAGTAGAACTGAATCTTGGAGCCGAATGAGTGCACAAATATCCCCTTCCCGTCAGGACTTTCTCTATTTCCGAAGCACCAATCAAGGAAGCAGTTCAGTCATTAATAGAGCATATCTGCGAATTGCTCTATCTATCGAAAGCACAAAGGGGAGATATGTTTACGGCTTTGAATCACATAGTTTCTGGGAAACGCCTACTGATTTCAGATATACCTCATGAACCTTCAGCCACTGACCAACAAATGTATGACTGGGGACTGCTCACCATAGTGTACATCAAAGAAAACGTATTTAAAAGGGAGTTTGTTGATATTGGTACTGCTGTCAACATCATTCCTTTGAAGACCCTTAGGGTTGCCGGCATTACTCGACAAGAGGCTACTCATGCTCCCACAGTAATCAGAGATCATAAAGGAATTTCCAGGAATGCATATGGCTTCATCAATCTTAAAGTTACAGAAAATTCGGTCTGCACTGAGACCAAGTTTTACGCAATCCGGGAAGATCCTGGATATGACATGATCCTTGGAAGGACTTGGATCCATACTGGAAGACTGAATTTCATGTCTTTAGCACACTCCACTACTGACAGAGACTCCGAGTCAGAAGAATAAGAGGAGAACTCCCCACCATTTTAACATCTAAAGGAAGTTGAAACCTTGATGGGACTTGCACAAGAATATGGAGAGAGTCCACACGCCTTTGTCGAAAGGTTTCGATCTCAGGCAAGTCTTATTCCTCTTCATGCTCCAATATTACCGATGTTCAAATATGCTACTTTGGTCCAGGGAATTCTCCCCATGAAAAGTAAGCAATCTCCAAGAGTTATGAATGGGTAACTTTACCCCGACAATATTGCACCCAATGGCTGGGTTCAGCGTGTATCCATGATGATCATCCCGTCAAGAAATTTATTGCTGAAGATCAGGCAAAACATGACAGACAGTAAGCTGGATACCCTCCTCTACACTAGTGTCCATATGTACCCCAACCATGGAGTCAACACAAAATATTCAAGGCACGGACCATAAAGCCAAACAAGTTCAAGGAAGGGGATTTGGTTCTCAAAGCAACTAAACGGGATCTCCATTCTGCAAGGATCTCTAATTGGGAAGGACAATTTATGATCGCTAAGTCCATCACCGGAGGATACTACAAACTGATCAACACGGATGGACGAACCTCACCAGTAATTCACGAGAATTGGCTTAAGGCGTTTGTCTGAGATTATTGGGCATTTGAGGTACTGGGCGTTTAAGCATTCATGGCGTCTGGATTTGGCATTTTATGATTTTCTTTCATTGTATTTCGATTCCTCCAAAACGTTTGCAATACTTGCAATCAGTATTTGAATTCAACAATTTATCAAAAATTCAGTTCATACTTCTTAAAAGAAAATCTCTATCAAGTCCAAAAGAAAATCCTTAACCATCTACCAATCCAAAACCATGATATCAAAACCCAAATAAAACCTCACATCCCTCAGAAATTCATAAGAGATTATGGAAAATGAATCAAAGAAAATCAGTGAAGAAATATTTTTGCGCCTATGCATCCTTCAAAGCCTGTAAAGCCGCCTTCTCCATGTTCAACTCTTCAGTCAGTCTGGAAATCTTGTCTTCCTTCTCCATCACAGCATCATTGGGAAAGGGCATGTCATTTTCACATGAATCCTTAATAGCATTCATCTTCATATGAAGCCACTTCACATTGAAGCCAAGTCTCTCAGAATTCTCCAAGTTGAACTCCCAATCAAAGAGTACATATGGAGTTACGGTATTTCTGTCTCTAGTGCATATATCTCTTACAACACACAAGAGTACACTTACCTACATTTTTAAAGCATAAGCACGCCCAGGATTCCTGTCGACAATTATATGGCCAAATTTCTCCCATATTTTCTTGTACAAACCCACATATCCAATGGGAATGCTGAATCCACCAACTAATTCATGATACGGAAGTGAGGCATCAAATGGAGGATCAAAATCAACTCCTGCACTTGGGTATTCGTACACGATTATACGATTTTCAACTATTGGAGCAGCTTCTACAATCAAGGCAACAGTTTCTTCAGTATTTTCTGCTGGCGTCCTGGATTCTTCTATTACTGAAACAAAAACAATCTGGGTCCCCATGACTTCATCAACAACACTCCCACGGCCTTGAAAATCATAGATAGTTATCTCCTTATCAATAGCCTCAAGGTCGCTCATTTCATCATTTTGGGTTCCTTCATTCTCAACTTCTGTATTTTGCACCTAATACGAAGATTACATGAGATTAGGATCATCCAAGCATGAAACCAAAAGAAATTATGAACTACGGCATACAAGTGGTCTAACATCATCAAATTCTTTCATTATACATACTAGATGATAGCAAATAACGTGAAATTCACAAAATCACGTTTTACAACAAGCCCGCCTGAGAAGATTCTACACTTCCCTGCACAACGAAATTAATTGGGAGAAATTTGTGAAGAATAAAGGGTTGAGTTATATACCATTATCTTTGTATGTGTGTTACCTACAACATGTCAAAATTTCATATCAATCGGACGAACGAGCAAAAAGATGTGGTCGAAACTCGGGACTACACAACATCTGAAAAAGTTTTGAAAGTTTCCTGGAAGTTCACTATTTCGCCATTTTCAGGCCCTGAACGTGCTCAAAACTTAAAAATATTCTTTTCCAAAGCTTGGAAACTTCCTGAGCTTAAATATGCATATGCGGATCATGAAAATCTGACATCAGGTGAGAATTCTACGACGTTTTTCCTAATATGCTGAGTTCTGAATTTCCTGGTGACGTATTTTCGGCAAAACTTGTCATATATTCACATACTTTCTCATTCATTCACTCATAGACCAGCGAATTTATACTTATATAGGTGAAATACAAGAGAAATACTTACTTGGGTGGTCTCCGGAGCGTTCAATGAATTAGAATTGCCCGCATCAACGTCGACAGCTCCACTACCTTCATTCGGTTTTAAACTCTGGGAGTTTTCTTCATCACCGTTCTTCGAACGAGCATCACCAGTATTCTCCATGTCCATGGAATCATCCCCCTGGACATATACCCAACAATTAACATTTCATTCACGAGGCGCCATAATTAATACGGGAAGAAATACTTACAACTTCTTCTTCATCACTCAAGTTAGAAATTGTTCGCCCAGAAGCGGAAAACTGAAGACCGTCAATACTTGATGAAGTAAAATTCTGCAACGGAATAACAAAGGTGGTTTTAAGATCCTAATTAGGTGGATGAGAAGAAGTCACAATGAAAGGGGTATCGATAACTCACCAGACGAGTCACTGGGGACTTTATAGTGTTGGGTAACAAATTATAACCTTTATGCATGCCTTCTCCGCCATGAACAACCGCCTCAGTCTCTGAGAAATCTACACGGATTCGAGGTTTTACGCTATGACCATCTTGTGGTAAATTTCGACAACAAAATCAAAATACAACTATTATAATTTTATGAAGATTATATAAAAATGTACCTGAGAGCATCCTGGAGATGATTTTCGCTTATCACCGGAGAAATACTTCAATCTTGGTCGACCAACAATCATCTCATCAAAGGGACGACTCCTTACTGGAGACTGACTGACTGTCACGAATTCATGCAATCGCTCAAATTGATCATCTCAGAAGTCTGCATAACCTGGAGTCACATATGCAAATCTATTGGAGCAAGGGAACCAGTATTTACTTCCTTCCACATGGGTATGATCTAAGCGAGTCATGAGTTGCTCAACCGATGGCTTCCTCCTCCGAATAGTTGGAACATACTGATCCATACCCATTTGTCGAGCTGTTCTATCAATATTATACTCTTCTACTGAAAGTTCTCCGTATGAAACCGATAGCAAATGACCAGGGGTGCAGCTCAACATGAAAGATCTCTCGCCATCGTTCAGATCCGCACCAATTGACAAACTCATGCTCTCTCCAGTATTAAAGGTCGTCGGTTGAGAAACGTAAGGAGGCACTGACACCCAATGATGGAAATTGAACTCAGATTCGTCATCCAACACGTCAATAAGGCGCGCCTTAGACCGAGGCTGCTTTGTGGACCAATGCATGATCCTGACATTATCTTTCTCAGGGAAAATATGACGAGCATCAGTATTCGGTCCTTGTAAAACATTACGTGGAATGAGTGCATAATTCTTGAAGTGTTCCCACATCAGAGCTTGAAGAAACATCGTGTTAGCATAACATTCAATCTTCAAGAAGCTATTCGACACGCTGGAGAGTCTAAGTTGTAATACAAGGAGCCCAAGAACAAACTACCTATCGGGAGTTGCTCACCTTGAGCCATCTTAATAGAAAAAGGGATTACAAAAGGCTTCAACAAGTTTCCACTGTCTTCAAAAACATCTCTGGACAACCATAAACATAAGAAAGCAGCAATGGGTAACATACTGTCGATAAGTTTATCAGAAACATTGTCTTTGGGCCACCAGCGTATCAACCAGAGAGCATAGCATCCTTTATTGCCAGCCTTATTTGCTACCTCCATTGCAGCTGCCAAGACATGAGAAACGACGGTATCCTCATCTGAAGGATCCCCAGGGAGATTGTCCGTGATTGGGAGATGCATCAGAGCTGCCACGTCTTCCAAAGTAATGGTGAACTCTCCCCATCTACATATGAAGGTATTGGTAGGAATGCACCAGCGAGAAAGCAAAGCCACAATACTTCTTGTGTCATAAAAAATGAACAACTCTCCAGAACCCTGAATAGCCCTGTCACCTGTGCCTGATCGAGCATGGCCCTCACATGAGGAAAACCCAACATATGCCTCGCCCATCCAGCAAACTTCTCCAAAGGTCATCGAGAAAGCTTAAATTTTATGATCGATGCAAGGAGGACTCCTCGTTCAAGACAAAACCGGATAACTATCTTAGGAGTCACGAATTTCTTCTGAGTGACAGTCTTGGGATTTATCAAAAGACGATACGCTGGAGATTTCAAATGCTTTTCAACTCTTGGAGTATCTTCATCGAAAAATGCATCATCTATGTTCGAGACATTCTTAATCCCAGGAGTTGCGTCCTCATCTTCACCAGCAGAAGTTTCATCCGTGCATGTCTCATCTCTAGAGATGTCGTCATCAACACACATTTCATCGCTTGAAGTGTCGTTAACTTGGGAGTTGGTCATCTTACGAAGTAGCTACAAAAATTCACATTACATTCTACTTCAGTACACCATCCAGAATCAAGGAAATACTAGCATCTAATGGTAACTCTTAACTCTTACCTTTTATACTTCCACTAACAATAGTGATAGTAATGTTAGAGTTAACACCTCAAAATCGTTTGTTTCTTCGAAACCTACAAAAGATGAACAAAACTCAGATTTTTCATAAAATCATGAATATTTCTACTGTGTGAACATTCACCATGGAATCATGAAAACTAAAACATTATTTCATCATAAATAATTGTTCATTTCTAAATAGTATTACACAAAACTCAAGTTCTGATTTTAGAGAAAATAATATATATTTGTATATATATGTAAAGAAAACGTTTTATTTACTCACGTAAATAACTAAAAAAATTCAACGTGAGCAAGGCTCACAAAAATAAATTTGTGGATACTCCATGGTTTCAAAATAAAAATCCATGAATATACTATGGTTTTATAAAAAATATTTTCCTTCGTATCGTCATACGTCTTTGAAACGAAGGTTTATTTCAATTTTGTGAAAACATACACATTATAAGATAAAGTTTTAGTTTACATGAAAGCTCTCATAAACAAAATTTTATCACTGGACACAAGTTCATATATATATAAAGAACAAGAACTCTTTCATCGTATCATCGTCATTCCTTAAAACGAAGATTTTACTTCGGTTTTGTGAAAATTCACTTTTTCATGATAAAAATTTGGCTCACATGATAGCTCATAAATATAGTTTTATCACTGGACTTAAATATTCATATATTAAGAAAAAAATCTCTCATAAATTAGGGATTATTATTAGTTTTCAAAAACTAACGATCTAACGAACATACATTTTCAAAAACGAGGGTTTTCGACGAAACCCACACTCATATATGCACATGTATATAACTTCAACATGATCACATCATGAAACTCACATGAACTCAGCAAACATCAAAAAAAAAAAAAGAGTTTGGACGCATACCTGTCGGCGCCGGCAGAAAACAGCCGGACGGTGACGGCGGCGACGCTGGTGGTTCGACGACTTTTTTCCTCTCCTCCTGATGCTGACGTGAAGATGATGAAGTTCTAGTCGTGTGGGAAAATTTAAAAGAAAAGGAATAATTCCTTTTATATCAAATTTTATTTCCAAAACCTAATTTTCTAAGGATTTCCTTATTGGGCTCGGACCGCGAATCCTAAACGACCAAGGACCCGTCGTCCAAATCAACGGTTCAACACCAATTTATGCTCATCAAATGACGTTCTAGCATGTCACTGTAATCTTAATTCAAGTCATGGTATGCTCGTACGATTGAAATCCGGTAACATCTTAACTTACGACTAAGTTCAATTACTTACATTGTTTATGACCGGAAAATCATCATTCATTGCTGAGTGAGGAACACGGTTTTCCTCACTAAGCAGGGGACTTAATATAGATGGTGGATTCTCGATGAAGTCTAAAATCGTAAACCCATAACTATATGAACTTCTGATCTAGCAATCAGATGCGAGTATCGAGACACGGGTCTCTCATCGAATCCTCTGACTGAGAATACTTTCTCTCAGAGTACATGCAAATATGTAGTCTCTCGACTGGACAACGACATATCTGTATTGAGATGCGGGTCTCTCATCAAATTCTCTGACTGAGAATACTTTCTCTCAGAGTACATGCAGGTATGTAGTCTCTCGGCTGGACAACAACATATTTGTATTGAGACACGAGTCTCTCATCGAATCCTCTGATTAAGAATACTTTCTCTCAAAGTACATGTAGATATGTGGTCTCACAGCTAGACAATAGCATATCTCATGAATACTAAAAACTTCAGTAATTATTTTTATATAGTATCACGAGGTGGACGGCTCCTAGACAGCTTGCTCTTCTAGTATAGAGCGATAACATCTTCAGGATACAAACAACGAGTTTACCATGACTATATAAAGGATATGAAGCTCCAACAAGCTTATATCGGAATAATTAATGCTCCTAGACAACTTTCTCTGCCAGTATAGAGCCACAAGTTAATTATTCCCAAATTCTTGGATTCATCCACAGAATTTCCGAAAATATTCAAATATTTTCGCAAATATTTCATTACTGCAAACCATGGTTCTTCCCAGCAGAAATCCATGGGTTAGTGATAAATATTCAACACATGGGCATCTGAGCTACCTCTGAGTAAGACCCGATTTAAATGGTGAAAGTGTACTCAACGACGATGCACTAACAATCACCGCACGAACGAGTATTTAAAAATACGACGAGACGATGAACCTATGCAAAATAGGAAAGAAAATAATAAATAATTAAAAATTGACCAAGGCGCTGGGAGCATGGGCCCACTGACCAGCCGACCGTTCCATGGTCAATCCCACGCCAGTTTCATATTTTTATCATATTTTTTGTTATTTTCCTTGTGTTCATGAAAATTCTTTCATTTGAACAAATATCCTTCGTTTTGAGGAAACTCCTCAGCTTCATGGTGTTTCTTTCACACAAAAGAAATATATAAAATTAGGGAAGAATATTGTGGGGCTTGACCATTGGCCAACCGGACATGCCTTGGTCCAATACGGCCCCACACCTCATGATTCCTCATTATTTTATTATTATTTCCTTAATTTCATGAAAACTCCTTAATCTCATGATATTTCCTTGGTCCCGTGAAAAATAATATAAAATTAGGAAAACCCGTGTGCACGAGCCATAGCCGGTCGGTCAAACCCTAGATGGATTCACACGTCCCTTTTGTTATTATTATATTTTTCATGTTTTCATAATCCCATGAAATTCCTTGATTTCATGATATTTCCTTCAAATTATGAAATTTCCTTTAAATTGGGAAATAATACATAAAATTAGGGAAAACGCACGGGACCGGGCCCTGGCCGGCCAACCATGATCCAAGCAGGTCCCACATGCCCACACGTCCCTTATTTTATTATTATTATTTTTTATGTTTCCTTCATCTCATGGAAACTCCTTGATTTGAACAAAAACTCTTTAATTTTAGCAAAACTCCTTGATTTTATCATATTTCCCTAAAATCATGAAAATATTATAAAATTTTGGAAAACTGTGTGGATTGGCTCCCTTGACCGGACGGCAATGCCTCGGCCATGGCCGGTCCCACACTTCATGATTCCTTCACATTTTCATTATTTTCCTTCATCTTATGAAGTTTTGACGGCTTTATCAAAAAACCATGGTTTCTTCATATTTTCTTAAATGATTGCTCAAACGCACATCTGAAAATATCAAAATTCTCAGAACTGAGATACAAACACTTTGGGGACATGAGCATGTTACCTTGACCGACCAAGGTTGGATCTTTGGCTCTCAATGAGCCGGTCTTACATATGTTCACAATTTGACCTAATTTGCGCAATTGCACGTATTAGGTCCAAAACTCTTCCAAATGACTTGGAACTTCATGGAACGATCAACACTTGATCCCGTGACCACCCAGGTCCGGTTTCATGACCCCTTGGTCGGTCCTCCACTTTTCATGATTAATTAGGTCTTATCACCTAATGTTGAACCCATTAGTAATTCGAATAAATGATTAAAATAGCATTTAATCATTCTTTCATCAACAAGTCACCAACCCTTCAAGAGGTCTTGGTGTTTGCTCACGTGAGCATATGGGTGTTACATGATTGACCCATGGTCTCATGAAACCAATCCTTCCTTCCTTCCATGGTTTAATTCCTAACAAACCATGAAGTGGTCATCAATTGATCAAATTAGGGTTTTTGAGTCCAAGGATCATAGTTCCAGATTCAAACACTAATAAATTTATGACGATCTCATGATCAATACTCTTATTAATTATACTCGGTTCAACTACCAATATTTTAATTAATATTTTATTTTGGTCACGCTTCCAATAATTCATTTGATGAGCAACACTTGCTCAGATAAGCAATACTTGCTCAAATCAGAGAATATTGGTTCAACTATCAATATTCAGCAAATCATCGAATGAGCAATGCTTGCTCGCCTCAACTATCAACGTGAGGATCATGCCCACATTCAATCCATGAGTTTCAGAACATTTTTACAAAATCATGTTCAACTCAGTAATTACATGGACTCATCGTCCTATGATATCACGAAGTCAGCAACTGACTAAACTAACCACGAGACGTCAATCGTGTCACTTGGGGGGATATCAACTAGGGTTTTGGTCTGGCGGTCTACGGCACGTGTGTTCAAACACACGATGGAATGTGAGAAAGTCGTGCAATCAGTTGAAGGAGTTAACAAAGTAGTGGGTGGAAAATCAACCAAGTCTCCGCACGATGAGCAACTGGTTTCAAACACTATTTACATCTCTCCACTCTTTGATTCCATCAACTGTCACACTTCATGGGATCATGGTGTCTACAATTCTAGCAATATAAATAAGTCTCTGAATCATGATTGAAACAACAACAGATATAATGATTTTACGTCTCACAGACAACACGAGATCAACAACTCATCAATTGAGCAATTACTCTCAACTGAGCAATTTCAATCATTCATAACTTATCATATTCAGAATTCACAACACACCTACAATCTTTGATTACCATTGATTCCACACATTTCTCATCTTCCCTCCTACATATCGACCCATCATCTCTTATAACCGAATTTACTCTGGAACGGCCATTGTCTTGGTTTAGGCCGGAGTACTACAGATTGATCTCTCGAATTCAAAGCACTCCCTTCTTGCAGTGCATATGTGTGAGGTTGAACATTTCGATCGATTCAAGGAGTATCCTCCGCACGGTCGTCTCCTCGATTCCATAAAAACCAGCAAATTATTTTTCCCCATCTACATCAACTAAGATCAGTTTTTAAATATCTATCTTGAGGAATCAAAAAGTCTGAGACGAATAGAACTTTGCAATTACTATCTGTCTTGCCTGAAATAGATTATGAAAACCTCGATAATAGAAAACCAAGGTCAGGATTCATGAACTGTGAAGGTAAAGATAGTCAGACATGGATTCACGAATCCCCAAAGCGAAGTCTTTTAATCGCAGACCTAAAAGGTCAATAGAGGACGACTCTAGAATGACTAGGACACAAAGTGTTAGGGATTGATTTTCCCAGTTAACAAAGATTCAAGGGACCATTGTACCAAAGGACCAGGGTTACCTTAAATTCAAGGGACGACTTTATTTATAGTTTGCAAAGGACAAAGGTTATCTTAAATTCAAGCTAAGATAACTTGAGAATCAAGCAAATAATTTAGGTCTTCAAAATACCAAAGAACACTATACACATAGGTTCGCTTACGGAATCGTGTATAATGACTGTTCGGTTTGAAAAGTTATCCAAATAACTAAAATCTATTTGATGTTCATTTAAACACCTAATAAATTAATCACGATACAAATGCATAAGTGTTTAAGTAATCAATGAAGTCTTAAAAGTGTTTAAGAGAGTTTTAGCAGTACTAAACATATTAAAATAATAAGTCTTTAAGCATCTTCTAAACATTGCCATGATAGTTGGTACAATGGTTTGCCAACATATGGCTTGTTCAGAGTTAGGGTGCTACGGTTCGTGAACCGAGTTCGTCAACCTTACTAGACAAACGAACTCAGTTGACCACGGTACGTGAACCGGCGAACCCGTTTATCCAATTTGTAATCCAGTTCACCACGGTTCTCTAATCGGGTTCGTGAACTGTTACCAACTGAATTTGCGGTTTGCGAACCACCTTGCGTAGAAATTTAAGTAAATTCATATTTCTCTCTTATGATGTTTGAAACATTCCCAAGTGATATAATCATTTTCATGGGAAATTTTCAATTGATTTACAAATTAATTCATATAACTAATATTATTAAGGACCTTTGAACATCTAACCGCTAAATCATATTTCGTGATTTCTCACAAGACAAGCTTGACTCGAAACATCTTCTTTGTAATTCTACTATAAGTCATGCGACATAGTCTCAATATATAGAATAATAGTATAATGAGTAAAATAGAATGGTTCAATCTTCATATACCTGATACAGAAGTTCTCCAAATGTCTTCGTCGATCTTCACTCATCAAGGGTGATCTCTGATACTTAACTATAATTCTAATGTATCTGAAACTTGACTTATTAGACTAGAAATCAATTAATAGTTTTGATCACCTAACATTGACAACAAGCTTGAGATAGCAAAACTTGTGGGGTTCAACCGAGAAATGCTCTAAAAGCAATCGACGGTCACCTGAATATACCGCGGTCACCCGAGTCAACTAACAGTCGACCAATATAACATGTAATTTACTGGTCTGGGCGAAGTGAGTCAGCCACCGAGTTTGATGGTTTAACTAGGCATGAATCAACTGAGTCGACTCATTGAAAATAAAGTCTAACATAGTTTCCCCTGCATGTGGCTGATTTCAGACCATCTTCTAACTTTTCACAACCATTTATTATATTCTGAAATCACCTAGTTTCCCCTGCATGTGGCTGATTTAAGACCAAAGTTTGGGAAGCATGGTATAACCAGTCAGAACTTACATTATGAGTCATGGTAGATTTGATCCCTAGGAGCGAAGAGTTTCCAACATTCACATATCTCTTTACGTTTTGTATGAAGCTTGGAATTAGGGTTTGCTGAGAAACTTAGAGATTTCGACATTATTTGAACATGTACATAACTCTTATCATCAATTGTTCAAAGATATTCCTTGATACTCAAAGTGATCCCGAACCGAAATATTGAAAAGCATTTAATTATGATTTTCATAATATATGTTTTAATTACCAGCAATTAAAACATATCCTCTGAAAAATATTATTAGTTAATGTGCTACAATAATAATAGAAGTTTTCTAAGGGAGTTTCGGAAATATGGTTTGGTAATTAATTAGAAATATTTAAACCGAAATTAGGTACTTGAATGAATATCTTGAGAATATTTTCGGTTTTGGAATTTTCTTGTTGTCCAAACTACACTGGTCTATAAATACCTGAGTTTGCATTTCTTGCAAACTATCCTAAGAGCCATGCAAACTTCATTCGTGTTTTTTCTTGTAGAGCTGTCTATCTGGAGAGGAAAATAGCCTAATTAGGCAAAATATCTTACGACCGCTCGTTTAAAGACTTTTATGGATCAAGAAGATCTACGAGACCGTTGGTGGGATAATTGCATTGTTATTTTAGCTTTCGATTATTTATTTGATTGACTAATGTTTGTTGAAACTTTGATTGCACCTAGTTTGTTTATTCTTGAGAACCTTCACTTCTGATATAAGGCTTACTCAAACTAGATCAAAGTATCCACGGGATCTTTAGAACCATTTTCGTATCTAAAGTCATCTTGTGATAATCCATTGTTAACGGACTCCGTTCTATGTGTGATTGATCACAAGAGGATTCAAGTTATGTTGTGCAGATTATTAAGAAGACAATCGAAGATTTGAAGACGAATAACATTTTGTTATTAGTTTCCGTATCTTTTGAATTTAGTGCACAAAACTTGATCGTCTGGGATCCAACTAGAATTGTGTTTATCTTCGATAGACTTGATTGGCTAGTTGCGTACAAGCTCGACATCACTTTATAGTTACTCCTTGAGTTCTATATTAATTGATTGCAAATCTAGAAATTGGTTATTTCGGTAATCAAAGTTTAGATTGATTTAACCATACAAAGGAGTTTATTAGATTAAATGGAAGAGCCTTTGTCAATGACTCATAATATCTTATTTGAAAAGGCGAGGGTACCCAAATATACCTCAAGCTAAAACTTTTCCACCTATAAGTCCTTTATCCGAAAGTGATTGTCTATGGACTGAGTCGAGACAATACAACTAATCGGTTCACATTTCGTGTGATTGTCTATGGATACGAGATCGAGACAATACAACAACGAAGTATGCTTACTTGATAAGAGGTTCGGACTTAACCAAACACAATAGGATTGCTATCAAGTAAAAATGTTTGTGTAATTTACTTTAAATTATAATAAGAACAATTATAATTGCGGAAAATAAAAGTAAATGACACAGCAAGATTTTGTTAACTAGGAAACTGCAAATGCAGAAAAACCCCGAGACCTTGTCCATAATTGAATACTCTAAGGATTAAGCCGCGATACAAAATCAAATCAACTTCGTATAGTTGAGACCAAGCAACTAAACCTATAGTTCACCTAGTTCCGTATGTATTCCCACGCCTCCAACCTGTAAACAAGTCACGTACTTGGAATAATTATTTTGGTTCGTATTCCAAACAGTAAAGGAACAACAAATCTGTTTGGTATCAACTCTTTTCAATTAAGTGATATGAGTTCGACAAATGTTCTCCTGTTTATCTCAAATAAACTCATTCGTTGGGTTCTTAGATCTATCTTATTCACAACTTACCAAAGTAATTGTTAAGATTTTGCAATCAATACTTTTAATCACAAAGAATTATATTAATGTTGATCTGTACAACTAATCAATCCAATTTACCACAAGGATAAATCGATTATAGTTGGATCCACTTTTACCGAAACAAGTATTGTGCACACCAAAGATTATAAACCCAAATCAGAAATCTTCAAAGTCTTCTTTGTCTTCAAATCTTCTTTGATCTTCAATCAGCAACTGCACACAATCACTTGAATATCTTGTGATCAATCACGCACAAAATGGAGTCTATTAACAATAGATTATCACAAGATCGTCTTTAGATCTACAAACAGTCTAAAGATCCCTACCGTAACTTCGATCTAGTTTGAGTGAATCTTATATCTGAAGAGAAGATTCTCAAGCATAAACAAACTAGGTGCAATCAAAGTTCAACCACCGGTAGTTAATCAAATCAATCGAAAACACAAGATAAACCGCAATTATCTAGTTTCCTACCAACGGTACTAATAGAGCTTCTCAATCCCAAGGAAGACTTTAAACTGAGCGACCGTAAGAGATTTCGCCTAATTAGGTTACTTTCCTCTTCGAATAGGCGGCTTCACCAGTAACAACACAACCGAGGAAGTTTGATGTCACGAAGGATTGTTTGCTCGAAATGCAAACTTCAAGTATTTATTGACAAGGAAGTTTGGACACCAAGGAATTTCCAAAACCAAAAATATTCTCATGATATGAAATAAAGTTCCAAATTCGATTTCCATAATTCCTGGAAATGCTATGTCCAAAATATTGACCGAAAATCTCTTTGGAAAATCTCAACTAGTAAATGCACATTACTAATTCTCGTTTTCCTAAAATAAAATTAAAAACCTTAAATAAAAGATTCTTAACTTATTTATTTTTCGATCTGGTATTTTCTTCCTTTATCTATTAAGGAGAAACTTTGAACAATAAAAGATAAGCGTTACTGCATGTGTTCAAAGTATGTCGACATCCTTACTTTGTAAGTCCTCTTTCATACTTACAACCTTGAAACCGATTTTTCACACTTCCAAACAAGTTTAGAATTGGTTCATATGACTTTCAAGAAGTATGTGATTGATCAAGAACACTCAATCACAAATCATGGGTTTCACGGTTCTACCTCCATGTGAGTATTGTGCATAGTCACACTAGCTTTCCAAAAATTTGGTTGACTAGGTACTAGGATCGGTTCCCCACATATATATGGTATCTAACTTGTATGTGCTGCACATGTCCATAGGATCGATTCCCCTTTCTGCTAAAAAATCGTTGCACCTCATACAAGGATCGATTCCCCTTTGTGATGTGTTGCACCTCTTACTAGGATCGGTTCCCCTTTACCCAGAGTTGGTCATACACAAAATCACAAAATCGATCATATTATCTCAAGTGATTACTTAAGGTCGGTTTCACTAATAAAAGTCAGGCCTTTGTGAATAGTTTTACCAAGAACATAAACAAGTCATGAGCGGTTATACTAATCACACATATTGGTAGTTCATAAGATATGCAATGAATAAAAATACCAATAATGCTTGGCGATTTCCTTTTCGATTCACAAAACAAGTTCATGAATTTACTTCCTTAAAACACATGTATAACATTGTTTCCTAGGATGAAATCCTCACCTCATACCCATACATAATCACAATAGCATTCAAACGATTATGTCGATGTCTTATCTGCAAAGTTTAATGGTTAAGCAATAAACCTCGTATTGTATTCCTTAATACTATGTCTAACTAGAGTGTTCATGCTTCACAATTTTAGTTTCAATATGCACTACTTGAAAGATATGTTAGGGAATGAAACAGTTCAAGTCAAATATCACTAACCTCAAGTGGAAGGATGATGTTGTCGTTGTAGCTCCCTGCTTCTTCACTTTTTCAAGTCTTCGCAATACATGTAATGTCTCATTTCCTAATACTTTCATACATTCATAAAGTCTAACATAGTTTCCCCTTACGGCACAATTCATACATTCATAAAGTCTCTAACCCATCTTCTAACTTTTCACAATTCTGCAATCCATTTATTAATAAAATTCCATCTCACATTTTCCTTTCCTATTCTGAACCGTAACCACGCATCTCACCTGTAACAATGGAAGAAACTCCTTCAGTTCAGCTGAAACCAATTCTTGCACCAAAAATAATTCCCTGCAAGCATAATCATTCAACCACACACACGCACTCACACATATTCAGTCACGACACAAACAATCTTCAGAATTTCTCCATCTTTACAACACCAATACAAAAGCAATTATCTTCCTTAACAACTCTATCACTAGAATTCAAATGCAAAACCCACTCTCCAAAATCCACGTATAAAACTAACAATTAAACCACAATAGTTAACAACCACCATATTCTCACACTAACAGACCTCATTATTCACCCATGCTTGATATCTTGAAACAAATCAGTCAATAGCACAACAACCTATTCATCCCCAATTTGTTCTTTAAATCGCTATGATATCAACAAACTATAATTACGGCAATAACTCACTTCACTAATACCCATAATCTCTATCATGAACAAAAAAATAAAATAAAAAATAAAAAAGACACAATAGACAGACATTGATTAACCAAGTTAACCCAATGATTTGATAAACCCATATTTTTTAAAATTTTCTCAAGAAAAGAACATTCAAATTTATCATAGACCTTAGACATTTCACGCTTTATATCAGCAATGCCCTCTTTCCCTTTATGATGATTAACAATATGAATAATTTCATTGGATAAGAGAATGTTATTAGAAATACTCCTTTTCGGGTAAAAGGCATTCTTGATATTTTTGAGTTACCAAATTGTCCATAAAGGGTTTTAGTCTACTGGCCAAAGTTCTAGACAAAATCTTGTATATGAAGTTACACATCCCTATGATTTTATATTGAGGTACCAATTTATCCAGGGAAACTTTATAAATCATGACAATGTTGGTATGGTTAAACACTTAGGAAATATTCCTCGTTCTGAAGCAAGTTTGTTTCATATCAACGTCAGCTTTTCCCATAATGTCCCAATGCTTTTAATAGAACAAACCAGTAAAGCCATAAGGTTCTAGGGATTTATTCCCTCGTATATGGAAAATAACATTATTAATCTCATCAACAACAAGGTGAGGGTTAAGATGGAGGTTATCCTCCTCAGAGAACTTCACAGGAAGTTATGAGAGAATTTCATCATTGTACTGTTGAGAATTAGAAAAGTAGAGGTTTTTGAAATAATCAACAAATGAGTTTCTTATACAATCCCTATCAGTTAAGGTAGTATCAGTAACATCTTTAATCCAACTGATGGTAATTCTCTTCCATCTGAAAATAGTAACTTTATGAAAATATGAAGAATTACTATCTCTTTCCATGATCCACACTTGTCTGGATTTATCCTCCCAATACAATTCATCAAGATTGTACATATATTATGATCTGGCTCTGAGTCTAGATATATAGCTAGAGTCAGTTGGATTGGAAGTTTGAATTTCAACTAACTCATCCCCGATAGTAGTGTTGTTAGTTTGAATATTATCAAATGAGGATTTGTTCCAATCTCTCGGGCCTTTTTTTTAGTACATAAAAGTTTATGTTTTTAATTTATAGGTTGAAGAACCCACAACACTGACTGACCAACAACTAGCTATAATATCCCAACAAGTTGGATCTTAAATCCACAAATGATTATGCATACAAATTTCCTCAATATTAAACCCAATATGCATAGGACAATGGTCATAAAAGTCTTTAGGATAATTATTAATACAAAGTTTACGAAATAAATATCCAACAATTTGATTTATCAAACAACTGTCAAGTCTCTTAAGAATAAATTTAGGGCCATGCTTCATATTAGACCAAGTAAATCTTGGACCAGAGTAACCAGAACCATGCAAACCAAACACATTACCAAAATTCATAAGATAATAAAATCAATATCATCAACCTCTAAGCCATCATTCTTATCTTTTATTCCTAACAGAGTATTGAGGTCACCTACAAAGAAAACTGGTTCACTAGGGGGACTAGATGGAAATTGTCATTGACTATCCCATAAGGTTTGTCTAAGACTCCTATCAAGTTCGCCATATATTACAAGTGTATATGGCAAACCTTTGAGTGAATTATATCATTAGTCGTGACATAGATGCCCATAAAGCTGAAGGATAAAATGTTAAGATCAATTTTTTTTAATTCAGGCTAGGAAGAGACCACCACTTCTTCCAACACATGGGACATTAAATGTACAAGGAAAATCCATATTCCTTAATTTTCTAACTGCAATATCCCTTTTTCATTTTAGTTTCATACAAGAAAACCATGTACCATTTGATATTTTGAATAAGAAAGTGAGATATTTGTTAGCAGATTTTTTTCATATGCCACGCACATTCCAGTAAAGCATATTCACATTATTGACCGGATGATTAGAGGCATGTAATGTAGACCTCTTGGCAGAAAATGAGGTAAGATAAAAGAATTTTCCTGATTAGTTTTACCACTCAGATGAGATCCTTGGACGTCATTTAAATCCAGATTGGCATCCTCATGAGGATAATTATTGCGGACACCATTGTTGGCTGGAGAATCACCAGTACACTTATTAGCTTTATTTCGTGTTTTAAGCTCGGTTCTAGGATTAATATTTCATTTAAGATTAAAAAGAGTATAATGTTCTGGTGCAAGAGATACACATTATTATCTAGTAATGACTATCTTTTGAGCTGGAATAGCGGAATCCTTGAAGCGTCTAGCCGAGTTTGAAGTATGAATCAGGCCCGAATGTCCTGGTATAATAGGTTCTTGGCGAGTCAAAGCCAATTCATTAGGCTTGTTCTTATTGTTAGTAGTCTGCTTCAGAATAACATGTATGCCATTGTTCAAAAAGATAGGAGGGCGCGCTTGAACATGACCCATATCATATATTTTTAAAGTACTCGATCTATTCTTGAAAGGACCCATATTGAGATTTACTCTCATTGATTCATCATTGGACTTTTTAGAGTTTTGAATAACTACAATAGCTTTCCTTTACCATTGTTATCCCGATTTAAATTATCATCTTGGATATTGTCACATGTCACACCCGTAAATGCACCTAACAAATTTTCTGCGGGAATGTAACCCGACAACAACATGGTTCTGTGAATCAAGCTTCACCCACTATTGTTCCAGCCTTAGAAGTTTGTACCAATACAAACAACCAACACTATTCTGCAACGGAAGTATTTCGTCCTTCTTATCCTTCTTTTTTCTTCTCAAATGCTTACCATAAAGCATCAAACATTTCCATACATTAAATAACATAATCAACCAACCAAGAACACTTAGAACATGACATAATTGATCCATTGTATTGCATCAAAGGGAAGATATGCAAAACTTGCCCACTGAGGGACTTACACATACTTGTTCTCCTTTAAATAAGCCTTAACCTTCACAAAACTCTCTCAATTTGAGTCTCACAATCTCCTATGTAAGCCTACTAAGTTTTCTACGCCTCTGCACTATTTTTACAGTAGCTTTAATGGACAAAAATCGTGTACAATAGCTTCACACGCAAGGGACATCCATCTGTCCCATAGGGTAGTTTCATAACTGCCAATAACTATGCTAACTTGGCTAGTTTCTTCTCTAACTCGAACCAGACTTCAACATTTGTTCTCAAGCAGTTATGAACACACTTTTTAGGCTATAAACTTCATTTATAATCGTTCTTCCTTATCCACGCTTTTGGCACGCTTGTAAAGCCAATAACCAACTCATAACCGTCACTTGAGCCATAACGTGTAACCTTTTCGCAATACTGAACTTGGACTTTCTTCAATACTCAGCCAACATGGCCCTGTAATCTTCTTAACCTAAGACAATATATGGACAACACTGCACTTCGATTATCTTGGCCATTTTCTTAGCTCATTCTGGGTTATTCATGCGTTGTATGTTTCACTTGGCCAACTTGCTCGACAATAAAAATGATACTCTTGCATTACTAGCTTGTTTGCACTGTCCAAGTTTTGGCCAATCTTGAACTAATGCATAGGCCAACTCTCTGCCTATTCTGCACTCTTGCATCATCCTTGATTTTGGGCCAGCTCAATTCTATGGATATGCCTTTATGCCAACATCGCATGTTTTATTTGTCAACTTGGACTTGTATTTCCATTCCTTCAATGAAGCTTCATTGTGTCGGCCAATAAGCTTTATTACTTGGCCAATGCCCTTATAGTGTATCGCCACCTTTACGCTTCATTGACCCTGCAGGTTCCGCTATCTTAGCAATTAACAGTCTATGTAGTATAGCGCCATCTTGAATGAACACTAACTAAGCCGGCTATGCTTTGACACGCCATCTTGGCGCTTCACTTGCCTGACCGGTTATAGGTATCCATAACAACATCTGATTGAGTCATTGTAGTATTTTCTAAGACCACAATTGAAACCGATTCAGAAAAATGAACAGGGGGTTGAGGTGGCATCGATCTTGACACCTTGGGTAGAGAATATTTGTCACTAGAGAAACTTGCTTCCTGAATAACCTTTTGTTTAGCTTTCCATCTTGGACAAGCAGTATCTCTATGATCAATGATAATGCAAGAAGTACAGAAGAATCTAGGCACCATGAAATATCTGCATTATATAAGAAAAGGTTCGATTTTACATATTTTGGCAAGGGGAATTCCAGCTGGAAAAACACGATGAACGTAGATACAAACATGTACTTTGATATTTTTCTTTACAAAATGGTTCTTTTATGGATTTTTTTAGCTTCAATAAGTTCACCAAGTTTGAAGGTGAGTTTTTTGGAGGTCTTCGAACTCAGTACATTCATTTGGTATGTTATAATGAATAAGGCACATCAAATCTCCAAAAAAAAGATATTTGGTAGTAACCGGCCAACTAGTAGAAAAAATCATGTTAGAATAATGAGATAACCCCACACGATCAATGAATATTGATCATTGATTCTGTTGAAATCATTTTCATCTAAAACCTTACTAACACTTTGTTTCCCAGACCACTAAAAATAATAACAATTGTGGTAAAATGAGAGGCCAATGAGAGCAAATATAGCTTCTGACTGAGTATGTTGGAATAAGAGTGTCATTAAAAACATAACCTATCATACACCACTTCCAGTTATTATCATTGTTTGCTAAAACTACTGTTTTACCTATGAATAAAGGTTCAGCAAGAGTTGAAGAAAGATTAGATGGTAGTTTAAACTTTTCTGGCATTTGAGATAATAGGCCTTGAATATTTTTTTAGGTCTTGAATATCTTTTATTGAGGAATAAGGAATTTTTGAGGGTTTAATTATCTCCACATAAAAGGGAGACACTGAGTAAGATATTGATGGAAAGGATATGGGTGGTAAAATACTGGACAAAGTATTTGAATTGAGTGGTTGAGGTATATTTATACACGTAACCGGATGAGATAATGCCTGAAAATTGTGAGACATGTGCTATGATTACGACAATGCACTTCGATGCTAATATAAATAAGAAACTTTGGGGTTTTCAGAGACTCAACTTTAAACTGGGAAATGTTTGAGGGTTGAAAACGTTTTGTATAAGAAAAAATGAATGTTGATGAAAGACTTATTGCTTTTATAGTTTTATGTGTAGCCTAAGATTTCATCATTTACTTTGGAATCCACGTTGGTTTTCCTTTTCATATGGTATATTGACGAATAAATTTGCTCGCGTGGATTTGGAGGAAAAGGTTGATGATAATATCCATACACCTTATCATACTGATGTGTGTCAAATACTCTTTTATCAAGTAGGCTATGGTAGTTGAGCAATAACTACAATTATTTCCCCCCCAGCAAGGAAAACATTGTGTACATAAGCCTTCAAATGTAATCAATGTAGTTTAGATAGGGTGGAGTACAATATGAATCAGATTTTCGGACGATTTTTTTGTGTGCAAAGGTTTGCTGAGGTCCATGAATTTATAGGTTTTAGAGGAGAAAACACAAGTATTATGACTTAAACTCAAGATGCATATGGTTTTTGGGTATGATATTTTGAAATTTTTGAAGACAAGACAGATGGACAAATGGCTAAAATGTAGCCTAGCTAGTATACTCCAACCACCCATGGTATCTCTCAACAGTTGCTTCCTTTTCCGGATCTGCAAAAAATCAAAGAGATTTTAATTAGTGCCCATATGAATGATACGAATTAGTTAATATGCCAATACACTTCTTGATGTCAATTCTTAAAGGTTTTAAGCCTAATGAAACGTCTAGAAATATTAGACTTTGAAAATGAGTTTTCAAGGAGTAATGATGCCTTCGGAGAAGGTGCACATAACTTTTAATAGGTGTGAATTGCTAAGAGACGGGATATTTCACCAAGAGCCTTAAATGGCCATTAATAGCAAATTTTATGGACTTATAAAAATGGATTAGATCAGTTATCCTCATTATAGAGAAAATTAACCAAAAAAATAATAATAAAAAAATAATTTCAGAGAGAGTAAGGAAATTAAGAAATAATTAAAGATTTAGGAGAAAATGCTCCAGTTGGGATAAGGGATTTTCTTCAGAGAGAGATAGCAAAGCGAAACAGTTTAACTGAATATGAGAGAAATATCAAAATAATTGCTGAAGAATTTGCTCTGTGGAAGGTGAAAAGGTATGCAAGAATATAAAGGAAGAAGATGGAGAGGGATGGCAGTGATAATGATTAGACCCGGTGAAAGGGGTGCAATGAGACGTACAATGATTCTGAGAAGTCTGATGGAGTATATGAGTATGATATTGAGGAGATAGATTCATCTGAAGATGATTCTGGTGCAAAAGAGGAAAAAATGAGGGAGGCTTTGAGAGTTGAATATGCTTTATAAAAGAGGTATCTAGCTGAGAAGGTAAATCCTACCATTTTCACAAGGCCCATGCAAGAATGATTGAACATAGATTCAGATGGAGATACCATTTAAGGCGTTGATGCGATGGAGAATCCAAGAAAGAAAGCAGTGGTGATAATGATAACAATGATGAGACTGAAGATGATGATGAAAATGGCTATGGGTCTGTTGATTCATCTGGAAGTGATTACATCACATACTATGAGGAGGAAGATTAGAAGAGCTATGGCGGGGAAGATGAATGGTAATCTTCCCTAGAGCATCAGAAAAGGCAAGGTTGGTTGGCTTGGTATAAAGCTTAACTATGATCAAGAAGTTTTTTGTTAACAAGTCTTTCTGATGTTTGTTGTTAGTCTTCTTAGTGTGTATGTTATGCTTCATAGTCTTTTTGATTTTTTGGCCAATCCGGACCGTGTTGAAGGTAGTTTTCATGGGATTAAGATAGTAGTCTTGGACAATTTTGTAAGTTGATTCTGATGATGGTAATTGGCAAGGGCCGTCTAATGATATTATTAAATTGTGTTGCCTGACCGGTGATCTCTTGGGTACACAGAATGAGATCTAGTAAGGGATGCATGGGTTAAGCAGGTGTTGATCTCGGTTGGAATGAGCTAGATCTCTTCTGTACAAAATAACTGCTTGTGGAAGTTGTTATTTTGAATGTTTAATGAAAGAGTTCCAGTTATTTTTGTTTGATACTTTGTTTTGAGTGTATGAGTACATTGAAATAAGAAGTTAATGAGTCTCGTTGAACAACTGATAAATAAAGATAACATGATTTTGATTAAACCGGTGATGAACTGAGATTGAGAAAGGTTCATAACGTAGACAAAACTGGATCAAAGGAAAAAAACTTGCAAACGTCATGATGACTGAGCATAGCGGAAAAATAGTAAAACAAACTCAATTTCGTAAGTCCCTTTTTAAAGAGTTAATCCTAGTGATTCATCCAAATTTATCTTGCATCAAGAGATGTTTTTGTCATTAAAATTATACGAAATGTAAGCATTATTTTTTCTTTTTTCTCCGGATGCTATTATTTTCATTTTCCTGACTATATATATAAAAAGGGAAAAAAATATAAGGGGTTGGGTGTAAAATCTCTCACGGCCATTCTGACTGGCAAATCTGGCAGTAAATCTTGCCAAATTTGCCTCCCTTCTCCACTGCCGGTTATGACTGGCATCCTCTAACCAAGTCAAAGTTACTTTCACTTAACTGTTACTCGCTAGCTAGGGTTACAAACCTCTTCATCTCCACAAGCGGCACACGATTGCGCACGGACAAACTCCAAAGTACTGGCTGCTTACCGTCACCTTAACATACGCCATATGATGTACAATACGCACCCTCTTCTAATAAGAATCAGACAAAAAATGATTTCTACGTAAAATATCCGTTTTGGTCAAACAAAAGGGTTACTTAAGGGTTAGTGCTAACGTAAGCCTGTAGGTGATATAATACTTTTCTTTTTTCCCAATCTAATCCTGTTTTGATATCCCTACTTTGCGCCCCCATCTTCCTCTTCCTACATACAATCAGTTGTTGTGTATTACAAAGAAAGGCTCCAGCAGTTTTTATTGTTTTCCCCCAAGCTCCCTCCCTCTCTTTGATCATCATTCAGCAGCCATGGCTGAACCAAGCAATGTCGAATCTCGAGACGTTAATGTCTCTTCTTCTCTTAACTCTTTTCAGCAGATCTCCAAAGGTACATGCACCTTCTCTTTCGATTTTTCCTTCAGTGATTTCAGCTGTGAAAGATGATTCTTTCTGCATTGAATGGTGTTAAAATTTCATATCTAAACCCTAATTTTCTAGGACGGAATTTTTTTTTTTTTTTTTTTTTTTTTTTGAGATTTTACAAACTTGGGTTTTATTTAATGGTATGAGCTAGGGTTTTATGTGATATTTTTTTTTTGTTTTGATTTGTTTATTGCATTTTTTTGTAATTTAATATCAAAATCAGCTGAAAAGAGAGTCTTTCTTGTGTTGAATGGCGATTATTTGGGTTTTCTCGGCCAAATGTTGTCTGAATGTATGGTAGAAGACAGCAAATGAAAAAATGTATCACTTACATGTTTGTTCGGAGTGTAAAACGCTTTAAAAATACAGTTTTACACAGTTTATTTTGCTGGATTTTGGAATCTTACATGGTTCTTGTTTACTGTAAGGTGATGATGAACTTACTGTCTAGTTATCTTTACAGTACCTGTAACTCTTTGCAAAAATCCTGCTTAACTTTTTGCATTGAGTGTAATTGCACTTACCGAAGTCTAAATAGACATGTTTTAAGCTACATAGGTGGTGTATAATATGGTCCATCCTTTCCATGTGACCCAAGAAACTTTATGTCGTATTCTGTTATTACGATTTCCTGCCTGTCTGTGGAAGGCAAGTCAAGCTACTTGCTTTAGCTGCAGATAATCATTTCATTATAGATGAAAGTTTCAGGCCTTAAAATGCCCACAGGTGTGACTCATGTTAGTTTAATAACAATGATAGTCCAATACTTAGTTCTCTGAGTTTCTCCTTGTGTTAATGAGGTGTCATTTGGTGCAATAATATAATTATCTAGATTGTCTGTTATGTTCCATCTGGCAAGTGTTTTCAGTTTAATTGTAATGAAAACTTTAAGCTGCGTCTGAAATTTTAGCTTCTTCCTTTACATATCAGTTCCTTTGAACTGGAAGGTATCCAATTGATGAGAACTGTGATATGAAGGTTCCTTTTTTTTGTCTTCAGATATGCAAGGATCTGATAATCCTATTCCTCTTTCACCACAGTGGCTTCTGGCGAAGCCCGGGGAGAGCAAATCTGGAATGGTAAGCTTATCTCTGGATGGTTTTATGATGGCGGACTCATATGTAATGATATTTTCAGATATTGAATGCAGGTTTGACATGGTTATTGTTCTTCTGGAAAGAAGTAACCAACTGTTATCATATTTTTTTCTGATATGTGCTACACAGGATTCCCATCTCAGCCCGTATCCAGGTTATGGTGGTCGCTCAGATATATCAAAATCATCTGGTGACGAAATTTTTGAGGCAGATAAGAAAAGGGATGTTTTCAGACCAACAGTGCATGATTCGGAATCTGGTCGTCGTGACCGCTGGCGCGATGAAGAAAGAGACACCAGTTCTGCTATTCGCAGGGATCGGTGGAGGGAGGGGGACAAAGAGCTTACGGATCCCCGCAAGACTGACCGGTGGGTGGACAATTCCTCTAACAGGAGTGTTGGAGAAGCACGCCGACCCCCATCCGAACGCTGGGCTGATTCGAGTAATCGAGATACCAACTATGATCAGCGTCGTGAGAACAAATGGAACACACGTTGGGGGCCAGATGAGAAGGAATCAGAAAGCTGGCGTGAGAAGCTCGATGTTGGTCGAGATGGTGAGGTCCCTCGTGACAAAGGATTACCCTATCTATCTCCTCACGGAAAGGACGAAAGGGAGGGGGATCACTACCGGCCATGGCGATCTACTGCTTCCCAAAGCCGGGGAAAAGGAGAGTCTCCTCATCCAGTAACCCAAATCCCAACCAAACAGACTCCGTTTGGTTATGGTAGGAGCCGAGGGGAAAATGCTCCTCCAACCTTTTCTATTGGTCGTGGAAGGGGTGGGTCCGCTGGGAATTCTATGCAGAGCGTTTCTTCTCAGTCCTATTCGTCAGGTTCTGTCTTGGAGAGGGGTGAAAGTGGGCATGGCGATCCTTCTCCTTTAAAATATAGTAGGACAAAATTGCTTGATCTTTTCAGGACAACTGATTTGAGATCCCTTAAGAAGCCGTTAGATGGGTTCGCAGAGATTCCTTCTCTGACACAGGAAGATCCATTAGAGCCTCTTGCTCTATCTGAACCCACTCCAGAAGAATCGGTAATCTATCTTCCAGAGAATCTTGTGATGCTATTTTACTCAAAGGAGTGTTCTAACAGCAGTATTGCTTGTGTAGGTTATTTTGAACGGAATTTTCAAAGGAGACATAGTAAGTAGTGGCCTGCCCCAGACTTCGAAAGATGGATCTGTTGGTAGGAATACTTCAGATGGGGTGCAATCAAGGCGAAGCAAGTTTGGTATGGCCTTTCGTGATACCTTTGAGTACCCAAATGAGTGTGTACATGCATAAAGTTAGAAAATCTGGAGAGTTTTATTTGCTCAACTAGGGTTTATCTGATTGTGCAGATGATTTGCCACCTCACTCTGACGATTATAAGGATGAAAGTGCTGACAATTCTAAAGGTGGTCTCTTTTCTAGGAGCCCTTCAAAAGAGAAGTATGTGCATCCTCATGGTTCTGACATGAAGTTTGAAGCATCTCAAAACCCCCACAGCCACCGTGATAGCAAATTTGTCGCAGAAGGTACTGATCATGATCACATGATCTCCATTTCTTGTACAGGCTTGTGAATTTATTGATCAATAGGCTGAAGCTGATTTTTGAAACTTTTCAACTTTCAGACTTTTTTGGTGAAATATACATTTTTTGTCTTGATTTGCTAATTTAAGGTTCTCTTTGGGCAGCTGTGAGGTCGGATGGCTTTCTCCGGAAGAAAGCTGATGAGGCGGGTGTCATCAGGGAAGTGGGTGCACAAGGCTCTGCCCATCCTGTTACTCCTTGGAGATCTCAGTCTCACGGCGAGCACTCACATGGTCAATTGCATGAGTGGAGAGGTCTTCCAAATGAGAGTAGGTCAAGAACAGATATGGACAGGTCGCGCTCGCAGAAAGACCGGGATCCTGAAAGGGAGAGTAGTGCTGCAGTTTCATCATACTACAGAGCTGAGCCAAATTGGCGAAGTACTGAGGGGTTCCACTCAGAAACATCTCGTGATCCTATTATTAGAAGACAACCGTCCGGGGTGTTGGATAGGGAGCAGGAAGCCAGAAAGTTCCAACCGCAGACTTCGCCGGAAGATCTATCTCTGTTTTACAAAGACCCACAAGGTCAAATTCAAGGTCCTTTCTCCGGCAGTGATCTTATTGGGTGGTTTGAAACTGGCTTTTTCGGCATAGACTTGGAGGTTCGTGTAGCAGGTGCTCCACCTGATACACCCTTCTCATCACTTGGGGATGTGATGCCCCATTTAAGGGCAAAAGCCAGGCCACCACCTGGTTTTGCCACTCCTAAACAAAGTGACATATCAGAGCCATTAATTGTGTCTAAGTTTAGTAGCATGGGAATGCATCATGCAGCTCCAAGCGAGATTGACATCCTAAAGACTGACCCAAGAAGTAGACAAGGTTCCATGACTGAAGCTGATAATAGATACTTGGAATCACTTATGTCTGGAAATACAAGCAATTCCGCACTAGATAAGTTTTCTGAAGGTTGGTTGTTTCAGGCACATAAGTGCTCTCTGGTTTATATTACATTGTCCATAGCTGCAAAAATTTCGGTCTCATGATTTACAGCTCCTGTTACAGTCTTCTGCTACTTTTCTGATGATGTTTCCAAATGATCATTCCTTAATAACTTGTATCTTACCATAGACTTTTTTTTTCTTCTGGAACTGTAGGTTTGCAAGGGTATATTGGTAATAATTCTGGTGGGATGCCTTCAATGGGAGTGGATAGTGGACGTGATCTCAATTATCTGCTGGCCCAGAAAATGGCATTAGAACGACAGAGGTCAATTCCAAGTCCTCACTCCTATTGGCCAGGGAGAGATGCTGCGCCCATGGTTCCAAACGCAGATATTGTCCCTGAAACTCCTCCACACGCAAAACTCTTACCATCAGTTGACAGTCCGCGCCAGATTCCCCTTCCTCAAAATATGGACTTGATGTCTTTGCTACAAGGCGTGGCTGACAAGTCCCCTGTTGTCAATAATGGAGTTAGTGGTTGGTCAAACTTTCCTGTTCAAGGTGGCATACACCAGGAGAAAATGGACTTGCATCAGAATCAGCATTTCCCTCCACTGTCTCCTTATGGACATCAACAGCAACAGAGGCTGCAGCCTCAGAATCTACCCTCATCAAGTATGGTTGGTCAAAATGTAGATCATCCTTCAGGCGTTGCAACCAAGGAGAACCTGCTGTCTTCTGTTCTTTCTCAAGACCCTCAAATGTTATCTATGTTGCAAGATCAGTACCTATTATCTCAACTTCAATTGCATTCCCAGGCATCCGTTCCCCAACAGCTTTCAGTACTTGACAAACTCTTGCTGCTCAAGCAGCAGCAACAAAAACAGGAACAGCAGCAGCAGTTATTACGGCAGCAACAGTTGCTTTCACAGGTTCTCTCTGAGCGGCAATCTCACCAGCACTTCGGTGATCCATCTTATGCGCATATTCAGGCTGCTGCTGTAGCAGCAGGGAGTGGTCCTCTTGATCATCATGTGCTTCGTCCCCCGCATGAATTTATGATGAATTCACAGGCACCTATTCAGAATTTGCAAGGTGGCCTTACTAGTAACAGTTTGACCGGGCCTCCTCAAAATTCTAATGATGTTGGACTTAGCGTCAGTTCTGGAGTCTCTCCATTATCAAACCTGCCACATCATATCTTTGAAGGCCAAATTCCTAGAAATGGTTGGGATACTGCTCAGCCTGAACACATTGGTCACAATCAAAACAAAGATGTGTTACCAGCAGTGGCACATGGTACACCTTCGCAGGAGGCAACAGAGAAATCTCTGGATGATTTCCATGTTCTGCAGAAGAACGGTCTTGTTTCGAATAACTATGATGCTGTAGTTCCGGACCACATATCACAAGATATTTCCAAGGGTGGTGATTCAGTTTCAAGTTTATCTTCAGCATGTCCAGAAGGTGATGTTGCTTCTGCATTTTCTTTGGTGTCCGTGTTAAGTAGAATATTTACACATGAAAAACTGAACCACGCAGGTTCATCACTTTTTGCAGGTGTTGAGCAATCTGAAGTTGAGCCCCACACTGTGAGAGAAGAAAAAAGTGTGGAAGTACGTGAGGTGAAGAAAACATCAGACAAGAAGTCCAGGAAGCAAAAGAATTCTAAGGCGCAACAATCTGCGGACCCGGCTAAAGGCGGCGTATCTGCGGCATCTTTGCAGCAACAACCTAAGCTTTCTGAAGGTGGTAATCTGGATTCGTATGCAGGTGATGCAGCAGAAGCAGCACTTCATGGGGAATCTTACGGGAAGACAGAGGATATCAAATCTGGAAGCTCATTTCAGAGAAGCAGTTTGGCTAATGAAATAGAAACTGTTGAAGGTTGGGGTGGTTCAGAGTCATTGCAAAATGCAGAAACACATTCGGTTCAACGAGCTTGGAAACCTGCACCTGGTTTTAAACCAAAGTCGCTCTTGGAAATTCAACAAGAGGAACAATGGAGGGCACAAAAAGAAATTGCTACTTCTGAGCCTGTATCCTCCTCTGTTAATTCAAATTTCTCGAGTCCTTGGGGTGTGGTTGTACCTAATTTGGAGCCAAACCCTACCAGAGATAACTATCATGATGCAGGGAATGAGATGTTTATGCCAGCTAAATCTTCTGGAAGTTTTCCACCGCAAAAGAACAAGAAGAGCCAGTTACATGATTTATTGGCCGAAGAAGTTCTTGCCAAGTCCTATGAGAGAGTTGTAGAAGAGCCTCCGTTACCAGTTATGACCAATCAAGTGGATTCATCAGTTGACGATTCCAATTTTATTGAAGCAAAAGACACTAAAAAGAGTCGTAAGAAGTCAGCAAAGGGAAAGGGTACTGGGGGTAAGGCTACACCTGCAGTTGTTTCATCTGATGTTCATGTTGCATCAAGCCCCGTGGAGAAAGGAAAGAACACTCGTCAAGTGCAGCAGGAGAAGGAAGTTTTACCTGCACCCCCATCAGGTCCTTCTTTAGGAGATTTCGTTTTATGGAAAGGGGAACCAGCAAACCCTTCGCCTGCTCCAGCTTGGTCTACTGAGTCAGGGAAGCTGTCAAAACCAACATCCTTAAGGGACATCCAAAAGGAGCAAGAGAAAAGAGGGCCTTCTGTCCAGCAGCATCAGGTGCAGGTTCCAACCCCTCAAAAAGTCCAAGCGACCAAGAACACTCGTGCAAGTGATGCTTCATGGCCTATTGCCGGAACCTCCCCATCTAAATCAACGTCCTCTATCCACATCAATTCTGCTGTTAATGCTCAGTCAAAATCTATGGCAGATGATGATTTATTCTGGGGACCTCTTGATCAATCGAAACAAGAATTGAATCAGTACGTTCAAAATCTACCTCATACTTTCTTTTTGTTACTGTTACGTGTTAAATTTCTATATAATTATTTTTAAATTTCATAATCCACATCACACTAATTAATTACTAGTTTGCCCTTTTGAATTGTTAGAACCTTCTCAACTAGAAATGCCCGTTTTTCGACTACAATAATTGTTGCATCTAGTGATTTTTTTGACGAAGACAACCATTGAGGATTCTATATCTACTGTTCAATAATCTTCTTATACTTGCTATCATTCTTATTGGGTTCGTACTTCAATTTTTGAGTCTCGAGATGATTATCTCGGCAGCCTATGTCAGCAATGCTCTAGATATTTGTGTGTATTTTTTGTGTTTTGTAAAATGTATTCTGCTGGTTCCAACTTTATCACGGTTTAAATGCAGTAGTTATAGCAAATTAGCAATGTCCTTTGAGAAACATATATAGCAGAGCAGCCATATACTTGGGATATGAAAGGGAAAAGTGAAGTGAAGAATGCATATGCATTGTTTGGTCATACAGGCTAGTTGATTACTACTCGCGCAATGTGGTTTTAGTACTGCTCAAAAGTTCCCGAAGGAGTATAATGAAAAGAATAACACCGGAACTGCATGAAAAGGAACATTGTGAAACTGAATCTTTGGTGTTCTATGTCTTGCACTTTAATTTATCCTCAGGATTTAAATCAAGTACTTGTCTTCTATGCAGGTCTGATTTTCCAGCTGTAAACACAAGCAATTGGGGATCCAAAAGCAGCACAGTGAAGGGTACCCAAGGAGGAGTGGCAAGTCGGCAGAAGTCCACAGGCAATAAGCCTGTTGATTATACTCTTTCATCCTCCCCAGCTGCCCAGTCTTCTGTGAAAGAGAGGAGGGATGCCAAGCATTCGGGTATGGCTATTGCAACCTTTTGGGATCTTTGCGTTTTTCACGTTTTGGTGCCCATTTGATTTCATGTTTTGTTTGTTTTTTCTTTTTGGATGCAACCTATGAATGGGTAGTTTTGGTGTTCGAAGCAGCAATCCAAAAAGTACTCAATTCAGTTGCATTTTTGGTCCTTTGTATTTCTGGAAAGAGGACTGAATCCAGGGGAGAAATTATCAAAATTCAAGTGGATGAAGGAGTTTTTAAAATAGTTGGGCTTGAAAGTGAATTTGAATCAAATGACCGCAGTACCCACCACGTGTCCAACAATAACTATCTCTAGTTGACACCACAATTATTTGTTTAAGAGAAATGCAGTGTCATCTTTTAATGTCTATTTTCGCGTAGCATCTCATTCTCTCCGTTTTGGTTCTATTTTTCCCAGAGGCTATGGACTTCAGAGATTGGTGTGAGAACGAGGCGTTTAGGCTTATCGGCTCAACAGGTACATTTGATATTTTAACACCACAAGAATTAAGACATTAAATTTCTTGTATTACTAGTAATGTTATTATTAGTAATTTATTAACCTTTTGCTCTTGAAATGAATTTGTTTGAAGTGGAACTCTTTTGAAAAAATGAAATAATTGCAGTACCCCTTTCTAACGACTAATGGTATCAGCTGAGGCATAGACTGTCAATTATAGTTTAGTTGTAATACAACGACTAAACATTATGCATCTCATGGCCATTAGATATTTATTTGCTGCATTAATTTTTGACTTCTATATGTTCCTCACAGTTGCCCCTTTCGCTAATTTAATTTGGATGACTCCTTGTTTCCCCCAGACACAAGCTTCCTGGAATTTTGTCTGAAGCAATCAACTTCAGAGGCTGAGACACTTTTGATAGAGAACCTTGGATCGTATGATCCTGATCACAAGTTCATCGACAAGTTCCTAAACTACAAGGAAATGCTGTCAGCTGACGTACTTGAGATTGCCTTTCAAGCTCGCAGTGACCGCAAGTCTGCTGGGACTTTTGTAGGAGAAGTAAAAAATAAGAACAATATAGGCCGCAATGGGGACTTAGGCCACACAGGTACTGTGGGAGCTGCTTCAGACGGATTAACACAGGGAGGAGGCAAGAAGAAAGGAAAGAAAGGGAAAAAGGTCAGCGCAGCATCACTTTTGGCATTCAACGTAAAGAGTAACCGTATCATGATGGGTGAGATTCAAACCATCGATGATTGATGAGTGAGAGAGATTGATAGATAGAGGAACAGTTGTAAATACAATTTCTGGAGAACTGACATCTGTACATGTTCTTTTTTTTCTCTTAGGATTTAATTTTAATTTTGACTCACCATCAAAAGTAGTAGAGCAGTATTACCAGCTCAAAAGCAGTTTTGTGGAGTTTATACTGAAAAAGTAGATTCCTTTGCCTTCTTTGTCAGATGTTGGTTACTTGGGCTATACTGAAAAAACATAGCAGGTTATATTTTAATCTAAATGAAGGTAAACAGATAATTTTTTGGTGTGATTTTTGTTTCTTTTGGGTGCTTTATTTCTTCAATGACAGACCTTAAAAAAAGATTGTAATTTGATATTTCCTCCGTCCCACTATTAGTTGACCTAGGAGTACAATTTAGAAATAATTTATCTCTCGAACTATACCTGTTTTTAAAACACATACGTTTTTAAAACACATACGTTTTTAAAACACGAGTATTAAATAATATAAAATCACCTATTAATGGGACAAAATCGCGGGTTGAATCCCATGCCATGGACCAGAAGGGGATGGTCTTTTTGGTCATGTCGTCTGTCCCGACCACGAACATATTATTTGATCCGTGCAAGTGTGGAATTCGCATTAGCTACACTAGCTAGTGTGGCTAAATAACTTGCACCTTCTAGTGCACCTATTGGAATGTTCATGACTAGCTTATGGGTAATGGGATTTTTTTTGTATTAGTGAGAATTAAGAGGCATTTATTCGTTGGATTTCTTTCTATGTGTGGAGACAGCAAAACAAATCCTTGACTTCCAAGGTTTAGATTTCAGTATTTATGTGCTCGTTTCTTTTTACCATTTCTTTAGTGAATTTCATTTACTACTCCACGCCCAAACTCTGAATGACAGTTTCTGATGATTTACTTTTTACTTTTTCCGCTTTGGTCTCACTAAGTCAATAGAAACCCTATTGAGCGATTAGAACAATCCACATTGGTAATCTCGACATTGATTAGTATCCCTGTTGGTCTCAGTATTTGTGCTTCACTTCTCTATAAATACTTCAAAACTACTGTGTCTCTACCACTTATCTGGAAGAGACAGAGTAGAGAGTTTAGAGTATCAAAACTAAGGTACCAATAGCTAGTAGCTGTAGCTCCATTTTATTTGATTGTAGCTCCATATATTCTTCTGTTCTATTTGCTATTTGTGGAGCATTTGCTTCCTAGAGGCTTAGCTTATTTGTTGATTGACCTATTATGTTTCTGCTCTATATGTCTGAACTGATTATGTTTCTGCAGTTCTGCTAGCTCCGTGGTACATGACCTATTATGTTATGTTTACCATAGAGGATAATCAGATAAATCTAACGGTAAGTCGGTAATACCGTTGAGCGCCGCCTTTTTTCTCCGAAGGTCTTCGAGTATCTCATACTTTAATTTGCATTTATAAGCTCATCAATCCTTTGTATCCCTTTATTTGAAATCGCCGAGCACAATCTTTTTCCCCCGAAAGGTACTCGGGTTTTAATTTGATTTTATGAGCATTACTGAACCTTTTTGTATTGCAACATTGAGACAGCTACACTTTTCTTATTAATCCGTGCTGTTCCATAACTCCTATTGTACTTTTAGCTGTAGATGCTCTCTAGTTGTGGTTTCGGTATTACTTGCGAAATGACATGACATAGATTGAGTAGAGTTGATTAGAGATCTCACACCAATAGCAGAAATATGATGTTTACATTTTTTTCTCCTGCATTTGATTGTCAGATTGTCGATGTTCTATTTTAGGAAATTTGAATTGTATACAGACAGACCTTTCACCTACCCCAGCAGGGTAGTAGTATATATGTACCAACATTTAATTTTGTCCGATATTTTCTATGTTGATGAATAAATACTACCTTTTCGAGTATTCGTTATTCTGACTCGAATTCATCAAAATGCAGATCCCCCAATTTAACCATGGCAAGTCGTAATGGAGAACAGCCTGCTTTCTCTGTGTTTTCTCAAAACTTGGTACCATTGAGATTTTTCTTGCAAAGCAACGATGGGCATGTGATAGAGATTGAGGAGAGCCTTGGTCTGCAGTTTGACGCTTTAAAGCGGCTAGTACAAGGAGGTCAGATCACATTAACTTATGACTGTCGACGGGTGGTAGCTCTGAATTCAAGTAGATTCATTCTCGATATAGTGATCCAATATACCAGAAACTACGCCCAGTTGCAGGATAGGATTAAAAGGATTGGCTGTGGGTATATCACCCTTGTAAGGGCTAGGAATGAACGCGATTTAGATTTCATAAAATGGGTGACTGACAAAAGAACCTTTGGTCTCGATAAGCCCCAATCTGTCCAGATGCTTGGGGAAGTTGCAGCTGCAGCTGGCGATTTGGGAATGCAGCGTTTACTGGATGTGAGTTGTGGAGCTCTGTCTATGCTCATACAAGACTACACTGAGGAAGATATCTTTGCTCTGCTGGGAGTCAGAATAAAGAAAACCGGTCCGAAGATAGAAGCTGATACCATTGCTGAACATATTGGCCATGCTCGTGATCTCCAACGCATGAGGTAAATATTTTTATTAGAAATTTTCTTATGGCTTGTTTTGATTGAAAGGATGTAAAAAACTAACTTCATCTTTGTATACACAGTTATGGTAGCCATCCAAATTACATGGGGGGAGCTACGCATCCTGCAACTCCTTTAATGCCTCATATGGGAACAAATGTTTTGCAAAGCCAACCAAATCACATGGGAGGAGTTGCACATCCTCAGATGGGAGCGAACATTTTGCAAAATCCTGGAGGGACATATTACTGGGTGGGTGATCAGGGAGTTCACATGGAAGGAATGAATCTTCAACGGAGGATTCCAGAAAATGGCACCAAGAATGTCAATGTCAGTAAAACTCCGGAATATTTTCCGAATGTTAACCAACTTTCGCTGACCTTTGGTCAGCTCAATCTTGGGCGTGATGGAGATCCCTTGTTTACAGACATGGAGATGCTGAGGATGATCAGCTAATCCATGTGCGGAATAATTTTTACCCTAATAATTAGGATTTGTTTGAATGGATTGTTCGTGTTGGCTCTTGTCGACAGAATTTATCAAATAAATTTCAGTGCCAGCTTTCATTTCCTTTATATAACTGAGTTGATATTTTGTGAAAATGATCTGGCATTCTTATTAAACGTCAAAATCTATCCCTTTTTTTTTTTTTTTTTGAAAGAAAAACTAACAGAAATTTCATTAAGCTTAGAGAGAAGCAAGTTTAAACATAACAAAACTCTTTTTCAACTTCTAACCTAGACATATAGAGATCTCGGATGCATGTATCTGAAGGCAAAAAGAAAAGAAATGCCAAATGTATTCAAATATGATGATTTGGATCCAGCTTTGCTCATTTAACATGAATTGCGCATGGCTCACATTAATGGCCAATTAGTTAATGTTAAAGATTTCATTTATGGTAAACAAAGGTAATATCTAGGCATAGTCGAACTGACGTCACACACGCGATTTTGGCAAAATAATGAAGGAGTTGCGGGGAAAATGTGCGTATGATAAAATCACTTCCACAAAGATGCTATTGAAGATTATAAATTCTCAGGATCCTCCTGCTTGTTGAAAAAAATTGGGACGTCGTGATATATGTAATTGGGAAAATACGGACATCTTTAAAGGCTTAAGTTTATCAACTTTGATATGTAATTGGGGCGTCGTGATTCACACGTCTTTGTAACTCTGCTCTTTGTCATTCTTTTGATGACAGAGAGTCTCTTCTATTCAAATTTGCCCCTTTCTGTCAAAATAATAAAAAAAAAAATTGGGTTATAAGTACCCTGAAGTGGCATTAAAAAACCAAAAAAACATGGATTTAGTAGTGTCATTTGCCATTACTATATACCTATCATTCTAAATCTGAGAAATACCAGTGCATTTAGTGTTATCTTTGCGATGCATTACTATCGGTGTTTTTTCTCTAAATCTGAGAAATACTAGTGCATTTAGCCCGATTTTATATAGATAATTGTTAGGTGGAAAATCGATTTTCGGGAAAAAGAAACTTCCTCCTATCAATGATTATTTTTTAGTGGTAATTGGATAAATATCCCTACTTTTGATGGATTTCACAAATATCCCTATCCATCAATAATTATATCCCTTTCCATTAAAAGGAAAAATATTTTTATTCACAATCCCATAAATACCCTCTTATGTTACTCTTACGGAAGTTATAACATTTCCTTTTTAATTTCAGATCTGATAAAAAAAAAACGAAGATGATTGGTGCACAACGGATTGTGCACCACGGATTGCACAACGAGAGATCGTGTGGCTATGAGGGGCGCCCTGTGGGGGAGCTAACAGGGGGTGGGCCCACCAAAAAAATTGTGTCCCTCTCTCTCCTTTGTGTAACTCACGGTGCACCAAACATTTTCGAAAAAAAAACTCTCTCTTGTCTTTCCTCCTCATCACCACCACCTCTTCCACTACCACCACCACCTCGTCGTCGCCATTTTCGCCGTTGTGAACAAATTGATCATCCAAGTAAATAAGTTTATACTTACTCATAGTCCGTGTTCTTCCTATTCTTCTTCTTTTTCATTTTAGATTCGATTCGCAAATAGGATTCACTGAGATCTAATTAATTTGATTTTTAGGTTTTTGTTTTGGGTAATTCTTATTTTTATTTCAGAGAGATCTGAGTTATTTTTATTTTGAAACTAAATGTTTTCCTTGAAGGTTTACTGCAAATCGGAAAGAAGGAAGGATCGATGAGATTTTGAAGAATTTTATCTTCTAAGACGATTGAACAGATAAGTAACTCAATCGAAAGTTCCAATTGGTCAAAAAATAGTTTTAGGATTTCAGAAAAACTTTGTGATTGAATTTATAGGGTCAGTAATGGTGGAGGTTGGTGTTTTGGTGGACTAGTGGTGGGTGGCGGTAGTGATGGGTTAAATTATTGTGGGGTTTTATAAAGTATGCACTGTGGTTTAATGTTCTATCTTTTTTAAATAGCAATTTCTGGTTGTAGCAAGATATGACAAATGTAGTGTTTTGTCTCTAATCAAGTCATTATATGTTGTTTGTTAGTGACAATATGTCATAAACTATTATCAGTCTTTTTTGAATAATCTGCAAGATACGTGACCATAATAAGTCATTGGTAAGTTAATCTCAAGAATAGAACCAAGCTAGACTATTTGTGTAGGATTTGTAGTATAGTGATAATGGTACTTTTGTTGTTCCCTGTTTCATTGCAGGTGGTTTTGGTAGCATTTTTCAATTAGCATGGATAAACATCCATTGTTGATCCAACTGCAATGGATAAACTTCTACTGTTGATCCAACTGAAATGGATAAAAACCCATTGTTGATCCAACTGAAATGGATAAACTACTGTTGTTGATACAAAATTATCTGAATCGATGGTGGCGGCGGAAACAGTGGAGGTGGTTGTTGCTATGGATTATTAATGATGGTTGATGGAATTTGTTGGTGGATCTGATGAAATGGTAGCATTTTTCCAGTAGCATGGATAAACATCCATTGTTGACCCAGCTGCAATGGATAAACATCCACTGTTGATCCAACTGAAATGGTAGTCAAATCCTTGGATAAGTATAATGTTGAACTTGTGGTGCAATTGTAACATGGCTGACTCCATGTCAGATGATGCGTGTTCGACTCAAGCCAAGTTCACTCCATTTTACATGGATCAACTTTCATTGTTGATCCACTAAATTGGATCAACTTCTACTGTTTATCCTTTTTTTTTTTATCAAATACTGTTGGTTCTATTTTTATTTGGATCAACTACCGTTGTTGATACAAAAATATCTGAACCAGTGGTGGTGGCGGCGGCGACGGTGGTGGTGGTGGCGGCGGCGACGAACTAGTAGTGGTGGCGGCAACAGACTAGTGATGGTGGAGGACTGTTGGTGGTGTAATGGTGGTGCTAAAGGAGTGGTGGTGAAATATTAGTGGTGGTGGCGGTTGGTAGGTGGTGGTTGTTGAACGGTGGTGGTGGAATGGTAGTTGAATGTTGGTGGTGGTGGTGGTGGTGAAGTGGTAGAGGAAGAAATTATTCCATTTTGAAGTAAAGAAAAATATTATATGGGTGAGGGTATCAAGGTAATCTAATATTAAATGGATAAAGTTATAAAAAAGTAGGGACATATTTATTGTTGAATAAAGATATATTTATTGGGTGTCAAAAATAGGGACATATAAATAATATACCCTATTTTTTATTCGAATTTTACATATGGTTCTTATTCTATCAAAAGCTAGTGTTCACGCGAGTAGTTATTTTATGTTTTTGGTATTATTTGGTGAGATTCCATTTTCCATTGCTACTAGATCATTACCATTTGCCGGTGTCACTGTAATATAGTGGTAAAAATCACTGGGTGCTGATACCAGCGACCTGAGTTCGAAACTCGCCGGCATCAAATTTTTTACCGATCAAAAAGAAAAAAATATATCACTACCATTTGGTGAGACGAGCAATAACACTGTTCAGGATGTGAAAGAAAATGTTGACTAGATTCATACATAAAGAGTTTACTACAAGTAGGATCTTTGTTAGAAATGTTAATCGTATTTTCCAACAACAATGACGACAGTTTTAGAAAGCAAAGCAACAATTTAGAGTCAACAACAATAAGCTTCTCGCTCTGAAGGCTTCATCTTAGATCAAGATCACCATTATCATGTGAGAATTTTTTCATATGCTTTGTCTTTATTACACGTGAAAGTAACTACGGCAGCTCCATAGGTTACGGCTCAAACATTGGTGTAAACTTATGTAAATTGTTGGGAGACCTAATAATACAACAATAATTCTTTACAGATCAAAACCGCTGCTGACGTGGGTCCGGCGTGTCGATGAGGTGGAGGAGAGATAGAAGAAAATGCGTCTGTTTTTTTATGACAAAAACCAAAAAAGCAGTCTCTTATTATGGGCCGTTCATTTAATTTTTATGTCTTAACTATGTTTTGTCCGTTGATTTCAAATCTAAGATTACAAATTCTATTTCACCTCTTTCATTTTCTCAGAAAAATTTCTCTTTCTAACAGAAAAATCTTGAGGCAGAACAGAGGAAGAAGAACTAATTAGAAGAAATACAGAAAAATGAAAGCAAAAGTAGGATTCACTCTCGTTTCGTTTCAAGATTTTTGGAAGAAAATCATTTTTTTTAAGTACAAGCCGTGGTTTTTATGATTTTTTTTTTCAAAACTTTTGCTTCAAATATCCAGATCTATGTACTTAAGAGAGAAATCGAAGAAATAAGAAGAGAATTCTTCCTTTTAGAACTAATTGTTGATGTAGACTCGTTCGATTTAAATTTCGCTATATTTTTCTTCAACTCGGTTTCTGTTCTTCAACACCCTCATCTCTTTCAGGTTCATTCTATTTTTATCCTCTTAGATTTCCTTTTTTCTGAAATAAGTTAGAGCAATATAATATTTTTGTGTTGGAATATATATTATTTGCCTATTTTTTTTTGTTTTTTCCCATTTTTTTCAACCTAATTGCCAAGTGGAACAAGGAATGTTCTCATTGTTCTCTCTTTCTAGTGCTTGATGAACTACTTTAGTATGTTTAGTTCTTAGTTTTTTTTATTTTAAAAACTGAAAAAAGGTGTTAATCTTTCTTATTCTCATTGCTTAGTTTTTTTTTTTAATCTTTGTACTCATATGGTTTTGACCTGATACTGGGTGTCCTGAATGTGTAAAGATGAATTTGTTTTAGTTACAGGATCTAGTAATATAATTACTTCATTATATCAACCTTAGAAATTAAGGGTCAGAATTTAACATATTATTGAGTTTGCTTTAAAGTAATATATTCACCATTTCTTATCAATTTGATTTGTTAAGCTTTGGTATCTAACACCACATAATTCTGAACTTTCAGGTAAACATATATAAGATTTTCCTCTCATAAAAACCATGCCGATGCTAGATCTAATTTTTAAAGTTGTGGACTTCAGGGAACGCAACACATTATGCGCTACTGGAATAATAAGGTGTTGATGGTGGATTTTCAACAAGGGTCAAATCCGTAAAATCATGATACTGCATGTTTCTGATACGGCTTCAGGCATGTGACGATTCATATTTTACGAAGCCATGATGAACATGTCTTTCGAAAAGCCTCCACTAGATGAGCGTTCGATCCCTGACATTTCATTGTGCACTCTATGTAGAATAATAGAATTGGGCGGTCCTCCTACATAATTGTTTGTTGAGAGGGCTTAACTCCTTCAGGACGTCGGTGATACTCACTGTTCCCTGACTACATGAGAGCAACTCCCCTCTACATAGAAGAACGATTGGGCGGTTCTCCGTAAGATTGAGAGCAACAATGCCTTCAGGACAGTGACACTCACTGATCCTGACTATGTAGAGCTACCGTGTATAGACTCGGGTGTTCTCCATAGTGTCTGAGAGCACCCTCAGGATTAGCCGTCTCCTGACTATGCATATAGATTAATTCTGCCGTGACATTCACCACTGAATTCCCAGAATGATCTATTAGTGCTCCTATTCCATGGTCGAATCCACGGCCTGATCCCATGGAATAACAATAACAATTGCTCCTATTCCGTGGTTGAATCCACGACCTGATCCCATGGAATGGCAATAATAATTACTCAGATTCCATGGTCGAATCCACGGCATGATCCCATGGAATGACAATAACAACTGCTCCGATTCCATGGTGGAATCCACAGCCTGATCCCATGGAATGACAACAACAATTGCTCTGATTCCATGACCAAATCTACGACTTAATCTCATGGAATGGAAATAACAATTTACATTATCTCATTACTCCGATTTCATGATCGAATTCACTGCTAGTCTCTTGGAATGGTAAAAGATAATTTTATTACTCCGATTTTATGGTCGAATCCACGATCCCATGGAATGGTAATGCCTATTTTATTATTCTGAATTCAGGGTCGAATCCACATCTGATCTTATGAATTGATAATAAATAACTACTCATTTTTATTTGTTCAAATTCATGAATTATTCTACATTGAATTTTAGGATTAGCAACAAATGCTCACAGTCGGGCATCTGGATCATCACTGAGTAAGCCCCACAAAAATGGTGCAAGTGTACTCGACAATGATGCACGACTGAGCACCCATATGCACGAACGAGCATCCAAAAACATGAATAGATGAGGAATCCTACGCAAAATAGGAGAAAACAACAAATATTAATAAAATAATAAGGAGCGCCCAGGGCCGGGCCCAACGGCCGGCCGGCCATGCCTTAGCCAGTCCCCATGCTTCTCTCATTATTTTGCCCTATTTTGTTATTTCATGAACTCATGAAAATACTCCTTGATTTTAGCAACTTTCCTTGTTTTTACAAAATTCATGAATTCTCCATAACTTCACGGATTCATGAAAAATAATAATATTACAAAATAAGAAAAGGTGTGCGGGATCGGGAAACACGGACGGACGGCCATGCCTTAGCCATGGTCGGTCCCACACCTTACAATCCTTAGTCTATTATAATAATCATTCCCCAATTTCATGAAACTCCTTGGTTTCAACAAAATTCATGAATTCTCCATAACTTCATGGATTCATGAAATAATATTATAAAACAGGGAAAGGTGTGCGGGACCGGGCAACACATCCGTCCGGCCATGCCCAAGCTGTGGTCGGTCCCATACCTCACAATCCCTAGTCTTTTATAATTATTATTCCCTAAACTCATGAAACTCCTCCGTTTCAACAAAACTTATGGATTCTCCATAACATCAGAGATTCATGAAAGATAATATTATAAAATAAGGAAAGGAATGCGGGACCGAGCAACATAGCCGGCCGACCATGCCCTAGCCGTGGCCGGTCCCACACCCTGCAATCCATAGTCTTTTATAATTATTATTTTCCTCAAATTCATGAAACTCCTAGGTTTGAGCAAAAATCATGATTTCTTCATAACTTCTCCAATATTTCTCAAATCATGAAAATTCATATGCCAACGTGGTCACATGACAGGCTAGCCTCTCACAATAATTTTGAATATTAAAATACTTTTATTTTGATATATACAAAATATTGATTAATTGAGCATACATGCTCATTCCAACAAAAATCAAGAATTTCAGTCAAGATGAAACTCTTCTGAAAATTCACAATGTTGCTCGAACGCACACATCAGAAAATACTGAAACTCTTAGTACGGAGACACGGACACCATGGTAACACGTGCATGCCTTGATGACCGACCAGAGTCATTCCTAGGGCTTGCACAAAGCCGGTCCCACATGTTTTCATAATTCTGACCTAATTTGCTCAATTGCTCATATTGGGCCCAAACTCTCTCCAACCAACCTGGGGATTGCTCAAACGGACAACATCTAGTCCCATGACCACCAAGAGCCGGTCCCATGCTCTCTTGATCGGTCCCATTTTTCATACCTAAGTTTTATCACCTAATGCTGAACCCAACATTATTTCAGTAAATGATAAAATCGACACTCAATCATCTTTCCTTCACCAACTCTCCAACTGAGAACCCTGGTGCATGCTCATTCGAGCAATTGGGCATCACATGGACGTCCATGGTCTAGTGTGGTCGGTCCCTCCATTGCTCATGACCTATTTTCAGCAATTCGTCAACTAATGATTAATTCATCAAAAATTAGGGTTTTCGAACAAACGCTCAACAAATCATTATTCTGAGAAAGTTCAAACACTAATAAATTTATATTGATTCAGCAACCAACATCTGAATTAATCATATAATAATTGGTAATCTACCAATATTTTAATATTTTATTGGGTCACGTTACCAATAAATATTTCGTCGAATTGAGCAACATTTTCTCAAATATTGATCCAACTATCAATATTTATTAACTTATCAGTAATTTTTCGAATTGAGCAATACTTGCTCAATTGCACGTCAAATCCTCAATATTTAGTGATTCGTCGAATTGAGCAGTACTTGCTCAGTTGCTCGAATATTGACCCAATTATCAATATTCAATAATTTATCAGTATTTCGTCGAATCGAGCAATACTTGCTCAGTTGCTCGAGTGGTCCACCTATATTCAGTAACTCATCAATATTCAACAACTCGTCGAATTTATAATATTGGCTTTGACGAGCAACATTAACATTCATGAATCGCTGAGCATTTGTCAAATATGCTCGATTCAAAAAAGCCTAGGCTCATTGTCTAATCAGTCAACAACTGACAAAATAAATACACGTATGTCATGCAGACTCCACGATTCGTGAGACATCAATCACGTCAAATTGGGGGATAACAACTAGGGTTTTGGTCTGGCGGCCTACAACACGTGGATTCATCCATGAAGAAAAATGTACGTAAGTTGTGTCAAAGGTTGAAGGAGTTAGCAAAATAGTGGGTGCACGATTCGTCAAGTCTCCACACAACATGGAACTGACTTTACCACGATCTTCCATTTTCCCACTCTTCCACTCATGAAATCGTCACACTTACAAGGATCAAGGTGTTCACAACTCTGACAATATAAATAAGTTTCTGAATCCATGATTGAGAAGGCAACATTTTTGGTCTACACATAATTTCTCGAGTAACTACTCTCAAGAATTCATCAATCCATCAGAACTTATTCGAACTTAACATTTCACCAATTATTGCAGAAACCTTAAAAACATCCAGAATCCTTTATCATCATTGATCCCACACAATTCTCAGCTTTCCTCCTACAGATCAACCCATCTCCCTATTTGCGGCCGAATTAACTATGGAACGGCCATTGACTTGGTTTAAGCTGGAGTCCTACAGATTGATCTCTCGAATCTAAGCACTCCCTTTGTAGTACATCTGTGTGAGGTTAAGAAGTTTGCTCGGTTGAGGAGTCTCGACAACACGCTCGACTCTTCACTTTCCTAAAAAACTAGCGAGCCGTTTTTCCCCATCTACAGATTGGCGACCACAGTGGGAGATTAATCTCTCGGTTGCAATCCCACATTTTTACAAAATGGTTGATATTAGGTCAGGTTCTGTTACGAATCCCAACCCAAACAACACAAGTACTAGCAACAATAGTGGATCTCCAGAAACTACTCATGCTTCCAATATCTGTGTTGGTGATATCACTCCTCCGCAAACCAACATAGGAGACAATCCTATATTCGACAGGTCTCCTGAAGAAATCAAAATAAATCCACCTACCACAGGTGATCTCATAAAGGTGTAAGAAACTCTTGCCGAAAATAAGATTGACATGGCCAACACTTAGAAAGAGGTATGCAATTATCTTAAAACTCTCACTGACAAGATGTCAGAGAAAGCTCCGAAGAAAGGAAAATCCAAAGAAACATCTCCGGCTGCTGATCCTGAAGTCACTCCGATCCATGTAAAAGATGATGATGAGGTTCACAAAAATGCAAATAACCCACCAACAAAGGAGCGACAGGCTTCATCACTCGTGAGGACCTGTAACGCTTCATGGAGGATCGAGGAAAAGACAAAGCATCATCTGTTCATCGTCATCAACCGCCATATCCTGATTCTACGCAAAGAACTCCTTTCCCTAAGGGATACACTTCCGTAACGTTTACACTGTACAACGGAACAAGGAATGCTCGAGAACACGTGTCTCGATTCTTGGAGGCACCAGGAGAGCACGAACACAACCATGTCGTCCGTCTGAAGGAATTTTTGAAATCTCTGACAGGCTGAGCATACACCAGGAAGAATGTCTCAGAAGAATACTGAACATCCGAACAACTACGTGAAGATGTCCTGACTCCAAGATTTGGATTGTCACGATCCAAACATCACTAAACAACAACTGGTGGACTTGTGCATCAATGGAATGATCCTGGTCTGCAGGGCTTTGCTGGAAAAACTCTAGTTCCAAACTTTCTCAGAGCTTCATGAAGCATCCAAACGATCGGTGACTACTGCACCTGTTTTACTAGAAAGAGAAAAGTCTGCAAGGTCGAGGAACCTTGAAACAACCGATGCCTAGTCAACTATCAGTACAATCTCTAGCCTTTAACAAACGTTGTTACTAAAAGGAATAAAAGGAAAGATGAGACACAACATCAGCGCTTCTCCAACATCCCATGCTCCTCTGAAGGCACATAGAAAAGATAACCAATCCTGAAATGCACAAATCTCGACCCGACATCAACGAACGGGGAAATGATCAGACATACTCAAACTTTTCTCTTGTCATGAAGGAGTGATCAAGTTACTAAAAGTCTGGTTCAATATGGTGCAATCAAATTGTTTTTCAGAAGGAGCCAACTGAAAATGGAGAATCCCAGGTACTGTCGCCTTCATAGATTCATCAATCATCCAACAAGTAAATACAATATTTTGAAGCATATCTTCAAAGAGAAGGTTGATCCACAATAGATTCAACTGAGGACTGAAGGAGTACACAAGAATCCTCTCCCAGTCAGAACCTTTACACTCTCTGAACAACCAGTCAAAGAAGCAGTTCAATCGTTGATCGAGCATATCTGTGAAATTGCTCTATTTGCCTAAGACACAACATCATCGCTTCTCCAACATCCCATGCTCCTCTGAAGGCACATAGAAAAGATAACCAATCCTGAAATGCACAAATCTCGACCCGACATCAACGAACGGGGAAATGATCAGACAGACTCAAACTTTTCTCTTGTCATGAAGGAGTGATCAAGTTACTAAAAGTCTGGTTCAAGATGGTGCAATCAAATTGTTTTTCAAAAGGAGACAACTGAAAATGGAGAATCCCAGGTACTGTCGCCTTCATAGATTCATCAATCATCCAACAAGTAAATACAATATTTTGAAGCATATCTTCAAAGAGAAGGTTGATCCACAATAGCTTCAACTGAGGACTGAAGGAGTACACAAGAATCCTCTCCCATTCAGAACCTTTACACTCTCTGAACAACCAGTCAAAGAAGCAGTTCAATCGTTGATCGAGCATATCTGTGAAATTGCTCTATTTGCCTAAGACACAACATCAGCACTTCTCCAACATCCCATGCTCCTCTGAAGGCACATAGAAAAGATAACCAATCCTTAAATGCATAAATCTCGACCCGACATCAACGAACGGGGAAATGATCAGACAGACTCAAACTTTTCTCTTGTCATGAAGGAGTGATCAAGTTACTAAAAGTCTGGTTCAAGATGGTGCAATCAAATTGTTTTTCAGAAGGAGCCAACTGAAAATGGAGAATCCCAGGTACTATCGCCTTCATATATTCATCAATCATCCAACAAGTAAATACAATATTTTGAAGCATATCTTCAAAGAGAAGGTTGATCCACAATAGCTTAAACTGAGGACTGAAGGAGTACACAAGAATCCTCTCCCAGTCAGAACCTTTACACTCTCTGAACAACCAGTCAAAGAAGCAGTTCAATCGTTGATCGAGCATATCTGTGAAATTGCTCTATTTGCCTAAGATACAAGGGAAGGACATGTTCACAATACCAAATTACATTGTGTCTGACATCTGTCCATCCCGAAAATACTCCTTGGACCTTTATCCATAGACAAGGAAATGCACAACTGGGGACTGCTTACCACAGTCCATCTCAGTGGAAATTAATTTGGAAGAATGTTGATCGATGCCGACACCTCCATCAATAATATTCCACGAAGACCTTCAGAGTCGCAGGCATCACTCGACAAGAAGATACTCATGCTCCTATCTCAATCAGAGACCATGGAGGAACGCTCAGAGATGCTTATGGCTGCATCACTCTCACGGTGAGAATAGGTTTAACCTGAATATGGACCAAGTTTCAAATAATCAGGAAGATCCAAGATATGACACGATCCTCAGACGAGTGTGGATCCATGCTGAAAAGATAACTACAAACAAAGAGCCTTTGGTTGCACATTTCTCCAACAAAGAAAGTTCTGATCAAGAAGATTTGGCGGACGTTCCATCATCAGAGCACTTGGGGAATTTCGAACTTTGACGAGGTTGAAGCAAGAACCTGCAAAAGATGCATAAACATTCATCAAGAGGTTCCACACTTAGGCAGGTCTCATTCATTCCATGTCTATGTCATCTATTTCCTCACATGTTATCCTAGGGACTTATGCTAGCAAATCTGTAAGACGTTATGAATGGTAGCTCCACGGCATTAGTATTTTACCAAATGGTTGAATCTTACATTTTTCTGAATCGAGCATTGGGACATTCATTACTGAGATGATGTCCAAGCATGGCAAAGAACATTTTGGGAATTTCTCCGTAGCTTTGCAGGAGTGTCCATGTGTGCCATAAAATCAGAAAGCTCTGATGTCTGCACAAGTGTTGAATCCCACTACTACAGGGAAAGGAATGCTGAATCAACAGAAGATACTCAGGGACGAGACGATCAATCCTAAGACATTCGAAGCTTAAATGATACGATGTTTCAACGCTCAATCATCTAAGAAGTTTTCAAATTGTACTCCCAATCAAAGAGTACACCTTGGATAATGGCGCCTCTGGCTTCAGCATAAATATCTCGACGATGATACAATGATTCACCACCGACACGATCAAAATGATACTGAACTACAATCGCTAAGTCTTCACTATCCCATGGACCTCTCTACTTCATAATCCCCTGCACGACTGATGAACTTCCTCTCTTCTCCAATCATGAAGACCGCTAATGCTATCTGCCGTAACAACGTCGATTCACTGACAAAGACGGTTCACAGTAAAGTCATATTGTTCAGGAGAATTTGGGTTAGACTCCAAGTACATCTTCTTCTTAGGGATGCTCAAACTACCAACTAGTTCGTGAATGTAAAGGCTCACTAAATGGAGGAGCAACAATTATGTCGATAATCATGGTTCTAGTCTTTTCGTTCTCTGGAGCAACTCTGACCATTGTATCGATATTAACAAGGATACTTGGTGGAAATCCTTTCATGATCTCAGCATCAACAAGAATATATGGATAAAATTCAACCGTATCTTAGCATCAACAACGGTCTTAGGAGAAACATCTTCATGTCAGGGCTTCATCAACTAACCATTCTCTAAAGAGTTACACATGAAGCAAACTTCTCTGAGAACTAATGATTCATATCAAGATGTGTAGACCTGATAACATGCTCACATGAATGTCTTCCCAAATCTTGCATGACTGGTGGGAACAATCCAAAGTCTTCTATAAGATGTTCTCATCACCTCCACAAATGAGATACAACACACTTCAGGATATGGGTTTACAAAAACGTACCAATGGGTAAGGAATGGGACAAAGCTTCCCCAACGAAAGATGTTCTTCTATGTCTCTTCTACAACATACCAAAAGGGCGCATCAATCGGACATACGAGCTGAAAGATATGGCCTTTACCGTCAAGTCTACGAAATCTGAAAAATTTGTACGGGATTACAAATTACAAATGTGCACGCTTCGTTGGCTTATCTCTACAACTCCAAATTGAGTCGTATGAGGTTTCTACAGCCCCCCGAGTGTACAACATGCAAGCAGCAATTCTTAGACGGGATTCATAACTTCCACAGTCGATCAATTTCCACCAGATATTTACACTAAGTACTTCATCAAGGTACCTCCAACTTCGACCACCTAGGTCTTTACATCAATTTTTCTACCTGGGTCCTCTATCCAAGTCTTGCCAAAAGAAGATAAAACGAAAGGGAGATATTTAACAAAATACTGGGGACTGAGGGTCCACTAATCATGACGATCAGTTTCACGGTCCAAGACCCGTGGTACTAGACTCTTATGTGCTAATAATTCATCATAAAAGTGATGCTACCACCGGGACATGAAACCATGGTCATTACATCACCCCCTCTTGAGAGCAACATCAGCTATGGTTCCGTGACCAGGGTTTCAGAAGTAATGTTTCTACTACTGACAGAAAATGGAACTGCAAGCACCACCATTATCATGTATCAATCAAGGGTTCCTTATATGAAATGATTCAATGACATCAAAATCCTTTACCAATCTTTCGATACACGAGCAAATGGTCTGAAGACGCAACGAGGGCGTTTTACAACAAGCTCGTCTGAGACGATTTTTCACTGTCATGCACAAAGAGGCAAGCTGGGAGTAATTAGTGAAGAATATAGGGATGTGACATATACCATTATCTTTGTATGGATGTCCTCTACAACATATCCAAAATTCACAGCAATTGAAGAAACGAGCGAAGAGTTGTGGCCAAAACATTGGACCACATGCCAGCTGAAAATTTTCTGAAGGTCTCCTGGAAGTTTACTGTTTCATCGATTTCGACCCCTAAACATACTCAAAACTTAAAAGCCTTCTTTTATAAAGCTTGGAAATTTCCTGGGCATAAGGATACATGGGTAGATCGCGAAAATCTGACATCAGATGAAGATTTTACGGCGTTTTTGTTGAAAGGCCGAGTTCTGAATTTTCTGGTGACGTATTTCGGTAAAACTTTTCACTTATTCATGAGAATATTCATTAATTCATCAACAAATCCGAAATTTCATACTTCTATGAAGAGAATATACGATGGGTACTTACTGGAGTAGTCCCTAAATTGCTCAAAGGACCGGAGTTGCCAACATCACCATTGGAAACATCATTGCTTTCACTCGGTTTCGAAATCTGGGGTTTTCTTCTTCACCATCCCCCAAAGACGAATGGAATCATCAGTAATCCCTAATTCCATGGAAATATCCTTCTGAATACATCAACAACAATTAGTAGTATTTCATTCAAGGTGTGCCATGAACGATTATACGAAGAGGTACTTACATCGAATTCTTCTTTGGCGCTCGATTCAGAAATTATTTGTTCAGCAGCAATGAATTGAAGACCGTCAAGGCTCGATGGAGCAAAAGTTCTGAAACAAAGTAACAAACATTGGTTTCATGATCCTAATTGCACGGACAAGAAAAATTCAAGATATAAGGAGCGCTAACAACTCACCAAAGAGACAGTCGGGGACTTTACAGTGATTGATATCATTCTATGATCCTTATTTCTGGATTCTCCACTCCGAAGACGATCTACTATTTCTGGGTAATCCACATCAATCGGACAAGAACCCATTTGTCAATCTGCTCTCGATGTTATATTCCTCCATCAGAGACTTCCCGTGCATTACTGATACTAAGTAATCAGGAGTACAACTCAGTGTGAAGGATCTCTCACCATCACTCAGAGGTCCCAGAAGCACCATTTCTTGAAGCCGCATATGTAGAAATATCATCTCTGGAAGTATCATTATGGGAACCAGTCATTCTTGCAAAGTTGATGTGACGTCCATACAACGTTCCTACTTCTGTATATCATCCGTAGATGCAGATTTCATCAAAGCAGTGGAATTAAAGCACAACAAAAATAATTAGGATGCTCACATCAGCGTCTACCAAAATGGTAACTCTCAACTCTTACCTATTTACGGTTTCACAAACTTAGTGATAATAACGTAAAATTTCGAAAATCTTGCTCGCTCCTACAAACCTGCAAAGACGAGCAACACCCATTACTTAAAAGTCTGACACCTGACTTTTCACGAAAATATGAATAATTCACATAACCCTTCATGTGAACATTCACTGATTTTCTACCGTATGTGCATACACTATGGAATCACGAAAACATTATTGTTTGCTTTTAACAATTGTTTAAAATCATTTTGCAAAATCTTTCAAAAAATCGTGAACAACCCACGTAACTCTTTACTGTGTGAACGATTTTTCAAAATTTGGACATACGTCCATTCTACAATTATGAAAACTCGCATTTAGACATTATTTCACCGTGTATAATTATCTACTTTCAACAGTGTTCAAAATCAAAACATTGATTTTACAAAAAATATATTTTTTAATGTGAAACTCACGTAACTTTGAAAATATATATATATATATATGCTCCCTCTCACGAGCATCCGTCTTTGAAACGAGAGTTTATTCCATTTTATGAAATCTCACAAATTAAAAATAAATAAATACGTGAGTTGTTTATAAAAAAAAATCAATTGTTTTGCTCAAACGAGCATTCGTCTATGAAACGAGGGTCTTATATACTTTTGTAAAGGTTCACATATTCCAAATAAATTTTATCATGAGGTGCAGGTTTTTTCAAAATTTCCTCTAATTCTAAGGATCATTATTTATTACTTTTACTATGAACGAACCTACGTTCCTAAAAGTATTTGTGAAAGTCCATGCTTTGAAAATAAATTTTAGCTTCCATGAAACTTCTTGAACAACATTTTATTTACTGTAACTAGACCATGTATACTTAAGAATTCATGTATTTCTTTCATATTAGGAATTATTGCTCGTTTTTTAAACTAACGAACGAACGTGCATATGTTTTCTAAAACAAATTTTCATGAAACTTACGCATACATGCACACATGTAATTTTATTTTGGACATCTCATGAACAACTGAACTTTAAAAAACAAATTTAGGGTTTCTTCCCTTTTATATCAATTTCATTTCCAAAACCTAATAAAACATGGGTTTTCTTTTTTGGGCTCGGGCCCGTAAATCCTAAATCAACCAAAACCAGGCTTTTAACTGACCAAATCAGCAGCAATTTACCTCTCTGTATCCACAAAATAACACTCTATCACACCATCAGGGTCCTCACCTGAAAATTTGCTCGTACATGACACCATTGGAGCAAGTCGAGGATTCTGAAACTACCTTTGTAGATTGAGTTCAACTGCGATCTCGTCGACTGAAAATCACCATCTAATGCTTACTGTGGAACATGAGTGTTCCTCACTAAGCAGGGGACTTAATGTTGATGGTGGATTTTCAACAAGGGTCAAATCCGTAAAATCATGATACTGCATGCTTCTGATACGGCTTCAGGCATGTGACGATTCATATTTTACGAAGCCATGATGAACATGTCTTTCGAAAATCCTCCACTAGCTGAGCGTTCGATCCCTGACATTTTATGGTGCACTCTATGTAGAATAATAGAATTGGGCGGTCCTACTACATAATTGTTTGTTGAGAGGGCTTAATGCCTTCAGGACGTCGGTGATACTCACTGTTCCCTGACTACATGAGAGCAACTCCCCTCTACATAGAATAACAATTGGGCGGTTCTCCGTAAGATTGAGAGCAAAAACGCCTTCAGGACAGTGACACTCACTGATCTTGACTATGTAGAGCTACCGTATATAGACTCGGGTGTTCTCCGTAGTGTCTGAGAGCACCCTCAGGATTAGCCGTATCCTGACTATGCACATAGATTAATTCTGCCGTGACATTCACCACTGAATTTCCAGAATGATCTATTATTGCTCCTATTCCATGTTCGAATCCACGGCCTCATCCCATAGAATGGAAATAACAATTGCTCATATTCTACGGTCGAATCCATGACCTGATCCCAAGGAATGGAAATAACAACTGCTTTGATTCCATGGTCGAATCCACGGCCTGATCCCATGGAATGACAATAGCAACTGCTCTGATTCCATGGTCGAAACCACGACCTAATCCCATGGAATAGCAACAACAATTTCTCCGATTCCATGATCGAATCTACGACTTGATCTCATGGAATGGAAATAATAATTTATATTATTTAATTACTCTGATTTCATGATCGAATTCACTGCTAGTCTCATGGAATGGTAAAAGATAATTTTATTACTCCGATTCTATGGTCGAATCCACGATCCCATGGAATGGTAATGCCTATTTTATTATTCTGAATTCATGGTCGAATCCACATCTGATCCTATGAATTGATAATAAATAACTACTCATTTTTATTTGTTCAAATTCATGAATTATTCTACACTGAATTCAGGATTAGCAACAAATACTCACAGTCGGGCATCTGGATCATCACTGAGTAAGCCCCAGAAAAATGGTGTAAGTGTACTCGACAATGATACACGACTGAGCACCCAGATGCACGAACGAGCATCCAAAAACATGAATAGATGAGGAATCCTACGCAAAACAGGAGAAAACAACAAATATTAATAAAATAATAAGGAGCGTCTAGGGAAGGGCCCACCGTCCGGCCATGCCTTAGCCGTGGACGGTCCCCATGCTTCTCTCATTATTTTGCCTTATTTTGTTATTTCATGAACTCTTGAAAATACTCCTTGATTTTAGCAACTTTCCTTGTTTTTACAAAATTCATGAATTCTCCTTAACTTCACGGATTCATGAAAAATAATAATATTATAAAATAAGGAAAGGTGTGCGGGACTGGGCAACACGGCCGACCGGCCATGCCTTAGCCATGGTCGGTCCCATACCTTATAATCCTTAGCCTATTATAATAATCATTCCCTAATTTCATGAAACTCCTTGGTTTCAACAAAATTCATGAAGTCTCCATAACTTCATGGATTCATGAAATAATATTATAAAACAGGGAAAGGTGTGCGGGACCGAGCAACACATCCGGCCGGCCATGCCCAAGCTGTGGTCGGTCCCATACCTCACAATCCCTAGTCTTTTATAATTATTATTCCCTAAACTCATGAAATTCCTCCGTTTCAACAAAACTTATGGATTCTCCATAACATCAGAGATTCATGAAAGATAATATTATAAAATAAGGAAAGGAATGCGGGACCGGGCAACATAGACGGCCGGCCATGCCCTAGACGTGGCCGGTCCCACACCCTGCAATCCCTAGTCTTTTATAATTATTATTTTCCTCAAATTCATGAAACTCCTAGGTTTGAGCAAAAATCATGATTTCTTCATAACTTCTCCAATATTGCTCAAATCATGAAAATTCATAAGCCAATGTGGTCACATGACCGGCTAGCCTCTCACAACAATTTTGAATATTAAAATTCTTTTATTTTGATATATACAAAATATTGATTAATTGAGCATACATGCTCATTCCAACAAAAATCAAGAATTTCAGTCAAGATGAAACTCTTCTGAAAATTCAAAATGTTGCTCGAACGCACACATCAGAAAATACTGAAACTCTCAGTACGGAGACATGGACACCATGGTAACATGTGCATTCCTTGATGACCGACCATAGTCATTCCTATGGATTGCACAAAGCCGGTCCCACATGTTTTCATAATTCTGACCTAATTTGCTCAATTGCTCATATTGGGCCCAAACTCTCTCCAACCAACCTGGGGATTGCTCAAACGGACAACATCTAGTCTCGTGACCACCAAGAGACGGTCCCATGCTCTCTTGATCGGTCCCATTTTTCATACCTAAGTTTTATCACCTAATGCTGAACCCAACAGTATTTCAGTAAATGATAAAATCGACACTCAATCATCATTCCTTCACCAACTCTCCAATTGAGAACCCTGGTGCATGCTCATTCGAGAAATTGGGCATCACATGGACGTCCATGGTCTAGTGTGGTCGGTCCCTCCATTGGTCATGACCTATTTTCAACAATTCGTCAACTAATGAGTAATTATCAAAAATTAGGGTTTTCGAACAAACGCTCAACAAATCATTATTCTGAGAAAGTTCAAACACTAATAAATTTATATTGATTCAGCAACCAACATCTGAATTAATCATATAATATTTGGTAATCTACCAATATTTTAATATTTTATTGGGTCACGTTACCAATAAATATTTCGTCGAATTGAGCAACATTTTCTCAAATATTGATCCAACTATCAATATTTATTAACTTATCAGTAATTTTTCGAATTGAGCAATACTTGCTCAATTGCACGTCAAATCCTCAATATTCAGTGATTCGTCGAATTGAGCAGTACTTGATCAGTTGCTCGAATATTGACCCAATTATCAATATTCAATAATTTATCAGTATTTCGTCGAATCGAGCAATACTTTCTCAGTTGCTCGAGTGGTCCACCTATATTCAGTAACTCATCAATATTCAACAACTCGTCGAATTTATAATATTTGCTCTGACGAGCAACATTAAAATTCATGAATCGCTGAGCATTTGTCAAAAATGCTCGATTCAACAAAACCTAGGCTCATTGTCTAATCATTCAACAACTGACAAAATAAATACACGTATGTCATGCAGACTCTACGATTCGTGAGACATCAATCACGTCAAATTGGGGGATAACAACTAGGGTTTTGGTCTGGCGGCCTACAACATGTGGATTCATCCACGACGAAAAATGTGCGTAAGTTGTGTAAACGGTTGAAGGAGTTAGCAAAATAGTGGGTTCACGATTCGTCAAGTCTCCACATAACATGGAACTGACTTTACCACGATCTTCCATTTGCCCACTCTTCCACTCATGAAACCGTCACACTTACAGGGATCAAGGTGTTCACAACTCTGACAATATAAATAAGTTTCTGAATCCATGATTGAAAAGGTAACATTTTTGGTCTACACATAATTATTCGAGTAACTACTCTCAAGAATTCATCAATCCATCAGAACTTATTCGAAATGAACAGTTCACCAATTATTGCAGAAACCTTAAACATATCCACAATCCTTGATCATCATTGATCCACACAATTCTCAGCTTCCCTCCTACAGATCAACCCATCTCCCTCTTTACGGCCGAATTGACTCTGAAACGGCCATTGACTTGGTTTAGGCCGGATTCCTACAGATTGATCTCTCGAATATAAGCACTCCCTTCGCAGTGCATCTGTGTGAGGCTAAGCAGTTTGCTCGGTCGGGGAGTCTCGACAACACGCTCGACTATTCACCTTCCTAAAAAACCAGCGAAACTTTTTTCCCCATCTACAGAAGGCAAGGTGGATATGGACTTATCAAGACAAATCTGGTATCAAAACCGTCGACAGAACTGAAGTATTCTGGAGGAATTTTTGGAATTTTTTTTAGTTTGTTGGTTATGTAATCACAAGAAAGAATGTAATTGTCCAGTCGACAAAATCTCATCATGCCATTTACCATCTGTCAATTGAACAACATGATAGTAATAAAAGTGTATCTGTAGTTGTATGAAGACTTGGAATGTAATTGATTGTCAGTTATCAAATAATATTCCTTATAATTTTATGTCTATTGAAGAAGAAATTTATTTTGCAAATGTTTGTTGTCAGTATGATATTAGGTTTGGTCACTGAAGGCATCATAATAGCAGCAAAACAAGTAACAATAATAGTTAATGAGTAATAGAATACTTGAAACAAAAATACTTCCACTAAGATAGGAAGACATACAATAATAATACTTTAACTAAGATGGGAATTGTTTATAGAGAATCATAGATAACTAAATTTTCCCATTGTAATGGAAATTATAAAGCACAGACTTGTGGAAGTTAACCCAAAAATCCAAAAAGATGGAACATGTAGTATGAATTTCCAATGGATGTCAACTTCAAACACAAAACATTCATTTAAAAGTTATCCTTGTGAAAAGCCAGTGAAAATCCTCTCCTTATAGTGGCCTATAATGGTGCTCTGGATGCGATGTAAGGTGATACATATTGAAATCTTGCACTCCTTCATGTAGTTGAAATCCTTCGTATGTTGGTACGTAACCTCTGTTATCCCATTGCTGAGGTGCAACATTAGCAACATGCCCGTAAGGTGAAATGTGAGGTACGCCCAAATGTCGACTTAAAAGAATTAAATGAATGGTCCATAATGAGAGACAGTTTTTCTGGTTTTTGTTAGAAAAAAACAGACGCGTTTTCTTCTACACTCTCCTCCACCTCATCGACATGTCAGACTCACGTCAGCAGCGGTTTTGGCTTGATTTGTTTTCTCGATCTGTAAATAATTATTGATAATACAAAGCATAAAAAAACTATGATATCAAGGTCAAACATGAAAACATGATAATATTGACAACCAACATGATAATCTTCTCCGCATTGGGAAAAATAAACCAAGAAATTGAGTGACACCTTTAAGTGTATACAATTTTCTTTAAATGGTTAATCTTGAAAACTTATACAAGAAATGGATCTCAATATACCTGATCAAAAGTTTGGGTAAGGGTAATATTGAAAAATCAAAATGGAAAATAACTATCGATAGGGGGTAAGCTCTTTTTTAAATCCACAGGGAAGACGATTGTCCCTTTAGTAAAAGTAGTTTTCCCCTAAACAATTATCTTTATATAATCTGTAAATTTTACCTTCATCCTAGCAATGCAAATAAAAAATAATTTTAAGTTATTAAATTTCCACCACAGATCTAGTAAACAATGAGAGAGGCGGAACATAATTATTGAAATAACGTGGGTGCCAAGTACAACACAATCTTTTTGTATCAACCTATTACAAACACACTTTGTATAATCTTACAACAAAAATAAATGTTAAAAGATAATATCAACAAGGTGTAACTTGGAATATAGTAGTTTGTGACCAGATCAACTATGAGATCTAATACCAAGTGGATTAACATACAATTGTATTTACTTTAAAACAATATAATGCGGAATTAAAGTAAATCACTCCAACACTTAACATTTTTTTTTAATGAGGAAAATGATTGGCAGAGAACCCCCATGACCTAGTCCAGGTATTCTCATAATCAAGTCGTTATACAAATTAAGTACCACAACTTTGTATAGTCGAGACAAAGTAAACAACCCTTAATTGTCAGTTCCTTCAGTATCCCTACAGATACAACCAATCTCGCACGTGAATACCAATACAAAGTACATTATATTTAGTCCAATACAGAGTCCATAACACTGAAAACTTCTGCTCTGAACTCTTTTGGATCGTAACCCGAAACATCAAAGTCCTAAATATGTTTCAGTAATCGAACTCACTTATCAATCTCCTGAATCCGTCAATGATTCGAGATAAAGTAGAGTACAAAGGATCTTCCATTTAGATATATAAACTTCTTTGACCAACGATCAAACCAATACAAAGATTATAAAAATAATCTATCACACTGAACAAGCTCTATCTAACTAACCTTACAATGTGAAACAACAAGGCAATTTTTTCGTTCTTTACAACAAGTTTTAAAGTTTATCTAAATAAACTATTCGTTTGGATCCCTGTGTGCAAGAAGAATCACAAAGATCATAATACCAAAAAGAAAACTCTCTATGTCTTCATCAAAGTAACCGTTGTAAAACTACTTGTTTCCTACTATTGATCAATACACACATAATGGAGTCTTTTAACAATGGATGATCAATAGTTTTATGTACAGATCCTGAATCACAAGATCTGTAATAGTCAATCATCAAACAAACTTGAGTGACCTTGTATCAGAAAAGAATGACCACAGAATAAACAAGCTTGATACATCAAGGATAACTACACCGTTAGTTAATCAAATAAATAATCTAAAATAATACGATTTAGTTTCCCACCAAGGGTACCACTAAAAGTTTATTGATCCCAAAGAAAGACTTTCAAAGAAGGCAACATAATAGATTTCAACTAATTAAATTACTCTCTTCTAGGAATGAGTTGGCTTCCCACACAAATGGTTAGGTAGTGTGTCATGGGATGAGTTTGTACGAATACAAGCTCCAATATTTATAGTGTTATGACCAAGACTTGTTTGGAAAACAAGGTATAATCAATTCCAGAAATTTTGTATGTAATGAATGCTATTTTCGAATTTGACAAATACCAACTGTATTCCAATTAATAAACCGAAATCATTCTTAGTTGAAAACTAATTTTATCTAGCATACTTTTCTATACTTTAGTAATATAGTAACTAGAGATATGCAAACCTCTGTGATATGGTAAGCATGTTAAATTTGATATTTAAAAGATATTTCGGTTTTATGATCTTGCCTTGAATATCAAAGGAAAATACTTGAACATTAACATATATGAGTTCAACGCACATTCAAATCACCATGCCGACATCATGGGAAATTTCAAGTTAAATACATGTACATCTCGATGTTTGTAGAAACTCGAAGATAACAAACATATCGAAAATATATAACCGGACTTGAACTTTGTTAATATTGGTCGTGGGATGGATCCTATACTTAGGATCACTCCTAGTATCGGTCTTGAATCCATTCCAACTACAAAATAATGTTTCACAAGTTTACTTCCTTATATTATGTTTCTGATATTACTTTCAATCATAATCCTAAGGGTTGAATTCATCCTGAAGTTCAATACACTAAATAATGACAAATTACCAATTAGTGTAATGTCGATTCGCGAAGTCCATAGATAAATTATACTTCTTAATATACTCAAGTTGTACGAAAAAACTAGTATATATATCCTTGATACTTTGATCTTAACATAATGACAAATTCACCAATACTAGAGACCAGTAAACAAATTTTACTTTGTATGTTTTTTTTCTTCAATAAATACTAACTTGAAAGAACAAAGATAGAAATGGAGTAAGTCAAGTCTGTTTTTATTAACCTCGAACTGAAGGATGATGTGTTCATTGGTGCCGATACATCTTCAGGTTCTTCATGAGTAATAAAGATGAGCCTATTTTTACGTGTAATGCCCCGATTCAGCAGGTAGGGTTCGCCGATTGAAATATAGGTAATGCTTTGTCCTTTCTTAACATCGAGGCCTTTTCAGCACAATTGACTCCAGAGTTAGCAAAAAACTCTGTAGTTAAACGTGCTCAGGCAGGAGTAATCCAGGTGTTGATGGTGGATTTTTAACGAAGGTCATATTCTTAAAATCACATTGGAAAGTATGTATCTCTGATCATGTCAGGATGCATAAGAGGTTATGCCTTCGCTTTTCGCAAGAGAAACGAATTGCACTACCAAGACATCCATACATGACGGAAGTATCAGAGCCTCTTGCTTAAGAGCTCTCGATATTCTATGTATCTCATACTGAGAAATTCAGTATCCTTTTAACATGTGCAACGCATTTGAAAGATGTTTGGTGTCTGAAATTTCCCATAATGATATATGATGTTGATCACATCATATTTGAATGCTCCTAGACATATTGCATGCTAGTATAAAGCCACAAATTAATTAAATCCAGTTGTCAGATTCACTGGTTGAACTCTAATATTTACTTACTCCAATCCTTGGCTTTTTCCAGCCGAATTCCATGGAATATTAATAAATATTCACCTTCCGGGCATTTGGGGCAACCCCAAGTAAGCCTAGAACAGAAGGCGTAGGTGCCTTTAATAATAATGCTCAAAGGAGCTTCCAGAAACATGAAAGAACTAGGATTGGAAGTTTGATCAAAGAAGGAAAATGAAGAGAGAGATAATATTAATAAAATAATAAAAATAGGGAAACCGTGAAGTGGGGACTACACAGCCGGCCCGGCTAGCCGTGCGCCGGTTTTGGCCGGTCTCCACTCCTTTTCCTTATTTATCATAATATTTTCACATTATTTTATTATTATTATTAGGGTTTCCTCTTTCAAGGACTTCCTCTTTCTATCCAAATCTCCTGAAACTTCCATACTTCTACATGAGCCATGTGGTTAGCAAAGCAAGTGGTCCCACAATTATCATGACTTGTATTTCTACCATAAGAAATATTAAAATAAAATTATTTTAATATTTTTAATAGTGGTCCTTCCACCACTATTAAGAGTTTCAGTTAAACTCAAATTCTTCATAAAAGGATGAAATAATGCTCGATGGGCCATCAGAAAATACCAAAATTCTCATGATTGGTCCGCTGACAGCATGGAGACACGGGCATGCCACCATGACCGGTCATGGTCGGACCTTAGGCTTACAAAAGCCAGTCCCACCTCTTTTGATGATTTTTAACCTAATTAATCATCCGGAGTCCACATTTGATTCAAACTCTTTCATGCAACTGGGAATGGTCATCCACACACCATCAGATGGTCCCCCGACCACCAAGGGCCGGTTACACACCCCTTTGGACGGTTCCTCTTTTTCCATAATTAGGTTTTACTACCTATTGCTCAATCAAGCACAATTTTTAATGGTTAAACAACGATTAATCATTCTTTCACCAACTTCTCTGCAAAGGAGTTTGGTAAATGCTAAGTCTGGCATCCAGAAACTACATGTAGGCCTATCAATGGATACCAATTATCCATAATCCGATACCGATAATCCGTTATCCGTTATTGCTACCATCCGACATAGCGGTAAACGGATATCCGATACCGATAAGCTAACGGATAATCCCTTCTTAACGTAACGGTAGTGGAACCGTGTATTTCCGTTAGGTTTAGTTCCGTTATCCAAAAATGTGCGTACTTCACGTGTAAACTCTTAAACCTAGGGTGTATTTGTTTGGTTGGCCTTATCCCCAGTTTAATCGAGAAGATGCGTTCATTTTCTTTCTTCTCTTCTTCTTTCTCCTTTCTCATTCTTTTCTTCTTCTTCCTTCTGTGTTCTTTTCGGCTGAGGATTTGAGAGATTCTTAGATCAAGATAAGAAGAAAATGATCAAGAGTTAAGTGTTGTTGGTGGTGTTCTTGTTGATTGATCGTGAGAAGAAGGAGAGATGACGATTTATAGATTAATCCGAAGGTTAGGGTTACTTGAAGAAATTGAAAGAAGAATTTGGAGTTGAAACTAAAGGTTGGAAGGGAGATTTGAGATGGGTTTTATGTTAATTGAATTGTAAAGAGGAAGCAATAGTCGAATTACAGTTTCAGTGAAGGATTGGTGAATTAGGGTTTGTCATGTTCTTCCCCAAATCATGAAATTAGGGTTCTTGAGTTATAATCAACAGATAGAGAAGATGTATTAAAGGTTAAGAAGAAATTAAAAGGGTGGGTTGTTTTAGTTTCAAGAAGAATTGAGAAATCGATTCAAAACAAGAATTGGTGTCGGCATCAAGCCATCAAAGCAAGAATATTTCTTTTTTTTTGAGAAAGAGAAGAATAATTGTGGGGTTCATTAATTCTTCAAATTTTTATTTAAAGGCAAGAATTTTTTTCCTCTTTTCTGTTAAGAGAAAGCGAAAATGGTGATGAAGTACACAAGAGTAGATGAGAATTCATTACTGAAGGTTACTGTTTCCATACTTGTAATTGGTTTTGGTGTTTGTCTTCTTTATTCTGCTAATAATGGGAATTCAATTGGAGGTGGTGTTTCTGTTTCAAGTCCTTTTGTAGATAAAACAGTAGAGGAAGATAGTGGTAGATATGACATACCGGATGGTAATGGAAAAAATATCCGTTATCCTGTAAGTCCAACGTAACGGTAACGTTTTTGAATTTCCTATTTCTGCCGGAAAATAACGGATAACGGATATCCGCTAACTTTTAATGGCAACGACAGCGGCAGAGCCTTTATCCGTTACGTTAGCATCCATTGACATCCCTAACTACATGGTCGGCCCATTACTCATGTAGCTGATCCCTATCTTATCCATTGGTTAATTCTCAGTTGATCATCCATTGATCATCCATTGATCATCCAATGGTCATAATTAGGGTTCTGAACTGAATGTTCTATCTAGCATAATTATGAATAGGTTCAAACACCAATATTTCAATATTGATCCAACAATCAATATTTTAACTAATTAGTTAAATAATATTAGGTCCAACTACTAGTATTTTTAAGTAATATTTTATTTAGTCTTCCTACCAATTATTCGTGGATCAAGCAGTATATGCTCTGACTAGCAATACTTTCCCTAACCATCAATGCTCCATCTATCAATACCCTAATTGCTTCAGCTAGCAATGGGTCACGACCAACAAGGTTCAGAACCTCCACTTCTGGCAATATTGATCCAACTATCAATATTCGAGTAACAATATTTCTTATGTTGATTTAGCTATCAATATTTGAAAATTTTATACTGATCCATCCATTAGTATTTCAATGGTTCATTAACCAACATTTGGTTCGTCAGTCGATTGTTATTTTAATATTATAATCTCTCCTCGTCATTCGAATGACTCATGACACATAGATCGATAAATACCTTTTATGATCATTCAATAATGACTATTTTCATAAGTGCTATGATTTATGATCAATCCAGTAATCTCATAAAACTATCACTAAGTCATTCGACTATCATTTATTGCTTCAACTTGCATAGTGATATGTCACAGTCATCAGTGACCTAATTCAACATCCATGGTCTGCAAAGAATGTTGCTGTTTTAACACTCCATGCTGCATCCATTACAATCTTGAACTCCGTCTGTTCAGTTCATAAGACTCATGGTCTTAGGTCAAAGTTTGAACATTCACGTCTGCAAAGCAGACTCACATATGAGATATCAATTCATGTCACATGGGGGGATATCACTAGGGTTTTGGTCTAGAGTTTTACGTATAACATGTGCGATGTGAAGTACATCCACGATGAGAGTTGTGGTAAGTCGAGATGGCAGTTAAAGGAGAAAATGAAAAGTGTATGGTTGATCAACCAAGTCTCCCATGCAACGTGGAAGTGGTTTTGCATGATCTCCCACTTCCCCATTCCTCCACTACCTTCAACTGTCACCACTTACAGGAAATCGGTGTGCTGCTATAAATAGGTTTCTGAAACCTATGATTTGATAAATTATGATTAACCCAACTTAATCACGACATACGAGTCAGACTCATCACTGTCAATTATCAAATACTTTTAGAAGATTTCTCTTGTCTACACAGAGAATCATCTTCACAGCAGTCCAACACATCACATCACCAAAAGATCAATCTACATTGATCTCCATACAATCTCAGTTTCCCTCCCTACAGACCAACCCTTCTCCTCCTCTTGTGACCGAATTGAACTTAAAACGACAATTGTCTTGGTTTAGGAAAGAATCCTACAAATTAGTCTATCAAACTAAAAGTACTCTCGTGCAATACATTTTTTTTAAAGGTTCAAACAATTTGCTACTTCGAGCACCTGCTTTAGCGAGCTCTTGCCTCCTCCACCACTGGATACATTGGACCGTGGGTCAACCATGTAGCTCCCATATGCTCGTAAGAGAAAATTCCAAGGCCTCTTGAAGAGTTGGTGACTTGTTGATGAAAGAATTATCAAATGCTGGTTTAATCATTTATTCGAAAAATGCTCGTCTGAGCCATAGGTGATAAAACCTAATTAATTATGAAGAGGTGAGGGACCGACCAAGGGGTCATGAAATCGGCCCTAGGTGGTCACGATATCGACTGACGATCATTCCATGAAAATCCAAAATAATTTTGAAGAGTTTTGGACCTAATACGTGCAATTGCGCAAATTAGGTCAAATCGTGAAAATACGTGGGACCGGCTCATTACGAGCCAAGGAGCCAACCATGGTCGGTCAAGGTAACATGCTCACGTCCATGTTACAATCTTGAGAATTTTGATATTTTCTGGCGTGCAGTTGAGCATCCATTTGAAAAAATATGACAAAATTAGGTGTTGATGGTGGTTTTTAGCTTAGGGTTAAAATCGTAAAACACTAAACCCTAGCACAGAGTGATGTCACAACATTTAAAGTAACAAGCATTTACTAGGAACATTTACTGAAACCTTTAATGTGTCTCTAAATAATTATCGGGGTATCTTTTTCAAATTAGGGTTACGACAAGCCAAACCCTAATTCCCACGAGTGCCAATGGTAAATCATGACAGCCACACCGACCGCGCCAAAGCATGCCAACCATGCTAGCCGCACCTCTGTGCCAATGGAAAATCATGCCAGCCACACCGACCGCGCCAAATCATGCCAACCATGCTATCCACACCTCTGTGCCAATGGAAAATTATGCCAGCCACACTGACCGCGCCAAAGCATGCCAACCATACTAGCCGCACCTCTGTGCCAATGGCAAATCATGCCAGCCACACCGACCGCGCCAAAGCATGCCAGCCGCATCTCTGTGCCAATGGAAAATCATGCCAGCCACACCGACCGTGCCAAAGCATGCCAACCATGCCAGCCGCACCTCTGTGCCAATGAAAACTCATGCCAGCCACACCGACCACTCCAAAGCATGCCAACCATGCTAGCCGCACCTCTGTGCTAATGGAAAATCATGCCAGCCACACCAACCGCGCCAAAGCATGTCAACCATGCTAGCCACACCTCCGTGCCAATGGAAAATCATGCCATCCACACCTACCGCGCCACGCCAAACGCACCTTGCCATGGCCCTATGCCGCGCCACCATACTGGCCTTCACTACGCTGCTATCAAAACGAAGGCGTGCAACAATCAACAGTTGCCCTTCAATCCCACGAGCAAATCCTGGCCGTCTAAGGTTACCAAACGACCTTTGCCCCCAAAACCCTAGCTTGGTCATGCGCCTAGCACAAGCTAGTCACGCCATGCGCCTATGGAAAACCCTTGGCCCCACATGCCAAGCCAAACCAAACCTAGCCAAGCTAGCCGCGCCATGCCAAACACACTTTTCCTTGGCCCTAGCCATGCTAGTCACATCATGCCAAGACAAACTCCCTTGCCTTGGCCCTAATCACGCCATGCGCCTATGGAAAACCCTTGGCCCCGCATGCCATGACAAAACCGCACCTAGCCCAAGCTAGTCACGCCATGCGCCTATGGTAAACCCTTGGCCCCACATGCCAAGCCAAATCCGCACCTAGCCCAAGCTAGCAGCGCCATGCCAAACACACTCTGCCTTGGCCCTAGCTATGATAGTCACACCATGCCAAGCCAAACTCCATTGCCGTGGCCCTAGCCACGCCATGCGCCTATGGCAAATCCTTGGCCCTACATGCCAATCCAAACCAAACCTAGCCAAGCTATCCGCGCCATGCCAAACTTACTTTGCCTTGGCCCTAGACATGCTAGTCACATCATGCCAAGCCAAATGCCCTTGCCTTGGCCCTAACCACGCCATACGCCCAAGTCGAACCCTTGGCCCCACATGCCAAGCCTAACCTAGTCGCGCCACCCTGTTGGCATTCCCTACGCGACCACCAAAACGAAGACGTGCAATAATCAACGGTTTCCCTTCAATCCTAGGAGCAAATCCTAGCCATCCAAGGTTACCATACGACACATGGTAACCTTTGGCCCGAAAACCTAAGTTTGGACACACCAAACCATGCCATGCCAACGACATGCCAACCTATCCGCGCCACCCTGTTGGCCTTCCTTGTGCGGCCACCAAAACGAAGACGTACAATAATCAACGTTGCCCTTCAATCCTTGGAGAAAATCCTATCTATCCAAGGTTACCAGACGACACATGGTAACCTTTGGCTCTAAAACCTAAGTTTGGCCATGCCAAACCATGCCATGCCAACGACATGCCAACCTAGCCGCACCACCACGTTGGCCCTCACTGCGCGGCTACCAAAACGAAGGCGTGCAACGATCAACGGTTTCCCCTCCTCTCAAGATGTAAAATCTCGACCGTCGAAGGTCACCAGGCTAGCAAGTTTCCCGAGCTTGACTTGCCAAGCCACAACAACATGCTACATGTTTTCCAAAAACATTCGAGACATCAACACAAACTGGGGGATCCTCTTTGGGTATTGGTTTGGCGGTTTAAATGCGGCGTACACTACGCCCGTCATAAGGAAGTTTCATGAGGGTGAGGCGGTTAGTAAATACGGGAAGTTATGTGTGAAACGTTTATGGGACATAAAGCACATGCGTTAACAACTTTATGGGACATCAATTCCATAACGTTTGCAGTTTCATGAAAACCAGTTTCATGTGTTAACAACTTTATGGACATCAATTCCATGCATACGGTTACCACCTCATCCCATTTACTTCTCCATTCCTTAATGAGATCAGGGTATGTTTCTATTCCGACTTGTATAAATAGGTCTTACCTATTTCCATTGAACAACAAGTTCATACTGGAGATACAACACTCAGAAATACTTACTTTCTAGCTCACCTCGTGAGCTATCTTACTTTTCTGATAACAAGTCGTAGTAACCCAACTAATCTTCCAGAATCAACTATTCTGGTATCACCACTTTCCTTGCTTCCCTCCCCAAAACCAACCCATTCTCCTCCACTTTGTGACCGAAGCAAGTCTGGAACGGCCATTTCTTGGTTTAGGCCGGACTTGTACAGATTGATCTCTCGAATCTAAAGTACTCCCTTGCAGTACATTGTTTAGGGTTTAAATTGTTTCTCACCTGCACACCCGCAATTACCGAAATCATCAGAAACCATTTTCACCTGCCCGTGCGTTGAATATTTATTACTAACCCATGGTATTCTGCTGGTAAGAACCATAGATTGAAGTAACGAATATTATGAAAATATTTGAATATTTTCAGAAATTCAATGGATGAATCCAAGAATTTAAGAATAATTAATTGATGGCTCTATACTAGCAAAGCAAGCTGTCTAGGAGCATTAATTATTCTGACATGAGCTTTCCGGAGCTTCATATCCTTTATATAGTCAGGGAAAATTGTTGTTTGTATCCTGAAGACGTTATCGCTCTATACTAGCATAGCAAGCTGTCTAGGAGCCGTCAATCTCGTGATTCTATATAGAAATAATTACTGAAGTGTTCAGTATTCATGAGATATGTAGTTGTCCATCCGAGAGACTACATATCTGCATGTACTCTGAGAGACATTATTTCTCAGTCAGAGGTTCAATGAGAGACCCGTGTCTCAATACTCACGTCTGATTGCTGGATCAGAAGTTCGTATAATTATGGGTTTACGATTTTAGCCTTTGTAAAAAATCCACCATCTACATTGAGTCTCATGCTTAGTGAGGAAAGCTGTGTTCCTCAGTCATCATTGAATGGTGATATTCCGGTCATAAACAATATAAGTAATTGAACTTAGTCGTAAGTTAAGACATTACCGGATTTTGATAATACGAGAAAACTATAACTTGAATGAAGATCCCAGTGGCATGATGGAGCATCTTCTAATGAGCATAGATTGGTGTTGAACCGCTGATCTTGATGACGGGACCTTGGTCATTTAGGATTCGCGGGCCGGGCCCAAAAAAGAAATCCTTATTTTAGGAATAGACACTCGTTTGTTCGTTAGTTTAAAGAACAAACAAAATTGACATGAGTCTAATGATATAAAATTTTATCTATGAGCTTTCACGAAAACCAAAATTTTATCTTTGTGAGATTTCACAAAATGGAATAAACTCTCGTTCCAAAGGTGAATGCTCGTACGAGAGAAAAGTTTTTTTTTTTTTTTTTGAAAAGACGTGCATCTGTTAATAAATTTTTTATCTATGAACTTTCATGAAATTTTTTATTTTCAATATGTGAGCGTTCACAAAATTTTGAAAATATACTCTCGCTTCAAAGACAGATGCTCGTGCGAGGGAGCAAAATATATAGATATATTTTTAAATTTACGCGAGTTTCACGTTAAATATATGTATTTTGTAAAATCAATGTTTTGATTTTGAACAACTGTTGAAAGTAGACAATTATACATGGTGAAATAATGTCTGTAGGTGGGTTTTCACAATTGTAAGATGGACGTCTGTCCAATTTTTTAAAAACCAGTGGATGTTAAAATTCACGTGGGTTGTTCACGGTTTGATGAAAATCAAGTCATGATTTTGAATAATAAGTTTTGCTCGTCTTTGCAGATTTGAAGGGACGAGCAAGTTTTTCGAAATTTTGACGTTATAATCACTATAGCTAGTGAAATTGTAAATAGGCAAGAGTTGGATTGTTACCGTTTCAGCGCGTGCTTGTTATTGATATATCCATGTGTTGATGGTGGATTTTAGTTCAGGGCTAAAGTTGTAAAACCAATATTTTGTACAAGCCGTCCTGCAGAGGATAAGGCCATTTGATAAGTGATGAATACTTCTTCGCTTTATTAATTCACCTAGAATGGAGCATGTAGCAACAATCCCCCGAATATTTTGTGAATTTTAGCATTATTGATTAATGCATAAAACGCCTTGTATTTCCTGTGATGTTCGTAGCAGAACTATCATTGTTGATGCGGCATGATGACTGATTGTTACTCGCAGCAGAGTAGCATGAATATCCAAGTACCTACAGTGAGGCATGCACGAAATGCCCGTACAGGCTATAACTCTCGGTGTGTTATACTAGCCTGATTGAGCATATAACTCTCGGTGTGTTATACTAGCCCGATTGAGCATATAACTCTCGGTGTGTTATACTAGCCCGATTGAGCATCTAGACTATCCATAGCAGTCTAGAAACGATCACGATCATCCAACTTCACCAGCATGATTGGATGGCCCAGATCGAATCCAATACCCCTAAGCAGGTATTGGAATATTCACTGCCGACCCAACGCGGGCCCCGCATGGTCGGCCTCCCCAAAAGGGGTGACATAGCTTGCCAAACCGTCCAAACCAAGCAGAATGGACAAGAAACCCTAAATTAGGGTTTGCGACACATTACATGTGTCGCAAAACGATCTCAACCATCCATCTTCGCAGGCATAGATGGAGGGTGTAGATGTAGATTCAAAGGGCCCGGAGCATGTCAACACAATCACCGTAGGCCCGTCTACACACATGACTAGTCGATCAGGACCAACCATGGTTGGTTGTCCCAATTCGTTCGCTGATGTGTCGGTAAACCGACTTAGTTTTACCGCAAGTGCACGGTGTCTAACTAGTAGACAGAGGCAAGTACGGGTCGTTCCCTCAAGGAGTGTGAAAACTACTACTAATCAATATCAATGACTGACTAACCAAGATTCAAAATTTCAGAGATTGTTTTACCAAGAAAATAAGCTAATGAATAGAATAAAGCAGATTTATAAAGATTTATAATCAAGGATTTGGAAATATTAGGGTTACGGAATCCGTTGTAGGCTAAAGTTTCACTTATGTCTTTCACAAAGGTCTCATTTGACTCATGAACAATAGCAAACCTAGCTATCGAAACACGGAAGATATTTCAATTAAGAACAATAGACAAGGATTATCAAGAGGATATGTTTGTTCTCAACCTAGAAGGTAGAAATCCTAAGCACTAACCATACAAGGCATAGATAGTCATAGATTTATCATAAATCATTTATCACCAAGGTTCTATATGGATGTTGTTCAAGAATTCAACTATTAAATATACATGGCATAAGACATGAAAAACTCATTAAACAAACAACCCAATCTTGAGAAACACAAACATTACGTTAAGCTTTTATTTTTGTAACCATTGTTTGAGAACATAAGTAAATCAAACCTACAAGTTAATCTTTCACCCTAATGAGGAGTTTAGCTAGACATGGTTTTCTTAAAAGCCATAAAAAAATGATATAGATAATAACAAGTAAAGCATATGAATTTCAGAAAGCAAAATAGCAAAACCTAGTTTTCTTCCCTGAAAACGGCGTCCCCCAGAATGAGTCTGTGTCTTTGTACTTATAGGCATCCAAAGTTTGGATTCCAAACTCTCTCTTTGACAGCTGCCACCACCTCCAAAGCTCGGTCCAGTCGCGAACACCATTTGGCAAATCCAAGCCCTCTCCAAGGTCCGACCACAATAAACAACTCCAAATTCCACCTGCCTGAGCACCACTTCTTAATCTCTGCCCCAACCATCATTTCCTGAAGTACAAACTCATTCAGGCTCATAGTAAACCAATTCAATCTCATCAACCCAGTCTGTCATCTCAAAAACATTTCCAGACTCAGGCCACTGCACCAACAGCTTCTCATGTTTGATCTCATTGTTGCATTTACTCAAGTACCAGGCTCACAACCCTCTAGCAGAAACCCACAAAATCTGTGGATAGTGTTAACTGCCAAGACACCATACAAACCACCACTAGTCCACTCACTGACTTAGCATTAAATCTTATCTTCCTTGTTCATAGCCATAATCATTGCATAACACCTTCATCCTTACAGTCAGCTCCACCAACGAACCCTGTTGCCGTTCTTCCCATTTCAAAACCACAACAAGCTCACAAATTCCTTTTTCATCTCCATTCACGGCTAGGATCTGCACTACAACCAGCACTGCAGATTCAATTGGCCAACACTAATTTCAGCTTCAATTTCATATCTCAAGAACAACCCCATCATTCAAAACAACAACCCCCGACTCCATCTAGCCATCAAACCATCAAACCATTATTGCAATTCGTTGAATCAGTCATCAGAGACAAACAATTTCATGTCTTGTTGCTGCCAAATCGGACATGCTAAGAACAGTACATGCTTCTCTCAATTAATTCCCACAATTTCATCTCCATTTACGCCTGAAAAACTTTCTTCTTCACTGCCATCTAATCTCTCAACCACCACACAACCATTTAACCTAATTTGAATCTGCCGCCTTGCGAACCCAATCTGCACTTGATTTTTGCCTTCAAACTCCACCTCATGATTCGAGTCTGGCCATTGTAATGTGAAAATCAGCAATACACAATTGATTTGTATCGATCCATGAAGACTCCATCCCCGTTTGTACCCCAAACTCAATAGCTGTTGTTGCGAGAAATTTAGTCCAGAAACTTCAACAAAGCGAACACCAATTTCAGTCCTTGAAGTCTCCATTTCGTTGGCAGCAGCTTGAAGAAGAAATTAAGCTCTCGGATCCCCTTTCTCTGTTGATTAAAAATGAGCACCACCTGCTTAGAGAAATGAAATTCTTTTTTTCTTGTTTTGATGTGAAACGAGATGCGGTAGTGGTTCGGCCACGTCACTCGTCTTTAACCCCAGATGGGCCTGACTCTGGCCATGGAGAAATGTAGCCATGTGGTTCCACTGGCAGTAACATTGGTTATCTTGTCGCAAAGGCCAATTAACTCCTCGTTTAGTCATTTATTTTCTGAGAGTACAGACTTGTTTATAATTCCTGTAAAAGCTCTAAAATATATTTATTAGCGAAATATCGAGACAAAGCTAGTATAAATATGTTGCACTTGCGTGCTTATCAGATTCCCCCACACTTACATTTTGCTAGTCCCGAGCAAAACAAAAATTAGACCCGCTCAACAGTTGGTCATCATACCTTTTTTTCATTCATTTTTTTGTTTTTCTTAAAAAACCTGCTCCACAGCTGGTCATAACATGGAAGAAAATTCCTAAAATAGACCCGCTCCACAGCTGGTCATGTTGTGAAAAACATTTTTTTTTAATTTTTTTTTAACGAAAATTCATAACGAAATTGAATGCCTACCACAAATATATATAAACTTAAGCACTCCCCCACACTTAAACATTACATTATCCTCAATGTAATTGAGTCATCCAACGTAGAGTTAAGGTGGGACATTCTAAAATGCGATATGCAAGAGGCGAACAAAAATAGAAGATAGAGTAAAGGGAACAAAACTGATGGGTTGACTCCCACAAAGCGAATGATGTTTGTTCCCTGCTTGCACGCAGCAAGTAATCTCAAACGAAGTGAATAATGATGCATAAGAGCAACCTGCCAGCATATATATAAAGCCTGAAAAGCTGGGGATCAACCCAACACACAAGTTCAGCTGCAACTATGAACCAGCAAACACTATAAACACCCAAAAAGATATGTGAATCCATAAATAACTCACTCCCATAAACAATAAGTTCAGAATGTTTACCAATTTTGATTCCCAGTGGAGACTCCCAATTGGGTTTTAGATTAGGAGGGAGCAATGCATTAATAATGTCAATAAGCACAAGATCACAGGACTTGGCAAAAGGAGCTAAGCAAACAATTCTTGGTTCTAACTTCTTATTGTGAATTAACTGACCAGTATCCATATGTTTCACACTTATATAAGCATCTTGATAACTACTACTAGTCTCACGAAAAACTAGTTCATCGGGCTTGGCAAAACAAGATGAGCAAATATCCGATGATTCAGTTTTTGTTGACTTCTTACAACCTGCAAAGTTTTCAGACATGTTTTCGAGATTCTCATTATAACAGTGAGTATAATCATTCACACCATTAACCATGCATACATGTTCACAAGTTTCAGAAATCGCAGACGAATTTGAAAGGATAAACACATTTATCTCCATTTTTATGTTTCCAAAAGTAAGCTCCATGATTCCATTGCGATAGTTAATAACCGCATTCGAGGTAGCCAAAAAAGGTCTACCTAAGATGACAGGAATCTTCCCACTAGGATTAGAATCAGGTTGAGTATCTAAAACAATAAAATCAACGGGATAAACAAAACTTTCAACCTGTATAAGAATATCCTCTACCACTCCCCTAGGAATTTTAATTGACCTATCAGCCAATTGGAGAGTGACATTAGTGGGTTTCAAATCACCAAGTTCTAATTGCACATACACAGAATATGGCAAGAGATTCACACTGGCCCCTAAATCTAACAATGCATGTTCAATCCTATGTTCACCTATAGTGCAAGCAATCGTAGGACAACCTGGATCTATAAATTTGGGTGGAGTTTTCTGTGTAATAATCGAGCTCACCTGTTCAGTAAGGAAAGCTTTCTTATGCACATTCAATTTTCGTTTCACAGTGCACATATCTCTTAGGAACTTAGCATAAGAATGAATTTGTTTAATGGCATCTAAGAGTAGAATGTTGACGTTAACTTGTTTAAACACTTCTAAGATGTCATTAGGACTAGCTCCTTTCTTACGAGGTAGTAATGCTTGAGGAAAAGGAGCGCGAGGAACATAAGAAATTTTCGAATTACCTTTCTCGGTTTCATCGGTTTCTTTTTGTGTTGTAGGAGTAACCTGTGTAACCGTAGGCAGGTTCCTATCTTGCACATTCTCCCCAGCATCACGTACATGGTTATCCACAACCCGTCCACTTCTTAGGGTGGATAAGGCCTGGACATGATGAGTAGGCTTAGCACCAGATGTGCTTACCTCAACAGAACCCTTGGGGTTAAGCTGATCCTTGTCTCGCTCATTCAACTGGCTAGTAATATGATCTAGTTGTTGCTCTAAGTTCGGCATAAATCTCTGAGTAGCCTGCATAAACAAATTCATACTTTATTCCAAACTAGAAAAAAATTGGTCAGAAAAATCATTAGTAATAGAAGATGTATGCGTAATAGACTCAACATGCTTAATTTCAGTACTTCTTTCTAACGACTCAACTCTTCGTAACATAACAACAAACTTGTCCCCAGAGTCCAATTCACTGTCAACTCTGTGAACCCCTGTGCTACTAGTCATTGATCTTATGGGTTCTCTAGCCTCCCATTCTTGTGTTTTTTCTGCCATTTCATGCAAAAATTTATAACCTTCTTCGGCAGTCTTATCAGGAAAATTACCACCACAAAATGATTCTACCATATTTAGAGTTTTGAAATCTAATCCCTCATAAAGGATCAATGTGAGCCTAGGAGTATCAAATCCATGGTGTGGACATTATAGCAAGAGATCATGGAACCTTTCTATGTAATCATAAAGAGATTCTCCTTCTTGCTGAGAAAAACTATTCAACTTTCGACGAATGGCAATAGTTTTATGCCTAGGAAAGAATTTATACAATAATAGATTAATTATGTCATTCCAAGTATTAATAGATGAAGGAGCTAATGCATTTAACCAAGATTTTGCCTTATCATTCAAGGAAAAAGGGAACAACCTAAGTTTGAGATACTCATCAGCTAAATCCTTGAATTTCATTGTACCACACAATTCTTCAAAATCTCTAATGTGGTAGTAAGGATTTTCATTCTCCTTACTATAGAATTTAGGAAGTGATTGAATGGTGCTTGCTCTAATCTCAAAAGTTGCTGTGGTGGTAGGCAAAACAATACAAGAAAGTTGAGAGACTCTAGTTGGGAACATATAGTCTCTCAAAATTTTAGGCGGAGGGTTCGTACCCTCATCATCTGTTTCCGTCACGTATAAAAGGTTAACTCTAACAAGACGATCAAACTGTTCTCAATCCTAACCACTTAGTAGATACCGCATATGCAAACAAGATGCATAAGTTTGTACAAACTCACCTTGCAAAACCTCAGCGAGCTTTTTTGCCGTTTTTCAAGAGATTCAAACTCACTAAGGTACCTAAACAAAATCAGAAAAACTGCTTAAAAGGATAAAAGAAAATAAAAACAAATTTACACTATGTACAGAAACTATGACCAGAAAATTGATGATTTCAATAAGAGAGCAACCACTTCCCGGCAGTGGCGCCAAAAACTTGATGTGTCGGTAAACCGACTTAGTTTTACCGCAAGTGCACGGTGTCTAACTAGTAGACAGAGGCAAGTACGGGTCGTTCCCTCAAGGAGTGTGAAAACTACTACTAATCAATATCAATGACTGACTAACCAAGATTCAAAATTTCAGAGATTGTTTTACCAAGAAAATAAGCTAATGAATAGAATAAAGCAGATTTATAAAGATTTATAATCAAGGATTTGGAAATATTAGGGTTACGGAATCCGTTGTAGGCTAAAGTTTCACTTATGTCTTTCACAAAGGTCTCATTTGACTCATGAACAATAGCAAACCTAGCTATCGAAACACGGAAGATATTTCAATTAAGAACAATAGACAAGGATTATCAAGAGGATATGTTTGTTCTCAACCTAGAAGGTAGAAATCCTAAGCACTAACCATACAAGGCATAGATAGTCATAGATTTATCACCAAGGTTCTATATGGATGTTGTTCAAGAATTCAACTATTAAATATACATGGCATAAGACATGAAAAACTCATTAAACAAACAACCCAATCTTGAGAAACACAAACATTACGTTAAGCTTTTATTTTTGTAACCATTGTTTGAGAACATAAGTAAATCAAACCTACAAGTTAATCTTTCACCCTAATGAGGAGTTTAGCTAGACATGGTTTTCTTAAAAGCCAAAAAAAAAATGATATAGATAATAACAAGTAAAGCATATGAATTTCAGAAAGCAAAATAACAAAACCTAGTTTTCTTCCCTGAAAACGGCGTCCCCCAGAATGAGTCTGTGTCTTTGTACTTATAGGCATCCGAACTCTCTCTTTGACAACTGCCACCACCTCCAAAGCCCGGTCCAGTCGCGAACACCAATTGGCAAATCCAAGCCCTCTCCAAGGTCCGACCACAATAAACAACTCCAAATTCCACCTGCCTGAGCACCACTTCTTAATCTCTGCCCCAACCATCATTCCCTGAAGTACAAACTCATTCAGGCTCATTGTAAACCAATTCAAGCTCATCAACCCAGTATGTCATCTCAAATACATTTCCAGACTCAGGCCACTGCACCAACAGCTTCTCCTGTTTGATCTCATTGTTGCATTTACTCAAGCATCAGGCTCACAACCCTCTAGCAGAAACCCACAAAATCTGTGGATAGTGTTAACTGCCAAGACACCATACAAACCACCACTAGTCCACTCATTGACTTAGCATTAAATCTTCTCTTCCTTGTTCATAGCCATAATCATGGCAGCAACACCTTCGTCCTTACAGTCAGCTCCACCAATGAACCCTGTTGACATTTCAAAACCACAACAAGCTCACAAATTCCTTTTTCATCTCCATTCACGGCTAGGATCTGTACTACAACCAGCACTGCAGATTCAATCGGCCAACACTAATTTCAGCTTCAATTTCATGTCTCAGGAACAACCCCATCATTCAAAACAACAACCCCCGACTCCATCTAGCCATCAAATTACTTTCGAGTCGAGCCTCGTGACTATGATGTCGTCAACATAGACTAAGACATAGACGGTGAACTTGCTAGTTTTCCGCACAAACAACGAAGAATCAGAATCACCGGAAAGCAGTAAAGCCAAGTTCGAAGATGATTGCTTAGCTTTGAAAACCAAGCACGGGGTGCTTGTTTCGATCCATATAAGGACTTGTGCAATTTGCACACATGATTAGGGTAACTAGGATCTACATAGCCAGCCGGTTGCTTCATGTAGACCTCTTCCTCCAAAACTCCATGTAGAAAAGCATTTTCCACATCCAAATGACGTAAACTCCAGCCATTCATCAAAGCAATGGAAAGTACAAGCCACGATAGTACAGGGGCTTTATTACTGGAGAAAATGTTTCATCATAATCAATGCCCTCGTGTTGGTTAAAACCCTTCGGCTACTAGCCGAGCCTTATGCTTCTCTATACCTCCATCGGAGTTTCCTTTTTATGCGAAAAACCCACTTCGAGCCAACTAACTACATTCATGCCATCTTCAAATTTCACCAAAGAATAGGTACCATTACTTGATCAGCCCATTGATCCGTACATCCATAAGCGTCTCCATTCGGAATCTTACAAGCTGCGAATAGCAAGTAGGTTCCATAAACTCCTCATCTCGTAAAGGATGCTTAGTGGTTGTTAGACACGGCTTACGACGGTTTTGTGATGCCATCACGCGCACGAGTTATCATTGTATGTGTGAGTTCAGTTTGCTTCTGAGGTTCGGTTGGATGTTGTCATCGCAACGTCGAATTAAAAGTGAAGAACTGGAACGCCCGATGAAACCGATGTGGACGCCTTTGAGAGTGTGTTGTTCAAGACTTGGTTCTTTGTGGACAATTTAGTTGCTCGTGAGCAGGGTTCTCCGAGTAGGAGAGAATGGGAATGTATCTTGCCTTCGAAAACCGAAGAAGCTAGTATAGACGTACTTGTACAAGTATGGTGCCGACAAAGCTCAGAGCTATTTGTAGGAGGAGGAGAGAATGGGAATGAAGATTCTTCAACATAACCGTGATATATACTCTCTATTTGTAGGCTGATATAACCTTTGTAAAACTATATCCTATAAAAACGCATGGTAAAGACCTTGGTTCAAGCTTGTTGGAATTATATGGACGCAGACATGGATACGCTAGACAACCAAAGACACGCAAATATTTATAATCTGGCACCTTATTAAATAGGATTTCAAGAGGAGTTTTAGATTCAGTAGCAGACTTAGGAATTCTATTAATGAGATATGATGCAAATGGTAAACGCCTGGACAAAATTCTTTAGGCATATGCGCTCGAAATAAGAGAGCTAAGCCACTCTCGCAACATGCCTTATTCTTCTTTCTCGCTAGACCATTTGCGCATATGGGGACAGGGAAAATCGATGCCGAACACCACAATTGTTTAAATGAGACGTAAACTTTTTATACTCAAGAGCATTATCCGACTGGAAAACTTGTATTTTTTGACCTGTTAAATTTTCAACTTGTTTTTGAAATTGAATAAAGGTTGCCAAAGCATCAGAACGATTCACTAAAGGAAATACCCATGTGTAATGAGAAAAGGCATCCATAAATAACAAGTAATATCGAAAACCATGTCTAGACAAAAGAGGTGACACCCAAATATCACTCACAATTAAACTGAGAGGTTTATCAAACACAGTTGAACTACGAGAAAATGGAAGTTTCTTGCTCTTGCTTATGTGACAAGAGTGACAAAAATCAAACTTCTTATTGATAACAGAAGGGAAAAGCTATTGATTATTTTTGAGACCGGTGGAGAGCATTGGGTGACCCAAACGTTGGTGCCACACCGGTAAGCTGGCAGATAGAAATGTCTTAGGAGATTCTGTTTGATTGATGCCACCTACCCCATCGAAGATGTAGAGCCCATTCTCATTCCTCCCCTTTAGCAGTGTTGCCCCTGTGAACTTGTCCTTCACAACAAAAAAATTTGTGTGAAACTCAAAACAAACATTGTTATCTTTACAAAATTGGTGAACCGATAGCAGATTTGTTTTGATCAGGAACATGATATATATTATTCAATAGGAAACACCGTGTATTATGAGTAAAGGTGGCGTTACCAATGTTAGCAATCTGCAAGCCATTACCATTACCAACCCTCACTTGATCAGTTCCTTCATATTCGTGTGGAATGCAAAGATTTTGAACATCAGCAGTCAAGTGGTGAGTCGCACCAGTGTCAGTCACCCACTGCTGCTCATTGGAACCTCCAGGCAAGGCAATATACGCTCTAGGAGGTTGTTGTTGGTTCATATTTCCTCTTTCATAGCGCCACCAACAACGTTCAGCGATGATTACGTTTCTTACAAATCGCGCAGATCAACTCTCCCAGTGCATTGTTCCGTGGTGGCTGTGGCTGACGGCGGTTGTTGTTATTGTTTGGTGGAGGTGTTCCTCTGGATTGATAGTTGAACCCTCGTGGTGCATTCTTGTTCGCAGGTTTAGCCGAAGAGGCAATATTTGCTAGAGGTTGTTGTATCTGAGAGAGCTGATGTTCAAGACGCATCTCAAAAGTGAGAAGATGAGTGTTGAACGTTTGAATATCCATTGCATCAGCAGTACTTAGGGCAGTGACAATCGGGTCATACGCCTGATTTAACCCATTGCAAATGGATTGACCATTATTGCAATTCGTTGAATCAGTCATCAGAGACAAACAATTTCATGTCTTGTTGCTGCCAAATCGGACATGCTAAGAACAGTACATGCTTCTCTCAATTAATTCCCACAATTTCATCTCCATTTACGCCTGAAAAACTTTCTTCTTCACTGCCATCTAATCTCTCAACCACCACACAAAACCATTTAACCTAATTTGAATCTGCTGCCTTGCGAACCCAATCTGCACTTGATTTTTTCCTTCAAACTCCACCTCATGATTCGAGTCTGGCCATTATAATGTGAAAATCAGCAATACACAATTGATTTGTATCGATCCATGAAGACTCCATCCCCGTTTGTACCCCAAACTCAATAGTTGTTGTTGCGAGAAGTTTAGTCCAGAAACTTCAACAAAGCGAACACCAATTTCAGTCCTTGAAGTCTCCATTTCGTTGGCAGCAGCTTGAAGAAGAAATTAAGCTCTCGGATCCCCTTTCTCTGTTGATTAAAAATGAGCACCACCTGCTTAGAGATATTAAATTCTCTTTTTCTTGTTTTGATGTGAAACGAGCCACTGGCAGTAACATTGGTTATCTTGTCGCAAAGGCCAATTAGCTCCTTGTTTAGTCATTTATTTTCTAAGATAACAGACTTGCTTATAATTCCTGTAAAAGCTCTAAAATATAGTTATTAGAGAAATATCGAGACAAAGCTAGTATAAATATGGATATAAATGTGTTGCACTTGCGTGCTTATCATGCGCACAAAACCAAGTATGACGCACGGCCGGCCAAAACCCTAATTAGGGTTTGTAACGATCACGAGCGTCTGATTTCTCCTGATCGAATGAAGGGCTTAGGAGACAACTGAACAGGTCCAGTGAGCATCAACATGACCATCATGGACCCATCTATCTCCTCACCCGACCGACCAAGGCATACCATGCCTGGTTTCTCCAAATCGCACGCCCAAACTAGCGTGGTCACACTTCCCAAAATCACAAACTGATCTCGACCCTTCAACTTCGCCAGACAAATTGAGTGGCTTAGATCACGTTTCCATGGGATAGTCAGGTATAGGCGTGAATATCAGCCTACCACCTACACGCCGGACCAAACGGCTGAGACCGACCAAGCTTGGTCGTCTCGAAATGCGCGACTTAAAAGTGGCATGCCGCGCCCTTTAGGAATCCTTTGCGGCATAGGATTTCTGTCGCAAAACGATCTCAGCCACTCAACTTCACCAATAAATTTGAGTGGCCTAGATCAAACCTTCGTGGGACAATGAAGCATGGTCATGGACATCAACATGCTGTCTACACGTATGCCTGATCGGTCCTCCATAAAACGCCTCCCATGCTTGTATTCGACCAAGATGAAGGAGTACACTCGCGCACCTCCTAAACTCGCAGATGAGGGTCGCAAGTCATCTCGTCCGTCCAACTTCGTCAGCTCGTACGGACGGCCTAGGATAAGAGTTAAGCGTCCAATGAAGTATCACCGTGATCACCGTCTTCCACTCTACCACACCATGTGGTCGGCCAAGGGAGAATTTGCTAGCACAGCCTCCAAACCCTCACGTGAAGTAGGCAGGGCATGGTGCTCAACAGCGATGCTTCATATATGCCGAATGCATTCGATGCATAACATGCATAGAATACACACGATACTTTACAAGTATCGACTTCCTAAATAACTTAGTTATTTAACTAGCATTACATGCTACCTTATGTGGGTCCCACGATCCACACACTCGAGACATCAATCATGTCACAAACTGGGGGATACACACTGGGGTATTGGTCTTGCGGTTCACAACGTGCCATCACAAGAACGTGTCTGGAAGACATGGACGGTTAGTGATGATGGGAGAAGTGGGCAAGATTGATCGTGTGACACTAACACAGCACTCCACTACTCCATCACTCCACTTCCTCCACTTCCTACGAGAGATGTGAGTAAGGCTCAAATGACTTGTATAAATAGGTTCTCCTCCCTATTTCCAAACAACAGAACACAATACAGAAACCAAGTGTTAATACGAGACGTATTCAAAACACCCAGAGCCTGCTTGCATTAATCGTAAGCCTGCTCAACTTTCTGTTAAAAGTCATAAACAAGCATACACCTTCACAATCTCAACACCTTCTTTACTTCCCTCCATAAGATCAACCCCATCTCCTTCACTTTGTGACTGAAACAAGTCTGGAACGACCATTTCTTGGTTTCGGCCAGAATTGTATAGATTGATCACTTGAATCAAAAGCACTCTCGTGCAGTGTATTTGTTTAGGGTTTAAATTCACTTCTCATCCACACACCCCAAATTACCAAAACCAGCAGAAGTAGTTTTCACCCATAAACAATTGGCGACCACAGTGGGAGATTAATCTCTCGATTGCAATATCAATTCCCAATTCCCAATTTCATCTTTCAATACCCGATTCAATTTTCGCAATTTCAAGGGGATAGATCTTAGAAAAAATTCAATCAGCAATTCATTTCAAGATGGTGGGACTCAGGTCTGGATCAATTCTGATGGAGCTAGTGTGGATAACACTTTCGGTGTCGATGTACCTGTCAGTAGAGCTACCGTGGTCAATACATCTCGTGGAGCTGTCACTTCTATTACCAACACTAGAGGAGCATGAGGAGATATCCCATTAGGAGCGACGCCTCCTGTCACCAGAGCCATAGCAGCTGCAAACCTTGGCATTTCTTCGAGTGTAACGCCTCTGGTGGTTACCATAGCAACAACTTTCACTCATTCATCAGGACGAGTAGCTGGAGGAGCAAGAGGAGGACCATCTCCCATTACCATCGCAGATTTGATGGAGAGGCAGGAAGTCCTTGCTAACACTCAAACGGATATGGATGAAACTCAGAAAGAGATACTCACTTTTCTTAAGACATTAACTGATCTATTTCCGCAAGAGCCGCGACATCCCCTGGAGCCAACAAGGAACGAATTCAATGCACCTGGAGAAGGTATTTCAGCGGTGCGGACCTACATGGACCTGATCAAAGAAGCGACATCAGAAATGATCGGTCTTGTCATGAAGATTCCTACACTGGGGATTGATCCTCACAACGAACTTCCTCAAGTCAATAGTTTCACTATGAGCCAGAGGCTGGTGGATCAGGAAGCGTTTTCTCTAGTGAAAAGTTTATGCGAACTTTTACACCTCTCGAAGAATCAGCGGGCGAAGACGTTTTGCTGCAATCAACCTGAAGGTCACAACCGGAACTACATGTTATTGCATGCATCAAGGATTCAAAGTCCAAGGGGGCCCTTATCGACACGAAAGCATCTTCGAATGTGATTACTCTCGGGACGGCCAAGGTCCGCTCAGGAAAGATCGTACGGAAGACGACCACAATGACAGAGTTTGAAGGAAACCAGACTAGCACATACAGAATCGTCCCTTCAACGTATCTCCAGTGCCTGAAGACTATGTTGAATGAAGAAGTCGTTTGTATTCCTACATCATTATCTCTATACGCACCAATATGCGGGGAGGAACTGTTCGAATCGAGGGAAGCTCCACAAGAAGATTCAAACAAAGTCCATTTTATCCCACTCCCCATATGGGCGTCAATCCAGGAGGAGGACCGACTCGCATCATTGAGGGCTAAGCCCCACGACACATCATTGCTGACGAAACATTCTTCTTCATCCGATGAAGCCGAAGCCCATGTTCACACCAAGAGGGAACGAACTTTTGCGGCGAGTTGTGACCAGAAGGGGAAAACGGTATACCGACGTTGCCATTATCAATTAGCAGGGAAGACTGTTACCCAGTCTCTCCACCTAATAAAATGCTACAACAGCAACGAACCACAAGAACAAGTGCTAGATGCTCCACAACAGCTGCAAGATGGCACCAACTCCACAACTGATGAGATTGAAATCGTTGGGGAATTTCTTAGGCATATCTCCATCATCTCAACCTTGTGTACGGATGAACGCATGAAGTTCGTGGAACTTCTCAAAGAGTACTAGGACATATTCTCTTGGAGTTGCAGTTCAGACACGAGGAAAATGGACATATCAGTAGATGCAACCAGCGGACACGGCATGTTCCCCTCCATGGATGGATGTAACGTATACAACCAGATAAGGATGTACGATCATGACGCAAGTAAGATAGATTTTCGAACTCCTCTCGGATTTTTTTATTATACTATACTGCCATTTGGTTTAAAGAATGCCGGTGCGACATATCAACGCTCATGGTGGAAATCTTCCACTGGAGCCGATACCTCAAGGGAGAAGCATCAAGAAGATAACGATATCCATGCGTCATGTTGAGCAAGATCTGGACGAGTCAGTGGTGCACGTCTATCGTGCTATGTTGGAGAATCTGCGCTTTTGGTCATCCTCTGGAGCTGTTGAACGCTCATCTACAACAACATCTTCCCTGCTAGAAAAAACCAGTTTCGCCGAAGCAGTAAGAGGAAAACCACCGAGATACAACATCATGCACGCCATATCCAACTCCAGTACTGCATACACGACTACCACAATGATGAAACAATGTCCAAGATATTACATATATGTATTGATAGCAGAAATATTAAGAGACGCTTTCAGAATTTTCTCTCCCATAGGAGAAGTAGTTGCATTACCAAAGGAGTGTGACTGGGGACTTCTTAGCGCATTATCCATCTCAATCATGGATGCAATCACGCTATCATTATGATTCCAATATGTTCAAATACGAGTGTACACTCAAGAGAATGGACGTATTTTCAAAGATCGGTGATCTTCCTGGATGTCTATGAAATACAACGTAGTAAAGACGGCCTCATGAAACCAGCGTGACAACATCTATCAAGTCGAAGGCTCAGTGGATACTCGTGGGCAGGGGAATGTCTCCTTATTTTTCATTCCAGTGGCAACATCAAGAAATCCATCGGTTCTGGTTTATCCCTCTAACAATGAGACGAGCTCTACCACTATATGAAGACTGCCAAGTTCGTGCCCGTAGCTATCACGTCTCTTCCTGCCAGTCTCTTCTGATCACAGCTGCTCCCAGGTACTATTGTTGCTCGTCGATTAATGCCATCCAGAGCTCCACTATATCAACGTCCATTGCGTACAAAAGACCCACCGGGCATACAAGATAGAGCCACGTAGACTGCGTTTGGAGACTGAGGCTCATCATGAAGCTCCTTCACCGTCAGCCAAGGACTTCTTCAACACGAGAGAGATGGTCAGTCGAGAAGCATAGAATTCATAAGGGTAGATCGAACTGAAGAGGAAGCCACTTCAACGCTCCCTCCAGCAGAATAAGTTGCTTCCATGGTCTATTCAAGAGCCGCCTCAACGCTCTTTCAGGGACCCATGTTCGCTTCAGAATCCTGCTTCAATACTCTCCCCAGGATCCACCTCAACGTTCGCACCAGAAGCCACTTTAATATCTTCTCGAGCCGTTTCAACACACAAGCTACATCAATAATCTACGCTTTAGTCAAGTTATCTTTGATGTACTCATTGCTCAACATGCGTCTCATCCATCCTTCATAAGGGCCCAACGGAGCATGACAAACCTTGAAGTCAATAGGAGAAGTGAAGCATGCTCCTAGGAGAACATGAACATAGCTGAAGCCACACCATGTTCGAACATACAAGGTTCACATTTGAGCAAAGAAAGCACGCCTGGGTCCCACGTTCGAGCAAGACCGATGTTGGTTAGCAAGACCGGTGTTGGTCACAACAGGAAGGCCGATGTTGGTCAAGGGGCAAGTCTGGTGTTGGGTGAAGCAACATGTTTTGATATCTGATCAAAGCAGACACAGCCGGCCCAAAGCAAAGCAGGAACGCGGCGGGTTCCACTTGATCAGGCACAACCAGCCCCATATTGGTCGAAGCAGACACAGCCGGCCCCCAAGCAAAGCAGGCACGTAGTACACAATGGACCCACGTTCAACTAAAGTAAGCACGCAGTGGACCCACATTTAACCGAAGAAGCCACAACAATCCCACGTTTGATCAAGCAGGCGCAATAGCCCCACGAACGAAGCAAGCGTAATAGTCCATCAATTAAGCAAGACCAACATCATGCTAGGGGAACGCTTGTCCGTACGTCTCTTGAACGTGACATGCTTGGATGACAGGATGACCCGTCTCTCCTGGTAACACCTAACTTTGTCTCATAATTTTTATCTTTAACTGTCACCATCTCATGCCTACCCCACAATAGTGTAACCATCATGTGCTAGGCAGGGGACTTAATGTTGATGGTGGATAATAGTTCAGGGCTAAAGTTGTAAAACCAATATTTTGTACAAGCCGTCTTGCAGAGGATAAGGCTATTTGATAAGTGATGAATACTTCTTCACTTTATTAATTCACCTAGAATGGAGCATGTAGCAACAATCCCCCGAATATTCTGTGAATTTTAGCATTATTGATTAATGCATAAAACGCCTTGTATTTCCTGTGATGTTCCTAGAAGAACTCTCATTGTTGATGCGGCATGATGACTGATTGTTACTCGCAGCAGAGTAGCATGAATATCCAAGTACCTACAGTGAGGAATGCACGAAATGCCCGTACAGGCTATAACTCTCGGTGTGTTATACTATCCCGATTGAGCATCTAGACTGTCCATAGCAGTCTAGAAATGATCACGATCATCCAACTTCACCAGCATGATTGGATGGCCCAGATCGAATCCAATACCCCCGAGATGGTATTGGAATATTCACTGCCGACCCAACGCGGGCCCCGCATGGTCGGCCTCCCCAAAAGGGGTGGCATAGCTTGCCAAACCGTCCAAACCAAGCAGAATGGACAAGAAACCCTAAATTAGGGTTTGCGGCACATTACATGTGTCGCAAAACGCGACGGAATCTACCCAATGAAGAAGACATAAGCCCCTCATTCCAGGTTCCCATCTGCTAGATAGTCCAGTGAAATACAAAAAGAAAACCTACTAAAGTCGAGGATGATTATGCTTCAAAAGCTAGTGCACGCGGTAGGTTACCCCAACTGGGTGCGCCAAACGATCTCAACCATCCATCTTCGCAGGCATAGATGAAGGGCGTAGATGTAGATTCAAAGGGCCCGGAGCATGTCAACACAATCACTGTAGGCCCATCTACACACATGACTAGTCGGTCAGGACCAACCATGGTTGGTTGTCCCAATTCGTGCGCACAAAACCAAGTATGATGCACGACCGGCCAAAACCCTAATTAGGGTTTGTAACGATCACGAGCGTCCGATTTCTCCTGATCGAATGAAGGGCTTAGGAGATAACTGAACAGGTCCAGTGAGCATCAACATGATCACCATTGACCCATCTATATCCTCACCCGACCGACCAAGGCATACCATGCCTGGTTTCTCCAAATCGCACGCCCAAACTAGCATGGTCACACTTCCTAAATCACAAACTGATCTCGACCACTCAACTTCGCCAGACAAATTGAGTGGCTTAGATCACGTTTCCATGGGACAGTCAGGTATAGGCGTGAATATCAGCCTACCACCTACACGACGGACCAAACGGCTGAGACCGACCAAGCTTGGTCGTCTCGAAACGCGCACCTTGAAAGTGGCATGTCGCACCCTTTAGGAATCCTTTGCGGCATAGGATTTCTGTCGCAAAACGATCTCAGCCACTCAACTTCACCGGTAAATTTGAGTGGCCTAGATCAAACCTTCGTGGGACAATGAATCATGGAAATAGACATCAACATGCTGTCTACACGCATGCCTGATCGGTTCTCCATGAAACTCCTCTCATGCTTGGATTCGACCAAGCTTAAGGAGTACACTCGCGCACCTCCTAAACCCTAATTCGAGGGTCGCAGATGAGGGTCGCAAGTCATCTCGTCCGTCCAACTTCGCCACCTCAGACGGACGTCCTAGGATAAGAGTTAGGCGACCAGTGAAGTATCACCGTGATCACCGTCTGCCACTCTACCACACCATGTGGTCGGCCAAGGGAGGATTTGCTAGCGCAACCTCCAAACCCTCACATGAAGTAGGCAGGGCATGGTGCTCAACAACGATGCTTCATATATGCCGAATACATTCGATGCATAACATGTATAGAGTACACACGATACTTTACAAGTATCGACTTCCTAAATAACTTAGTTATTTAACTAGCATTACATGCTACCTTATGTGGGTCCCACGATCCACACACTCGAGACATAAATCATGTCACAAATTGGAGGATACACATTGGGGTATTAGTCTGGCGGTTTACATCGTGCAGCGTGCAACGCGCCATCACAAGAACGTGTCAGGAAGATATGGACGGTTAGTGATGATGGGAGAAGTGGGCAAGATTGATCGTGTGACACTAACACACCACTCCACTACTCCATCACTCCACTTCCTCCACTTCCTACAAGAGACGTGAGTAAGACTCAAATGACTTGTATAAATAGGTTCTCCTCCCTATTTTCAAATAACAGAACACAACACAGAAACCAAGTGTTAATACGAGACGTATTCAAAACACCCAGAGCCTGGTTGCATTAATCGTAAGCCTGCTCACCTTTCTGTTACAAGTCATAAACAAGCCTACACTTGCACAATCTCAACACCTTCTTCGCTTCCCTCCCTAAGATCAACCCCATCTCCTTCACTTTGTGACCGAAACAAGTCTGGAACGACCATTTCTTGTTTTAGGCCAGAATTGTATAGATTGATCTCTCGAATCAAAAGCACTCCCGTGCAGTGCATTTGTTTATGGTTTAGATTCACTTCTCTTCCACACACCCCAAATACCAAAACCATCAGAAGTAGTTTTCACCCATAAACACCATGACTCCCTGTATTTCGCCTCAGATAGTGATGACTTCTGGTTACAACCACCCTTCTAGATCTTCCGGATAATGCTCCAGAAATATCAAGTCAAACATGAAGACTTTTTCAGATGTTCATCCTGGGATGAATCAACCTTTCAGAGACGCTGGAAAGATGGTACTTTGTATGTATCTAGATCATCTGTGAGTCGTCCATTGTCAGCAGAAGCACCGCTGACTTCTGCAAATGAGACTATCGGCTGACGATGTAGGAAAGATTTGCGTTTATGGTGTTGATCCTGATTCAGATGTGGATGAATGAAGAATTTTGTCATAATTCGTCATCATAAAATTCAGAAGTTAGGTCTTCATTGAAATTGTTGTAGAATCTTCGTCTGATGTCTGATTTTCGCGGTCTACCCATGTATCCTCATGCCCAGGAAATTTCCAAACTTAAGTAACGAAGTTTTTTGGGTTCCAAGCATGTTTAGGATCCGAAATCGACGAAACAGTAAACTTCCAGGAGACCTTCAGAAAATTTTCATCTGGCATGCGGTCCAATGTTATGGCCACAACTCTTTGCTCGTTTCTCCAATTTATGTGAATTTTTGATATGTTGTAGAGGACATCCATACGAAGAGAATAGTGTATAACCAATCCCCAATTTCTTCACCAATTTCTCCCAGCTCTTCGGTTTGTATAGGACAGTTTAAAATCATCTCCGACGAGTTTGCTGTAAAACACTCATGTTGTGTCTTTAGACCATTTTCTTGTGTCTTGAACGGTCGGTGAAGAATTTTAATGTCATTGATTCGTTTGGGATCAAGACCCCTTGATTGATACATGAGCATGGAGCTTGAAGTGCCTTCTTGAGTCTGTCAGTCGTAGAAATATCACTTCTGAAATCCTGGTCACGGGACCATAGCTGAGGCTTCTCTCGAGATGGGATGATGTAATGACCATGGTCTCATGTCCCGGTGGTATAATTACTTTTATGATTAATAACTAGCACATGATAGTCTGGTGCCACGAGTCTTGGACTGTGAAACTGATCGTCATGATCAGTGGACCGTCAATCCCAGTATTTTGTTAAATCTCTCTTTTTCGTTTTCTCTTCTTCTGGCAAGATTTAGATAGAGGACCCAGGTGGAAAATTGATGTAAAGACACAGGTGGTAGAAGTTGGAGGTACCTTGATGAAGGACTTAGCGAAAATACCTGGTGGACATCGATCGACTGTAGAGGTTATGAATCCCGTCCTCGAATTTCTGCTTGCATCTAGTATGCTCTGGAAGCTGTAGGAACCTCACACGACGTCGGAATTCGATGCTTGACCCAAACATTTGAAGCTAAGAGACTGAGTTATTACAAGATATAAGAATCACTCAATTTGGAGTTATAGAAGTCCGCCAACGAAGCGTGCATATTTGCAATTTGTAATCCCGTATAAATTTTTCAGGTTTCGTAGACCTGACGGTAAAGGCCATATCTTTCAGCTTGTATGTCCGATTAATGCGCCCTTTTGGTATGTTGTAAAAGAGACATAAAAAAACATCTTTCATTGAGGAAGCATTGTCCCATTCCTCACCCATTGGTACATTTTTGCAAAACCGTGGTCTGGAGTGTGTTGTATATCATTTGTAAAGGTGATGAGAACATCTTGTAGAAGACTTTGGATTATGTCCCTCAGTCATGCCAGCTTTGGGAAGACTTTCATTTGAGCATGTCATCAGGTCTACACATCTTGATATGAATCATTGGTTCTTAGATAAATATGCTTCATGTGTAACACTTCAGAGAATGATTAGTTGATGAAGCCCTGAGGATGTTGCTCCCGAGACCGTCGTTGGTGCTGAGACTATGAATGATCACTCTCTAGAGATCCTTGTCGATGCTAAGATCATGGATGGTGTTCCCCTAGAGATTATTGTTGATGCTGATACCACTGTTGAAGTTAATCCAAAGACCGAAAATGATATAACCATGATTATAGATATAATCTTTGCTCCTTTTTCCAGTGAGCCTTTTACATTCACAAACTAGTTGATGAGTTGAGCTTCCGTAAGATGAAGGTGTACTGAGAGTTCAACCTGAATACTCCTGAAAGCATAACTTTACCACAAACTGGCTTTGTCAGTGAGTCGTCATTGTTGCGGTAGATAGCATCAGCAATTTTCGTACTGGATGTGATTGGTGAAGAGAGAAAGTTCATCAATCATGCAGGGGCTTGTGATGTAGAGAAATACCGTTGATGAAGTTTCACGGAATCGCCTTAGGTTGCCCAGTATACGTTGAAGGAGTTATTGTCATCCATGTATGAATGATGTTGCATCTGCTTCAGATGTCTTATCATGGGATAATGAATTCTTATCGATTGTAGTTTAGTAACACTTTGATCGTGCTGGTGTTGAATCAATGTGTCATCGTCTAGATATTTGTGCTGAAGCTATACTCTTTGATTGGGAGTATAATTTGATGGCTTCTCAGATGCTTGAGCGTTGAAGTGTATACTCCTTAAGCATCAAATTCCTTAGGGGTTTGATTATCTCGGCCCTGGAGTTTCTTCTGTTGATTCAGCATCCCTTTCGTCGTGGTAGTGGGATTCGACACTTGTGTAGACATCAGAGCCTTATGATTTTGTGGAGCACATGGACTTGTAGGAGAAACTCCCAAAGTATTTTTCGCCATGTTTGGACATCATCTCAGTAATAAATGTTTCAGTGCTTGATTCGGAGAAACGTCATATTCAACCACTATGTAAAATACTAATGCGGTGAAGCTACCATTCATAACATCTTGTAGAGTTGCTAGCATAATTAAGTCCCCATGCTATGATAACATGTGAGGAAATAAATAACATAGACATGGAATGAGACTTGCATGAATGCAGAACCTCTTGATGAATATGTATGCATCTTTTTGCAGGTTCTTGCTTCAACCTCGTCAAACTTTGAAATTCCTCAAAGTACTCTGATCATGGAATGTCCGTCAAACCTTCTGGATCAGAACTATCTTCGCTAGAGAGATGTGTAACCAAAGGCACTTTGTAAGGATCCATCTTTTCAGTGTGGATCCACGCTCGTCTGAAGGACATGTCATATCCTGGATCTTCCTGATTATGTGAAACTTGGTTTCTATCCAGGTTGGACTTATGTTCACTTTGAGAGTGATGTAGCCATGAGTATTTACGAGCGCTCCTTCAAGGTCTCTGATTGATATGGGAGCATGAGTAGCTTATTTTCTAGTGATCCCTGCGGCTCTGAGGGTTTTCAGTGGAATGATGGTGATGGCGGTTCCAGCATCGATCAATGTTCTTCCAAATTCGTTTCTTCTGAGATTGATTGTGGTAGGCAGTCCCAAGTTGTACATATCTTGTTCTATGGTTGGAGGCTCAAAAGTATTCCCAAAATGGATTTCTTGACACGATGTGGTTCAGTACTGTAAACATATCTCTCCTTTGTGCCTTCGGCAGATAGAGAAATTCTATAGATTTGCTCGAGCAACGATTGAACTGCTTCTTTGAATTTACAGAGCACAAGGTTCTGACTGGAGAGGATTCTTGTGTACTCCTGGGATTCTCCATTTCTTCTTATGTTGGCTCTTTCCTGATGAATGGAAATTTGATCGCACCATCTTGAACCCAAACTTCCAGTAACTCGATCACTCCTTCATGAGACGGGAGAAGTTTAAGTCTGTCCGATCATTTCCCGTTCGATGCCGGGTCGAGGTTTGTGCAAGATTAGTTATCCTTCTGTGATACTTTTGTAGGATGAAATGTTGTGAAAATGCGGGGATCTAACAACCTCACCCAATATTTCGATTAGCAATCTGTATGGACAACTCCGAGTTGTTTTTCTAGAGAATCAACTAGACTCAATCAATAGAAAATACTCAAGGAGTTATTATCTCAATCTCTCGATTTGATTTACTCAAGCAAATAAGATTCGCGAGTCTAATCAAAGAGAGATAAATTGGATTGTACCAAAGACCAATATCCAAGTGTCAATCGATTTAAATCAACAACCAATAGGTCGGATATTCTAATCAATTGAACAACGCACAACCTGTATTATTTCAATTATATAAAAATACCCGGGACCTAGTCCAGATTAAACATACACTGTATTAAGCCTCTACAGACACTAGCCTACTCCAAATTAACTTCGGCCTGGACTGTAGTTGAACCCCAACCAATCTCACACTAATCTAAGGTACAGTTATTCTCCTACGCCTCTGATCCCAGCAGGATACTGTGCACTTGATTCCCTTAGCTGATATCACTCACAACCAAGAGTTGCTACGACCCAAAGTCGAATACTTTAGCAAACAAATCTGTCTCACACAGAAAAGTCTACAGGTAATAGATAAATTCATCTCCCACGAATAAATCTATGAGTTTTGTTCCGTCTTTTGATAAATCAAGGTGAACAGGAACCAATCGATAAAACCGACTTATATTCCCGAAGAACAACTCAGTTTCATCAGTCACCTCACAATGAGACGAAGATGTTTGTGACTACTTTTATCTTGCCTATCAGAGATAGAAATCTCAAGCCAATTATTACAATTGTACTCGTACGATAGAAACAGCAAGATCAGATCACACAACTACAAGAAAAGTAGTATCGGTCTGGCTTCACAATACCAATGAAGTCTTTAAGTCGTTAACCTGAATTTAGAGAGAAAACTCAAGGGTTAATAGAGATCGACTCTATCTTAGAGAAAACTAGTATCACACAAGAAAAGTGTATGGGGATTAGTTTTTCCAATGGCTAGAGTTCTCCCTTATATAGTCTTTCAAATCAGGGTTTGCAATCAATGTTAGCTTAGTAACAAAGAATTCAATATTCACCGTTAGATGAAAACCTGATTAGATACAATCTAATATATCTCAACCGTTAGATCGAAAACTTAGCTTTCCATACACACATATACTTGACGTTTTGAGTTCGTGTAACCGTACCCAAACATGTACAATGGTTGGTTCAATATTAGTCAACCAAATGGTTATCCAAATGATAACTTTCATATTAACTATATTCTTCTTCACCATAACTAGTCCAAATGACTCAAATGAACTAGTTAGAGAGTTGTTCAATTGCTATGAGATCTCAAGTACTACAAGAGACACAATTGAATCAAAAACGATATGATTCACTCGAATCATTTCATGAACTATAAAGCCACGGTTTGCAGAAGCATTCCTTAATAATTTAAGATAAGTTCACGAACACCGTTTTCAGACATAACCTCTTGAGTTCGCGGACTCAAGCTAACCGGTTGAAGTTAATAAACTCCAGCAGAATTTCTCGGTATGAGAACTTCCATCAGTTCGCGGACTGAGTTCGCAGACTGCACCTGAGCTTCAACTTCAGCAGATATTCTCGGGTTCGAGAACTTACGCCAGTTCGCGGACTGAGTTGCTGCTCATGTTCCGGTTCCACTTGATCAACAAATTCGCAAACTTTGGTTCAACTGTTAAGGACTTATACATATATGTGTTGCCACAACAATGCTTATATCCCACAATGGTTATATAGTCTAAACTCTCATTTCAATCATTGAAACATTCTCAGAGGGCGTTATATAGTTGTTATTCACAAACTATTTTTTCGTCAGAGCGATTTCCAAAGTGATTGAAACATAACATGACTTTCGTCACTAGGCAAAGATGAACTCGTCTAAAGCGAAAGATTTACCAACACCCATTTCGAGAAATATATAAGCGAGATATACTCAGCTCGAAATGTCACATGTGCATATTCTTAGTCTATATAATAAAACGACTTTTATCTCAAGATAGGAGATAGAATAGATAGACTTTTGAGTGATAGATAAGTTCAAGTCTCCACATACCTTTTAGTCGATAAAGATCCACTGGTTCCTTGAGTAGTCCTTCGTCTTGTATGATGATCGACATGGAGTTCTTGAGCTCAACTACACTTTCTATCCTAGTCCGAGACCTTAGCTATAGTAGACTAGAAATCAAGACTTTATAGTTTTGATCACTAAGATTGACAAACATGCTTGAGATAGCAACACATGCGATTTTGACCGAGCAGTACTCTAACAATCTCCCCCTTTGTCAATTTTAGTGGCAAAACTATTAATACATATGGAATACAAAAATTATATAAATGAACTTTGTAGATCCTATTCCACATGCCTAATCTTCAACAATACTCGAAATCTTCGTCACTTCCAAGTAGTCCAATGATCCCAAAGGTTGTAAGTTTAGTATCATCGTTGTTGAAAATCCGTAGCTATAACAATGAGAAAAGCATTGGTCTTCAATCATTGTTATACAGTGTCATAGTATTATTACACAGCGTCAAAGTCCAATTGCATCACAACTTCAACAACAATACTATGGTGATACTTCACTCCCCCTTAGTCAATACTCCATCTCACATGGAAACCACTACCCCTTACATAATGATCCTAAAACCATATGTATTTGTAGTGTGAACTACAATTAATTCTCCCCCTTTTTGTCAATAAAATTGGCAAAGGTACAAGAACGGGATCCTAATGAAATTTCCGTAAGAGACATTTCATGACCAAAGGTAAATGTTCTATCATCTTGTTTAGATGCAATCATAAATCCGAGGCTAAATGCATTCATCAAGGAGTTTATATAGATACAAGATAACCCCTAAAAATTCCACAGCCGCACTCCCCATAAAGATTTGGAAATTAAGCGCAAGTTCAAAAGAACTCTCCCCCATAAGATGTCATTCCCAAGGGAACAACAAGAGCGACCTTATCTTCAAGAGAAAAGAAGGATTTCTTTAGACTCAACAAATTATATACAAGTATGAATTTAGAATCCAAAATATTCAATCATATTAACCAAAGTGAACCATGATTAATTTGACTAAATATGCTCAACACAAGTAAACTTATGGAGACTTAATTCATCGATTAGATTATTCACAAGAGAACCCATAAATACTCTAACCGGATTACACAATTAAACTAATCACAAAGTAATCAATTCAATTGTCCACACTCGACATGAGAAAAAACTATGGAGTGCTAACTAAATAATCACACAAGATGATTGATTTAGTTCATTTATGCTCAACATAAGAGATTATGGAACCCCGACTAAGATTATCATATAAAATGACAACCTTAACCGTACATGTACTCAACATGAGAGAACTCATGGAATACAAACTAAATAACCACACAAGTTGATTAATCTAGTTCTTAATGCTCAATATTTTGCATCTTTATGGAACACCCAACCATGCCAATAAGAAATCGACTTAGTCGTATCGTGCTCAACATAAGATACAAGATGGAACCTTCACGGTAATACATAATAATATGGAACAATTAAGCTCTATATCGTGGATAACAAAACAAGGACCTATTCTATTTTTCCATCACAAAGTGACATAATAGACTTTATCCTTGAATCACAAAAGATTTTAACCTATCTTACATCAACAATTGACAATATAGGCTTAACTTTTGTGTTTTTTTCAAAAGTCCATTCATTCCTTTATCAATATTTGCATACCAATACGTGAACGACTTTACTTTTGACAAAATATGGGATAATCAAGTTCACGGACGTAAACATACAAATCCCATCAAAATATTGCAATATATAAAACCATAAAGATTAATACTGCAACCATCATCTTCCAAACCAGTTTAGAATTAAAACCAATAAATCTAAAAACAAGAAGATGAAATCATTGGATATAGCTATGTGTAGTCACAATAATTGCTATTCCAAAACACTAGTTATTCTTCTAAATAAAACAGAAAACATAGAAGATTTACTAGATAAAAAAACATTTCACTTACTTTGTATACTCTTCTCATATTCTCTGTACTCTTCAAGATCATCTTCAATCAGATCAATTCTGGATTCTAGACTATCCATCTTTTCTTCAAGTCTCTTGGAAGAAGTTTCTAGTTCACTTTTTAGGGCACGAACTTGTTCCAGGACTAGATTCATAGTCAAGGAGAGGTTATCAAAATGAGAAACAAAAATGTTTCAATCTAGGGAGGAATCATGAGAAACAGGATTCACACCATTATCTGAATAATCAAAGCGTATCTTCTTTGATGGAAAGAGAACAATCCAAACATCACTTTCTTTGCTATAAAGACTTGAGGAGGACATGATAGAAGAGATAGATGAAATGTTTAACTGAGAAAACTTTATTTTGAAGGAAACTGAGAAGATAAATTCCCAAACTAACCTTTGACCAAAACCCTAACAGAATTTTGATTATCCTCAGAAAAAGACCTTAAAAACTGGAGCAGGAATGTTTCATCACAACTCTCTTAAAGATTATGATTTCTTTGACTAAGAGGGATAGACAAAGAGATCCTTAATACACTATTATAAACCGTACATATTCCAATTCTTCTCAGAACTGTGTAACTTCTTTTGAGGTGATGAAGTTATAATATTTTTCTGTCTTGTTTTTAAGAAAGATGAGTGGACATCATCCTTTCCTCCTTTTAGCATAGATTTGAACACCTTGATTGCTAATTTTCGCAAACTATGCAATCTTTTGGAGATCTCTTTTACAAAGGAAGAGGATTTTGTATGAGATTCCTTTTTCTTCTTCTGCAACCAATGTTTTGTAGAAGAGAGTTTTTTTTTTGTTTCTGAGTGTCCCAAACTTTCACTGGATCCTGATAATCGCAAGTAGTGTTTGCAAGATTAGGGACGTCCTTATGATTTTCTGTACCATCTCTATTGTCTGAATGACTTAAGAAGGCTATAGTCTCAGGAGAATTTTGCTGACAATGAGAATCATGATTGCAAGTTATCACTTTTAACTTTGACAGTTTATTTTCCAGATTTTCAATCTTTTTAGATATGACTTCCTTATCTAGTTGTAAGTCTTCTGTGGAAGTAAGATTGTTTATCATGGAATAATCAGAACTGTTAGGAGGACATTTATGATTATCAGCAAACAGTCTGAGAGAACTTTCATAGATATCATCCTCAGGACAATAGTCAAGAGTGGCCATCCATGCTTTAGTTAACTCATCCACTTCCTTATTTGGATGTTTTGAAGTATCATGAACACTTCTATAGCACTTAAAACATGCATAACTTTTCTGAACCTTTCTATTGATTGACTTCTTTTTCTTTTGAGACTTTCTTTTATTTTGTCTAAGAGATTTCTTAAGCTGTTGAATGAACAGTGACAAAATTGAATTAAAGCAATTCTCATCCTTTCTGTCAATCAATTTGGGACGTCGAGAATTATGATTAGAAGCAACAACATGGTTGCTAGATAGACGTTGTTTATCTCTTTGTTCTAGTTCAGAATCGAAAATCTTTAACTTTCCAGCTTGGGAATTTCTGGAAAGAGTATCGAGGTTATTTCCCTCGACGATGGCATGCTTCTTAGCATCGTATCTAGATGGCAGTAATATGAGAATTTTCATCACAATGTCCTTTTCAGGAATAGTCTTTCCCAATGCAAAAAATGCATTAACAATTTCAGACACTTTGTGATTAAACTCATCAAATGTTTCTCCATATGCCATACGAAGGTTTTCCTTAATCGGAATTAAGGTTCTGAAGCCTTGCATCCTTTTCATTGGAGTTTCCTTCGAATACGGTTGCTAAGATATCCCAAGATTCTTGAGACTTAGTGCAATTAGACACATGGTGCTGAAGATTTGGGGTAATGGCATGTATGATCGCATTCAAACAGTTGGAGTTTTGATTTGCAGCAAGAACCTCTGCAGGAGTATATTCAGCAATATTCTTTGGAACATTTTCTCCTTCTGCAGCAACGGGAGGATCATAGCCATTAACAACATACACCCATGATTGAAAATCACGTGCTTGAAGAAAAGCTCTCATAGCAATTTTCCACCATAAGTAATTAGAGCCATCGAAGACTGGTGGTACATTTATTGAGATAACGCCTCTGTCCATAGAGTCAGATCACTACAAACATAGACTTGTAAGGTCTTTAACGCGTTTGCCTACTCTGATACTAATTGAAAATGCGGGGGTCTAACAACCTCACCCAATATTTCGATTAGCAATCTGTGTGGACAACTCCGAGTTGTTTTTCTAGAGAATCAACTAGACTCAATCAATAGAAAATACTCAAGGAGTTATTATCTCAATCTCTCGATTTGATTTACTCAAGCAAATAAGATTCGCGAGTCTAATCAAAGAGAGATAACTTGGATGGTACCAAAGACCAATATCCAAGTGTTAATCGATTTAAATCAACAACCAATAGGTCGGATATTCTAATCGATTGAACTACACACAACCTTAATCATTTCAATTATATAAAAATATAATGCGGAAAAGAAATAACACAGAAACCAGAATTTTGTTAACGAGGAAACCGCAAATGCAGAAAAACCCCGGGACCTAGCCCAAATTAAACATACACTGTATTAAGCCACTACAGACACTAGCCTACTTCAAATTAACTTCGGTCTGGACTGTAGTTGAACCCCAACCAATCTCACACTGATCCAAGGTATAATTATGCTTCTACGCCTCTGATCCTAGCAGGATACTGCGCACTTGATTCCCTTAGCTGATCTCACCCACAACCAAGAGTTGCTACGACCCAAAGTCGAAGACTTTAGCAAACAAATCTGTCTCACACAGAAAAGTCTACAGGTAATAGATAAATTCGTCTCCCACGAATAAACTTATGAGTTTTGTTTCGTCTTTTGATAAATCAAGGTGAACAGGAACCAATCGATAAAACCAAACTTATATTCCCGAAGAACAACTCAGTTTCATCAATCACCTCACAATAAACTTAATCGACGCAGCGAATAAGATTATTGAGGAATCACAAACAATGAGACGAAGATGTTTTTGACTACTTTTATCTTGCCTATAGGAGATAGAAATCTCAAGCCAATTATTAAAATTGTACTCGTACGATAGAAACAACAAGATCAGATCATACAACTACAATAAAAGTAGTATCGTTCTAGCTTCACAATCCCAATGAAGTCTTTAAGTCGTTAACCCGAATTTAGAGAGAAAACTCAAGGGTTAATGGAGATCGACTCTAGCTTAGAGAAAACTAGTATCACACAAGAAAAGTGTGTGGGGATTAGTTTTTCCAATGGCTAGAGTTCTCCCTTATATAGTTGTAGTTGCAGGAAATCCCACAACACACCCCATATGATATCATGATAATAATTTCTAGATCTAATTATAAAAATGATGATAAAAGTGCTAAAATTATAAAATAGACACAAGATTTTTTACATGGTTCGATCAATGTGATCTACATACATGGTTCTTCACTATGATTATTGTAATTACATAAGTGTTACATCTAGAATCTCCATTAATGAGTATTTGGAATTCTAAATCTAGTTTTTGGAGAAGAAGATGATAAAGAAAATAAATCTCTCTCTCTCTTACAAAGTGTCTCTGATTTACAAAAAATGTGTATTATTACCTTTTCTCTCTCTTTCCTTTTTCTTTATATTGGTGTTTACATAGTGGATGACAGCTCACATACTGCTCATACTTTCGCAGATCTTTGATAATCTCGCAGGCTCTTGCTACCTTCTCGCGAACTATGGAAATGAATGCATCTTGCATACTAATAAATGTTCTATGCGAGATTCTGCTCCTACATTTTGCCTCTTTTTTCTTGAATATTGCTTGAAGATCGATTTTTAAGAAAAAATCCGTTGTTGTAGTAATTTTTGATCTTTGTGGATGAAGGAACGAGCGAAAGAATACTGGACTTGAAAAGTACGTACTTGCCTCTATTCTTTTGTGAAGTTCCGAAGCTTTGAGAAGTAAATAAGAAGTATCAACCCTTGAAGTATAAGAAGTATAAAGTATCCTTTGAGAAGTATAAGAAGTATCCGTCTTTAAATGAGAATAAGAAATATTGCCTCTATTCATGCGAAATTATTACTCCATTTTTGGAGAGGATTCTTGTCCACTTTGGAAATGATTCTTGCCGAGAAGATAAAGAACATAAAATATTTTCTTGGTAATCCATAGTTGCCTCTTTTCTTTATCTATGAGGGTAGAATCCTTGAGAAAATATTGAATGAGCGAGTTGTTTCTTCATCCTTATCTTGCATCTTCCCCATGATAGTATAATCTCTTCAAGGTGCTTTTAATTGTGCGAAATAATTGAGAGAAATAACCACATTCTGCAAAATAATCACATTATGCGAAATTATGGCTCATTCTGCGAAATTATGAATACTTCTGCGAAATTCTGAATAATCCTTCTGAGAGATTCTGAATAGTACTCTTGGGAATTCTAAATAATACATCTGAGAGATTCTGAATAAAACTTACTTGTTGTTTTCACAAACTTATTTGCTTACATATAATCATTTTCGCAAGCTTATTTTCTTACTTATTTTCTTATGTGGTCTTATTTTTCCTTCCTAGTTAAAGGTCTTATTTTGCCACCTCTTGTCATTGCGACAAAATCGCAGGACATCTCTGCACTTTCATGCATAAACCCATTGATCTTGCCTTAACTTTTTCTTTTGTCAATGCTTATTGCGACAATATGACATGCCTAAATTTTCTTGCGAAATTAAAGCCCCATGGCATTGCCGTCTTGCGTCGAAATCGCAGGACGTCTTTACACTTGCATGCAATGACCCATTGATCTCGTCTTATCTTCTCTTTTATATTATTGCCTCTTCAGGAATGTTGCACAAATATGACAAGTCTTAATACTCCCATGAGTAAAAAGCCTCATGACATTTGCGTCTTAAGACACTTATCATCTCCCTAATGGAGGGTGGCACCCTAATCTTCCCCCTGGTTTCCCTTTCAAGGAGACGTACTTATGCCATACAAGACTAGCTCCTCCCATCCAGTCCTAACAACAACCAGTTGTTTTCCAGCCTCTTATCCCTTTTACCTACATGGCTTATGGTTACAAGACTGCACCCTAAGTGGGGTTTTCTTTGGACCGAGTGCATCAAAGCCAAGACTTGCCAAGAATGGCCAGGGTAGTTTCATACCCTCCGGGCACTCTTGGCTCAACCGTGTACCTCGGCGCCTTAGTAATACTCTACAGTCCTTAGGAGAGTCCTTATTACCTTAGTTGCCCAACTCAAGTCATATGCTCAAGTTGAGAATCCAAGGTGCCTCTCCTGGATGGGCTTTCATTGACCCCAAATCTCCATAACTCAGGTTCCAGTAGCGGTGTAACCTTATCGCTAAGCCATGCAACAGATACCCCCTTCTATGACGTACTTTAGGTTTTACATTTTCTTCTTGTGAAATTTTATTCGTGAACTAGGGTGTACGTCATAAAGGTTCGTCCCATTCTAATATGTCATTAATCTCTGCGAATTTTTTTTCGCGTTTCTTTATTCTTTCATTCATTCTTTCATTTCTGTCATTTCTTTGCGAGATAATCAAAAATCGTGCGAAGTAACCAAAATTCCAATTTTGATGCGAACTTGACGCTGCTAACCAACTGTTCATGCTCTTGTTCGTGAAAGAATGTGACCACGTTGTTCTTTTAATGTAATCTTTGGCTCTAGCATTTCAAGTAAAAACATGCTAAAAATCTGCGAAGGTTGAGATTTGATCATGCGAACATGAACGCATACTATGCTGACTTCACCATCTGGGCCAACTTCTATTTTTGAAAAAGCTGGTGACACTGCTCCCTTATTATTTTCTTTTCTTGCGAAGTTGTCTCATGCTTCTAGGATTGCTCACTGGTTAACTTGTATTTATTTCGCATACGTGGTTGACGAAGCAAACTTGTATTTTGTTGTTGATGCAAGTCTTAGGAAAACATCTACGAAGGAAACGACTGCGAAGAAAATTCTTGCAAAGAAAATATTCGCGGAGAAAACGTCTGCGAATAAAATCCTTGTATAGAAAGTGTTTGCAAAGAAAACATCTGTGAAGAGAAATATTGTCTGAGAAATTTCATCTGTGAAGAGAAATGTTGTCTGCAAAATTAACCTTATGACTAAACTATCTGTTCCCCAAAATTTTGACGAAGTAAAGTTTCAGCATTATTTCTTTTCTTTGTTGCTTTCCGACGAAGCTGGGACTGGTTATCATCTTCTACAATCCTGGTAATGGATACCTTAGAATTGAATCCATTCATTCAATGTTTCTCCATTGCAAAATCTTTTCGCCGGAATTAATTGGTTTCTTTCTTTGCTGCAAGTAAACAAACAAACTAGTGATTACTCTGAGTCTTCTTATTGCTGAGTTAATTTCTCTCCAATGAAGGAACCTTTCCATCATTTCTTTTCGTTTTTCTTATTCTACTGTTTGTTTTTTTACACTTTTGTCTCTTACTAAATCCTTTTTTTGAAACCTTTAACTTCACTGCGTCTCCTTGGCGTGATTATGCTGGTCTCCTTCGCAACTTAAACAATTATTGGTTTTTATCTACACTTCCTTTTCTATGTGTTTAATTCGCACAATTGTGCACCCTTCTTGTTCTTCTCTGCGTCTTCCATGGGTTTGTTGCGAATTCATCATGTTGTTGGTCAACAATAATCTCTTCGCATTGTTGACGGTCTCATCAGTCTTTCTTCTTCACGCTGGTTGTTTTGCTTCTTTGGCTTTTGTCTAATCTATCACTTTGTTCTTTCTTCCGTTGGAGTCTCAAACTTTAGCTAAACTAGTGTTATTGGCTTTAGCTAAACTCCATTATTTCATCTATGATATGTGTTCACAAATTGGTGGGTACATTTCATTGAGCTTTGCTAGACAGGTGCATTCCCTTCGCTGAAATTGAATTGTAGTACTGATATTTTCTTCTCACATTAACGGTATGAGCTTTGAAGCGAACTCAATTTGTTAACGATGAAATTCTTTATTTTTAAATCCTTTGATCTTGGTTCTTTACAGACTATTCCCCTTCTCATATGCTGCACTTCGCTGGATTGACTGGAAATGTGTTGTTTCGGGTTTGTTCACCTCCGAAGTAGTTGTCCTTGCTTTTCTCACATATTACTTTTGATGATTACTATCTCATTCCTCTATTCTTCTTTGTGTTATATTTACATCGTTATCTCCCGTCTTCGGTCTGGTTTTCATTTTGCTGTATCTTCTTTCATCTCTTCTTTTGTTCTTTGAGATTTGTTGAAAATGTTCGCCTTTGATCGATGTCATCTTATATAGGTCAGTTGTCAGCAATAACATGCATTTTCATCTTTTCTCTAGTAATGCTTTGTCGAACCTCCATAATGGTCTTGTTTGCTTTGATGATTGTATGTGCTCATGTGAGTTTCAATCATTGATTAGTATGTATTCAACATGACTGAAAGTATATCTTTGTAAAAAATTAAATTTATAACATGTTATTCAACTATCCATGCTGTATTAAGTTAATTATTCGTTCATTTTTGTACATATTTCTATTATGATTAGATATTCTTAGTAATTTATATCATGATTAATATCCTTCCTTGTAGTAGTTATTGAAACTTGAGATACAAATACTCCCTTTTGGCGTCGTTGCTCGCGACTCTTGAACTGGACATTCTTCTTTGCTGGTAGGGATGGTTGTCGATGGTTCACAACTTTCTTGGATCCACTCCTTTCTATTTTGTACATAATTTGTTTTTCCCATATAATCCAGTATTGCTTTGAAGAGTAACGCCAGCTTGCTCTTCTTGTTAATTAAAAATGTACACTTCTTTCTGGATGTCGTTCTCTCCATTTTTGTCTATGTGTCATACTCACCTCTTCTTGTCATAACCGGATTCTACTATTTACTTGAATTTGCTGATGATGCTCGAAGTATTCACGAAATGAATCTTCGCTGGTCTCGTGGATTCGATGGAGTCTATTTTTCTTCTCTATACTTTGACGGAACTGTTGACGAAGTGAACTTGGCTGGATCATGTTCTGAATTTCAAGTGAGTTATCTCGTTGATTTCAGCTTGTTAGCTCACTGGATTTGAACTGATCTATAGTCATTGGAATGATTGTTATGATAATATTGCGGGAAATGTAGAGGCCGAGTGCACTCTTGACCCATACAAGGCTAGTTCTTCGCAAAAATGTAATTTGCGAGTTGAACTGATGCTACTACTGATAAGTTGGTGAAAAATTTCGCTGCTCCCATGAACATCAATAATTAAAATTTGATGATTTATTCGAGTTAGGCATCCCCTCACGAAGCCTTGTTTTGTTGTCTGAATTTCTTTGTTTCTTTCATTCTCCCCGTGCTCCCGGTAAAATATCGCACATCCCAGTAGCTCTCTTTATTGCAATTCCTTTTTAGAAAAGTCCCCATCATTCTCCCTGGAAAGTTTCTGCGAACTTCTTCGCGCTGCTTATTTCCTTCTTCTTTCTTGCAAAAATTCGCAATCTAATTCACAAAGCTCCAGTGATCATTCTCTTTATTCGCCTATAATTATTTGTTCGCTGGAAGCTGCGTCTCATTGTTCTTGTATCATCAATTTGTGTTCTTAAATTCTTTGTGCGCCTTTTGCATTCTTTAGTCGGCAGATTGGTTGCGTCTATTTCGCTGTAAGCAATCAGTCAATTTGTCTAGCAAATCTAAAAATGTTTCAAGACAAATTTGCCATTTAAAGAATCAAAGTTATAAAGGAAGCTCGTTTGATTTTATTCGCAAAGAAGATAAACAGCCTACTGAAAATTCTGTCACTTCACGTTTTTGGAAATCCATTGAATGGGTTTGTAAAGAGTGATTTACTGAAACTAGATATGTAATCAAAGTTCGTTTTGAATTAGGGTTTTTAAAAGAAAAGTCAGATTCCTGCTGAAGAACCTCCAGGGTTTTTGCAAAAGCTTTTCCAAAATTTTGTTTCTAAATCACTAAATATGTAAATTTAAAGAATAAAACTAAAGAGACAAGAAGTGAATTCATCCTTTCATTGAAGATTGTTGACGTAGCTTTGATTTGATCCTTGTTTCTTGACAATTTCTTCACCCCCTTGATTTTCCAATCAAATTTTTCCGAGATTTGTTTCCTCGCATCTCTTATTTTTGAAGTTGTTGCTTTAAACGAGTTGTTGACGAAGATCCATCTGATTTTACTCTCATGACAGCTTTCTTCTGATATGCTCCTGTTCTCCACCATCTTTGTTTCAATTTCATCTCTTTTCCTTTCACTGTATCTTCCAGTTTTACCCTTAAACTCAAACACCTAATGAAATCGAACATCCACATTGGCTAACTTCTCTCACTTTTCTTAAATTAACAAACAGGTAGGATGAATCCTTTACTCTCGTCCATGTTTCTAGCACCAAAAATGTAGTTACAGTAAATCCCACAACACACCCCATATGATATCATGATAATAATTTCTAGATCTAATTATAAAAATGATGATAAAAGTGCTAAAATTATAAAATAGACACAAGATTTTTTACATGGTTCGATCAATGTAATCTACACCCATGATTTTTCACTATGATTATTGTAATTACATAAGTGTTACATCTAGAATCTCCATTAATAAGTATTTGGAATTCTAGATCAAGTTTTTGGGGAAGAAGATGATAAAGAAAATAAATCTCTCTCTCTCTTACAAAGTTTGTCTCTGATTTACAAAAAATGTGTATTATCCCCTTTTCTCTCTCCTACCTTTCTCTTTATATAGGTGTTTACATAGTGGATGACATCTCACATACAGCTCATACTTTCGCAGATCTTTGATAATATCGCAGGCTCTTGCTACCTTCTCGCGAACTATGGAAATGAATGCATCTCGCATACTAATAAATGTTCTATGCGAGATTCTGCTCCTACAATAGTCTTTCAAATCAGGGTTTGCAATCAATGTTAGCTTAGTAACAAAGCATTCAATATTCACCTCTAGATGAAAACCTGATTAGATACAAGCTAATATCTCTAAACCGTTAGATCGAAAACTTAGCTTGCCATACACACATGTACTTGACGTTTTGAGTTCGTGTAACCGTACCCAAACGTGTACAATGGTTGGTTCAATATTAGTCAACCAAATGGTTAGCCAAATGATAACATTCATATCAACCATATTCTTCTTCACCATAACTAGTTCAAATGACTCAAATGAACTAGTTAGAGAGTTGTTCAATTGCTATGAGATCTCAAGTACTACAAGAGACACAATTGAATCAAAAATGATGTGATTCACTCGAATCATTTCATGAACTATAAATCCACGGTTTGCAAAAGTATTCCTTAGTAATTTAAGATAAGTTCACGAACACCGTTTTCAGACATAACCTCTTGAGTTCGCGGAATCAATCTAACCGGTTGAAGTTAATAAACTCCAGCAGAATTTCTCGGGATGATAACTTCCGTCAGTTTGCGGACTGCACCTGAGCTTCAACTTCAGCAGATATTCTCGGGTTCGAGAAATTACGCCAGTTCGCGGACTGAGTTGCTGCTCACGTTCCGGTTCCACTTGTGTTGGACCAGAATATCGCAGGAGCAATAATCTTGCGAATCTAACAACAATACTCTTGCAAGATTTACAACTGCTCAATACAAATGTCGCAGAATGATTAAAAAATTGACGTAATAGATGACGATAGCACAAACATGAAGAAAGTGTGATAGTCTTGCGAATAAAAGAGGTTTGCGAAGGGAAGCCACTAATAAGCTTGCGAGAGTATCGCGAGTCAGATCCGAAATTAAAGGATAACTTAGTTGTCATCCACTATGTAACCCTATATAAAGAGAACTAACAGATTCAGGAAAGGGGGGATCAATTTGAGAGTGTTGAGAAAGCTTTGAGGAGAGAGAAATTTTAAGAGAGCGGTTGTATTCTTGATTTCTTCAATTTCTTGTAATATTTCTGAGAATTAATCAATAAAAGTGTTGTTCTTAATCTTTAAATATGTGTTGATTATTATGAATTCTTGTGAGGGCTGTAGTGTAGGAATTCCTACAACTACATAATGGCGCTAGAAACAGGGACTGGAAGTTGAAAAATCGTAGAAAAAAAACAAGATTAAAGATTCGTATTCAAGTTAAGAAGATGATCGAACAAGTTGGTGAAATAGTTGAAGAAAAAATGATTAAAGCCAAGGAGAATTACAGGAAGTTAGAGTGTAATACGATAACAAAAACGATGATCAACCAATTCCATGAAAATATTAAAGGAAGGATTCATAAACGAGATTTTGAAGGAAACAAAATTATGACGGTGGAGAAAGTATCACCTCTGAAGGATTGGGAAAAGCAGGAAATCACATTCACAACAACAGAAATACCAAGAGAAAAATTGAATCATACATCTCCTTTGGTAATCACGGTATCCACTATACGAATGAAAAAGGAAAAATCAACAAGATCTGCGAAAGAATGGGCTGTGAATAGAACTTTGGTGGATACAAGAAGTTCTATAGATATAATATTTTATCATACATTTAAGAAAATGGGATACAAGGTGATAGGTGTCTAAAACACCTAATTTTATATCTAGTATTTATGCTTTCTTTGCTATTTTTCTTGTAAATTATGTATCTTATGTTTTTGTTTTGAGTATTTAGGTACTTTGGAGTCATTCGGTTCAAAAGAGGAGGAAACATGGCAAAAGCGTTGGAGGCGATTATTTCTCATTTTTTTCTTTTATTTCTTCATCCCTATTTGAAAAATTTATCGGCTTTAGTGATGCGAATTTTGTCTGAAAATCACGACAACTTTAATGATGATCCTCATTGAAGAGTATAAGTGAATTTGAGAAATAAGGGACGGCTGCAGCTGGTGGAAGAGCATTTGGAGCAAAAAGGGTAGAAAGGTCATTTCACTGCGAACAATATCGGGAGACGAGCCAGGTGTAGAGAAGCAACAAGAAACAACCAATTGATGTTAAGGGGTGGCAAGATGTTATAGGGTGCCCTTTGGGGTGTCCCTTAGCCTATGTATTGGAGTGGTAATAACCACCCAATCATTTTCAACCCTAAATTGAGAAACCATTTTCTCAATCATTTTCAATCATTGTGAACCAAAAACAGAGAGAGGAGAGCAGACATTGTGGCTGCTGTGAAAACGAGACTATAATCGAGAGATCTAAGAGATTTTGGAGATGGGTCTTATGGAAATGATCGAAACATGCTGAAGGTGTGGAATTGAAGTAATGCTGCCATTGAGCTGCTGTTGCAGTGAGAAATAAGAAGATTGTATCCATGGGTCTGTGGCTGTTTACAAGGATTAAGAGCTTGTTTCAAGTTGGAGACAGAGATGGAACTATGAAGCTGAAATGAAGAGAGGTTGGAGTGTGCTGGTAGTATATGGTTCGAATTGGGTTGCACTTGTCAGTGTTTTGATCGAGAAAGCAGCCATGAAGCTGCTGCTACTTCCATTAAGAAACGGTGATGATTGGCGGGAGATTAGAGTGTTGATTTAACAGTACCATTGAATGATGATATGGGTTGTGATTGAACTTGAATTTGCAGGAAGTGGAGAGTGTAGAAGATGAATCATGGATGAGAAAAAGACCACCAGGCTGTGCACTTCAGGTGTTTGATAAATTTCCTGAATGAACAGTTTCTTCTTGTTCACTGTCAAGAGTTTAAGACAGCAAAGCTTGAGCTCCTATGGATGGCCAAGATAAGTCCGGAGATTAGAAGCTCATAAAGGCACTGAGGTGATGTCACAACAAAGAACAATGGCAGGAAGTCAGGGTATTGGTGGCTAGGCTGTGGCTTATTGATGCTGCAGAAAATGGAATGCAGGGAAGCTCCAGAAATGGGCAGCTAGGTCATGGCAGTAGCATTTGAGATGGTATTGCAGGTGGAAGTTGCTTTGGCATGGCCAGAGTAAGTGTTGGTAGTGACTGAGATGCTGCAGTTTGGTATTGCAGGTGGAAGTGATGGCTTGTAGGTGGTTGTGACCTCAGCTGGAGAAGATGAAATGTAACTGAGTATGGTTGTGACATAGAGGTGTTGCTTGAGAATGGAGTTCGCAGGGTATTGTGTGTTGCCATGTTTGATAAATTGCAGTTGTGGCTTGAAGTTGCAGAATTATGCAGTGGCGCCTGTTCGGTTGCTTGCTGATGCAAGAATAGAGTCTATGCTGCAGAAGGGTTGATGAATTGATGCAGTTGCAGATAATAGATGCAGTGTAGGACATTGCATTCACTGCGAATGATTCACGGAGGTGGAGGACTGATACGATGGCTCGAGTTCATGGGGTTTTAGATGTTGCTGGGAAGAATGATCGCAATGTGATAAGGCCGCAGCTAGAATGGAAAGAATGGAGCAGTGGTGGCACATGAATTGGGTTGCCGTAAGAGATGGAGCTGATATGGAATTGTGTTGCATCTACGAGGGAAGACACATCTGCAATTGGATATGGTGAAGTGCAAGTTTGCGCGAGTTATGTTGTGAAGTTGGTGGTGCACAAGTCGAGATTGGTGATAGGGCAAAGGCTAAGCAATGCCACTGAGCAGGCAGTTATGGTGACTGAGTTATAGTTACAGATGAATGAATATGAAGAGGCTACTAGGCTTGATAGGTGACATTACAGTTTGGAATGCGGGGAATTAGTGGAGTCAAAAAGTCTGCGAGAGAAGTGCGAAAACGAAGCGAAAATGGCGCGCCGGTGATACTAGTTCCGGGTATCGGATTTCTGAACCGAGAGTGTTAATCGTAATATTTCAGTGAATCGTGAGGCGGGTATGAGTCGAATTCAAGAGTTGGTCGCCGGACATATGAGCTACGGGTCGCGCTTTTGGGTACGTTTTCGCAAGAATAGAAAATTGGATTTAGATGGGTTATGCAAATGTTTGAAATGCAGGAAAGCAAAGCTGAGCTACTGGAAGTGTAGAATTTCCTGGTGACAGTTTCCAGTGGTTCAAGTGATCGGAGAAAGTTTTCTGGTGACCGGATTCCGGTGACGGTGGCCGGATTCCGTCCAAGTTCCGGCCAAAAACCAGTTTTCCGGTGACCACTTTTTGGGACAGATTTTCTACATGGGTTTCTCTTGCTCGTGGGCTGGGTGAATTTCCAACTGACGGATTTTGAAGACTTTGACTTATTTTTGGAAAGCAAAAGGGCTATAAAAAGAGAGTTTCTACAACAAGGAAACAACGATTTATTCTATTCTTGGAGCTTTTGCAGAGAACTACTTCTAGGGTTTGCTTTCTTTTATGTTTCATAGTCTTCCCTTGAATATTTTGATGATGAACTCCATGAATATGAGTAGCTAAATACAATAATTGGTTATGGGATAAAAGTTGATTTCTTCAAGCATGATTATTTGATTCTATGAATTAGTTTTGTCTCAATTTTATCGTTTATGATTCATTGTTTTTATTATCATATGATTTGAATTCCAATTGGATTTGTTTTCATCTCTATAGATATATTAGGGTTTTCAATACGTAAAAGTTGTTATCTCTGATTTTTAGTAGCAACTTGTGGTTAATACTTGTAGTGATACATCTTTTTAATCGCATATGAATCATAACCTTTGTTAAAAAGAATTAGTGCTTTTACACGTTTGTTTGCATCGATTAGTCTTATTTCATAGAACTTATTGCTCTTAGGGAGTTAAATATAATTGTGCTTTTACATTTAAGTTTGCTTTTTAAGAAGATTTCACGATAGCATCTTTTAATGTTGTTTGTGATAAAATCAGGAAATAAACGGGATACTCTTGCGATCAAGATATCCTAGGACTTTTGATAATTGAGAGATTAAATACCAATTCTAATCATAGATGAAAAATACATGTTTATGAATGATACTATCCCTTAACCAATATCTTCTCCTTATTGATTATTCCAACTATTTACTTTGCTTTATTTAGTATTATTACTTTGATAAAAACAAAAACACAACTTGGGTTATTTGGTTACATAAGAATCTGAAAATTGCATAACAACAATCGCCTCTCTGTGGATACGAACTCTTTCTTATCGAATACTATATTCATATTAGTTAAGTGAGGAAGTGAATTATATTTGTGTCGTCTGACAAGTGATCAAATTTTGGCGCCGTTGCCGGGGAGGCATTCGGCTTGTTATCTAGTTTTTAGTTTCTTTTTATTTTTCTTCTTGCATACTTGTGTTTCGTTTCTCGTCTTGTTTCTCACTTGTTTGCGAGAATTGTTTTTCAGGTACCTAATCTCTGGCTTCTAAAGATTGGAATTATCCAAGGTGCGGGATAGCTACTCGAAAAGGAACAATACTCCAACCAAGGCAAGGCACGACGGAAGAACACGACTTGGAAGTAGAACACGAAGCTCTTCGGCAATAAGGAGAGGAAGTAGAACACGATATTCCTTTTGAAGAAGAAGGAGAAGGAGAAGAAGCAATGGGTGACCCTGCAAATCGTTCACTCAAAGACTTAGCTTCTCACAAGCTGGATATTCAGCAGGGTTGCATTCAAACCGACTCCACTTTTGAAATCAAGCCTGGACTTCTTAGAGAATTACCAAAGTTCCATGGTTTGGTGAATGAAGATCCAAACAAGCATCTTATGGATTTCCACACCATTGTCATGGCTATGCTCCCAGCAAATATGGAGGCGGATGGTGCTATGTTGAAGGTTTTTCGATTCGCATTGGAAGGTAATGCTAAGGATTGGTTATACTATTTGCCTTCCGGGAGTGTCACAACTTGGAATGGGCTCAAGAAACTCTTTTTAGAGAGATATTTTCCTCCATCTAAGGATACTCAAATTCGCAAGGAGATTTGCGGAATGAAGCAAAATGTCGGAGAATCGTTATATGATTGTTGGGAACGATACAAAAGGTTGGTGGCCAGCTGTCCTCATCACCAATTTAGTGACGCCATGATCATCCAATACTTCTATGAAGGACTCCAATCAAGTGATAGGAATCTTATCGACGCAGCGGGTGGTGGTGCACTAGTGAGCAAGACGGTGGCACAAGCTAGAGAGTTGATTGAAAACATGGCAGCAAACTCTCAACAATTCTTGAGTCGTGGTTCGGATGTGCTTCTTCGGCGAGTCAATGAAGTGAGCGAGGTGGAGGAACTTCGTCAAAAAATGGGAAATATCACAGCAATGCTACAACAAGTTTCAGCCGCAGTGATACCAAATTCTCATGGGTATGAAGACGTCAATGAGCAAGCTAATGCGGTTTTTCCAAATCAGCCAAGACGGTATGATCCTTATTCCAATACTTACAATCCGGGATGGAGAGATCACCCCAATTTTAGCTATGCGAACAAGCAAGGAGCGGTTCAACAATCTACTTTCAACAATTCGGGTGGATTTCAACCTCAACAACAATAATTCCAGCCGCGTCAACAATTTCAGCAACCACAACAATCAATGCAAAATCAAGGTTCCGATATCGATGCAAAGCTTCAAACAATGATGCAATGCATTTCTTCTATGTTTAAAGATAGTCAACAAGAAACCAAGAGTGCGATCAGGGAATTGCAGAAACAAATGGGTTCTATGGCTACTGAGTTGAACCAATTGAAGGCACAAAATAGTGGGAAACTCCCTTCTCAACCTATTAACCCAAAATAGGGTGTGAATGCAATTACATTGAGAAGTGGTACACAACTTGTGCAACCCGAAGTTGATGATTCGGGCAAGGTGGAAGCACCAAAGGAACCTGTTTTGGAGGAGAAGAATGAGGATTCTCCCCAAACTTCTGAGGTACCTATTCCTAACTCTAAAACTCCTATTCCTACTTATGTTCCTCCTTTACCTTTTCCTCGCAGATTTGCAAATTCTAAGAAGGAGGCGCTAGAAAAGGAGATTTTAGATGTTCTTAAGAAGATTCATGTGAACATACCACTCATTGATGCTATAAAGCAAGTTCCAAAGTATGCAAAAGTGTTGAAGTACTTGTGTACCAATAAGCAAAGGCCCAAAGGTAATGAAGTGCTTAGTGTGGGGGAGAATGCTTCGGCAATCTTACAACACAAACTCCCACTGAAATGCAAAGACCCGGGCAGCTTTGACATCCCCGTCACAATTGGTACCACTACATTTAACAAAGCAATGTTAGACTTAGGTGCATCCGTTAATGTAATGCCTGCATCTATGTATAAGTCACTTGATTTAGGTCCTCTCAAAAAGGCTGAAATTGTGTTGCAATTAGCCGATCACTCTAATGTCTACCCTATGGGTATTATTGAGGATGTTCTTGTGCAGGTTAATCAACTAGTATTTCCAGCAGATTTTTGTGTCTTAGAGATGGATGAAGGTTCACCGGACTCGTCTCTTCCATTGCTACTTGTGCGTCCCTTCATGAAAACGGCTAAGACCATTATTGATGTGGATAAGGGAACGCTAACTATGGAGTTTGATGGAGAAGTAATACGTTTCAACATTTTCGAGACGATGAGATATCCTAGTGATGTCCACTCTTGCTTCTATGTTGATGTTATGGATACGTTGGCACAACAAATGTTTGAATTGAATAGTGAAGATGCTTTGGAAACCGTTTTAACTACATCCATTGATAATGGTGTAGAGTGTGGTATTGAGGTTAAAGAAGCCCTTGGTGATCTCAACTCACTACAAGGATGCCCGGAAACTCATAATATCTCTTTTATTTCTTTACCATGCAGTAATGAGAAACTTTTACCCTCTATTGTTAAATCTCCAAAGTTAGAATTGAAACCTCTTCCTAGTCACTTAAAGTACTTGTACTTGGGTGACAATGAAGAGTTACCTGTGATTGTTTCTAACGAGCTTAGTGAATTACATGAGCAAAAACTTCTAAGGGTGCTAAGGAAGCACAACACGGCCATAGGATGGACAATTGACGATATCAAGGGTATAAGCCCTGCCGTTTGCATGCATAAGATTCGTTTGGAGGACGATGCAAAGCCTACAAGGGAAGCGCAACGTCGTTTGAACCCCCTATGATGGAATTTGTGAAAAAGGAGATACTCAAGCTTTTGGAAGTGGGTGTTATCTACCCCATATCCGATAGCAAGTGGGTGAGCCCGGTACAAGTTGTACCAAAGAAATCAGGGGTGACCGTGGTGGAGAATGATGAGAATGAACTTGTCCCAACTCGTGTGCAAACCGGTTGGAGGGTTTGTGTTGATTATAGGAAATTGAATGCCACTACTAGAAAAGATCACTTTCCATTACCTTTTATTGATCAAATGCTTGAACGTCTAGCTGGACACTCTTATTATTGCTTTCTTGATGGCTATTCAGGTTATAATCAGATTGTGATAGCGCCGGAGGATCAAGAGAAAACCACTTTCACTTGTCCTTTTGGTACTTTTGCTTATCGAAGGATGCCTTTTGGCTTGTGCAATGCTCCAGCTACTTTTCAAAGGTGTATGGTAAGTATATTTTCAGAATATGTTGAAAACATAATCGAAGTGTTCATGGACGACTTTAGTGTCTTTGGTGACTCATTTGACCTTTGTTTGAACAATTTGTCACTAATCCTTGAACGATGTGTTGAAACAAATCTTATGCTTAATTGGGAGAAGTGCCATTTCATGGTAACTCATGGCATAGTTTTAGGCCATATAGTATATTCAAAAGGCTTGGAAGTTGATAAATCTAAGATAGACCTTATTCGTACTCTAACCCCTCCCACTACGGTGAGGGAGATACGTTCTTTTCTTGGTCATGCAGGTTTTTATCGTAGATTCATCAAGGATTTTTCCAAGATAGCATCACCACTTTGTACCTTATTGCAAAAAGATGTGGTTTTTAACTTTGATGAGAAGTGTATGGCGGCATTCAATCGTTTGAAAGAACTTTGATTTCAGCCCCTATCATCAAACCACCGGATTGGAGCAAGCCTTTTGAGCTCATGTGTGATGCAAGTGATTATGCGGTTGGTGCGGTACTTGGGCAGCGTGTGGGGAAGATACCTCATGCTATTTATTATGCTTCTAGAACGTTAAATGAGGCCCAACAAAACTACACTACCACTAAAAAAGAGTTATTAGCTATTGTTTTTGCTTTGGAAAAGTTTCGCTCTTATCTAATTGGTACAAAAGTTGTTGTCTTTTCAGATCATGCAGCACTTAGGTACTTGCTTACAAAGAAAGAGGCGAAACCGAGGCTCATACGATGGATTTTACTCTTGCAAGAGTTTGATATTGAAATCAAGGACAAGAAAGGAATTGAGAACACCGTTGCAGATCATTTGAGCCGTCTTGCTATAGACAAGGAAGCTATCCCGTTGCGTGAAAGTTTCCCGGATGAGAAACTATTCTCAATTGCATTTGCGGAACCATGGTATGCGGATATTGTGAACTATTTGGTGTCTAAACAAATCCCAAAGAACTTGTCTCGTGCTGAGAGGGACAAACTTAAGAGGTTAGGAAACCAATATATATGGGATGATCCATACTTATGGAAGCATGGCAGCGACCAAGTCATACGAAGGTGCGTTCCCGACTCTGAATTTAACTCTATCTTGTCTTTTTGTCACTCCTATGCTTGCGGAGGACATTTTGGGAATAAAAGAACAGCTCACAAGGTACTTGAAAGCGGTTTTTATTGGACAACTCTATTTAAGGATGCACACATATTTTGCACAACTTGTGATAGGTGCCAAAGGACAGGCAATCTAGGTGCTCGAAATCAAATGCCACAAACTTTTATTCAATTTATTGAAGTTTTTGATGTATGGGGTATTGATTTTATGGGTCCTTTTGTCAACTCTCATGGGAATTTTTATATCTTACTTGATGTTGATTATGTCTCGAAATGGGTGGAAGCTAAGGCCACCCCAACTAATGATTCTAAAGTGGTTTCAGATTTTGTGCAAGCTAATATTTTTGCAAGGTTTGGAATTCCAAGAGCCATAATTAGCGATGGGGGTTCTCACTTCAAAAACAAGTTCTTGCAAGGATTGTTGAAGAAGTACAATGTGTCGCACAAGATTGCAACACCTTATCATCCCCAAACCAATGGACAAGCCGAGGTGTCGAACCGAGAGGTGAAATCCATTCTAGAAAAGATGGTGAATCCAACGAGGAAAGATTGGAGCATGCGACTTAATGATGCTCTATGGGCGTATAGAACCGCATACAAAACACCTATTGGGATGTCTCCTTTTAGGCTTGTGTATGGTAAACCTTGTCACTTACCCGTTGAGATTGAACATAAGGCATTTTGGGCTATTAAGCAATGCAATATGGAGATGGATGGGGCTGGAAATCAAAGGAAGTTACAACTCCAAGAGCTAGAGGAGCTACGCAATGATGCATTTGAAAGATCGCGCATTTACAAGGAGAAAACTAAGGCATATCATGATTCTATGATTTCTAGAAAATAATTTTGTGTTGGGCAGAAAGTGCTTTTGTTTAATTCTCGCTTGCAATTATTTCCGGGTAAACTAAGGTCACGTTGGATTGGACCTTTTATTGTTACTAATGTGTTTTCTCATGGTGCAGTAGAAATTCGTAGGATAGCTACAGGAAAGGAGTTTAAAGTGAATGGACACCGGTTGAAACCATATTATGAGAACTTTACTTCTGAAGTTGTGGAAGGTGTGAACTTTGTGGATGCACTCCCTCTGGAGGAGTCTTAGTGAACAAGGAGTACGTCGGGCCGACGACTTTAAACCAAGCGCTTAGTGGGAGGCAACCCACCGGTTTTGTATCTTTACCCTTATCTTTTTATTTTTATGCATTTGCTTTTATTTTTATTTTCTTTGTTTTTGCATATCATTTGCAGAATTTCCCACCTTGAACTTTCTTTGGATGATTCAATTTTACATTGAGGACAATGTAAAGTTTAAGTGTGGGGGAGCATTTATATGTTTGTATAGTTTGTTTTAGTGTGTTTTATGCATTTAAAAAAAAAATCAGAAAAATAGAAAAACCAAGAAAAAATTTGTGCTTTTTGAACTCCGAAATCTAGAAACTTGTGCCTTTAGGATGACACCATTAGTGGATGGAACCATTTTGAATGCAAGAGTTGAGGAACCAATTAACTAAACGGGACGAACATAGCTCATAATCATAAATACCATGATAGTTGTTACCATATCTCGGAATATCACCATATCGCATTCTATTTTTCCTTTTTCCATATTTATCTATTGCTCTAAGTGTTTCGGTGGGTCACTAAACATCGACGTGTTATTACTACTAGGATGAAATAGAGTGATTGAGTTACTAGAAAAAGATAAAAAAATATATATATGAAAAAAAAGAAAGAAAAGAGACCGACCAATTAGACCAAAACGGAATAAAATGACACTTGGGAATATCAGTATGTATGAAATGTAATCCCTGTCTCCGTCGCCTAAACAAGCGTGGAATGCAGGATCCAAGGCAACTATCATGTACTTGCTGACAAGAATCATGCGCTTGGATCCAATTTGATCCAATCATGTTGTCTAAAAAAAAGTGAAAAAAAAAATAATAAGAAAAAAAGAAAAGAAAAAAAGAAAAGAAAAAAAAAGTATTATTTTGGTTGAATAAAGTCACTCCTGGTTCCCTTGTATATGCTAGTGAGTTGATGTAGAATTCATACCAAGTAGCTCAATCCAATAGGAATAGGTTCATCTTGGCAGTGACCTTCAGAAAGATATGGGAAACATTGAACACTTGTGAACATTCGCCAACATCTACATTTATTTCCATATTCTTAATCTTTTCATTGTGATTGTGGTTTGTTAGTTTCCGAGTATTGTGGCTTGTTCGACTATCTAATTAAAGCTTTACTAATATATGAATTGAATTTGTGCAAGGTACCTCCTCCTGTAGTCATTTTGGATTCGTTCATTGATTTGTCACAAATAGACGGAGTTAGAAATATAGGTTTTGTAGGCAAACCTCTTGTAAACCTTCACGAGACTATAAATCGTCCACTAGGGACACCTAGGGGTTTAAAGGCTTGTTATTTATGCTAAAATTAACCGTAGCCTCGATGACACGGAATTGTATGTATTTGTTTTAGTTTTGTTTTGTTTGATTTGCTCGAGGACTAGCAAAGTCTAAGTGTGGGGGAATTTGATAGGTGTCTAAAACACCTAATTTTATATCTAGTATTTATGCTTTCTTTGCTATTTTTCTTGTAAATTATGTATCTTATGTTTTGTTTTGAGTATTTAGGTACTTTGGAGTCATTCGGTTCAAAAGAGGAGGAAACATGGCAAAAGCGTTGGAGGTGATTATTTCTCATTTTTTGCTTTTATTTCTTCATCCCTATCTGAAAAGTTTGTCGGCTTTAGTGATGCGAATTTTGTCTGAAAATCACGAAAACTTTAATGATGATCCTCATTGAAGAGTATAAGTGAATTTGAGAAATAAGGGACGGCTGCAGCTGGTGGAAGAGCATTTGGAGCAAAAAGGGTAGAAAGGTCATTTCACTGCGAACAATATCGGGAGACGAGCCAGGTGTAGAGAAGCAACAAGAAACAACCAATTGATGTTAAGGGGTTGCAAGATGTTATAGGGTGCCCTTTGGGGTGTCCCTTAGCCTATGTATTGGAGTGGTAATAACCACCCAATCATTTTCAACCCTAAATTGAGAAACCATTTTCTCAATCATTTTCAATCATTGTGAACCAAAAACAAAGAGAGGAGAGCAGCCATTGTGGCTGCTGTGAAAACGAGACTATAATCGAGAGATCCAAGAGATTTTGGAGATGGGTCTTCTGGAAATGATCGAAACATGCTAAAGGTGTAGAATTTAAGTAATGCTGCCATTGAGCTGTTGTTGCAGTGAAAAATAAGAAGATTGTAGCCATGGGTCTGTGGCTGTTTACAAGGATTAAGAGCATGTTTCAAGTTGGAGACAGAGATGGAACTATGAAGCTGAAATGAAGAGAGGTTGGAGTGTGCTGGTAGTATATGGTTCGAATTGGGTTGCACTTGTCAGTGTTTTGATCGAGAAAGCAGCCATGAAGCTGCTGCTACTTCCATTAAGAAACGGTGATGATTGGCGGGAGATTAGAGTGTTGATTTAACAGTACCATTGAATGATGATATGGGTTGTGATTGAACTTGAATTTGCAGGAAGTGGAGAGTGTAGAAGATGAATCATGGATGAGAAAAAGACCACCAGGATGTGCACTTTAGGTGTTTGATAAATTTCCTGAATGAACAATTTCTTCTTGTTCACTGTCAAGAGTTTAAGACAGCAAATCTTGAGCTCCTATGGATGGCCAAGATAAGTCCGGAGATTAGAAGCTCATAAAGGCACTGAGGTGATGTCACAACAAAGAAAAATGGCAGGAAGTCAGGATATTGGTGGCTAGGATGTGGCTCATTGATGCTGCAGAAAATGGAATGCAGGGAAGCTCCAGAAATGGGCATCTAGGTCATGGAAGTAGCATTTGAGATGGTATTGCAGGTGGAAGTTGCTTTGGCATGTCCAGAGTAAGTGTTGGTAGTGACTGAGATGCTGCAGTTTGGTATTGCAGGTGGAAGTGATGGCTTGTAGGTGGTTGTGACCTCAGCTGGAGAAGATGAAATGTAACTGAGTATGGTTGTGACATAGAGGTGTTGCTTGAGAATGGAGTTCGCAGGGTATTATGTGTTGCCATGTTTGATAAATTGCAGTTGTGGCTTGAAGTTGCAGAATTATGCAGTGGCGCCTATTCGGTTGCTTGCTGATGAAAGAATAGAGTCTATGCTGCAGAAGGGTTGATGAATTGCTGCAGTTGCAGATAATAGATGCAGTGTAGGACATTGCAGTCACTGCGAATGATTCACGGAGGTGGAGGACTGATACGATGGCTCGATTTCATGGGGTTTTAGATGTTGCTGGGAAGAATGATCGCAGTCGTGATAAGGCTGCAGTTAGAATGGAAAGAATGGAGCAGTGGTGGCACATGAATTGGGTTGCCGTAAGAGATGGAGCTGATATGGAATTGTGTTGCATCTACAGGGGAAGACACATCTGCAATTGGATATGGTGAAGTGCAGGTTTGCGCAGTTATGCTGTGAAGTTGGTGGTGCACAAGCTGAGATTGGTGATAGGGCAAAGGCTAAGAAATGCCACTGAGAAGGCAGTTATGGTGACTGAGTTACAGTTACAGTATGAATGAATATGAAGAGGCTACTAGGCTTGAGAGGTGACATTACAGTTTGGAATGCAGGGAATTAGCTGAGCTGGTTGCGAAAGTCGCAGAAAGTGCGAAATGGCACGCCATGATACTAGTTCCGGTATCGGATTTCGAACCGAGAGTGTTAATCGTAATATTTCAGTGAATCGTGAGGCGGGTATGAGTCGAATTCAAGAGTTGGTCGCCGGACATATGAGCTACGGGTCGCGCTTTTGGGTACGTTTTCGCAAGAATAGAAAATTGGATTTAGATGGGTTATGCAAATGTTTGAAATGCAGGAAAGCAAAGCTGAGCTACTGGAAGTGTAGAATTTCCTGGTGACAGTTTCCAGTGGTTCAAGTGATCGGAGAAAGTTTTCTGGTGGCCGGATTCCGGCCAAGTTCCGGCCAAAAACCCAGTTTTCCGGCGACCACTTTTGGGACAGATTTTCTACATGGGTTTCTCTTGCTCGTGGGCTGGGTGAATTTCCAACTGACGGATTTTGAAGACTTTGACCTATTTTTGGAAAGCAAAAGGGCTATAAAAAGAGAGTTTCTACAACAAGGAAACAACGATTTATTCTATTCTTGGAGCTTTTGCAGAGAACTACTTCTAGGGTTTGCTTTCTTTTATGTTTCATAGTCTTCCCTTGAATATTTTGATGATGAACTCCATGAATATGAGTAGCTAAATACAATAATTGGTTATGGGATAAAAGTTGATTTCTTCAAGCATGATTATTTGATTCTATGAATTAGTTTTGTCTCAATTTTATCGTTTATGATTCATTGTTTTTATTATCATATGATTTGAATGCTAGTTTGGTTGAGTCCGGAATCAATTGGATTTGTTTTCATCTCTATAGATATATTAGGGTTTTCAATACGTAAAAGTTGTTATCTCTGATTTTTAGTAGCAACTTGTGGTTAATACTTGTAGTGATACATCTTTTTAATCGCATATGAATCATAACCTTTGTTAAAACGAATTAGTGCTTTTACACGTTTGTTTGCATCGATTAGTATTATTTCATAGAACTTATTGCTCTTAGGGAGTTAAATCTAATTGTGCTTTTACACTTAAGGTTGCTTTTTAAGAAGATTTCACGATAGCATCTTTTAATGTTGTTTGTGATAAAATAAGGAAATAAACGGGATACTCTTGCGATCAATATATCCTAGGACTTTTGATAATTGAGAGATTAAATACCAATTCTAATCATAGATGAAAAATACATGTTTATGAATGATACTATCCCTTAACCAATATCTTCTCCTTATTGATTATTCCAACTATTTACTTTGCTTTATTTAGTATTATTACTTTGATAAAAACAAAAACACAACTTGGGTTATTTGGTTACATAAGAATCTGAAAATTGCATAACAACAATCGCCTCTCTGTGGATACGAACTCTTTCTTATCGAATACTATATTCATATTAGTTAATTGAGGAAGTGAATTATATTTGTGTCGTCTGACAAGCGATCACAAGGATGAAGAGATGTCTTGTTCAACTTATCATATTCATGGCTTTGGAAAATCCATAACAAAACCTAAAGGCGAAATAGTGGTATGAATTCCGCTAGGAGAGATTGAAACACAAGTAACATTATGTGTGGTAGATGTGAAATCACCATATAACATGATATTGGGGCGACCATGGATACACGCAATCAAGGCTGTAGCATCAACATTGCATCAATGCATCAAATTTCCTATGCCCAGTGGAGTTGGAGAAATTAGAGGAGATACTGATCATGCGAAACTGTGTTATCAAATCGAAGTGAGGAATTATGAAGGGCGTGCAAAGCTGCGAAAATCTCGCATAAAAACGGCGAAAGAGACAAAGAAAGAAAAAGAATTTAAAGTTTACATGATAAGAACAAAATAAGGAAAAGGAATACCCAGCGAAATTTCGCAAGAAGGAAACAAACCTGTGAAAGTTATGAAAACATCAACACCGATGGGAGAACCTGAGGCCAGCTACACCGCAGCAGAACCAACAAAGGAAGTAAATATTGGAAGTGAAGAAGAACCTAAGATACTGAAAATTGGAACTAAGATGGATGCAGATGAGGAAGAGCGAACCGTAAACCTCTTGCGAGAATATAAAGACATCTTCGCGTGGAGTATGGATGAGATTCCTGGAATAGATCCGTCAGTTGCATGTCATAAGTTATAAATTAACAAGGATGTAACCATTTAAACAAAGGATAAGAAAAATCACAACAACATACCATTCCCAAATAGAAGAAGAATTACAGAAAATGCTTGACACATGAATTATAAGGCATGCAAAGTTCCCGGAATGGATTGCAAATATGGTGGTGGTTCCAAAGAAAAATAAGGGGATAAGAATTTGTATAGACTTTACTGACTTAAACAAAGCTTGTCCTAAAGATAGTTTTCCATTACCAGATATTCCTCAAATGGTCGAATCAGCAGTGGAAATGATAGAATATCTTCATTAGATGGGTATAAAGGATATAATCAGATTCCTCTCGCTGAAGAAGATCAGGAGCACACCGCATTCTTTGCTCCAAGAAGGTTATATTGCTATACAAAGATTCCCTTCGGTTTGCGAAATGCTGGTGCAACATATCAAAGAATGGTGGAGAAAGTGTTTGCGAGGTGGATCCACAAAACATTAGTGGTGTATGTATATGACATGTTAATCAAGAGTAAAGAAGCTAAAAACTATGTGCAGGACTTGAAGGAGATTTTCGATCAAATGCGACACTTTAACATCAAGGCGAATCCCGAAAAGTGTACTTTTGGAGTGGCTTCAGGAAAAAAGATTAGGATATCTTGTGCCAAAAGAAGGAATACAAGTTGATCCAGAGAAAGTACAAGCAATTCGCGACATGCCAACACCAGAAATAATAAAACATGTGCAGAAGTTGAATGGGCTCTTGGCTTCGCTAGGAATATTTATCTCGCGATCATCAGACAAATGCAAGCATTTCTTCAATATACTCAAGAAGGGAACAAAATTCAAGTGGACAGATGAATGTGAAAAGGCTTTTCAAGGAATCAAATAACATTTAATGAACATATCTATTTTACAGAAAGCGGAGCCAGGAGAAGAATTATTGATCTACCTTGCGATAACTTCGCACGCATTAAGTGCAGTGCTACTGCGAGTGGATGCAGGAATAGAAAAACTAATTTATTACATTAGCAAAACATTTAATACTGCAGAGAAAAATCACTCAAAGATTGAGAAGCTAATTCTGGCATTGGTTTATGCAACTTTTAAACTTCGCATATATTTTCAAGCACATAAAGTAAAAGTATTAACAAAGGTGCCAATTGAGTCAGTAATGAAGAATTCAAGAAGATCATGCAGAGTTGAGAGATGGAATGCACAAGTAGGACACTTCGAAATCAAATATGAAATTCTATCTTCGTCAAAATCACAAGTTGTAGCAGATTTCTTAGCAGAATTTTCTCTAGAAGATGATGAAGCTGTGGAAGAGATGATGGATGTAGAAGAAGAACATGGAGACCCAAGAGATCTGTTAACAAGACCTAATAGGTGGGAAATATTGGTGGATGGATCATCAAACGGGGAAGGTAATGGAGTTGGAGTTATCTTTATCTCGCCATAAGGAGAAAAAATGGCTTTTTCATTTGGATTGGAATTTCCATCCACTAATAATGAGACGGAGTATGAAGCTGTAATACATGCTCTAAAATTCGCAATAGAAATAAAGTTGGAGAATGCTAGAATTACCAGTGATTCGCAATTGGTTATTCGCCAAATAAAAGGAGAATACACAACGAATGAACCATCTTTGAAGAAATACAAGAAACTTGTTGAAGAACTATTAGCGAAAATTCCAAAAATAAAATGGAGACATATATCAAGAAAACATAACAGACTCACAGATGCTTTTGCTTTCATATCCAGCATGATGACAAATCCAGTTGCGAGATGCATAAAAATTCAGACACTTATATCACCTTCAATCAATAAAGAAGAAAAATAAGAAAAAGATGTAATAATAATAGAAAGTGGCGAAGAAGAACCAAGAGGCAATATTGCAAATTGGCGAACAGAACTTCATGCATATTTGGCGAGAGGAGAAACACCAAGAAATAGATTAGACGCACACAAGTTAAAAATTCATGCAACAAATTATGAATTAAGAGATGGAGTATTACATCGCAAATCTTTTAATGGGCCATCACTTAGATGCTTGACACGGGAAGAAGGAGAAAGGTGTTAAAAATGTTGCATAGTGGAGACGCTGGTAATCACAGTGGGGGAAGATCTTTGGCATACAGAACAAAAATGCAAGGCTATTACTGGCCATATATGCATGAAGATGCGAAGCAACTATCAAGACGTTGGGAAGATTGTCAACGACATGGAAAGAAGATACACGTACCAGGGGCACCACTGTCATCTTCAACAAGTGTATGGCCTTTTGGAAAATGGGGGTTGGATATTGTGGGACCATTTGTACCCGGTTCTGGATAAAGAAGATATTTGATTGTCGCTACAGATTATTTCACAAAGTGGGGAGAAGTAAAGGTCGTACAGCACATTCGTGATAAAGATATTTCTACATTCATATTTGAAAATATAATTTGCAGCTTTGGAATTCATGCACATTTGGTATCTGATAATGGAAAGCAATTTGAAGGACAAAACATAGAAATGTTACTTAATGCGTTTAAGAACAAATGTGGAAAATCAACACCTCTTTATCCACATGCCAATGGGAAGGCAGAAGAACCAATAAGATAATCGCAGATATACTGAAGAAGAAATTAAAGGGACACCACAGGGCATGGTGTGAGCAAGTGCACAATGCAATATGGGCCTACAATACAACTAGGAGAGAAGCAACTGGGATGTCACCTTTTTGTCTAACATATGGTGTTGAAGCAGTACTGCCAACAGAAGTTGCTATCCCTACAACAAAAAGAGAGACTTGGGAAAAGAATCTGAGTGCTGGTATGATTCTAAGTAAACTTGATGAGTTAGAAGAGAAGAGAGAAAAGCTTTACAGCATATGGAAAATTATCAGCGAAGATTTGCTCGCGAGTATAACAAACGTGTCAAAAAAACGTGAGTTCCAACCAGGTGATTTAGTGCTGCGAGAAACACCAGTTTATCAGCGAGAAAATGGTGGAAAGTTGGAGAGAAAATGGGATGGACCATATATTATTAAAGAGATAGTTGGAACATGGGCATATAAATTGATGGATCTGGAGGGTAGAGACACTGGTCAAAGACTTGGTAGACCATGGAACATACTATATCTAAAAAGATATTACCAGTGACAAATTCTGAGAAAGGCTAGATGATGATATCATATATGATGAAGAAAAAGAAGAAATGAATAAAATAAATTTTTATCATAGCTGCGAGATTATTCAAGATTACAGAAAAAATAAGAAATAACGATATTCGCAAGAGAAACATTAGAATGGGACGAACCTGTATGGCGTACACCCTAGTTCACGGATAAAATTTTGCAAGAGGCAAATGTAAGACCTAAAGTACATCATATAAGGGGGTATCTCTTTGCATGGCTTAGGGATAAGGTTATACCACTGCTGGAACCTGAGTCATTGATATTTGGGGTCAATGAAGCCCATCCGGGGGAGGTACCTTGGATTTTCAACCTGAACTTATGATTTAGGTTGGAAGACTGAGGGTCTCTTCCAAGGAGTGCAGAATATGATTAAGGCGCCGAGGTACACGGTTGAGCCAAGGGTGCCCGGGGCATATGAAACTACCCAGGCAATTCTTGGCAAGTCTTAACTATGATGCACTCGTCCTGAAGAAAACCCCACCTAGGGTGCAGTCTCGTAACCATAAGCCATATAGGCAAAAGGGATAAGAGGCTGCGAAAACAACTGGTTATTGTTATGACCGGCTGGGAGGAGCTAGTCTTGTATGGCCGATGTACGCCTCCTTGAAGGGGCAACCAGTGGGAAGATAAAGGAGGCACCCTCCATTAGGGAGCTGATAAGTGTCTTAAGACGCAAATGTCATGAGGATTTTTACTCACGGGAGTATCAAGGCTTGTCATATTTGTGCAACAAATATACATTGGAAAAAATCCATGAGAAAAAAGATAAGATGAGATCAATGGGTTTTTACATGAAAGTGTAAAGACGTCCTGCGATTTCATCGCAAGATGGCAATGTCATGGGGATTTGTTTTCGCCAAGAAAACTTAGGCCTGTCATATTTTCGCAACAAATTGGCAAAATGAAGATAAGGCAAGATCAATGGGTTCTTACATGTGAATGTAAGAACGTCCTGCAATTTTGTCGCAGAAATAAAAATTGGCAAAATAAGACCTTTAACTAGGAAGGCAAAATAAGACCAACAGAATAATTCTAAACATTAACTACTTTCTTTTAAGAATGCAGGAAAGATTTGTTCATACCAAGAAAGATAATGAAGGGCAAGTATGGGAATTTATAAATTGAATATCATTATCTTTCTCGCAAGTACTTAAAATTATAGAAGGATAATTGAATTCTAAAGTTGCGTAAAAGTACATCACTCGCAAGAAAAAGAAAAAGAGGAGATAATTCAAGAAAACAAAAACATAACTCAAGCTTCAGTGTTAGCCTCGCCAGTTTCGTTATCTTTGCTTGTGTTATCACCTTCGCCAGTATTTCTATCATTATGATCAACTCGAGTTTCTTCTTCATTTGATTTCTCGCCAACTGTAGCTTCACCACCAACAATTGCTTCTTCAAGAGGTATTTTTTCTTTATCTACTGAATCTTCTTGAGAAACATTTCTTCACCACTTTCATATTCATGATCATTATCAGGGGGACGAGAAATTTCAACATCATTTACTTCTAGAGGTTTGATTGATGTAGGGGGGAGAGAATTTGGCAACAAAATTTCATTCACAAGAACTTCAGCGCTAAGATGAACTTGGCGAAGAAAAGCCCTATCACGGTTTCTGATCTCCATGTATTTTCGATATTCAAGATAGTCATATCGTCTTTCTGCTCGATCGCGAGAACGGGAAAGATGAGCAGCAAGCAATCCATTTTCTTGGCGAACTTTAACCAGCTTACCATTCAAAACATAAATAGTTGAAAGAAGGCTCCTCTCAGATTCTGCGAAAAACAAGAGTAAACATAAAAGATATTCAGGCGAAGATTTCGCAAGAAGAATTATAAAGAAACTTAATAGAGGAATTAACATTTCAGGAAGCCAAAATGACTACCTTCCTTTTGCGAAGTTAATTTTTGAATTAGTGATAGGAAATAATTCTCCCAATGGTCCATGGCGTCATCAAATTTATCCCCAACTATGCCCTTTAGGTGAGATTTTATACTTTCTTCTTTAGAAAGGAGATAAGTATTTTTCTTTGCTAATGAAGAGTTGGATTCTTCTAATTTGGAGTATTCTTCTTTAAGTTGGATTACATTTATACTTAAAGCTATTCTACATTGGATGAGTGCATTTTTCTCAGTGATAGATGATTCAGTTACTTCTTTCAATTCATCTTTTAGCGAATGAAAAGATCGCTCTTGATTATCATACATTCTTTGAAGAGTGCTTAGTTGCTGCGAGGAGATCACCACCTTATTTAGAAGATCTCGCTTTTCTTGAGATAAAATCTTATTTTCGTCTGATAAATTTTCCATTGCTAAATTAGCCTTGGTTAACAAATAATAGATGCAAGATATTTCGTTAATTAATAGATCTTGTTTCTGAGCTAGTTGTGTGTTCTCTTTGGTAAGATTCTCTATTTGATCAAGGGAATACGTATAAATATTATCTAATCGGTTATATTGGTCCATCCAAGAATCTCTATCAACACGAATCTCTTAAGCAATGGATTCAGCTTTGAATATCCTCATTAATCGATTCTGATTTAAGGCTTAATGTGCGAACAAAGGATTTTAAGAAAATGGAGTATGAAAAGAAGAAAAACAATTAACGTAGGAAAATTAAAGACAAAGATAGAAAAATTTATACCTTTTAACTCATGATTTTTCTTGCGAAGATTCTCGCAGTTCAGTGAAGAATTGTTCAGTTTATGATGAAGAGTATCACATTCTAAAGTCTTGACTTGAAGACTTCCCTTTAAAGCTTCAACTTCATTTTTTAGAGATGCATGCGAAACCAATCGATCAGAACCAAAATATTTACTTAAAATCTCGCAGACACTATGCTTAACAGGGTCGATAGAATACTTCTTAGCATCATCTAAAATATTAGACAAAACCTTAAAAGCAACATCTACTCCTACTGAAGTTTCTTTAGAAAGGGGGAGAGACGTAGGTGGTGAAACGGTGACAATAGAAAGTTGGAAATTTGAATTATTCGCAGCAAATGATTTATCTGAAGATGCAGTTTCTGGAAAAGTAATAATTGAAATTGAAGTAGAGTTAACTTGAGAAGTAACTACAGTAGAAGGGGAAAAAACTTCATTCGCATCAGTTTTAGGAATTTCATTTATGATAGGATCAGTTGAGGCATGGATATTTATGGCGATGTTCTCGCAGACAGAAGTTAAAGGTTCGGTTTGCAAAGGTGTTGGAATAGAATTGGAAGAAATTAATTTGGTAATAACAATGGCAAAATCAACAGCTTTAACCTGGCGAGATTTCTTGCGAGGCGAATTAGTATCCTCACCATCCTGCGAATAATAATCTAGATAAGAAACAAAGGAAACAATATTGTTATTAAGAAAACAAATGTTTCTTACTACCTTATGATTCGCAGGCTTCCTTTTCTTTTCGGCGGGTTTTTGCTTGGAATTTATGGCAGCATTAGGGTTTTGGACTACAAATCTGGTATTAAAAGTAGTTCCGCTGAAACGAAAACACAGTATGGTAATTACATAAAATCGAATAAAGAGAGATCATATAATTTTGATAAACATAAAAAAGCAAGATTGAGTTTAGCAACATCAGAAGAACATATACCTTGATGATTCCATGAAAGCAGTAGCAGATGAATCTTAGGGGAAAGAAAGTTGCAGACGGAAACAAAAGTGCAAGCAAATGAAAAGATGAGGAAGACGGAGAAGCAGAAGCAGAAGAAGAAGATTATTTCTGTACCAGATTATACCTTTTATAGACAAAAGGATGGTGACCGGATAATAATGAAGATACCGGTAAAAAGAGGAATATTCGACACGTGTAGGCGGTTATACTTAATTTACGGGGCTTTGTCGGGAGAAGAATATTGAAAAATGGATAGCTGCGGCATTAAAAAGAAATAAAATTCTCATAATATTTTCTCCTTCGCAGAAAAGACATGAGAAGAGGCAAGATGTAGGATCAGAATATCGCATGAGCAATAATCTTGCGAAGCTAACAACAATACTCTTGCGATATTTACAACTGCTCAATACAAATGTCGCAGAATGATTAGAAAATAGACGTAATAGATAACGATAGCACAAAAATGAAGAAAGTGTGATAGTCTTGCGAATAAAAGAGGTTTGCGAAGGAAATCCACTAATAAGCTTGCGAGAGTATCGCGAGTCAGATCCGAAATTAAAGGATAACTTAGATGTCATCCACTATGTAACTACCCTATATAAAGAGAACTAACAGATTCAGGAGAGGGGGGAATTAATTTGAGAGTGTTGAGAAAGTTTTGAGGAGAGATAAAGTTTAAGAGAGCGGTTGTATTCTTGATTTCTTCTATTTCTTGTAATATTTCTGAGAATTAATCAATAAAAGTGTTGTTCTTAATCTTCAAATATGTGTTGATTATTATGAATTCTTGTGAGGGGTGTAGTGTAGGCATTCCTGCAACTACAACTTGATCAAAAAAGTTCGAAAACTCCGGTTTAAGTGTTAAGGACTTATACATATATGTGTTGCCACAACAATGTTTATATCCCACAATGGTTATATAGTCTAAACTCTCATTTCAATCATTGAAACATTCTCAGAGGGCGTTATATAGTTGTTTTTCACAAACTATTTTTTGACAGAGTGATTTCCAAAGTGATTAAAACATAACATGACTTTCGTCACTAGGAAAAGATGAACTCGGCTAAAGCGAAAGCTTTACCAACACCCATTTCGATAAATAGATAAGCGAGATATACTCAGCTCGAAATGTCACATGTGCATATTCTTAGTCTATATAGTAAAACGACTTTTGTCTCAAGATAAGAGATATAGTAGATAGAATTTTGAGTGATAGATAAGTTCAAGTCTCCACATACCTTTTAGTCGATGAAGATCCACTGGTTCCTTGAGTAATCCTTCGTTTTGTATGATGATCGCCACAGAGTTCTTGAGCTCAACTACACTTTCTATCCTAGTCTGATACCTTAGCTATAATAGACTAGAAATCAAGACTTTATAGCTTTGATCACTAATATTGACAAACATGCTTGAGATAGCAACACATGCGAGTTTGAACGAGCAGTGCCCTAACATGTTGGATGTCGCATGTTTGATCAGAAGCTTTCCTTTTGCCTCTTTGAGCAACAACATTCATGGAAGGTTGGACATTGTACTGTTTTTTGATCAGGCGTCGGCTTCTCCGAGGTTCCTCGACCTTGTAGACTTTGCTCAGTAAAGCAGGTGTAGTAGTCGTTGATCGTTTGGATGCTTCATGGAGTTCTGAGAAAGTGTGGAACCGAAGGTTTTTCAGCGAGGCTCTATAGACATGGATCATTCTGTTGATGCACAAGTCTACAAGATGCTGATATGTGACATTTGGATCGTGGCAGTCCAAGGCTTGAACTGTGAACCATTTCACATAATCATCAGGATGTTCGCTGCTCCTTTGAAACATCCTTCCTAGATCAGAGAGAGTGATTTTATCTTACACGGAGAAGTATTTTCTGTAGAAAGCATTAATCATCTCTATCCAATTGGTGATACTTCCCGGTGCGATGTTGTTGTACCAGGTGTATGCTCTGCCTGTCAGAGACTTTGAAAATTCCTTCAGACGGATGACATGTTGCGCTCGTGTTCCCCCAATAATTCTAAAAATCGAGAAATATATTTTTTAGTATTGCATGTTCCATCATAAAGAATGAGTGTTGGAGTGGTATAACCTTTGGAAGAGGAATCCTATGTATGGAAGCATGATATGAAGGTTGGTGAAGATGGACATATGATGCCTAGTATGTTCCTCGATCCTCAAAAAGTGCTCCAGGTCTTCACGAGTGATGAAACTTGCGGGTTCCATTGTTGGAGAGTCATCTGCAGCTTTTCGGAATTCTTCATCATGTACAACATGGATTGGAGAGATTTCAGGATCAGCAGTTGAAGATGTTTCTTTAGCTTTTCCTTTCTCGCGTTGAGGTTGAGTTCATTCAGACGCAAGCTTATCTGTGAGAGTTTTGAGATAAGCACACAACTCTTTCTGTGCTATAGCTACGTCAGTCTGAACCTTCATGAGATCAACTATGGTAGCCTGATTTCCTCTGGTTTTTTCAGGAGATCAACCGAATAGTGGATTGTTGATGGCGCCAGTGCCGTCACTTACAGGGGTGATCACTGGAGCATTAGTGCTTGGAGGAGTGGCGTCAGCGGTATCACTAGAGCTTGCGATATTAGGATCGGGTTTTGAACCCGGATTGAAATACCTAAGACCGACCATATTTGTGAGAATTGAGATTATAACCGAGAGAATGATCTCCTACTGTGGTCGTCAATCTGTAGATGGGGCAAAACGATTTGCTGGTTTTTACGAAATTGAGGAGACGACTGTACGGAGGAGACTCCTTCAAACGAGTGAAATGTTCAACCTCACACAGATGCACTGCAAGAAGGGAGTGCTTTGAATTCGAGATATCAATCTATAGTACTCCGGCCTTAACCAAGACAATGGACGTTCCAGAGTAAATTAGGTCACAAGAGAGGATGGGTCGATCTGTAGGAGGGAAGCTGATAAATGTGTGGAATCAATGGTAATCAAAGATTGTAGGTGTGTTGTGAATTCTGAATATGATAAGTTCTGAATGATTGAAATTTCTCAGTTGAGAGTAATTTCTCAATTGATGAGTTATTGATCTCGTGTTATCTATGAGACGTGAGATCGTTGTATTTTTAATCATGATTCAGAGACTTATTTATATTGCTGGAATTGTAGACACCATGATCCCATGAAGTGTGACAGTTGATGGAGTCAAGGAGTGGGGAAATGGAAATCGTGTTTGAAACCAGTTGCTCATCGTGCGGAGACTTGGTCGATTTTCCATCCACTACTTTGTTAACTCCTTCAACTGATTACAAGAATTGCTCACATTCCATCGCGTGTTTGAACACACGTGCCGTAGACCGCCAGACCAAAACCCTAGCTGATATCCCCCAAGTGACACGATTGACGTCTCGTGGTTAATTTAGTCAATTGCTGACTTCATGACTTTATGGGACGATGAGTCCATGTAGTTGCTGAGTTGAACATGATTGTTGAGACATATGTATAATTCTCACGTTGAGGCGAGCAAGTATTGCTCATTCGATAAATTATTGAATATTGAACCAATATTCCTTGGTTAGAGCAAATATTGCTCGTCTGAGCAAGTATTGCTCGTCTGATGAATTATTGGTAGTGTGACCAAAATAAAACATTAATGAATACATTGGTAGTTAAACCAAGCATAATTAATAAGAATACTGATCATGAGATCATCGTAAAATTATTAGTGTTTGAATCTGGAACTATGATCCTTGGACTCAGAAACCCTAATTTGATCAATTGATGACCAATTCATGGTTAATTGAAAATTAACCATGGAATGAAGGAGGGACTGGCTACATTGGATAGTGGGTAAACCATGTAGCTCCCGTATACTCGTGTGAGCAAATTCAAAGGCCTCTTGAAGAGTTGGTGATTTGTTGATGAAAGAATGATCAAATGTTGGTTTAATCATTTATTCGAAAAATGCTCGTCTAAGCCTTAGGTGATAAAACCTAATTAATTATGAAGAGGTGAGGGACCGACCAAGTGGTCATGAAATCGTCCCTAGGTGGTCACGGGATCGACTGACGATCATTCCATGAAAATCCAAAATTATTTGGAAGAGTTTTGGACCTAATACGTGCAATTGCGCAAATTAGGTCAAATCGTGAAAATACGTGGGACCGGCTCATTGCGAGCCAAGGAGCCAACCCTGGTCGGCCAAGGTAACATGTTCACGCCCGTATCACAATCCTGAGAATTTTGATATTTTCTTACGTGCAGTTGAGCATCCATTTGAGAAAATATGACAAAATTAGGATTTTGCTGAAACTGAGGAAACTTCATGAGATGAAGGGAAATAATTATAAAATGAAGGAACATGAGGCATGGGACCGCTGGATCCAAGGCATGTCGGCCAATGACCACGGTCCATGGTGCCTTTTCTTAATTTTATATTATTTTTCATGATTTTATGAAATATCATGAAATCAAGGAATTTTGTTGAAATTAAGGAGTTTCTTTAAAGTGAGATAGTTTCCATGGGATCAAGGAAGCAAATAATATTAAAATAATAAAAATAAGGGCATGTGGGACTAGATAGGGCATGGCCGGCCGGCTTGGGCCCGGTCCCACGAGTTTCCTTAATTTTATGTATTTTTTATGTATTTTTCCATGATTTGAAGGAATTTTCATAATTTGAGAGAAATACCATGAAATCAAGGAATTTCATGGGACCAAGGAAAACTTAAAATTAATAATAATAAAATAAGGGGCATGTGGACCGGCTAGGGCATGGCCGGCCGGCTTGGGCCCGGTCCCACGGGTTTTCCTAATGTTATATTATATTTTTCATGGGTTTGTGAAAATACCATGAAATTAAGGAGTTTTCATGAAATTAGGGAAATAATAATAAAATAATGAGGAACCATGAGGTATGGGCCCGGCCGGGATTAATGCATGGCATGTTGGACAATAATCACGGCCCCACAATATTTTCCTTAATTTTATATTATTTCCTCAGTGTGACGGAAACACCATGAAACTGAGGAGTTTCCTCAAAACGAAGGATATTTGTTCAAATGAAAGTATTTTCATGAGATCAAGGAAGATAACAAAAAATATGATAAAAATATAAAACTAGAATGGGATTGACCACGGTACGGCCGACCGATCAGTGGGCCCATGCTCCCAGCGCCTTGGTCAATTTTTTAATTATTTATTATTTTCTTTCCTATTTTGCATAGGTTCATCTTTTCGTCGTATTTTAAAATATTCGTTTGTGCGGTGATTGTTAGTGCATCATCGTCGAGTACACTTGCACCATTTAAATTGAGGCTTATTCGGAGGTAGCTCAGATGCCCGCGCGTTGAATATTTATTACTAACCCACGGTATTCTGCTGGGAAGAACCATAGATTGAAGTAACGAATATTATGAAAATATTTGAATATTTTCAGAAATTCAATCCAAGAATTTAAGAATAATTAACTGATGGCTCTATACTAGCAAAGCAAGCTGCCTAGGAGCATTAATTATTCAGACATGAGCTTTCCGGAGTTTCATAACCTTTATATAGTCAGGGAAAACTGTTGTTTGTATCCTGAAGACGTTATCGCTCTATACTAGAAGAGCAAGCTGTCTAGGAGCCGTCAATCTCGTGATTCTATATAGAAATAATTACTGAAGTGTTCAGTATTCATGAGATATGCCGTTGTCCAGCCGAGAGACTACATATCTGCATGTACTCTGAGAGACAGTATTTCTCAGTCAGAGGTTCGATGAGAGACCCGTGTCTCAATACTCACGTATGATTGCTGGATCAGAAGTTCGTATAATTATGGGTTTACGATTTTAGCCTTTATCGAAAATCCACCATTTACAAGTTGTCAAAACTATATCTTGATTTCTAGTCTACAATTAGTTAAGTCTCGGACTAGGATAAAAATATAGTTGAGAAATAGTGGATCACGATAATCATCATTGTCTTCTACCGTTTGAATGCGAAGATTATAGATGGGGCAAACCGATTTGCTGGTTTTTAAGGAATTGAGGAGACGACCGTGCGGAGGAAAAGGTTTCCATTTGTTGATAAAACTCATTCGACAAGGAAAAGGTCGAATTACTTACTTCGGTCGATGAGATTGGTTCCACGCTTGGTTGTCTACAAATTGACTCTATGCTCACCATAAATTGTTGCATCTCATCTACCAAACTCGAAGAAATATTCATAGGAAAATAGTTGTCATAATGTTGTTGAGGTTGATAACCGTACCCATTGTTCCAATATGCTCCTTCCATAATAAGTACCTGAAACAAGAGTTCTCAAAACTATGTCAAAAACCAGAAAATAAGAAAAACTAAAAACTAAAAAAACAAAAAAAAAACAAGTGACAACCGTTGCCTCCCCGGCAGCGGCGCCAAAATTTGATCGCTTTCGTATGCGTCAAAAATAATTTACACTTTCTTACTACTCAAAATATAAATATAGCAAGGGCAAGAAAGGATCGACCCCACAAAGAGGTCTAGGTTGTCAATATATTTTCGGTTCCTTATATAAAACATCGGGTATTTTTCTGATTTTTATAAAGTAAAAGTAAAATAAAAGCAAAACAATAAAAAGTAACACGCAAATCAAATAGAAAAGATATTGGTTAAGGATTCATCTTCATTCACTAACATGCTTTCAAAACAATAAGTAAAATTGATATTTAATCTCAACTTTTATCAAAAGCCCTAGAATACCTTGATCGCAAGAATATCCCGCTAATCTCCTTTTGTCATCAACAAACACATTAAAAGATGCGAGTATGAGTTCTATCTAAGAGAACAACCTAACGTGTAAAAGCACTAATCAAGTTTAATTCCCTAGATGCATTAAGTTCTATGAAATCAGGCCAATCAAAGCAATCGAACGTGGAAAACGCACTAATCCGATTTAACAAAGGTTATGGTTCACATATGATCATAAGAATATATCACTACAAACTATAATCATATTTACGCTACTTGCAATCAGGAATCTATCACTTTTACGTATAACAAACCCTAATCTAGCAATAGAGATGAAAACAAACTCAACCGATTCGCGACTCGATCAAACATGCATTCAAATCATATAACAATATTAATTGTGAATCATAATCGATAAAATATGGAGACAAAACTAATTTATCATATCAAAAACCATATTATGTGAAATCCAATTATTCCATAACCAATAATAAAATTAAGTACTCATATTCAAGGAGTTCATAACAAGAAGAAGAAGAAACCCTAACATGTTTCTAAACCCTAGAACAAAGTAGTAGAAGAGATTATAAAAGATTAAAGTCTTCTCTTTTATATGTTTCTCAATTTCCATAAAGGATACTCCTTCCAAAATTAGGTCTTCTCTTCAAAGTCCATTAGTTAGAAGCCCACCAAGCCCACAAGAGAAAGAAACCCGTGTAGAAATTATGTCCCAAAAACGCTCGCCGGAAAACTGGGTTTTTGGCTGGAATTTGACTGGAATCTGGCTAGAAAAGTCGTCGCTGGTCACCAGAATCTTCTTATTCGTTGACGGAATATTCCGTCAGTCCACCGTCAAGGTTAACGGTCAAAATGTCAAACTGTTAGTCAACGGTCAAGCTGTGAGTCACTGCGTCAACTCGGAGTCAACTGCTGAGTCAAAGCTAACTCGGCTGAGTTGTTGCATTTGTGCAGTCACAGTTGTTGCACAGCCCAGATGGCCCTGCTTACCATTGTGCACAGCCCAGATAGTTGTATCCTACTTCATTACCAGTACCCATTTTAACCAATTTGTAGATGTAGCTTCATACACAACACCATCAGTTCAAGTCCATAACCACCACCACATTCATTCCTCCTCTTCCATGTTCCTCTCATCCAACTAAGCCTTTGCATTCAATCCTACCAAGCTGCAATTCATTGCACAGCACTGTCTCCTGTCCACCACTGCGGCTCCCTTGCAAACTCCACCTGAGGTGCTTTACCTCTAGCTAAGTCCAATTTCATCCTTGCCTAGTCCACCATTGCAACCTGAAACACCACCAGCTTGACTGAACATCACCCACTCTTTGTAACAATTGCTGCAACTCCACCTGCAAGGTCCCTAGCATGCATCTAAGTTGTCATGTAGCTCCAACATTAGACTCATCTCAATCACCAGAGCTCCGCCATTGCCCAGCCATTTACCTGCAAAAACAGCTGCACTTCCATTTCCAATTCCAGCTACTGCAAACCAACAGTACCACCAACTTGCACTTTCCATACTCCACTGCACCTGCAACTTCAGTTATACCCATTATTCAGCATCTACATATCCAAGTCATAGCCAAGCATCATTTGTGTCTACTGCAGCTTCATAACTCTGCAATTTATAACCAGATTCACTCCATGATTCTTAACATCACCATCAGTTCCATTTCAAGCACTAGTACATATTGCAGCTTCCTAATGCATTCATCTAAGTTCCTTATGGCAAACACAGCTTCCACTGCCACAACAAGCAATTCACAACATCTCCACCAACCTCAGTAAACCAACTCTTTTACGCCATACATCTTCCATACCACCTGAACCACCAACTCATAACATAATAACACCACCTATGCCTTCATACTAGCATCACTAGCAGTACCAGATTCAGTTCTTCTTCTTCCCTGATGCTTCTACCATCTTCTCGCCTCTGTCACCTGATTCGAACTAGAACCAAACCCGCTCTCAATTCATCTCTGAACAGCAACTACTCCAACCCAATCTTGAATCGGATTAATTGCAAACCCTTACTTTGAACTAGCTCATTCATCATCTTCTCGGCCAACTCCGAACAGCCCCCAAATCAGATTCACCACTGCATCAAACCATTTCTATGGTTTCTCATCAGACCCCTAAATAAATTACCATCAATCTTCTTCCCTGTAAGTTGAAGATTCAATTAGAGCCATTATTCAGCATTGCTTCCACCGTCTCCCTTCCAATTACTCGATTCTCTCTGTCGATCTTCATGGCCATCTTCTATCGGTTTCAATTCGATAGCAGAACTCTTCAAATCTCCATCACCTGATTGTCCAATTGATTTATTGCTCCACCTGATTTCACGATCCATTTCTCGGAGGCAGTAGCACCAGCTGTTGCTGTGTTTTTCTCAATTTCAGGTGAAAATTGTATGAAAGAAAGAAACTCTCGATATTAGGGTTGTGTAATGATTTGGGTTGGGATTTAGAAGCCCAACTGTATAAGAACCACCAAGCTGGTAGTCCCCTTATCCTCACCTGGTCTTGCTTTGGTGCTCTTCCATAAAAGTTGCCCCTTAACATTGACTGGGCTCCGGATAGTATTCCCCCCTGAAATGACAGATTCGCCCATTTTGCTCAAATTGGGTGATTTCTTCTTCTTTTCCTCCGTGCGACTCCAGAGTACCTAATAACTCAAAAACACACGTAAAGTACATAATTTACATAAAAAATAGCAAAGAAAGCATAACTACTAGATAGTAAATTACGGTGTATTCTACACCTATCACTTATTTATATTATTGGAATTATAGACACCATGATCCCATGAAGTGTGACAGTTTATGGAATCAAAGAGTGGGGAAGTGGAAATCGTGTTTGAAACCAGTTGCTCATCGTGCGGAGACTTGGTTGATTTTCCATCCACTACTTTGTTAACTCCTTCAACTAATTGCACGACTTGATCACATTCCATCTTGTGTTTGAACACACGTGTCGTAGACCTCCAGACCAAAACCCTAGTTGATATCCCCCCAAGTGACACGATTGACATCTCTTGGTTAGTTTAGTCAGTTGTTGACTTCATGATTTCATGGGACGATGAGTCCATGTATTTACTGAGTTGAACATGATTTTGTAAAATGTTCTGAAACTTATGAATTGAACGTGTCTGCTGAGACAGTGATGTAATTCTCACGTTGAGGTGAGCAAGTGTTGCTCATTAGATGAATTATTGAATATTAATAGTTGAATCAATATTCCTTCCTTGATTTGAGCAAATATTGCTCGTCTAAGCAAGTGTTGCTCATCTGACGAATTATTGGTAGCGTGACCAAAATAAAATATTAATTAAAATACTGGAAGTTGAACTGAGCATAATTAATAAGAATATTGATCATGAGATCGTCATAAAATTATTAGTGTTTGAATCTTGAATTATGATCCTTGGACTGAGAAACCCTAATTTGATCAATTGATGACCGAGTGATGGTTTATTTTGGAATTAACCATGGACTGAAGGAGAATTGGCTTCATGGGACCATGGGTCGACCATGAAACTCCCATATGCTCGTGTGAGCAAATACCAAGGCCTCTTGAAGAGTTGGTGGTTTGTTGATGAAAGAATGATTAAACGCTGGTTTAATCATTTATTCGAAAAATGCTCATCTGAGCCTTAGGTGATAAAACCTAATTAATTATGAAGAGGTGAAGGACCGACCAAGGGGTCATGAAACCGGCCCTGGGTGGTCATGGGATCAAATAATGATCATCCCATGAAGTTCCAAGTTGTTTGGAAGAGTTTTGGACCTAATACGTGCAATTGCGCAAATTATGTCAAATTGTGAAAATACGTGAGACAAGCTCATTGAGTGCCAAATATCCAACCTTGGTCGGTCAAGATAACATTCTCATGTCTCCAAAGTGTTCATATCTCAGTTCTGAGAATTTTGGTATTTTCAGATGTGCATTTGAGCAATCATTTGAGAAAATATGAAGAAACCAGGGTTTTTGATAAAACCGTTAAAACTTCATGAGATGAAGGAAAATAATAAAAGAGTGAAGGAATTATGATGTGTGGGACCAGCCAAGGAATGGCCGGCCGACCAAGGGAGCCAATCCACAAGTTTTTTCCAAATCTTTATAATATTTTCATGATTTTAGGGAAATATGATAAAACCAAGGAGTTTTGTTAAAATTAAAGAGTTTTGTTGAAATCAAGGAGTTTCCATGAGATGGTGAAAACATAAAATAAAAAAAATAAAATAAGGGACATGTGGGATGTGCGGGACCGGCTTGGAGCATGGTTGGCCGGATAGGGCCCGGTCCAGTGCGTTTTCCCTAATTTTATGTATTATTTCATGATTTGAAGGATTTTTCATAATTTGAAGGAAATATCATGAAATCAAGGAATTTCATGGGACCAAGGAAACATGAAAATTATAATAATAAAAAAAAATGGGACATGTGGGGCTAGCTAGGGCTTGACCGGCCGGCTAGGGCCCGGTCACACGGGTTTTTCCTAATTTTGTATTATTTTTTCATGGGATCAAGGAAATATCATGAGATTATGGAGTTTTCATGAAATTAGGGAAATAATAATAAAATAATGAGGAACCATGAGGTGTGGGGCCGGCTGGGACCAAGGCATGGCTGGTTGGCCAATGGTCACGCCCCACAATGTTTTTTCCTAATTTTATATTATTTCCTTGGTGTGAAGGAAACACCATGAAACTGAGGAGTTTCCACAAAACAAAGGATATTTGTTCAAATGAAAGGTTTTTCATGAACTCAAAGAAAATAACTAAAATATGATAAAAATATGCAACTGGCGTGGGATTGACCACGACACGTCCGGCCGGTCAGTGGGCCCATGCTCCCAGCGCCTTGGTTAATTTTTAATTATTTGTTATTTTCCGTCCTATTTTGCATAGGTTCATCGTTTCGTCGTATTTTGAAATACTCGTTCGTGCGGTGATTGTTAGTGCATCGTCGTTGAGTACACTTACACCATTTGAGTCGGGGCTTACTCGGAGGTAGCTCAGACGCCCGTGTGTTTAATATTTATTACTAACCCATGGAATTCTGCTGGGAAGAACCATGGTTTGCAGTAATGAAATACTGCGAAAATATTTGAATATTTTCGGAAATTCAATGGATGAATCCAAGAAATAGGAATAATTAACTTGTGGCTCTATACTTGCAGAGCAAGTTGTCTAGGAGCATTAATTATCCCGATATGAGATTGTTGGAGCTTTATATCCTTTATATAGTCAGGGTAAACTCGTTGTTTGTATCCTGAAGACGTTATCACTCTATACTAGCAGAGCAAGCTGTATAGGAGCCGTCCATCTTGTGATACTATATAGAAATAATTACTGAAGTGTTCAGTATTCATGAGATATGTTGTTGCCTAGCCGTGAGACTACATATCTATATGTACTCTGAGAGAAAGTATTCTCAATCAGAGGATTCGATGAGATATCCGTGTCTCAATACTCACGTCTGACTGCTGGATCAGAGGTTTGTATAATTATGGGTTGACGATTTAAGCCTTTGTCGAAAATCCACCATCTACAAAGATCAACCGAAGCTTTTGGAGAACTTCATCAACAAAAGTTAAGTGAAAACTGAACCACATATATCTCAAGTTATATTCACTTTTCTATCATTTGAGATGATGTCATATAACTAATTAGACTACTATGCATAGACAAGAATTTCGAGTCAAGTTTATCTTAATAATTAGTTCTCGAAATATAATGGCTAATCCTAATGAAAATTTGTTCATACTTGATCAATTTCGGTTAAGGAAAATATATTATTCAGAATCAAAATCATGATTCAAGTTTTATCATTCAAGAATAGATTGGAACAATAATATGTGTCATTGATGTTATTCAGGAATGTTTCGAATCGATTTAGAGAGAAATATAAAAATACTATAGATACAAGACAGTGGTATCAGTCTTACAAATTGGGAAAACTGTTATATGTCTGAACCCGAGTGATAGATGCATTTATGTGTCTATATTAGTCTCAATTCTCTGTAAGGTTAGTACCCATTTTCGTACTTATTATGGTGTTTTCTGTATTTGTAGGTATTTTTGGTGAAATAAGCTTTTGCGGTGAAATTGGCTCGAAAAGTGTTTTTATGCTCGCGGGAGGAAATTACTAAAGGCACCCCTCGAATGGATAAGAGGCACCGAAATTACTAAGGGGCACTCTAATTGTTATTTCCACCCCAGTTGCTAAGGGCACACACATTTTGGATAAGGGGAATCCACTTTTTTCCTTGGCTTTTGGCAGGAAAAGTTTGTTTGAAATTTTAGTTACATGCAAATTTGCTGGAACGGATTTGGGAGAGAATTTCATGGAGTTTATCTCGGGTATTAATTGGTTTGGGCCTGGTTTGATGAAACAGGAATGGTATGCGAGTTTAAATCGGGAAAGAACAAGTTCCACAATTATTCTCTGCAAAATATTCTCGGCAAAACAAGGCATGACAATCTACGTGTATTATGGAAGTTGCGTGGGAGTTAAGAAAAGAATATATTTTCTGCAAGACTGGGATCTATCTGAGGGAAGTTTGAGTATACATGGAATCTCAGAAGTCGCATAAGAAATAAATAAAAATAAGAAAAGAATACCGTAACTTGCAAGGAAGGAAACTAAAAATTTCGTGAAGATTAATCGACCATGTTGTGTATATATAAGCTTCTGGAAGGTCTAGGAAACTTGGTCGAGAGTTTGGGGAGGTTGCAGAGGTTGCAGAGGATTTGGAATGAAGCTGCAGAGAAGATAGCAGCAGCAGGTGAAGAAGACGAAGAACTGACGCTTCAGAACTGTCGTTCTGAAGAACACGAAGAACTGACTAGCATATGCAGTCTTATTTAAACAGCACAAAAGAGGTGTCGCTGTTCAACATTGTCTGAGATAAAAGCTTTGTAACAGTTCAACAATAATTATTTCTGTTAGTCTTATCTCTGTAACAGTAGTCTCTGTAACAGTGAGTTCTGTAACACATATACCTGTTACAAACTCGCTGCATAGTATTATTTCTCAATAAAAACACCTTTTGAGCCATGTTTCTATCTTTTGGGTGCGTATTGAGCATGAGGAGCTAAACCCCAACATTGGGATGACGGAGGAAGCCAAGTTCACAATTGTTTGGTAATTATAATTGATTCTTTTGACTTTTTGCATTGAATTTTAATCAATTTATGATTTTCATTGATTATTTGTGATTTTGTTTGATAGTGTATGCTTAGTCTAAGAACTCTTGATGCACTATGCTTATGATTTACATCTAATGCTTTGTGAAATCTACTTTTGGCAAAGAAATAGAGTCTACAAAAGAGCTAAAATTGCTATGAATCATTGTATGAACCAATTGATTGTGAAGTTTGGTGGAATCCTAAATCCCAGTCTCTCGTAATATTGATATCATCCTTGTTTTATTTGCTACTTTTAGTATTTTATTTAAGTAAGTCCTAAAATCAACAACTTCCCAAGTCCGAGAATCAAACCCCTTACTTACCACAATTAAAACTACATCAGTTTTTGGCGCCGTCGACGCAGACTTGTATTTAGGTTTAGGTTTTAGGTTTTGCATTTTTTTTTTAGGTTTTGCATTTTTTTTTAGGTTTTGTATATATTTTATTTATTTTTATTTTTTGTTTTATTTTACGTCTTTGGTATTTTTGTTTTTGTTGTGCAGGTTTTGCTTGAAACGGAAGGTGGAAAGTGGACTTGCCATAAAAGGAGAAAGCCGAAGTTTTATTTTTAAGGACTTTTATTTTTGGTAGTTTTTATTTATTTTTGGACTTGTAATTTTTCTTTTATTTGTTTGTGTTTATTTTTAGTGCTTTATTTATAAAAAAAAAAAAAAAAAAACACAAGCACACACCAATAGCAGTTTCGTCCGACACCGATTTTAGGAAAACACGTGGTTTAGTACGGTGAACCCTCTGGGCGTTATCATCCGAAACACCACAAACCTCAGCCCAATACCTGTGACCAGTCTTTGATTGTAGGTATATTTTGATGTAGGTAACCCAAGCTTACCTAAATTAGTGAGCCCAGCATTTGCATGTGCACAATTTTTGGTTGAATTCTTGTATGCCAGAACGTAAGAGAGACGCTCTAGGACGGTTTATGCGTGAAAAACCTAGAAGTGATATTTTAGGAAACAAGAATCTTGACTACCTTAATCTAAAAAGTCCTAATTTTGGACGTTCTTCTCACGGTGAGGAAAATATCCTTAATACTTCTATTTTTGCCGAAATGGTTAAGGAAAATGATAATGAGGTCCCCCTAAAAACCCTTAGGGATCATTTGAACCCTTCTAAAGTATTGCATGAGCCAGGCGTAGTTCTACCATCTTCTACAGTCCAGTTTGATATTATACCTGAGATTATTGGCATGCTTCGTAAGTTTAGGGGGTTAGAGAATGAAAACCCGTATACCCACATAAGAGACTTTGAAATGATTTGTGACACAATGAACTATCCGAATGTCTCCAAAGATGTGCTTAGGTTACGTTTGTTTCACTTTTCTCTCTATGAGAAAGCCAAAGAGTGGTATCATTTTATTCCTTCTAAAACAATTACCACCTGGGATGGTCTTGTAGAGACATTTGTTAAGAAATTCTACCCACACCATAAGACTGCAGCTGTTCGGAAGTCTATCCAAACCTTTAAGCAGAAATTAGGTGAAAAACTTCATGATTATGTACAAAGGTTTAGTGAATTGTTATACCAGTGTTCACATCACGGCTTTGAAAAAGCCCACATGGCCCAAATTTTATATGAGGGACTTGATAGTGAAACCCGTATGCAGGTAGAAGCAATTAGTGGTGGAGAATTTACCCATCAAGACCCAGATGATTGTTTTGATGAGTTCATCGAGTTAGCTGAGAAAATTAGGCAATGGACTTCAATGAGAGAACCAGAAATACTTAGAAATCCTATCCATAGGATCGATAGAGTTGATTATGGGTCAGATATTCTTAGGCGTCTAGAGGCCTTAGAAATGAATCAAGGGTCACACCATGGTAGATACGAAGAGCAAGCCAATGCTCTTTATAACAACTCTAGGTTTGAAAACCATCAAAGATTTGATCCATATTCCGATACCTATAACCCTGGTTGGAGAAACCACCCGAATTTCTCTTGGTCTAAGGGCCAAAGTCAGGGTCAGTCTAGTATTTCTCAGACTCTCCCAAGTTTTGGGTATACTAAGAACCATTTAGGGACAGATCAGTATCAGAACCTGTCGGATAAGAAGATCATGAGTTTATAAGAGTCTCTATCCATCTTATCTCATAACAATGCAGAGTTTAAGGAAACGGTTGAGAAAGGTTTAAACGAAAACTCTCAGGCTATTTTAGAGCTAAAAAATCAGGTTAGTATGATTGCAAAACTTTTGAGCGAAAGAGAAAAGGAAAAGTCCCCCAATCAACCACTACCCAATCCCATAAGAATTCATGAAGTATCCTCTAGAGATAAAGAGTTCAATCATGTGAACTCTGTAACAACCCTTAGGAGTGGTAAAACGGTAGACAATAAGGTAGCCATGCCTAATAGTGGACATACTATAGATCCACCTTCTAGTTCCCAGGATGAGACCCAGAAGGAGCCACTAGCTGAAGAGACCGATAAAATTTCTAGTGATGCCAACACGGTTCCTGATAGGTCTCATTTTGTGCCTAGAGCCCCATATTCACAGTTGTTAGTTCCAACCAAGAGAGAGTCGACTTTCAACGAAATAATTGATATTTTTAAGCAGGTAAACATTAACATCCCTTTATTAGAAGCAATTATGCAAATGCCTGCGTATGCCAAATTCCTTAAGGATCTTTGTACACAAAAGCGTAAGCTTAATGTCCATAAGAAAGCCTTTTTAGCTGGTCAGGTAAGTTCAATCCTTCTGAACCAAACATCCCCTAAGTATAAAGACCCCGGATGCCCTACCATATCTTGTAAAATTGGTAATCACATGATTGATAAGGCATTACTTGACTTAGGAGCTAGTGTTAACTTACTCCCGTACCATGTGTACACCCAGCTAGGTCTTGGTGAGTTGAAACCGACTAAAATGACCCTACAGTTAGCTGATAGGTCTATCAAAGTACCTCGTGGTGTCATAGAGGATGTACTGATTGAGGTTGATAAATTTATTTATCCAGTGGATTTTGTTGTTCTAGACACTCAACCTGCTCAGGATCCTAGTGCCCAAATACCGGTGATTTTAGGTCGCCCATTTTTAGCCACGTCTAATGCTATCATCAACTGTAGGACCGGGCTTATGAATATATCCTTTGGTAATATGACCACTGATCTAAATGTATTTAATGTTACTAGACAACCTTCTGATGGTTTAGAGGAAGTGAATATGATTAGCTAGTTCAGGATCTAGTTCAGGATAATTGGGATGGCACTTTATTGGATGATTCTTTGGATGAATTTGATGAGATTCTCTTAAGTCAGTTAGGTGACCAAAATGTTGAACTAGAAGAATCTCTTGAGTATTTTAAAGACTCCGAGGATCCATAAATTCAAGAAATAGTTAGAGGTTTGTCTGAGAATACTGATTACCCTAAGTTTGGGGGTAGCGATGGTCAAGTATCCCCATTAGAAGTCCCTAACTTGGGACTCGAGCCTAGTGTACCTGAGGTATTACTTGAGTCACTTCCGACTCCACAACCTGACCCTCCTGATACTATCCAGGAGGAAATCAAACTATTAGAGACCTGTTGTTCGGATAAATCTATTTATCAAGACACCCATATGAAGCCCAAGTGGGAGCCGCAGATAAATCCAGTTGTCTTGGAAGAATTTTTAAATCAGGTTGTGCTATATTTGCTTATTTATCTAATCCGATGCATTTGTCTTCTAATTGTGGCAGTTTTATTTGGTTTTGTTGATCCATAGTTGTTCCGGCTGTTGCTATATGATTCGAGGTGATTAATTATTATTTTTTATGTCTGGCTGAAGACGTTAAACTTAGCACTTCTTGGGAGGTAACCCATGCTCATGCAACACGGTAATATATTTCCTTAACTCTTTTGCTTCAAATGGTAACAGTTTCTCCTTGTTCATGCTTTTAATTTTATCTTTAGAACATTGAGGACAATGTTAGATTTAAGTTTGGGGGTATGGGAGAAACTTTTTGTTAGTTGCAATAAATAAACTCCAGAGCCTAGAAATTTATGCTTATTAAGGATGGCACTAACCAATCTAAGTGGATGAAAGCATTTTGGTTGTATGAGTTGAGGAACCAATCTGATTAGATGGAAACATCTAAAGAGTCTACTCATAAAATCACAGAGCTCGGGTGTTAGAAATAACATGGTAGTTTCGCCATATGTCATTGAGTCCTTTTCACTTCTGTTTTTATTTTGTTTTCTTTTTAAAATGTTTCTCTAAGTGATTAGGTGGGGCTCACGATTCAAATTGTTACCACTGCTAGGGTGAAATAGAGTGATTGAGTTACTAAGAAAAAGAAAAGAAAAAAAAGACCAGACCAATTAGACCAAACGGAATAAAGTAAAAATAAAAAGAAAATTAACACTTGGGAATAGAAATATGTGTGTGTTTTCCCTGTATCCGTCGCCTAAACAAGCGTGGAACGTAGGATCCATGGGAACTATCATGTAATCTGCTGACAAGAAGCATGCGCTTGGATCCAAAAGATCAAATCATGCAGTTAAAAAAAAAATGTTAATGTTCAGTGAATAAATCGACCGTTGGTTCCCTTGTATATGCCAGACGAGTTGATCTAGTATTAGGATTATCGACCAGTGGTTCCCTTGTATATGCTAGTTGTGTTGATATTAGTCAGACCAGTATCTCAATCCATTAGGATAGGTTCATTTTGGCATTGGCCTTCAGACAGATATGATAAACACCGTTCACCTAGTCAACATCAAAACCATCTATCTTTTTTATATATGCATCTCTTAATCTTTCCATGTGATTTGTTAACTCCGGATATTGATGTCTATAGTGCGACTATCTGAGTAGAGCTCTGTCACTTATATATGAATTTTAGTATGATTGAGTGCAACCTCGTTTACAGCAGTTGGAATTTCGCATCAGGGTACTTCCTCCTGTAATCAATAAGTATGCCAACCAAGGAGATTCTTTAGTGCATTCCAAGGTTCTGCGTAAATAGCTAGGGTCTGGAGTAAAGGTTTTGTGGGTATCTCTTTGGTAAGCCCTCCCGAGACTATAAATCGGCCACTAGGGACACCTAGGGGTTTAAAGTCTTATTGCATACGCTAAATGCAACCGACGATGCATGCGACAGTGAGTTAGGATTTTATTTCATTTGCTCGGGACTAGCAAATAATAAGTTTGGGGTATTTGATAGAAGCATTTATGTATCTATATTAGTCTCAATTCTCTGTAAGGTTAGTACCCATTTTCGTACTTATTATGGTGTTTTCTGTATTTGTAGGTATTTTTGGAGAAATAAGCTTTGGCGGCGATATTGGCTCGAAAAGTGTTTTCATGCTCGCGGGAGGAAATTACTAAAGGCACCCCTCGAATGGATAAGGGGCACCAAAATTACTAAGGGGCACTCTAATTGTTATTTCCACCCCAGTTGCTAAGGCACACCCGTTTTGGATAAGGGGAATCCACTTTCTTCCTTGGCTTTTGGCGGGAAAAGTTTGTTTGAAATTTTAGTTACATGCAACTTTGCTGGAACGGATTTGGGAGAGAATTTCATGGAGTTTATCTCGGGTATTAATTGGTTTGGGCCTGGTTTGATGAAACAGGAATGGTATGCGAGTTTAAATCGGGAAAGAACAAGTTCCACAATTATTCTCTGCAAAATATTCTCGGCAAAACAAGGCATGACAATCTACGTGTATTATGGAAGTTGCGTGGGAGTTAAGAAAAAAATATATTTTCTGCAAGACTAGGATCTATCTGAGGGAAGTTTGAGTATACATGGAATCTCAGAAGTCGCATAAGAAATAAAGAAAAATAAGAAAAGAATACCGTAACTTGCAAGGAAGGAAACTAAAGATTTCGTGAAGATTAATCGACCCTGTTCTGTATATATAAGCTTCTGGAAGGTCTAGGAAACTTGGTCGAGAGTTTGGGGAGGTTGCAGAGGCTTTGGAACGAAGCTGCAGAGAAGATAGCAGCAGCAGGTGAAGAAGACGAAGAACTGACGCTTCAGAACTGTCGTTCTGAAGAACACGAAGAACAGACTAGCATAGGCAATATTATTTAAACAACACAAAAGAGGTGTCGTTTTTCAACAATGTCTGAGATAAAAGCTTTGTAACAGTTCAGCAACAATTATTTTTGTTAGTCTTATCTTTGTAACAATAGTCTCTGTAACAGTGAGTTCTGTAACACATATACCTGTTACAAACTCGCTGCATAGTATTATTTCTCAATAAAAACACCTTTTGAGCCATGTTTCTATCTTTTGGGTGCGTATTGAGCATGAGGAGCTAAACCCCAACACTGGGATGACGGAGGAAGCCAAGTTCACAATTGTTTGGTAATTATAATTGATTCTTATGACTTTTTGCATTGATTTTTAATCGATTTATGATTTTCATTGATTATTTGTGATTTTGTTTGATAGTGTATGCTTAGTCTAAGAACTCTTGATGCACTATGCTTATGATTTACATCTAATGCTTTGTGAAATCTACTTTTGGCAAAGAAATAGAGTCTAGAAAAGAGCTAAAATTATTATGAATCATTGTATGAACCAATTGATTGTGAAGTTTGGTGGAATCCTAAATCCCAGTCTCTCATAATATTGATATCATCCTTGTTTTATTTGCTACTTTTAGTATTTTATTTAAGTAAGTCCTAAAATCAACAACTTCCCAAGTCCGAGAATCAAACCCCTTACTTACCACAATTAAAACTACATCACCGAGTTATATGTACTTGTACACGTAACAGAGTATCTATATATATATATATCGACTTACAGATTAGTGGTACGCATATTCTTATGTATATCATATGAAAATCTGATTAGCTCATGAACCGGATCGAAGATTCATCTAACAGTGGATATTGTTTGCTTGTGTTAGAGCACTGCTCGGTCGAACTCGCAAGCGTTGGTATCTCAAGATTGTTTGTCAAGTTTAGGTGATCAAAACTATAAGTCTTGATTTCTAGTCTACTTATAGCTATGTCTCGGATTAAGATAGAATGTGTAGTTGAGCTTTAGACTTCACGACGTTCATCATTTGGAGACGAAGATCTACTGAGGATATCTTGGAGGAACTTCATCAACAAAAGATATGTGGAGACTAAAACTTATCTATTACTCATAAGTCCATTCTATTATATCTCCTATTGAGACTAAGTCGTATAGCTATATATACTTTTACATTATACACATTTGATATTTCGAGCTGAGTTTAACTCGCTTATATCTTTCTCAAAATATGTGTTGGAACGCTTTTTTCTTTAACTACGTTCATCATTATTCTTGATGAGTTTAGCTGGAAACAATTTATTTTTTGGAAACTAAATAATGAGTCAAAAGATGATCATGTGAAAATTTCCTTGAAACATCTTACATGATTTGCGTGAGACAGTCATTCGATGTAGACTCAAAATGTTTCATATTGATCATTCGGTCACTCGAAAATTACTTATAAGCTAATAGTTTGTGTGAGACAGCTATGTAGTCTTCTAAAGATGTTTCAATGATTGAAATGGGAGTTTCGAACAAATAACCATTGTCTAGATATAGCAAAGTATGCACACCAGTATGCAAACCGTTGTGGTATGATTCAGGTCCGGGAAACAAGTTTGCATACCAGTATGCGAACGGTTTTAACTGTCAAAGTCCGAGAACCAAGTTTTCATACTAGTATGCGAACGGTTTCACCTGAGTTAGGTCTGGGATGACAGTATGCATACCGGTTTGCAAACTGTCGCACGTGACCAAATTCCGGAACTTAAGTTTGCGTACCCGTTTGAAAACTGAGTTGGTTTAAGTTCTAAAATCGGTTAAGTATGATTTCATAATCATGAACAAATACATTTATAAATTAAGGAATGCAATCTTTGCAAACCGTGGCTGAATGTTCATGAATTGATTCTCTTGAATCAAATCCGATTTTATTTTAATTGTGTCTTGTATACTTCTATGAGAATATAAACAATTGAACAACTCTATGAGTAACACAATTATATTCATTTGATTATCATTTGATCTAGAAGTGTTAGATGAATGTGGTTAATACAAAAGTGTCCATATGGCTAACTTCGATTAACTGTAGTTGAGCCAACTCAATATACACGTTTAGGTATGGTTACACATATCTAAATGAAGGTATATTTTATTTGTATGTAACAAGCTAAGACCATCTAACAATAGAGAGATATTTCTTTGGTTTTAAGCAAACTTAGATTGAATCTTAAATTAGGTTTTTATCTAACGGTGAATATTGATCGCTTTTTTTCAAAGCTATGAAACCCTGATTTGAAGACTATATAAGGGAGAACTCTAGCAACTGGAAAATCTGATCCCCATACCTCATGTGTGATACTAGTTGCAACTAAAGTCTATTCTCCTTTAACCTAGGTTTTTCCTAAAACCATTATAGGATAACGACTTAAAGACTTCATTGGGATTCTGAAGCCAGACCCAACTATTTTCTCTGTAGTTGCATGTTTTGATCTTACTTGTTCTATCGTATTAAGTATTATCTTCTCTAAGATTGGATCAATATTTATCTCTAATAGGTAAGATATAAAAAGTAATCACAAAGCTCTTCGCCTCATTCTTCGTGATTCCACAATAACTTCTTCTACTACCATAGAGTTAAGTTATTGTGAGGTGATTGATATTTCTAGGCTATTCTTCGGGAAATAAGACCGGATTATCAATTGGTTCCTGTTCACGTTTGTAGGTACATAAATATCTATTAGTACACGTGGCCCTAATCACAAGAGTAACCTTATCATCCTCCGTCATGTGTCCGTCATCAGTAAGATCCAACGGTACTCCAACCAAGGTCTACCCAAGGATCAGCATCCCAAGAAACACCCTAGAGGACCCGGAGAGTACTTTACTCCATCCCAAGACGAATTCAAATTGGACGGCTAAGATGGGGAACGACTGACAAGAAGGTGACAAGTGCAGGGACAGCTGTCCCACGCATGCTTTATCCCCCAACCACCTGCATTTAACACATCTGGTACAATTCATGCGTCAAGCTCTCTCTGGATTAAAAGAAAGGTCAAGCATCGGGGAAACATTGATCACGCACAACACTTTACACGTGTCAAGCATTCTATGGAATGAAAGACGGGTTGAGCTTCGGGATATTAGACAACCGTTGAGACACATCGGGCTGGAACGAAGATATTAGTGGGATTGGCATGAAGACCAAGAAGATAAGGATAAGAAAATCTTAAGAGCGGGACCCATGGAATCCATCTTTAAATACCCCACTCCTTTTAGAGAGTAGGGGTCGACCATTTTTTAGAGTAAAGAAGATAGTAGAGAGAGAAGGAGAAACATTGTGAGAGTAAGTAACCTTGATTTATCTTCATAGCTTCGTCTCCTCTACCCTGAGTCATTCGACTATGTATTGTAACCTTATGATACAAATAGTGAAGAACCAACCCCCCATGGACGTAGGCCTTTGTGCCGAACCACGTAAATCATTGTCTTATTTTATATTACGCATTTAAATTTTTAGAACTGACAGTATTGACACTGTCATCCCGAACGCTGGCATTCTCATGGTATGAAACGATGAGGAGTCTAAAGGCTCGGAGTTTCCCATTTTATCTTTATCTATGACTTTTATTTATTTCATAGATCTAATCGTTTCTGATCTCATTGCGAACTTTGTTTGTGGATACAATGATCTCATCCTTATTTTTGTGTTCACAATCTAGCGCTAGAAACAGGGACTCTAGTCCCGGTAAAAGATTTATCTTCTCCTGTGGATTTGCGTAGTGTTGTTTGTCTCCTGATACTATTTTCAGGGAAGGACAGTACAATCGTTGGGGAAAAAATGTATTACCAAGTAGATCTATATTTATGTGTTTTTGGGATCTTCGTTTCTCTTTCTTTCCTTTGAAAATATTTGAGAAAAATGTATTACCAAGTAGATATATATTTATGTGTTTTTGGGATCTTTGTTTCTCTTTCTTTCCTTTGAAAATCTTAGAGAAAAACGTATTGCCAAGCGAATCTATGCTTCAGTTTTCGAATCTTCATTTTTTATTTCTTTCCTTCGAAAAATCTTCAAAGGGGTCTGCATTGGAAGTTGTTCATGATTGATGTACTAACGAAGTATACATGGGTACTACTTCTTCGATAATGTTTTGTCCCCACAGATTAAATTAAAGATGGACAAAGTTAAGGACACCGGAAAGACTAAAGCATCATCAAAGGAAGCACCCAGGACGACCCCTGTTATGACCCGTGGCAAGCAGAAAGGGGAAAAGCTGAAGACCCCAGCTCAAAATCCAGACGGAGCATAAAGCACGACATTCCCAAACGCCAGCGCCATAGCAGCGGCAGCATTAAAGGAAGCCGCGGCCAAATTTGATGCTCTAAGGATAACCATGGGAACACGAATCAACGAACAAAGAGAAAGCATGGCAGAGTCTACCATGAAGCAACCTAACTTAGGAATGCCGCCCAAGGACGAGCGCAACCAACCATTGATAGCCGTTCGACATCCCTTGACAGCGGATCATACCACTGTTCAAGCGCTAGGATTCCAGGTCCCGCAGGCATATCCGTTGGCACCTCTAATACAGACCGTTGATGAAGATCACCTTGTAGATGTGGATGGACACTTGCGCATAGGGACTACAAACCAAGGATCAAATCCTTCCGCCCATCTCGTGTTGGAACTTGAAGAAGTAAAAAGGAACCAGAAGGTTTACACTGACATTGTGGCACTGCTCGCACAAGAAAATCAACAGTTGTGGGACAAGATAGCGAGGAGCACGGGAGTAGAAGATCTACAAAACGAAACCAACTCTAAGGCCCCTCCGAATCAAGATCGAAGAATGGTCTTAGCAAGAAAATCTAATCCCGAACCTTTAAGACGAAGGTTGGAAAGAAGAGATAGAGTATCAAATATGGATTATTTTCCCGATGACTCAGACTATTTTGATGACGAAGATCATAGATACGGACAGTCAACGGTGGAGGATAGGCATCATCTCGCTATGGAGGAACTTCGGGCAGAAATGATGGCATAGATTCAGCTTTTTAAAGACAAGGCAAGGTGGTGGAAGACTGGAAGAAGTTATGAGAGAAGCCGCCACTACTCCTTTGACAACTCGGCTATCCTGGGAGCTCATCCCTCAAAAATGCCATATCCCAACGTTTGAGTGCTACGACGGGTCCAGCGACCCCGCACCTCATCTTCGGTACTACAACCGAACCTTGGCCCGCTGGGATCAAAATGATGTTGTCCTATGCAGGTATTTCCCCTCCTGCTTAAAGGGGTCGGCATTGTCGTGGTTTGAAAACTTACCCCCCTAACACCATCGACTCCTTCAACCAGCTCTCCGAGAAATTCTTAAGAACCTACATGTACAACAAGACCGTCAACATAGGGATGGACAAACTCTTCTCACTAGCAATAGCATACAAAGAGACCATCCGAGAATATATCGATAGATGGCACAAAATCTGCCAGGCAATAGGAAATGCTGACCCAGCCATCATTATCAATTGTTACAAGTGGGGGTTGGACAGGATGAGCCCTTTATTCGTTGAGATTCACGGGAGCGTACCCACCACCGAAGGAGACCTCCGGTGATTATCGAAAAGCATGGCAGGCTAGAGGAAATCCAGCGGGAAAACCCCAGGGCCCATGCTCATAAGTCATATCGTACCAATATGGTAGAGTAAGCCAGCGGATCTAAGGAAACAAGAGTAACTGAACGACCTTATGATGACAAGAGAAGACGAAGGGATGACCGCCCTAAGTACAGTCCGAAATTCGAAGATCATGTTTACACGAAGCTGAATACCAGTTACGCACATATCTTGAGAGAGATCAAGGATCGGGAGAGCATGGAATGGCCATGGTCCAAGGGGAAACAACCACCACGAACGGAACAGTCCAGGGACTATTTTGAATATCACTGCTTCAATGGTCATCAAATGGAAAAATGCAAGAACCTTAAGATAATGATTCAAAAGCTAGTCGACACTGGAGATCTCAAACGTTACGTCCAAAAGACTGATAAAGGGGAAAGAGCTAAGCGAAGCAAACAGGTCCATCAACCCGAAGGAAACCGAACGCTCAACGCCATCTCATGTTCTGAAACTACCGGACCATCGTTGACAGCCCCGATAGGAAAAATATTAAGGAAACAAGTTGAGGATTATTGCGAGTTGTATAAGATCGACGTCATAGAAGTGGATGAGCACGAGCAGTGGATGGACGCATCCCTCACCTTCGATTCCACGGATATTGAAGAAGACGTGGAAGACCATAACGACCCTCTAGTTCTCACGCTGCCAGTCGCGGGGTGCAACATCAAAAAAATCCTCATTGATGGGGGAAGCTCAATCAACGTCCTGTTATATGACACCTTCAAATAGATGGATCTTAGGGAGGAGCAACTTATGTCTTCCTATTACACCATCTACGGATTCAACGGAGCACCAACGAAGCTATTAGGGGACATTATTTTACAAGTAGACGCAGTACCAATGAAGGTAGATGCACGATTCAGCGTAGTGGACGCCCCTTCACCATGCAATGCAATTATTGGATGAAGGTGGGTACACAAGATCAAATGGGTAGCCACTACATATCATCAATATCTAATATTCCCTACACTCGAATTAGTAATGGAAATAAAAGGGGACCAGGTCACTTCACGCGAGTGCCAGGCTTTACAAAACCATCTCAACAACGAGAAAGATGCACAGTGGAAATCCCGAAGAAGTCTGAACAGAGAGGCCTCCAAAAATAAAACAATTGACCTATATCTCGAAGAAATCTCAGGAAAAAGCCTTACCAAGGAGAACAACGTTCTGAACAGCGAAGACGGAATCCCAACATCTAAGGAGGTTAAAGAACCTGTCAAATAGCAATTAAAGGACGTCCCTCTCCTAGGGGAATCGAAGCCTACATTCACACCTGTAGATCCAATGGAGGAGATTAATATAGGTACCAACTATGACCCGAAGATGATCAAAATAGGAACCTTCATGGATGAAGAAAGAAAGATAGCTCTAGAAAGCCTGCTAAGGGAGTACGCGGATATCTTCGCATGGAAGCTGGGACATATGTCGGGGATTGATCCAAAGATAATTTAACACGAGCTTCATATAAAACCGGGCACGACCCCTGTCAGACAAAAGATACATAAAGTAGCACAAGAATACCATCAACCAATCGAGAAGGAGCTTCACAAGCTGCTAGAAGCAGGGTTCATTAAAGAAGTAAGATATCCATCGTGGATTTCAAACATGGTCATCGTGCCAAAAAAGACTGGAGGGGTAAGGATATGCATCGACTTCACCAACCTCAATAAGGCGTGCCCAAAGGATAGTTATCCGCTCCCAAGCATTGTTCAATTGGTGGAAGCGATGGAAGGATATGAAGAATTATCATTCATGGATGGGTACTCAGGCTACAACCAAGTGACCCTGACAGAGGGAGATCAGCAACATACAACCTTCTATACTCTGCACGGCCTCTACTGTTATACAAGGATGCCCTTCGGACTAAGAAACGCAGGGGAAACGTACCAAAGAATGGTCGACACCATTTTCAATCCATGGATTGGGAGTACGCTTGGAGTTTATGTCGATGATATGCTCGTCAAAAGCAAGTTTCGAAAAGACCACCATCGAGACTTGAGGCATATCTTTGAAGCCATGAGGGAGCACAACATGAAGGTAAATCCAGAAAAATGCACTTTTGGTATGACTTCAGGAAAATTCCTCGGATACCTAGTAACGAAGAGGGGCATCAAGGTCGATCCCGCCAAAATTCAAGCCATAGCGGAGATGCCATCCCCAAAGAACCTGAAGGAAGTCCAAAGGCTAAACGGATCCTTAGCGGCCCTGGGTAGGTTCATCGCCAGGTCTTCGGAAAAATATAAACATTTTTTCACCATCCTCAAGAAAGGAAGCAAGTTTGAATAGACTAATAAGTGCGAGGAGGCATTTCAAAAGATCAAAGATTATCTGTCTACAATTTCGATCCTTCAAAAACCCAATTCGGATGAAGTACTAGCTCTTTACAGAGCGGCAACAGAGGATGCGGTAAGCGTGGTGCTATTCAAGACAAACACAAAGGTAGAACAGCCAATATACTATGTCAGCAAAACCCTCAACTCAACGGAAAGGAACTACACAAAGATCGAAAAACTCATTATGGCGCTGGTCTGGGCAACACAAAAGCTAAAAACCTACTTCCTCACGCATTATGTTCGCGTCCCATGTAAAGCACCGTTAGAAGCAGTCCTCAAAAATGCGGGGAAAGTAGGAAGAATAGAAAAATGGAACACTCATCTCGACCAATTCAACATTATCCATGAAATTCAGACCGCACATAAGTCACAAATCTTGGCGGATTTCCTAGCAGATCTACCTCTAGAAGACGACGAAGAAGTAAAGGACTCCGCAGAAGCTGAAGAAGACGATAAGGATCCATTGGACGTCCTCGAACCCTTAAACCAAAGACAATGGGAGATCTTCATAGATGGGTCAAGCAATAAGGAAGGTGCATGTATAGGCATCATGCTCACCACCCCAACCGAGGATAGGATCGTACACGCTATAAGGCTAGAGTTCAAGGAGCACACCAACAACATCGTGGAATACGAAGCTGTTGTTCACGCCCTTCGTTTAATCTTAGAGATGGGGATAACATATGAACGTATAACAAGCGATTCACAACTGGTTATTCGGAAAATTGAATTAGAGTACAATGTCTACGATGAGACACTTTCAGCGTATATGGCTTTGGTTCAGACCTTAGCATCTCAAATACCCAATATCAAATTCCGACACCTGTGCAGAAAGGATCTAAGGCATGCCGATGATTTGGCATACATATCATCTATGTTAAGGGATGAAAATGTAAAAGCCATCAAGATAACCAGAGTATATGAGCCATCCATCTCCTCACAACAATCCCTCGCTGCAAATCGAGAAGACAACACGGAGGAAGACATTGCTGGCGACGACGTGGGAGAGGACATTGAAGAGGACTTCGTCCAAGATGACATCCTAGCAAGGGAAAAGGAAGATGAATATTTCAGCAAAGAAAAAGACTGGAGAACCGAGGTCCACCTGTTCCTTGAAGAAAGGACGGTGCCAGAGGACATAAAATAGACAAGAAAAATACAAGCAAAGGAAGAAAGATACGAGCTTTGCGGTGGAATTTTGTACAACAAATCCTTCCTGGGACCCCTGTTACGCCGCTTACCCAGACAAGAAGGCCATTACATCTTAAAGGGCATTCACTATGGAGATGCAGGCAATCACAGTGGAATGATATCACTGGAACACAAAGCTAAAAGGCAAGGATACTACTGGCCACAAATGATGGGAGACGCTGCAAAGATGTCCCGAAGGTGCGAAGAATGTCAAAGATTCGCCAGAAAGATCCATTCCCCGGAAAAAAAAATTAAATTAAGTGGACCCATGGCCATTTGTAAAGTGGGGGGTGGATATTGTGGGACCCTTAATCGAAGGGTCGGGAAAAAGACGATTTCTAATAGTGGCAACAGACTATTTCAGTAAATGGGTAAAGGCCAAAGCTCTTTCAAGAATCAGGGACTCTGATGTCTTCACATTCATCTTTCAAAATATCATCTGTAGATTTGACATTCCCGCAGAGATCGTGTCTGACAATGGCAAGCAATTGCAAGGAAAAAAATATAAACATGCTATTTAATACTTTCAAAATAAGGAAGAACAAGTTCACTCCCATTTACTCGCAAAGCAATGGACAAGCCGAAGCTACCAATAAAACGTTGGCTCTAGTTCTCAAGAAGTCCCTAGATGAGCATAAGAACCGGTGGTATGAACAGTTACACAATGCGTTGTGGTCGTACCGCACCACAAGGAGATCAGCCACCGGAGAATCTTCATTCCTCCTCACATATGGAACACCACAAGGAGATCAGCTTCACTAAATAAAGCGGAGAATCTTCATTCCTCCTCACATATGGAACCCACTCAATTCCCATTGAAAAACATCCATCAAGCATGTTTTGTTGAGTCATCCCATCACCGAGATTATCTTGCCCACTCATTGGTATGTATTCATATCTTGTAAAACCAAGTTTGTCAACATCTTGCTCTCACAATGTATGCCATGGATAAGAATCTCAACTCACCTTTAGATTAGTTGTGCTTAATTAGACAATTAATGATATGATGCTAGAAAGACTTGAATCTACTATAAGGACAAGAATAATATTACCCTAGAAGAAAGGAGGGAGGCGGATCTACAAAGGATGGAGAACTACCAATGAAGACTATCAAGAGAATATAATAAAAAGGTAAAGCTTAGAAATTTCGTATAAGGACAGTATATGCTCCGAACAATACCGCAATATTAGCGAGAAAGAAAATAGGGCAAATTAGCACCTAGTAATTGGGACTTTGAGGACAACATTGATTACAATATCACCTCGGCCCCTCATTCGTTCACATGATATTGCCGGGGAAATGGTTCATTCCTTCGTTTGCATACTTTATTTTCCTAGTAAAGGGCAAGGACTGGCCATGATAAGGGTTCGGGATTTCATCACCGTTCAATCTTAAAGGAGAAATCCTAAGGAAAGTCATTTGACTCTTTAAGCATACGAACGCTTGAATGCGTGACCTCAAGCCATACTATTCAATTTACTTGAAACAACACTAGAAAACAATCTAAGTGGAGCCATCATGCTTTTTGTTTGCTAGAAATCAGTCATCCTTGTTTGTGATTGCATAGAACTTGCCTTCTAGGTGAATGGTTAACTTGCTTGATGTGCTAGAATGCCAAAAGAAGAAGACATAGTTACGAGGCAGACAGTCCAAACCCATCCGAAACAATGGGAGAACCAAGAACCCGGTAGTCAAAGGACTACATGTACCCAACGAGGACAACCCGGTCCTCGTGCATTGTCTTACCAGCTATTGATGGACAATTTGAGCTAAAGGCAAGTATCCTCAATATGTTGCCTAAATTTAAAGGGGTTGAAGCTCCCTACCACCATGTGAGAGGAAGGAAATTTGGGACTCTTCGGATCAACCAAATGACGGATGAGCACCTCAAAATGAAACTTTTTCCTTTTTCTTTGATAAACAAAGCCAAGACTTGAGTGTGCTCAACGGCCAGTCATTTCATACATGGGATGCTCTTACGAAAGAGTTCTTCAAAAAGTTCTTCCCAAACCATAAGACTACGACAATTCGTCAAAGTCAATAGTTTTGGCAATTAGAGGAGGAAACTTTGGCAAAATATTTGGAGAGATTTAATGAATTATTGCTCAATGTCCTCCTCCATGGTTTTGAAAAATGGAGACTTGTGCAAATTTTGTATGAAGGTTTAGATGTCAAGAACTGAACTACGAGTTGAGACCATGTGCAATGGTCAATTTATTGAAAAAACTGCGATGAGTCTTGGGATTTCTAATCAAGTCAAAAGACTCAACTCGAGTGGGAATCCCCCGTGAACCAAATAGATTACCCTTGCATCCAATGTTCTTAGAATTGACTAGACTTCAAGGAAGTGCGAAGATGGCATCCTTGGCCAGGAGAATAGAAAAGCTAGAGCTAGAAAAGAATGGAAAAACTAATATCCCTACTCTCATTAGTCAAGGAAATGGCCACTTGTGCCGCATGCCATGGTTCGATCTAGTGGACACTTGTCCAGGACCTCCATGCATTTCAAAGTCTAAAAAGCCAATGTATTGTACCAAAGGCAAGAGAACAACCATATTCTCGGACCTACAACCCGGGGTGGAGAAATCACCCTAACTTTTCATGGTCTAAGGGGCATGTGCAAGAAGGATACCCTTATCCTAGAAACCCCAAGTGCAACCATTCTCGACCTCGAAGAAAAGCCTAGCTTCGAAGAAAGTTTCGGTTTGCTGACCCAAAATTTGGTACAACTTCAAAAGACCACCCAACGTTTTCAAGTCTAGAACTTAAAATGGGTCAAATTTGTGAAGCATTAAATGAAAGAGACAAGGCAAACTTCCTAGTCAACCCCAACAAAATCCAAAAAATGTATATCGGGCGGGAAAAATTCAACTCGAAATGAGGCCTCCAATAATCAAGTAAATCTTGACCACTCTTCGTAGTGGTAAAGTTGTTGAAAACAATGTAGGTGTACCACGAGTGAGTCTACATCGGACTCACCGCATAAAATACCACGAGAAAACACCTATTGTTGAAAACAAATGAGCAACATAAGAATTCCCATAATTTAATGTATCTACACCATCTCATGTACCTGTTGCTCCATTTCCACAAAGATTGGTGCAACAAAAAGAGAGTACGATACAACGAGATTTAGAAATGTTCAAACGAGTTAACATCAACATCCCATTTCTTGATGCAATCAAGCAAGTCCCACTTATGCTAAATTCCTTAAGGATCTATGCACACACCTACCTTAAAGGCATAAGCCCCACTGATTGCCTCAATCCTAACATGAAAAGAGGTTGTTAAGAGTGAGATCATAAAGCTTCTTGATGCGGGTATCATATACCCGCCTCAGATAGCAAGTGGGTCACCCATTCAAGTGGCACCACAAGGAGATCAGTGGTTTTCTTGGCCAACATTGTTTAAGGATATCCATGAATTATGTATTTCTTGTGGCCCAAGTGCAAATATCAAAATGAAACATGATGCCCTTACAACCCATTTTGATTGTTGAGCTATTTGATGTATGGGGCATTGATTTCATGGGTCCGTTTCTGGCTCACGAAGGAAAGTTGTACATTCTTGTTCTTGTTGACTATGTTTCTAAGTGGATAGAAGCAATTGCAACAAAACTAATGACCACAAAGGTGGTACTTTCGTTCTTAAAGGAAAACATATTTTCTCGATTTGGCACCCCTAGAGCTATAATCAGTGAAATTTCAATAGGACTTTTGAGTCCTTAGTCCGTGTAAGTATGGCATAACTCATAAAGTTGCAACCCCATATCATCCACGTACTCACAGGTGGGGCTGGTAGAGGTTTCAAATAGGGAGATTAAGCACATTCTAGAAAAGACGGTTTAACCCGAGAAAAGATTGGTCTTTAAGATTGAATGATGCTTTATGGAGAATCTTCATTCCTCCTCACATATGGAACCATCTTCTTGATCCAATCTATGCTAAAAAGTTCACCCCTGTATACTACCAGGATATCTTCCCTTCTTTGCTTTGGACATCCCCACCTTTGTAGTCTTTGCATTTTTTTTTTATGAGATTATCTTGCCCACTACCAAAACCGAAGCGTGGGATAAGAATCTCACCACTGATATGATGCTAGAAAGACTGGACGACCTAGAAGAAAGGAGGGAGGCGGATCTACAAAGGATGGAGAACTACCAATGAAGACTATCAAGAGAATATAATAAAAAGGTAAAGCTTAGAAATTTCGTATAAGGACAGTATATGCTCCGAACAATACCGCAATATTAGCGAGAAAGAAAATAGGGCAAATTAGCACCTAATTGGGGAGGACCATTCGTCATACATGATATTTTGAATACCCTAGTAAATGGTTCATACTACCTTGAAAATCATATCACAATCTTAAAGGAGAAATCCTAAGGCACCCCTGGAACGCTAAGTACCTCAAGCCATACTATCCTTGAAACAACACGGTTGTGCACCTGTATAAGGAATGCCAAAAGAAGAAGACATCGTTGCCGCTGGGTATGTTTCTGTCTCTGGGCAAGGGGTACAAACCTCAGTATATCAATCAAATGCAACTTTTTTGATATTGGGGAAAGTACCAAAATACAATCCCTCGGGACTCCCCTATCAGCGTCTAAGACCTGGGGGAAGGATTCCAGTAGAAAGGGATACCCAACCAAATAATAGAACAACGGTTCAGAGGACTGGATGCTTGTACATATCTCAATAAGGCATCACATATCCGGTAACTCTGCATTGACCCTCACCGCTTGGTAACCTCCTGGCCCAAGGATTAGCCAACGGGGAGACAAGTTTGCAAAAAATAGCGAAGGTATCATCAGATATACCTTAGACACTATTCTAAAAACATTTTCCATCTTTATCTCAAGAAATGAAGTGTTCATACCTAACTAAACAACTTTATAATGCAGGTGAAAATAAAAACTGTAAATACCAAAGCAGAACAATGATCCATTAACTCAAAAAGAAGTTGATTACAAGTCTTGAAAGAAATTCGAATAACATGACCAATGTACAGAGAAGAGGGTCACAGGCAAAGTAATCAACGAGGATCAAATCATAGAAAATGACATCACAGGTAAATACATCAAGAAGGCCCCGCACGGGACCAAGGAACGCTCCTATCAGAGGAAGGACCCGACGAAGCCTTGAAGGGATCGGGTATAGGACGACGCTTGTATTTTTTGGAAAGACCATGATCCTTGAGAAGGGATTGTTCAATCGAAGTCAGCATCTTGTTCACCTCCTCGGAAATCTGGCGGCATGCTTCATGCTTAATGTATGCTGCCGTGAGTTCGGATTGAATTAGTGACAATGATATCTTCTCCACCTCTTGGGACACTTGTTTCGCTACCACCTCTCGAGACTCATCTAACTCTTCGAAATGCTTGGCCTGCCTTTGCTGGACCTCTACCGCAGATTGAGCTTTTTAAAGTTCTTCGTTTGCTCTGCGAATCTGATTCTCAAGTTTTGAAAGAAAAACATAAGGAATTAAAAGAAAGGCATGAGACGATCAATTGTGAACAAACGAACATATACCTTCGACACTGGCCGAAGCTATTACTAATTCATTTACTACAGGATCTCGAGCATCAACAAGAAAATCATATTCATCCGATATTTTCTTATAGTCCAGTTGAAGATTTGTGAAGGAAAATTGGCACTCATCCAACTCTACCTGCTTCATAGAATCAGGATGATGAAGGCGACCGACTTTACTAGTCATTTCCTCGATTCCTTTGGTGGGTCTATACAAATTTACTTCCAAATCCCTTTCTGACTCAGCCAAATGATCAACCTCGGCCCGGGAAGAGGATAAATCTTTGCTAAGAGCATGGGTTTCGGCCCTGGAATCATCCCTCACATGAACAAGACGTCGCACATAATCATGAGGGGACTGAGACTGACGAAGCTCCGCTTCCAAATCAGTTACTTTAGCCTCCAAACTGGAAATCAAAGTACGAGCCTCGCTAAGATTATCCCATGTCCAAAGTAAGGCGCCATTAAATTGATAACGCTCATTATTCATGCTATTCTGCATATCGACCATCTGCTTACGCATCTGCCTGTACTGAGCAGACATCTGATTAAACTCATCTGCATGAGAATTCCATTTTTCCTACGCCTCAACCACCCGGGCTACTAGCTCACTAATTCGAGAAGCTTGACAATTTCTCTCGCTACGAAGCCAGGATAACTCTCTGGCATCGCCCGCTGAAGACAGGGCTAGCTAACTCAGAAAGAACACTCCAAAAAGAGATAAAAAAGATGGAAGAATAAAGAACGAACCTATCAAAGACGAATCTTTAGCATGCTCCTTTTCCAAATCCGAACGAAGAGTAGCCACTTCCAAGCGAAGCTTCTCTTCGGAGGCACTCACCTGCTCCTTCTCTTTCAAGGTGATCTGCAACCTCTCAACCTCTCAATCTCCTTATCTTTAGCCCCAACAGATTCCTGTGCACTGACAAGTTCAGCGTCTCTTTGACGAAGCTTAGCCTCCAAATTAAGAGCTTTGGCTCTAAAGTATCGATACAACGTGTGGTTACAGTACTCACTGTTTGCAAGCTAAAACAAACCGACAAAACTTAAAGTTAGCAGAAACCAGCAAAGTATAGTGAAGTATACCGATAAAGGGAAAATCCCATACCTCAAGGACACGTTGCTGGGAATAGCCATATTGATAACCATCGGCCATGGAGATCATATCAGAAATAAAAATCGGGGCCCTAGGTAATAAATTCGAAGCGGAAGCGGTCAGATCTCGATCCCAAATCTCGGCTACCTGCTCATGGGACGTTAGTTGCATCCGCTGACGAGTAAAAGCATTGGAGGGTACTTCCTCGGGCACGGGGGAGTACCATGAGGAACGTTCAAAAGACCCTTCTCCTTCATCCATCTGTAGGTCACGTCGCCATCCCTATCCTCGGAGGCACCACTCATACCAGAGTTGCGCTTCTCTTGCCCTTCATTCACAACATCTTCAAACTCGAAGGGGCCACGCTACTCCTCTTCCCCACCAGTAGCATTATCATTTTTCTCTCCTCCCGAGAGGACCTTCTTCCCTTTAGCTTCCTTCGAAGCACGCAGCTTGGCATCTTCACCTTCGGAGCTCTCTCCTTCCGCGTCTTCTTCAACAGCTACCTCCCAATCATCATTCGGAGACAACTGTCGAAATTCTGGGATTGAACCTGGGACGGTGCCAATACCCGAGGCACCGCCGGATGAGTGGATTTTTCCAAAAGCAAACTCGGGATTAGCCTCAGGGATGTTCAGCGGTAAAGAACCACAAGCCCCAAGACCAGCGGGTTCACCCTAGGGGGGGGGGGCGTTCCCAGGGGTAACCTTAGTGCCATCTGTATAACCTCCAATAGGAATCTCTTCGTCAGTATCCTCGGTAGCTGAAGGAGTCATTTCAATCCATTCATCTTCATTGGACTCTTCTTTGTACTCCAATTCTTATTCATTACCAACAGGGTTGGTAACTTCAGGGACCCCAGAATCAACAACCTCCACAGTGGATATGATTGCAAAGGGCTAATCTTCTTTTTCTTTGAACCCTACGAGACAAGTGAACGTAAGATTTCTAATCCTAGGGGAAAAGATAGAAATACATAATAGAAAGGAATAAAATCATAAATCACACCTTCACAATACCAGAAGCTTTGGAGGACTTTGAAGACTTTGGAGGAAGAACATGGTCGAAGCTCTCATCTTCAACAACCTCGTCAAGTTCAATGGTTTAGATACGATAATTAAAGTTCATACCGGCAAAGGTTAACTCCCATGGGCACCTTCACGAACCTTACTCTGAGCAGTTGGTCGCCACCCATGATCACCAGGGATCCAACCATAGGCCCAAGGACCGATAATTTCGATAGGAGTGGCGTACCACTCATAGTCGTGATCACGACGAAGTTTTTCCTTGCCAGGAAAAGGGGTGGGCTCAGCATTATTTTCAGTACCAGGAACTCAGCGTAGCTTCGTTTCGGTTACCTCACTTAAAAGACGACCATCTCCACGGGGAGCAGGCATCGTACGCAATCCAACGCTCCAAGGCTTTCGGCTCCGGCTATTAACATAATCTCCAAAAGAAGTGTTGAAATTCCGCGGAGTGTACAAATCCCTCTCCTCAAGATTAGGTCGGTAACAGGTCATCAACGTTTTACCCTTGCTCTGAATATAAGCCTCTCGAAGAGTCCGAAGATAATTCCCGATTAGTTGAACTACCGAACGACAATGCATATGAGGGGTAGAGCCATCGCGATTCGCCAAAATGTCATAATAAAAGGAATCACCAAACTTATAGAGGGGAAGCATCAGGCCCGCTTCAAAGGCACAAATGGTTGTTAACAGATGTTGGGAGTCGTATTTATAGTTCGAAATCATCTCATATGTGAGCTCATCACCTTGATTATAGAAGCGAACGTCAAAGTATTCAAGTCCATGCCTAACTTTAAACTCCTCCAAGTCAATATTCCTAAATGATGCCTTCTTCTTCTTCTTCGGGTTAGTTACGGTACGTCCCTAAGGGGTAGCATCAGACGACGTGTGTGGGTCCGATGACTTCTTTGAATGGCTCATCTCGTCAGATTTTATCTTTGACGCTAGTTTCCTGGAAATATCCGCGTCCTTCTTAGACATCGGGGCAGCATATGGCACTCATGTCCCTTGAGAAGGTGAGGTGTTTGGAGCTATTGTTCGGATGGGATGAACCATCAGCGGATCTGAACGATGATAGGAAGGTTTACCTGAAGATCGGCCGACGAGATAACGAGAACCCCTAGCGTGTTCCCCACCTTATTGAGAGGACGAGGTACTATTAGACCGAAGGGGATAGTACGGAGGTTGCGCTGGGTCCTTCAGTAGAGATATATCAGGGCTTCGCTGAGACAGAGATCTGTAAGAACTCGAGGAGGGCATTCGAAAAGAGCTACCCCTTCGATGATCATCAGTCATGATTACCTACAAGGAATATCAACAAAAAATAAAATCAAAAACAAAATCCTAATCTTCAAAGACATCATTACGGGAAAAATATGACAACTCGAAAAATTGTCGTATAAGGTGTTCCCCATCGCTAAACTCATAGATGCCGAAGCAGAAATAATAGCCTGTGGACAAGTATCTACAGGAGCAGAAAATTTATTTACATCAGATCAGTACCTACCAGAGATTAATGGAGAAGTACGAGGAAAAAAAGGACGGCGAACGACTGAAGAAAGTTAAGGCAGCAGTAAAAGCGTATTAATTGCCTAAGATATCAGGCAAAGTAAAGAACAAGAATACAAGGAATAATTTATGTTTCCTGCAAATTCTTCCCTAAAAACAAAAGAAAGAGACAACAACAATGAAGAAAAAGAAGAAGAAGAGAGAATAAAAATTCTCACATCTATCCCCCTCTCCGGTATTTATTACCAACAAGAAAGAGAAACCTACCCGATTATCCCAAAGAGGAGTTATTGTAAGGAAGTTGGAAACGTGCCATAAGAAAAATGAAAAGTTATTGCGGAGAGATGATGAACAGTTTTCTTCAAAGTTTTGACTAAACCCGCCAAAAATCAGAAAGAAAATGGGCAAATTGTAGGTACATAAATATCTATTAGCACACGTGGCCCTCATCTCAAGATTAACCTTATCATCATCCGCCATGTGTACGTCATCAGTAAGATCCAACGGTACTCCAACCAAGGTCTACCCAAGGATCAGCAGCCCAAGAAACACCCTAGAGGACTCAGAGAGTACTTTACTCCATCCTAAGACGAATTCAAATTGGACAGCTAAGATGGGGAACGACTGACAAGAAGGTGACAAGTGCAGGGACAGCTGTCCCACACATGCTTCATCCCCCAACCACCCGCATTTAACACATCTGGTACAATACACGTGTCAAAATCTCTCTGGATTAAAAGAAAGGTCAAGCGTCGAGGCAACATTAATCACGCATAACACTATACACATGTTGAGCATTCTCTGGAATGAAATACGGGTTGAGCTTTGGGACAACAGACGACCGTTGAGACACATCAGGCTGGAACGAAGATATCAGCGGGATTAGCGTGAATACCAAGAAGATAAGGATAAGAAAATCTTAAGGGCATGACCCATGGAATCCACCTTTAAATACCCCACTCATTTTAGAGAGTAGGGGGTCGACCAATTTTTAGAGTAAAGAAGATAGTAGAGAGAGAAAGAGAAACATTGTGAGAGTAAGTAACCTTGCTTTATCTTCATAGCTTCGTCTCCTCTACCTAGAGTCATTTGACTATGTCTTGTAACCTTATGATGCATATAGTGAAGAACCAACCCCCCGTGGACATAGGCCTTTGTGACGAACCACGTAAATCATTGTCTTATTTTACATTACGCATTTAAAGTTTTAGAACTGACAGTATTGACAGCGTCACCCCCGATGCTGGCATTCTCATGGTACAAAACGATGAGAAGTCCGAAGGCTCGGAGTTTCCTATTTTATCTTTATCTATGACTTTTATTTATTTCAGATATCTAATCGTTTCTGATCTCATTGCGAACTTTGTTTGTGGATACAATGATCTCATCGTTATTTTTGTGTTCACAACGTTGATTTATCAAAAGACGAAACAAAAACTTCGTAGGTATTTCTGTGGGAAACAGATTTATCTATCAGTATAGACTTTTCTGTGGGAGACAAATTTGTTTATAAAGTCTTTGACTTTGGGTCGTAGCAACTCTTAGTTGTGGGTAAGATCAGCTAAGGGAATCAAGTGCGTAGAGTCCTGCTTGGATTCAGAGGCATAAGGAACGTGACTGTACCTTAATCGGTGTGAGACTTGGTTAGGGCTCAACTACATTCCAGTCCGAAGTTAACTTGTAGTAGGATAATGTCTGTAGCGGATTAGTACAATGTGGTGTTCAAATCTGGACTCGGTCCCGGGGTTTTTCTGCATTTGCGGTTTTCTCATTAACAAAACTTCTGGTGTCTTGTTATTTCTTTTCCGCATTATATTTGTTTATATAATTGAAATATAACATGTTGTGCGTAGTTCAATCAATTTGTCAATTCAACATTTGGTTGTTGATTGACACTTGAACATTGGTCTTTGGTACCGTTCAAGTTGTTTCTCATGATAATCAGGCTCACAAATTTCTATCTGTTTGATTTGTTGATTACATTGAGAAACATAGATATAACTCTTGGATATATTTCCTTGATTGAGTATGGCTGTCTAGTTGATTCTCTTGGAGTTATATTGGAGTTAGTCTATACAAATTTTGTTAGAGCATAGCTCAGTTGAACCCACCAAGCGTTGGTATGTCAAGTTTGGTTGTCATATTTTAGTGAGTCAAAACTGTTAGAGCATTGCTCGGTCGAACTCGCATGCGTTGCTATCTCAAGCATGTTTGTCAATGTTAGTGATCAAAACTATAAGTCTTGATTTCTAGTTTACAATATCTAAGGTATCAATCAGACTAGGATAGAAAGTGTAGTTGAGCTCAAGAACTCCATGGAAATCATCATACAAGACGAAGGACTACTCAAGGAACTGGTGGATCTTCATCGACTAAAATGTATGTGGAGACTTTAACTTATCTATCACTCAAAAGTCTATCTACTCTATCTCCTATCTTGAGACAAAATTCATATTATTATATAGACTAAGATTATACATATTTAGTATTTCGAGCCGAGTATAACTCGCCTATCTATTTTTCGAAATATGTTTTGGTAAAGCTTTCTGTTTAGCCTAGTTCATCTTTACCTAGTGACGAAAGTCATGTTAAGTTTCAATAACTTTGAAAATTGCTCTGACGAAAAATGGTTTGTGAATAACAACTATATAATGTCCTCTGAGAATGTTTCAATAATTGAAATGAGAGTTTAGATAATATAACCAATGGAGTATATAAGTATTTTTGTGGACACACATATGTGTATAAGTCCTTATTCCTTGAACCAAAGTTTGCGAACTTTGGTGATCAAGAGAACCAGAGAAGTACGTGAACTTCAGTCCGCGAACTGGCAAAGTTCTCGAACCCGAGAATTTCTGCTGGAGTTTGTGAGCTCCATCCGGGAACTTAAGTCCGAGAACCCGTTCGCGAACTTGAGTAGGTTATGTCTAAAAACTATGTTTGTGAACTCATATATATAAACTAAGGAATTCTATTGAAAACCGTGGCTATATAGTTCATGAACTGATTCGAGTGAATCAAATCGTTTTTGCTTCAATTGTATCTTATGTAGCACATAAAGATCTAAGCAATTGAACAACTCTATAACTAGTTCATTTGAGTCATTTGAACTAGTTATGGTGAAGAAGAATATGGTTGATATGAAAGTTATCATATGGCTAACCATTTGGTTAACTATTGTTGAACCAACTAATGCACAAGTTTGGGTACGGTATTCACAAGCCTACAAATGTGTACTACATGTGTATATAACAAGCTATGTTTTCGATCTAACAGTTGATAAATATTAGCTTGAATCTAATCAGGTTTTCATTTAACGGTGAATATTGAATTCTTTGTTACTAATCTAACATTAATTGCAAACCCTGATTTGAAAGACTATATAAGGGAGAACTCTGGCAACTGGGAAACCTAATCCCCACACATTCTGTGTGATACTAGTTGTGCTAATCTAGAGTCGATTCTCCTTTAACCTTTGGTTTCTTCTTCTAAACCAAGTTAACGACTTAAATACTTCATTGGGATTGTGAAGCCAGACCGATACTACTTTTCTTGTTGTTGTGTGATCTGATCTTGCTATTTCTATCGTACGAGTACAATTGTAATAATTGGCTTGAGATTTCTATCTCCTATATGCAAGATATAAAAGTAGTCACAAACATCTTCGTCTCATCGTTTGTGATAACACAATATCTTTTTTCGCTGCGTCGATTAAGACTATTGTGAGGTGATTGATAAAGCTGAGATGTTCTTCGGGAATATAAGTCTAGTTTTATCAATTAGTTCCTGTTCATCTTGATTTATCAAAAAATAGAACAAAACTTGTAGGTACATTCATGGGAGACGAATTTATCTATTACCGTAGACTTTTCTGTGTGATACAGATTGGTTTATTAAAGTCTTCGACTTTGGGTCGTTGCAACTCTTAGTTGTGGGTGAGATCATCTAAGGGAATCAAGTACATAGTATCCTGTTGGGATCAGAGGCGTAGGAGCATAATTGTACCTTGGATCAGTGTGAGATTGATTGGGGTTCAACTATAGTCCAGACCGAAGTTAGCTTGGAGTAGGCTAGTGATTGTATCTGCTTAATATAGTGTATGTTTAATCTGGACTAGGTCCCGGGGTTTTTTTACATTTGCGGTTTCCTCATTAACAAAATTCTGGTGTCTGTGTTATTTCTTTTCCGCATTATATTTTGTTATATAATTGAAATAATATAGGTTGTGCGTTGTTCAATCAATTAGAATATCCGACCTTTTGGTTTTTAATTTAAATTGATTGACACTTGGATATTGGTCTTTCGTACCATCCAAGTTTATCTCTCTTGTATTTAAATTGAGACTCGCAGTTTGCTTGAGTAAGATTTAAATCGAGAGATAGAGATATAAACTCTTTGTTATACTTTTCTATTGGTTGAGTCTAACTGTCTAATTGATTCTCTAGAAAGTATATTGGAGTTTGTCCATACATATTGATAATTCTAAATATTGGGTGTGGTTGTTATACCCCCGCTTTTTAAATTGGTATCAGAGCAGGCAAACAGGTTCAAGACCTTACAAGTCTGTGTTTGTAACGATCTGACTCTATGGACAAGAGTAGTATCTCTGATAAATGCGTTGATCGCTGTCGTATGCGTCAAAAATAAATTTACTTTCTCACTACTCAAAATATAAAATATAGCAAGGGCAAGAAAGGATCGTTCCCACTGAGAGAACTAGGTTGTCAAGTTGTTTCGGTTTCCTATAAATAACACAGGGGATTTTTCTGATTTTTAATAAAGCAAACAAATATAAAAGCAAAGAAAAAAAATAAGCAAACAAATCAAATAGAAGAGATATTGGTTAAGGATTCATCTTCATTCACAAATATGATTTCAAAACAATAATTATAATTGATATTTAATCTCTAGTTTATCAATGGCCCTAGAATACCTTGATCGCAAGAATATCCCGCTAATTCCCTCTTATCATCAACAAACACATTAAAAGATGCGAGTATAAGTTCTATCTAAGAGAACAACCTAACGTGTAAAAGCACTAATCAAGTTTAACTCCCTAGATGCATTAAGTTCTATGAAATCAGGCCAATCAAAGCAATCGAACGTGGAAAACGCACTAATCCGATTTAACAAAGGTTATGGTTCAAATATGATCATAAGAACGCATCACTACAAGATATAACCATATTCATGCTACTTGTAATCAGGAATCTATCAATTTTAAGTATAACAAACCCTAATCTAGCAATAGAGATGAAAACAAACTCAACCGATTCGTGACTCGATCAAACAAGCATTCAAATCATGTAACAATATAAATAGTGAATCATAATCGATAATATGGAGACAAAACTAATTTATCATATCAAACAAAACATATTATGTGAAATCCAATTATTCCATAACCAATAATAAAATTAAGTACTCATGCTCAAGGAGTTCATAACAAGAAGAAAGAGAAAAGGTTTCATGTTTCTAAACCCTAGAACAAAAGTAGAAGAAGAGATAATGAGCTAAAGATTAGAGAAAAGTCTTCTCTTTTATATGTTTCTCAATTTCCATAAAGGATACTCCTTCCAATATTAGGTCTTCTCAAAACCCATCTCCAAGTGGTATACCAAGCCCATGTGCGAGAAAAACCCATGTAAAATTATGTCCAAAAACCCTCACCGGAAAACCGGGTTTTAGCCGGAAGTTGATCGGAATCCGGATCGGAAAAGTCCACCCGGTCACCGGTCAAACATAACGGTCAACTGTTAAAACTGACGGTCAAGTAAACGGACATTAACGGCGTTCTTGAGTCAGATGCTGAGTCAGAACCGAAGCAGCTGGCTAACTCAGCTGGCTGGTTTTGACCAAAACAGTTGCAATCATTGCACTTCAGCCATGATGGCTGTTCCTTCCCTACACTTCAGCTCATGCATTACCAACTACAACTTCTTTCTGTTTTGCAGCCAATACTCCCTCTTTGCATTGCGAATTCATCGACGACTCATGACCCATCTAGCCTTCATTACACTGCCAACTCCTTCTACTGCCTTAAGTCACCACCAACTGCAAAATCATCACCCTTGCCTCACTGTCACCAGCCAACCATTGTACAGAACAGCCCAACCTCACTGCCATCAGCTACATCAATTTCTCTAGACATACTTCCATTCACAGCTGCCATTATTTTAGCTGCATCACTTGCACAATTACCAGGTTCACCAAATCCCATTCTTCATCTCAGCTTCACCTGCTACTTCCTGGCAACAATTCACACATCCAAAGACAAATAATTCCATTTCTGCAACCATACATTCACTGCCTGTATCACCTTGTAGCAACTCAACAAACTATTCAGCAACAGTCCATCAAAACTTCAACACCAGCTGCAACTCCTAGCTGGTATGAAGTTCAACCCACATGTCTCCAGGTAGCAACACAGCTCAACCTCCATTGCCTAGCAACATCAGTCACCTGCAATGCGAACACCAATCACTACTTTGCTGATTATTCATCTCTTCTTCAAAACACCAGAATCACCACCTCCTTAAACTTCCTTCCAGTACTATCAGAACTGCACCATTAACTCATTTGCACCAGTACCCATTGAATTCATCTCCTAGATCTCATAGCAGTGACCACCTCAATGCCAGAAACACCATCAGTTATTGCACCTGCTTGCATCAAAGCCAACCATAACTCAAACCAAGCCATCAACTGTAGCTGCTCTAAACTCCAATACAAAGCACCAACACACAGCAAAGCATCCATTCTGCAATCAAAATCATTCAATCATGCATATTCAAATCCGTCTGCTTTTTTTCGTGCATCATTCCGTCTCCGCAACTCCATCCATTGCACTTGCTCTGAGTTTGAATTCCCTGCCTCCATCAACTGTAACTTCTAATTGCAGTTTATCATCACCTGCACTTCACAACCTTGAACAGCAACAATACCAAATGTTCATTCTTCCATGTAAGCCTTAAATATTCATTTAAGTTGTTCACTCATTCACCAACTCATCTTCTCTTGTTCATCAGCACTGCCTCTATTTTAGTTGCATACAACTTCACAATAGCACCAGCCATTCATCCTGCTAACCCTAGTCACCACTGCAGCCAACCAACACAGCCATCATCCCAGTTGCACATTACCAGAACTAACATTGATTCTCTTACCAAACAAACCACCATCTGCAGTTCAAACCATCATTCCTGCTATACCCATCTCAATTTCAATCACAACTTCAATCATCTCTACCCTAATTCGATTCACAGCAAAACCCATTTCATCAACATTTCATCATCTTCTCATTCGAACTCAGAGAGCAGCAGCAGATCCCCAATAGCAACAACTATTCTCTCCAATCAATACAAACTCTAATTGAGTTTACCCATTCAATCACCACCACCATATGGCTCAATTCCATCTCATGTTTCATCATTTAGCAGCTTGTTCTTCTTCTCGATTCACAAATCCCATCTCACCAGAACGCATAAGAAACCCTAATTTCTTTTCATCTCATCACTAAGAGCTCGGCTTCGATTCATCACTAACATCTTGAGATTCAACTATCGGAGATTCTCACAGAAACCCCATCACTAATTTCTCCTTCCGAATTTCTTCTCGATCTCTTGGAAGTGTGGCTGCTGTTCTCTATAGTTTTCAGTTTTAGGGGAAAGAAAGAATGAAATGAATGAGAGACGGATTCTCTCGAATTTAGGTTGGAAATGATTGGGGTGCTTATTGACACCCCAGAACATAGGCTAGGGTACACCCCAATGGATACCCTATAACAGGTGGCCGCCTCTTAACATCAGCTGGTTGTCTTTAGTACTCATGTAGGACTGGTCGACCCTTAACCTTGGCTCGGCTCTCAATAGTGTTTGTCTGTGAAATGACAGTTTCAACCTTGTTGCTCAATTTTGGATGATTTCTTCTGTTTTTCTTCCGTATGACTCTAGAGTATCTAATAACTCAAAAACACACGTAAAATACATAATTCACAAGAAGAATAGAAAAGAAAACATAAACCATAGATAATAAATACGGTGTATTCTACACCTATCAAATTCCCCCACACTTAGACTTTGTTAGTCCTCAAGCAAATCAAACAAAACAATTCTAAAACATACATACAACTCCGTGTCGTCGAGGCTGCGGTTACTTTTAGCATAAATAACAAGCCTTTGAACCCCTAGGTGTCCCCAGTGGATGAGTTATAGTCTCGTGAGGGCTTACTCGAGATATACCCACAAAACCTACTCCAACTTCAAAGCGTTCCAGCGTCCCAAACATCCAAAGAGCTATGAGGACATAGAAATTATGCATGCTAGTAATAAGAAGTTAGAAATACCAAAGAACATATTCATTCTTAAATCTTGAGTGAGAAATAACCACACCATAATGAGAGAACGCGTGTTTGAGAAACGATCAATAAGCATTTCGCCTCGACTTCTGCCTCACCAAAAAGGATTTTATGAAATTGCACTCAAAAAGACGGATTTTTTATGGGTCTCACATGTGTGCAAGTAGGAATGAAGAGATAATTCCTGAAACACGTTGAATGGTGGGAAGGATAACTTCCGAAATATTTTGAAAACCCACATCTTTTAACATTTTGAAAAACCATTTTTCTGACGATCTCTAAGAAAGGAAATCAACCACTATTATTGAGGATGAGATTACTTACTCACCTTCACATCCGATTGCCAATTATGATAGTACCACTCTCACGACATCAAATAGAAACGTCTTCCGCTCCTCGTCTTCATCTTCTTGGTCTTCGGCTTCAACTATTGATGATAAATTCTTGAACTTTGTAAATCATTGACAATTTGTAACCTTTTTCCTTAAAATCCTTGTCGCTTGAAACTTCCTTATAGATTTTCCTTCCCCATGGCTTATTAAACAAAAACAAACACAATAATAGATATTTATCTTGTCTCATATTTTTCAATCAAATTTTTTCTTTTTCTTTTTTCTTTTTTCTTTTTTCATTTTTTTTCATTTTTTTTTTCATTTTTTTTTTTATACAAGAGAAACAAAATACAAAACAAAGTGAAAAATAAAACAACCATGGCCGTGGAAAAGTATTTTACCGCTTGATTCTTCACAACTTGTATCGCCTTGAAATCATAAACTTCAATAATTCTCACCTTTTGATTTTCTTTGCTCTTGTAAATAAGTCTTCAACTTGTATGTAAAATTATGTTCATTGTATGTTGCTTTACTTGAATATGAAATTCGCTCTTTTCTTGTTCCGTTGCTTGTAAACCTTGAACGTCTTCAACTTTCCTTGTAGATTTTGATGCCGCTCCTTGTTGATGATTGTGGTGTTTTGATAGACACATTTTTGTGTCTGAATTGTCCTCGATGTCTCTATTGTTAGTCTCGATTTTTGTACTTATTATGGTGTTTTTATGTTTTTGTAGGTGTTTTCGGAGGAATACACTTGCGTGGAATAAGTTGCTCAAAAAGTGCTATTTGGACCCCCGTAGAAAAGTACTAAAGGCACCCTTAATTTGGATAAGGGCATCCCAGGGAACCCCATCTGCTAAAGGCACCAGCATTTTCGTTAAGGGCTTCCTTCTTCTTCACCGTTCAAAAAATAGAAAAAATAGCGGGAAACTCGGATTCATGTTTTTTTTCACCTGCGTATTTGGTGTTTTGATCTTGGAGAGATTCTCTCGATATTTTCTCACTGATTTGGTTTGGTAATGACATGTTGAATCAAAACAGGGATGGTAACGTGTTTGGTGACGTGAAAATTAGAAGATTCTATCATATCTCGTACAGCAGGGAGGATATTTTATTTCCCGGATAATTTTCTTTATTTGGAAGGACTGCATGTGTATTTAGGGAGTTTGATTACTGCTGGGATGTTTATTCGATGTGTTTAGAGTTTTTCAACACAAGAAAACACGTGATAATCTCCAACAGACGCGTGAAGGAGATAAAATTGGAAATTATTTTCGAGAATGGCAGAGGAGAATTAATGAGGATTATGCGGAGTTATTAGCGAGTATTTTTGATTCTGTAGAGTATATAAAGGGCTCTGAGGGTTATGAGGAGGTTATGGAGAGTTAGGGGTTAGAAGATAGCAGAGAATCAGAGTTGCAGAGCTTGTCTCTGCTGCTGCCATTGAAAGAGAGGACGAAGAACAAAATACCACCAGACGCAGTCATTTTTCCAACAGTAACAACGACAATCAGAAAAGGGTCGTATCGCTACAGTGTTAGCGACACAGAGCTTGTATCGTTCTTTGTAACAGCGTTGTATTTGTAACACGAGGTTCTGTAACGCCCAGTCACCGTTGCAAACCTCTGTTTTATTACTTTTCATCCTTGTAAGCACATTTTTGAGCAATGAAATCATACTTTGAGCGTGTTTCCAATATGATGAGCTAGACCCCATCACTGGGACGACGGATGAAGATGAATTTCATACATGGGTAAAATTATTTAATTCTTTTTATGACTTTTGCACTATTTTAAATTGATTTATGATTCGATAAAATTAGTTGTGATTCAATTAGATAGGTTATGCTTTGTTTATATAATCTATGCTTAGGGGATACAATTAATGTTTTGAGGATCTACTTTGGCAAAATAAGAGTCCATGTTTTTATTTGTTGAGCGATAATTGTTAAAGGAATTAATTTTTGAATCTTTTGTTGTGAGTTTGGCTGAATCCTGAGTCCCAGCACATCTCTTCATCTTGTGACAATTTTTGTATATATTTTTATCTTATTTTAATTTATTAAATCATAAAATCATCTCATCAAGTCCGAGTGAATGACAACCTTTTCTTACCACTTTCTACAACATTATTTGATTCACATCAATTTTTGGCGCCGCCGACGCGGACTTGTGTATAGATTTGTTTTTAGGTTTTATTTTAATTTTTATTATTTTTGTTCTCTTTTACACCTTTGGTATTTTTTTGATTCTTTTCAGATTTGGAGCGAAGCTACAAGGAAATAAAAAGTGCTATAAAAAGAAAGCATCGCCAAAGAAGGAAAGAAAAGAGGAGTCCAAGGAGTGAAGAAGATTTTGTACACATTTATTTGGACTTTATTTCTTTTTATATTTAGAAATTGTAAATAGGGTTTCATAGTTGTAATTTTTCTTTTTACTTTTGGACCTTTTCTTTTTGGACTTTATTTTTGGACATTGGACATTAATTTTTTTTAAACCCTACGGAACGGTAGTTTCAAATATAAACTGCACAGGGAAGGACGATGATTATGATATCACCTCGGCCCCTCGGGTTCGTACATGACATAGGAGTCGTGGCCTGAGTCGACTTCAATGGTTCATCCCCCATCTGGAATGGGAGGTAATAATTCTAAACACCCGCGAATCCCCTGTCAGCGGGTTTACTGGATGATTTTGTATGCATATATGTTGAGGTTTTGAAAACGGCTGTTTTAAATTCCTAGTAAAGGGCAAGGACTAGCCATACAAGATAAGGGTTCGGATTTCATCACCGTTCTCTTCTTGCTCGCCTTAGGAAAACGATACCAAATGCGAACCTAAGCTTAAAATTTGGAATAGAATGAGACCGATAGGGTAACGAGCTTAATAGGAAAGTCGTTCGAAAAATATTGGTTACTCTTTTGAGCATGCTTTGAAGTTCATGAAGTTTTCTGTAAGTTGAATGCGTGACTGCGCCGCCTTGTACTGCGGTGAGGCCTTGGGTATCAAAGCTCCACATAGCTTCCCTCGCCTCTATTCAACTTACTTAAACTCGGATTGATTCCATAGGGGTTTGCTCAGATTGTAACGAATTCCCTTTCGAAGGATTAGAAGCTGGTCTAGAAACAATCTAAGTGGAGCCATCATGCTTTTTGTTTTCTAGAAATCAGTAGGTTTATTGTGGTCGAGTCAGCCTTGTTTGTGTTTGTGTAGAATTCCCTTGCAGTTAGGATGTCAAATTGGGATTATAATATCCATCACAATGAATATGAATATCCAACTGAACAATATGGACATTACTCTTTTTATGACCATAGTGTGAATAGTGGTTGGGAATGCCAATCTTTTGAAGGTTATGGGTCATACCATGGTGAGCCCAATTACTATCCACACGTGCATCAGTCTTACGAGCAAGAAGATTATAACACTAGTTCTTCATCTCTAGAGGATACAATCAAACTATTGAAAAGTAGTCCTTTTTATGATCCTTCTGTTCCTACTCCTTCTTTAGAAGAACCCTCAGGAAGTTAACTGAGTCGACACGTAAGTTAGCTGAGATGAATGGTATAGTTATGGATGAAAGAACTACAATGAGCGAAACTTCTTTAGAAGATACCCTCAAGCGGATAACTGAGACGAATGAAATAATTGCTCGAAATAATCTTAACTTTCAATACAGTATTTCCAATAATACCCTTGAAAATGAGGATAGTTATTTGCATAATCAAGATGCCGAGTTATAATTGGTAACACTGCCTGTTTAGATGAGGTTCAACCATTTTTTATATTATTATAATGATGATTATGATGAGGATAGTGTTGATGAAGAATTTGAAATGAGTAGGCATAGTGATCAGGAATTTGTTACTCCAAATGAGCTTAATAATGATAGTAATATTTCTGGTTCAAATCCAAATAATTTTAATAATTATTCACCTATTCAAAAGGATGAGGATTTGATTAGAGATACCCCCGTTTTAGACGATATAGTATTTCCTTTTGATTATGAAGCTAATGATGGTTTAGAGGAACGAGTATATTTTGAGTCTAGCGATTTAGAAACAATAGACTTAGAAAAAGAAAATGAACTCGTAGAGATGAGTGAGGATGTACCCGACTTAGAAGAATCAATTGACCATTTTCAGGAATCAGATGACCTTGAAATTAGGGAAGTTGTGACTAGTCTTTCTAGAGACACTGAAAACTCTAAGTTTGGGGGTGATTATCATTCTAAATGTGCTTTAACTCTTAGAAAGGTCCCTAACTTGGGACTTGACATATGTGCCTCAACCATTTTAAAAGATTATCTCCATACACTTTTTCCTGAACCTAGTTGTGTCCATAAAGAATTTCAGTTGTTAGAAACCCATCCTCTGGTTGATGTGGTTAACCTAGGCTATGATACCACGATTGACTTTGTTTTCCCACCAGAAACCTTCCTTCCAATTGTGGGAACTTATGGTTTTCAGATGTGTCGGTTATTAAGTTTTCAGACTAAACCTAATTACTTTAGGAGAATAGGGTCGACCATTTGCTTAAGGAAGACCACCTCTTTCATTGTGGTCAGCTGTGTGAGTCAAGTCTGATTGACTTAGAGAATCCCCAGTTATTCAGGTTATTGTTATGTGCTTCTAAGTTCTTAATTGAGTATTTCCAGACTCTAGAACCTGATCTTCAGGATCATGCCTTTGAGGAAATCCAGCCGATGAAAGCTTTTTATCTAGACCCTTTTATAGAGCCTGAACCCGAACCACAACTAGATGTAGTTGTCTTAAACAAAAAAATAGATAAAGGTGTGTTGGATATCTTCCTCGTCTGTTGCAGTTTCCTCTTCTTGTGGTTAGCACTTTTTGATCCAGATGACCCACAGTTATTCCGGCTACTACTATATGATTCTATGAGGTGAATAATTCTTCCAATGTCTGGCTGAAGACTTTAAACTTATCACTTCTTGGGAGGTAACCCAATATTCTTCCAACACGGTAATATCTTTCCTTATTCTTTTCTTCAAGTGGTAATAGTTTCTCCTTGTTCATGCTTTTAATTTCATCTATATAACATTGAGGACAATGTTAGATTTAAGTTTGGGGGTGAGGAAAAACTTTTTAGTTGCACTTTTGAAACTTCTAACGTCACATGGTATCCGGTTAGCTAAGTTTACATACTTTTTCTCACCGAAAAAATAGAAATTGGAATGCTAGGGATAACAACCTATTGAGACATTAGAGAAAAAGACATTGAGATCCTTGAAATTCAGGAGAGAACTTGTTCCTTTTATAGGGTAACCGTGATGGACCTAACCATCCATGATGGAAAGGCAAGTAGGTCAGGAAATGCCAGAAAGACAAAGCAACCTCAAAATGTAGTCTTAGTTACTGGATTACAACTCTCTCTCAGTAGAAACTTATCATCATCAACAAACGGAGCGACATCAAAATCTACGAAGAAAGTTGAAGACGTTTAAGGTTTAGAAGCAAAAATAGAAAAGAATCAAAGTTGAAGAGTTACAAGAAGTTATAAGAGAAAATTATATAAGTTGTTGGAATTCATGATACTAAGACATTACAAGTTGAAAAGATCCAAGTGTTAAATTCTTTCTGTGATGGCCATGTAAAATTTTGTCATGTTTTCACCAAAAAAAAAAAAATAAATAAATAAATCATCAGTACGTTTTTTCAATAAGGCCACAGAGAAGTAGAAATTTTTATATCAAGCAAGAAATTGAAGAGAAGAGTTAATTGTCAAGGTTCTACGAGGTTCAAGAATTTATCATCAACAGTTGAAGCCGAAAAAGACGTTGTTTCTACTGAGCACTATGAGAGATTTGAAGAAAGATACATTTGGTTGCTTTGTTAGTCCGCTTTCAATCTGGCACAAGATCTTTCTAGCACTGGTTTAACTCATCACACGTAATTAGTCCAGATATGTAGCAGATGTCCCTCTTATTTTTATCTCTCTCCTAATCTTATCCAGCTGTAAATCAGCGGACGCATCTTACAATGTTTATCTAGCTGTGTAGCGGATATTTATTTATCTTGCAGTGTTGCGGATGTGTCTCCCCTTTTCTTCAGTCAGCTTTAGAGTTGGAATCTTTAATTTCTCTGGCATTCTAGTCACTTGGAGATAGGTCAAGAATTTTTATGCCCTCATAGCTCTTTGGATACTTGTGACCAATTAGAAGTACATGTTTTGTGGGTACACCTCTGGTAAACCCTTCGGAGACAACACTCCGCCGCTAGGGCCACTTGTCGGTTTAACGGCTTGCTGCACGTGCTAAGTGTAGTCATTTTGTTTTCTATATTAGATTTGCTCGAGACTAGCAAATAATAAGTTTGGGGGTATTTGATAGATACATTTTTGTGTTTGAATTGTCCTCGATGTCTCTATTGTTAGTCTCGATTTTTGTACTTATTATGGTGTTTTTATGTTTGTGTAGGTGTTTTCGGAGGAATACACTTGCGTGGAATAATTTGCTCAAAAAGTGCTATTTGGACCCCCGTAGAAAAGTACTAAAGGCACCCTTAATTTGGATAAGGACATCCCAGGGAACCCCATCTGCTAAAGGCACCAACATTTTCGTTAAGGGATGCCTTCTTCTTCACCGTTCAAAAAATAGAAAAAATGGCGGGAAACTCGGATTCAAGTTTTTTTTCACCTGCGTATTTGTTGTTTTGATCTTGGAGAGATTCTCTCGATATTTTCTCACTGATTTGGTTTGGTAATGACCTGTTGAATCAAAACAGGGATGGTAACGTGTTTGGTGACGTGAAAATTAGAAGATTCTATCATATCTCGTACAGCAGGGAGGATATTTTATTTCCGGGATAATTTTCTTTATTTAGAAGGACTGCATGTGTATTTAGGGAGTTTGATTACTGCTGGGATGTTTATTCGACGTGTTTAGAGTTTTTCAACACAAGAAAACACGTGATAATCTCCAACAGACGCTTGAGGGAGATGAAATTGGAAATTATTTCCGAGAATGGCAGAGGAGAATAATAAGGATTATGTGGAGTTATTAGCGAGTATTTTTGATTCTGTAGAGTATATAAAGGGCTCTGTGGGTAATGAGGAGGTTATGGAGAGTTAGGGGTTAGAAGATAGCAGAGAATCAGAGTTGCAGAGCTTGTCTCTGCTGCTGCCATTGAAAGAGAGGATGAAGAACAAAATACCACCAGACGCAGTCATTTTTCCAACAGTAACAATGACAATCAGAAAAGGGTCGTATCGCTACAGTGTTAGCGATACAGAGCTTGTATCGTTCTTTGTAACAGCGCTGTATTTGTAACACGAGGTTCTGTAACGCCCAGTCACCGTTGCAAACCTCTGTTTTATTACTTTTCATCCTTGTAAGAACATTTTTGAGCAATGAAATCATACTTTGAGCGTGTTTCCAATATGATGAGCTAGACCCCATCACTGGGACGACGGATGAAGATGAATTTCATACATGGGTAAAATTATTTAATTCTTTTTATGACTTTTGCACTATTTTAAATTGATTTATGATTCGATAAAATTAGTTGTGATTCAATTAGATAGGTTATGCTTTGTTTAGATAATCTATGCTTAGGGGATACAATTAATGTTTTGAGGATCTACTTTGGCAAAATAAGAGTCCATGATTTTATTTGTTGAGCGATAATTGTTAAAGGAATTAATTTTTGAATCTTTTGTTGTGAGTTTGGCTGAATCCTGAGTCCCAGCACATCACTTCATCTTGTGACAATTTTTGTATATATTTTTTATCTTATTTTAGTTTATTAAATCCTAAAATCATCTCATCAAGTCCGAGTGAACGACAACCTTTTCTTACCACTTTCTACAACATTATTTGATTCACATCATGTTTCTATGGACCCATTGTTGTCGAGAGAGAGAATGGTGCTAACTGCAAATCGAACTACAAGAAGGAGGCTTTTATCCATAGATGTCACCCTCATGATTGACAAAAATTAGCACTCAAGAGATCAAAAATAGTACTGAAATTGGTGTGAAGTTGGGTAGCTCACCATTCTACCCGGAATTAACGTACGGTGACACACACTCAAAAGAAAGCTCTTTAGTCATGGAAGAATTTATGGTCGGTGCCTTGGTTGATATGAAAATGGGTAGTCTCCACTAATGATTGATCATCAACTCTAATAATGCATTTCTCTCTGCTCCTAATTTTCATCACCGGCATGATTAAATCAATTATTTAACATTCCAATTCGTAAGAAATCCGAACGTAGTTCCCTAACACTTCCAAGTTCACTTACCTAGAAGGATGCTAGTGACTCTAAAATCTCTACAAGTTGAAGGATTTATGCAAAAAAATAAAAATAAAAAATCGACTCAAAAAGGCTAAAAACAAATTGAAAAATCGACTCAAAAAGGCTAAAAACTCTATATGCAAAACATCCAAACACTCTCCCACACTTAAAATTTACATTGTCCTCAATGTAATTGAATCCTCCTAGTAAAGTCAAGGTGGAAAATCCTAATATGATATGGAACAAGAAAAATAAATAAACCAAACAATAATAAAAGAAAAAGAAAAAGGATAAGAGATACAAAACCGGTGGGTTGCCTCCCACTTAGCGCTTGTTTTAAAGTCGACGGCCCGACTTAGATTCTTATCAGATTCATTCCCCATATACCAATAATATGAAAATTTGGGGATCCACCCATAACACTTGTTTTGCAAACACTATCTCCATACAAATATTAGTAATATAAAATAGAAACGAAGCTATTAACCGATAAAAGTTTACCCCACACTTATTCTTGTCCACATTTGGAAGTGGGTAAAGAATATAGGAGTCGGGTTCTTCCACGGTTTCTTGTTCACAAACCTGCATAGTATGAGAATCTAATATTTCTAATGGCGGATATCGAGAAACGAAGTCATCTAACAATGTTTTCGAAGCACATACATTTAAACCAATAAGAGGCAAAGGAGAAGAATCAATATGCGAAGGATTAGACAAACTTCGCACAATCTCTTGTAGCACGGAATCCTCTTCATCCTTGAAAAACTCAAGTGAATTATTCACCTCTTGTATATCATGGTCCTCTATCAAACCTTGCAACCATTCTTCGTCCGTTTTTTCCTTAACCAAAGTCTCGACATAAACATCATCATTACAATCATTTGCAAGTTCAATTGGGTCTTCCACAATATTGGTCATACCGGTTTCATTCTCAACATACTCTTCTTCATTAGACTCAAACCTTGTTCCAAAGTTCTATAAAACACTAGTTTCATCATACTCATGTACCTTTTGAATAGGTGCTTGATCATTATAAAGATCAAGAGTTGAGTCAACTACACTAACGTCATCAAATATCTCCAAATGTTGGTCATTTTCAACACAATCATCTTTATTTTCAGACTCTCCATAATAAGAATCGTCGTCAATTTCCCAACCTTTATCACGACGTTGTTTAAGTTCCATATGAATGGTCCTACTGATTTCATCGACAAGCTCTTCTGAGGCTCCATCATCTTCCAACTTGTATAATTTATGTGCAAGTTTCTTGACGTTCACATGCTTACCACCGCTGGCTAAAATAGGTTCTCTTTCCCATGACTCTTCCCTTTGAATGGGTGAATGATCATAACTACGATCCGGAGTCGGGTAAGAAAAAGTGTTGCATAAATTGGTTTGTGTGACATTCTTTCTATCATGGTCAAGTTGGTCTATCCTTTGTTTCATGTCTTGTAATCCATTCAAAATCTGCATACATCTCGAATGAATCCAATTAGAAGTAGAATTATCCCACCTTGGTGCTTGACTTACATACCCACTACAAGGTTGTTGTTGGTATGTATGAAAATCACCATAAGGTTCTCTAGGATATGCATCATAGCCAATAAATTGGTTTTGATTGTATCCCAAAGTTGGTGGGAAATTATCATAGTGTTGAGGAGGTTGAAAACCGTATCCATTGTTCCAATATGCTCCGTCCATAGAATGGTACCTGAAACAAGAGTTCTCAAACCAAGGTTAAAAACCAGAAAATAAGAAAAACAAAACTAAAAACAAGAAACAAAACTTAAAAAAAAAAAATTAGAAACCAAAAACAAGTGACAACCGCTGCCGTATGCGCCAAAATTTGATCGTTGTCGTATGCGTCAAAAATAAATTTACTTTCTCACTAATCAAAATATAAAATATAGCAAGGGCAAGAAAGGATCATTCCCACTGAGAGGACTAGGTTGTCAAGTTGTTTCGGTTTCCTATAAATAACACGGGGGATTTTTCTGATTTTTAATAAAGCAAACAAATATAAAAGCAAAGAAAGAAATAAGCAAACAAATCAAATAGAAGATATATTGGTTAAGGATTCATCTTCATTCAAAAATATGCTTTCAAAACAATAATTAGAATTGATATTTAATCTCTAGTTTATCAATGTCCCTAGAATACCTTGATCGCAAGAATATCCCTCTAATTCCCTCTTATCATTAACAAACACATTAAAAGATGCGAGTATGAGTTCTATCTAAGAGAACAACCTAATGTGTAAAAGCACTAATCAAGTTTAATTCCCTAGATGCATTAAGTTTTATGAAATCAGGCCAATCAAAGCAATCGAACGTGGAAAACGCACTAATCCGATTTAACAAAGGTTATGGTTCACATATGATCACAAGGATGCATCACTACAAGCTATAACCATATTCATGCTACTTGTAATCAGGAATCTATCACTTTTACGTATAACAAACCCTAATCTAGCAATAGAGATGAAAACAAACTCAACCGATTCGCGACTCGATCAAACAAGCATTCAAATCATGTAACAATATAAATAGTGAATCATAATCGATAATATGGAGACAAAACTAATTTATCATATCAAAGAAAACATATTATGTGAAATCCAATTATTCCATAACCAATAATAAAATTAAGTAATCATGCTCAAGGAGTTCATAACAAGAAGAAAGAGAAGGTTTCATGTTTCTAAACCCTAGAACAAAAGTAGAAGAAGAGATAATGAGCTAAAGATTAGAGAAAAGTCTTCTCTTTTATATGTTTCTCAATTTCCATAAAGGATACTCCTTCCAATATTAGGTCTTCTCAAAACCCATCTCCAAGTGGTCCACCAAGCCCATGTGTGAGAAAAACCCATGTAAAATTATGTCCAAAAACCCTCAAAACTGTATTTTTAGCCGGAAGTTGACCTGAATTTGGACCGGCAAACTCCACATGGTCACCGGTCAAACATAACGGTCAACTGTTAAAACTGACGGTCAAGTAAACGGACATTAACGGCGTTCTTGAGTCAGATGCTGAGTCAGAACCGAATCAGCTGGATAACTCGGATGACTGGTTTTGACCAAAACTGTTGCAATCATTGCACTTCAGCCATGATGGTTGTTCCTTCCCTGCACTTCAGCTCATGCATTGCCAACTACAACTTCTTTCTATTTTGCATCCAATACTCCCTCTTTGCATTGTGAATTCGTCGGCGACTCATGACCCATCTAGCCTTCATTACACTGCCAACTCCTTCTACTGCCTTAAGTCACCACCAACTGCAAAATCATCACCCTTGCCTCACTGTCACCAGACAACCATTGCACAGAACAGCCCAACCTCACTGCCACCTGCTACATCAATTTCTCTAGCCATACTTCCATTCACAACTGCCATTATTTCAGCTGCATCACTTGCACAATTACCAGCTTCACCAACTCCCATTCTTCATCTCAGCTTCACCTGCTACTTCCTGGCAATAATTCACACATCCAAAGACAGATAATTCCATTTCTGCAACCATATATTCACTGCCGGTATCACCTTGTAGCAACTCAACAAACCATTCAGCAACAGTCCATCAAAACTTCAACACTAGTTGCAACTCCTAGCTGGTATGAAGTTCAACCCACATGTGTCCAGGTAGAAACACAGCTCAACCTCCATTGCCTAGCAACATCAGTCACCTGCAATGCGAACACCAATCACTACTTTGTTGATTATTCATCTCTTCTTCAAAACACCAAAATCACCACCTCCTTGAACTTCCTTCCAGTACCATCATAACTGCACCATTAACTCATTTGCACCAGTACCCATTGAATTCATCTCCTATATCTCTTAGCAGTGACCATCTCAATGCCAGCAACACCATCAGTTATTGCACCTGCTTGCATCAAAGCCAACCATAACTCAAACCAAGCCATCAGCTGTAGCTTCTCTAAACTCTAGTACAATGCACCAACACTCATCAAAGCATCCATTCTGCAATCAAAATCATTCAATCATGCATCTTCAACTCCGTCTACGTTTTTTCGCGCATCATTCCGTCGCCGCAACTCCATCCATTGCACTTGCTCTGAGTTTGAATTCCCTGCCTCCATCAACTGTAACTTCTACTTGCAGTTTATCATCACCTGCACTTCAAAACCTTGAACAGCAACAATGCCAACTGTTCATTCTTCCATGTAAGCCTTAAACATTCATTTAAGTTGTTCACTCATTCACCAACTCATCTTCTCTTGTTCATCAGCACTGCCTCTATTTTAGTTGCATACAACTTCACAATAGCACCAGCCATTCATCCTGCTAACCCTAGTCACCACTGCATCCAACCAACACAGCCATCATCCCAGTTGCACATCACCAGAACTAACATTGATTCTCTTACAAAACAAACCACCATCTGCAGTTCAAACCATCATTCCTGCTATACCCATCTCAATTTCAATCACAGGTTCAATCATCTCTACCTTAATTCGATTCACAGCAAAACCCATTTCATCAATATTTCATCATCTTCTCATTCGAAATCAGAGAGTAGCAGCAGATCCCCAATAGCAACAACTATTCTCTCCAATCAATACAAACTCGAATTGAGTTTACCCATTCAATCACCACCACCATATGGCGCAATTCCATCTCCTGTTTCATCATTTAGCAGCTTGTTCTTCTTCTCGATTCACAAATCCCATCTCACCAGAACGCATATGAAACCCTAATTTCTCTTCATCTCATCACTAAGAGCTCGGATTCGATTCATCACTAACAACTTGAGCTTCAACTGTCGGAGATTCTCACAGAAATCCCATCACTAATTTCTCCTTCCGAATTTCTTCTCGATCTCTTGGAAGTATGGCTGCTGTTCTCTATAGTTTTTAGTTTCAGGGGAAAGAAAGAATGAAATGAATGAGAGACGGATTCTCTCGAATTTAGGTTGGAAATGATTGGGGTGGTTATTGACACCCCAGTACATAGGCTAGGGGACACCCCAATGGATACCCTATAACAGGTGGCCACCCCTTAACATCAGTTGGCTGTCTTTAGTACTCATGTAGGACTGGTCGACCCTTAACCTTGGCTCGGATCTCAATAGTGTTTGTCTGTGAAATGACAGTTTCAACCTTGTTGCTCAATTTTGGATGATTTCTTCTGTTTTTCTTCCGTATGACTCCAGAGTACCTAAAAACTCAAAAACACACGTAAAATACATAATTCACAAGAAGAATAGCAAAGAAAACATAAACCATAGATAATAAATACGGTGTATTCTACACCTATCATGCGTCATCGGAAATAAAATCTCTGTCTCGTCTATTTTTATTAAAGAGAAAGATTCTTCAATCTCAAACATAGATGATCCTTGTGTTCAAACTAGACAGAAAGAATCTGACATGTGTTATCCCGATTACCTTTCAAAAGAGTCTATTTCTCAAAATAAATGGGAAACAGCTGAAAAGAGTGATTTGATTCTAAATCTTGTTAGAATCCAAGCTGATAGACTCAATCGGATGAAACAATACGTTAGTATTCTTTTTGGTATGATAAGAGACTGCAAATCCAAAGAAAATACTGAAGATCATCCTTCGTGTATGACTCTTGAGTCAAGCCTTAAAAGGATGATTGGAAATAGAACATTACTTGAGTAAACTCTCTATTCAAGGATGCTCTAAGCACTCCAATATACAAACTACTTCTGCTACAACTGAAAATGCCCTAATACCAGAAGTAAAACTAGAGTCCCTTCCAATTAAGAAAGATGTGTTAGTCTCCCCTGATCAAGCAAATTCCATACCATATGGAAGGAAGAAATCTCCTTACAAGAATGTTAAGACTAAACTGCCTAATCACTCATGTGATCAGAAAGTATGTCTCTTTTGCGAAGAAAAAGGTTTTGTTAAACAAAATAGAAACTCTAGGTTGAATAAAAATTCTCTTGTTCAAATTCAACACACCTTAGACTTAATCCTCAAAGGTGTAACTCACATTCGTATGTCGAAACTCATTGGTTTTCATAGTATCATGTGTATGTTACTAGGAAGGTCATTTCAATAAGTTTCTCAAATGTTGGAAAGCAGAACAGAAGTCTTAATAAGAATCGTCTAAGGAAAGACCAAGCTGTTGTTTCTAAAAATAACATTTCCCTTGATTTGAAAGAAATTCCAGGAGAAAGAAGGAAAAATGATGATATGAGAAATAACATGATAAAGATAATTCAAGGATACAAAGAAATTGTCAACAGGTTGTCATCCACCTCAAGTCAAGACTCCTCTAGTAAGAACTCAAACTATGTCTCATATTTTGATGACAGTAAGTTTTATGATAATTTTTCAAATCAAAAGGGATCCCTCTCAAAATTCAGGAGGAAAAAGAGACTTGATCATAAACACAATTCCTTGAATGAGCTCATAGATCATACTTGTGCTAGTTAATCACAAGGGTTATGAACTTGCTCATAAAAATCATGTTGGGCAAGATGTGTAAATATCAGGTATACTTTGGCAATTTGCGTTTTATCTAGTTGAGCTATTCTCTTATCGTTTATATCTAAATTAGTGCCAGCAAACAATAATTTCCCAAAAGTATTTGCAATGTCTTTTATTGTTTCCCTGTTTAAATTGTCTTGTGTTTTTCCTTGTGGGGTGTACTGTGTTCGGATGTATACATGGATTACTATCTCGAGTCTACAGCTTGAAAAACCCTAAAAGCCTTCCTTCCTAAAAACCTTTAAATAGCTGACCTATTGAGTTACATAAGTCATATACGTATACTCTAGGTTATCTTCTGGATTATCAAGAATGTCCTCTTCTTCATCTCTCCATGGTGTTTTTTTAAGGGATTTCTTGAGAAAGGTTTTGGTTTTGAATAAAAAGGAAGGAAGAAAAGAACTCTTGTAGAAGATGGTGCACCTAATGCCTCACGTTACTATGCCTACTCACATCAAGATGTTGAGAATGAGGATATGGTTTCTGCTGAAGTGGTTCATGACTTTCTTAAATACTTTGAGAAAGCAAAACTGCAACTTGTTGATTCGATGAAGGATCTTGATGTGGTTAGAAGTGAGTTGAAAAAGGTTACTGCTGACCTTGGTCTCATGAAGTCACATGTTAAAGAACTTCTCAATAAGGATATCTTCTCCGAAGACACAGTTGATAATATGAATCACAAGCTTAAAGGTATTGAAACCTGTGAAGCTATCGAACATGAACTTTAGCTTATGATCGGTTTTTAGAAGATATGTTTGGGTTAATTTTGTCTAGTAAATCTTCTATTTTTCTTGTTTTGTTTAGAAGAATAACTAGTGATTTGGAATAGCCATTATTGTGATTACACATAGCTATGTCCAACGTTTTCATCTTCTTGTTTTTATATTTATTGGTTTAAACTCTAAACTTGTTTGGAAGATGATTTTTGCAGTATTAATCTTTATGGTTTCATATATTGCAATATTGTTATGGGATATATGTGTGTTTACGTCCGTGAACTTGATTGTCTCATACTTTGTCAAAAGTAAAGTCGTTCGTGAATTGATATGCAAGTATTGATAAAAGAATGAATAGACTTTTTACAAACACAAAAGTTAAGCCTATATTGTCAACTATTGATGTAAGATAGGTTAGAATATTTTGTGATTCAAGGATTATGTCTATTGTATGTCATTATGCAAATGGTGATGGAAAATAGAATGAATCCTTGTTTATTCCATGATATAAGGTCGATCTCCGGTCCACAATTTTTGTGTAAATACTGTGTTGTTCCATAAAGTGTCTTATGTTGAGCACGTGAATAACCAAAGTTGATTATTTTTCCGTAAGGTACTTTGTGTTGAGCATGGATAATTAAATTGATTACTTTTGTGATTAGTTTAGTTGTGTACTTCGATTAGATTAATTGTGAGTTCTCTTGTGATTAATCTAATTGATTTCTTAAGTCTACATAAGTTTACTTGTGTTGAGCATATTTGGTTAAATTAATCTTAGGTTCGCTTACGATTAATTTGATTGAATATTCTTTTTGGATTCCAAATTCGTACTTGTATGTGATTTGTTGAGTCCAAATAAATTCTTCTTTTCTTTTGAAATTAAGGTCGCCCTTGTTGTTCCCTTGGGAATGACATTTTATGGGGGAGAGTTATTAATTGAACTTATGCTTAATTGCCAAATCTTTGTGGGGAGTGTGGCTATGGAATATTATAGGAGTTATCTTGTATCTTTATAGAATCCTTGATGAATGCATTTATCTTCGGCTTTATGATTGCATCTAAATAATATGATATACATTTACCTTTGGTCATGAAACGTCTCTTACAGAAATTTCATTAGGATCCCAGTTCTTGTAACTTTGCCAATTTTATTGAAAAAAAGGGTGAGAATTAATATGTAGTTCATACTACAAATACATATGGTTTTCGGATCATTATGTAAGGGAGAGTGGATTCCATGTGAGATGGAGTATTTACTAATGGGGGTGACATATTACCACAATATTGTTGTTAAATTTGTGATGCAATTGGACTTTGACGTTGTGTAATGATACTATGACATTGTATAACAGTGATTGAGAACTCTTGTTTTCTCGTTGATATAGTTATGGATTTTCAACAACGATGATGCTAAACTTACAACCTTTGGGATCATTGGAGTACTTGGAAGTGACGAAGATTTCGAGTAATGTTGAAGATTAGACATGTGGAATAGGAGCTACAAAGTTCATTTATATATTTTTTGTATTTAATATGTATTGATAATTTTGTCACTAAAATTGACAAAGGGAGAGATTGTTAGAGCATTGATCAGTCGAACTCGCATGCGTTGATATCTCAAGCATGTTTGTCAATGTTAGTGATCAAAACTATAAGTCTTGATTTCTAGTCTACTATAGCTAAGGTCTCGGACTAGGATAGAAAGTGTAGTTGAGCTAAAGAACTCCTTGGAAATCATCATACAAGACGAATGACTACTCAAGGAACTGGTGGATCTTCATCGACTAAAAGGTATGTGGAGACTTGAACTTATCTATCACTGAAAAGTCTATCTACCATATCTCCTATCTTGAGACAAAAGTCATTGTAGTTGCAGGATTTCCTACACTACACCCTTGTCAAGAATCTATGAAAACTAAGTCATAATTGTGAGTAAACAACAACACTTTTATTAATTCACTTTCAGGAAGATTTACAAGAGATATTAAACTCAGAATTACAACTTTCTTTCTGGAGTTTCTCTCTCCTCAAAATTCTCTCACCTCTCAAAAATGCATCCCCCTTTTCTGGATCTATCATGCTCTTTATATAGGAAAACATATAGTGGAAGACAACTAAGATTTCCCCTTAATTCGGATCTACTCTGCAATCTTATTGCGATCGTTACAATATTTCCTATCGCAAGAATGATGGACATCGCAGGATCAACACATTCTTCTTTTACTTCTTCCATCGTCAGTTTCTTTTAATTGTTCTGCAACACTCGTGAAGCGTTGTTTGAAGAATCGTCAGTGACGCTCGCAGAAACGTTGTTAATATCACAGGAATAGTGTTGTAGCGATATTCTGGTACTACATCTTGCCTCTTCTCATGTCTTTTATGCGAAGAAGAGAAGATCATGAGAACTAAGAATGCCATAATCGCTTATCTTTTTTGCTTTCCCATTCTGACACGTTTCTATGTACTTCGCCAGCTGTTTTCACGAGTTTCTTTCTTCCAATAAATTTTTGAAACGTCTTTTGTAACCACTGCGATCTAACCACCCATGTCTTTCCTTTGCATTAATTACTTTCGTTTTCTTCGAGAAATTTCTTCTTCAATAAATACTCTTCTCCTTCTTATCTTTCTCTCTTTTAATTTATTCTTCATTCTTCTTCTCTGCAACTTTACTGTTCTTCCGTAAATTGCGCTTCTATAATCGCTGTGATTTATTTCTTATTTTCAACTTTTTCCTTCATTCCCATACTCAAAATGGTTGCTGCTAGTGCTAAAAATTTGAAAGCCTTCAATAAAATGTGCAAGAGACTCATAACTAAAAGTTTTAATTTGTCTTTAATCCCAGATCAAGATTCAAAATCAGAACTTTCCCTTAAACTGTTCACTGATGATCAATGTTCTTGCGAAAAAATCGTAGTATCGCTAGGACAACTTGAAGCTGGTCTTCCCATCCCTCTTTATGATCCCGAGCTTCCGCTGTTTTATCAAATAATTTCTGACGAGAGATTCTCACGAGCAATATACCAACTAGGTGGGGATTACATCAGATTACTACTTGAATATGCTTCTCGTGGTGCTGGTAAAGGAACTCGCTACCCCAATGCTCCAAAGAATCCTTTGTTCGCAGATGTCCCCATTTTTTCTTGCGATTATACCGTGGACAACTTTTTTGTAAACTATAGTATTGTCCCTATGAAAAGGGATAGTACATGTTGGGGTGTTCGTTTGAAGAAAGAGAAGGTCGCTGGTGACAATTCTCTTATGATGGATATTGACTTTCATACATCCACTAACCAAGGTCCTCGTCATTATAACGACGATAAGTGGTTCATCTTCCCATTAAGTCTTGAAGGTCCTTATATATCTGGTTCTCGCGAACTTCCCGCGAATCTCGCAGAATATCAACGCTGGGTCTTCTACTGGCCTGAAAGATCTAAAGAAGTATATTCTCTCAACTTTTCATGTTATTATTATTTATTATTGTCTTCTTTACATTCTCGCTAACTTTTTTGATTTTCTCAGATTGATAGAATGAAACTCATCTATCAAACTCTTAGGAAACCCAGCATTCTCCTGGCTTTGATGTCTTTTACAGATGAAGTAAGAAATATTTCTTTATAAGTTTTTAACAATATATTGTTGCCCCTGTTTCTTATCTTCATATGTGCTCGCAGGAAATCGAAGAATTAGAACCGCTACCTCCTCCAAAAATCAAAGAGAAATCTTCAAAGGAACCATCTGGGAAATCTATAAAGGAGAAGCCTACTACTTCTTCTAGGGGAAGGTCTTCTGCCCCTCGAAATGATGAATCTAGCGAGCCTCCGCTAAAGAGAAGCAAAACCCAACCTTCTTCTTCAACTCCTCGAACAATTCCAGAGAATCCAAGTGCTGGTTTTGATGAGGATTTTAATGTTGGTGGATTTCCTTCAATAAGAAATTCTTCTTCTTCTGATTCCTCAATGACTCATCTGTCCAGAATTTTTAGCGATATTTCCCATAGCATGACCTCTAATGGCGAGGATGAAGTCATTGAAAAGACATCCCAAGCTCTCGCTAAAGTTTGCGATGCTCCTATCTTAGTAGATAATGATTCTCTCCAAGGAATATCTAGATCACTGACTCCCAGTCTCTTGAATTCTCTTGATGCTTTGGTATGTTTTCACTTCCTTAGTTTGTTTATTTTTCTTCATCGCTATATTTTAATTTATTTTTCTTCTTCGCAGGTTGGAAGAGCTTCTTTTGCTGTTGCTTCTGATTTAGATAAAAGATGCTTCTACGTTGAAGAGAAAGCTGTTAAAGTTGGCCAAGATAAAGAAAAACTAGAGTCTGAAGTTATTGAACTTCGCAAGAAGAATAAACAGATGGAGGCGGAAGCTACTGTTGATAAGCAAAAGATCGCTAATCTCGATAAAGCTAACCAACAACTTTATGGTATGACTGATTTCCCTTCTTTCTTAATTCCTTTTATTCTATCGCAGCTTATTCAAGCAATCACTTTTAACTTGCAGATGTTTATGGTCTTACTGACGAGGCTATAATCTTTCAAACTTTCCCTGAAACTGTAGATGATCATACTCTTCTCGCTAGTCTTAATAATTCCTTGAGTAGCTTCTCAGATGATAAGATTAACTCCCTCTCCATAGATGAACTTAGATCCCAGTTTACTCTCTTTAAACTTGAACATAGATTCAATTTAGGCTTGACTGACAAATTTAGGCGCCTTTATTTTGATTCAAAGAAAGAAATAGATAAATTAAGGCAAAAGAATAGCGATCTTATTGATGAGATGGATCTCGCCATAAAAAAGGGATCTGAAACCTTAGCAGATTTTCATAAAACTCTTCTTGAAGTTCAAATGGTTAGAGATAGACTTATCCGCGAGAATGAAGATCTTCTTGCGAGGAGACTCAAATTCGATCTCGTCTCCTTATTAATAGCGATGACGAGTTTGCTTGGGCTGCGAAGGTTCTTGACAATGCCAGAAATGATTTAGGTGTAAATGTTAGCCTTCAAGTTGAATAGGCGGCTCTAATTAGAGATATGATTTCTAACAGAGAAGGTTATTAGCTAATCTTCTTCTTGCTAATTTCTTGTTTTCATTATTCTCTTTTATAAAATTTCTAACTCGTTGTTATATTCTTGTAGAAGCTGAAAAAGGTTATCTTGAAAGAATCAAGGAGCTTGAACAAGAGAAGGATCAGCTCGCGAATAATCTTGCTGCTCGCAATTACAAATATTTGCAACTGAAGAAGCAGTTTGGCATCACCACCGCGAACTTCAATAGATCTCTCATTGTTGTTTGCAATGATTCTGTTAAATTGGTCTGCGATGACCATGGAATTTCTCCTTCTGTATACCCTGATCTTGCGAAAGAAGTACCCGCAGTGATTCTCATTCTTGACATCTCTGATAGTGAGGCTGAAAATTCTGATGATGGGGATGAGAACGATAGTAATGATGAGGGTGAAAAATCTGGTGGAGAAGAAAATAGTGATGATGATGATAAAGGGGAAGAATCTGGAGATGAAGAGAAGTCTGATATGGAGGATCGCGAAAGATCTGACTAGTTCTTCTTTTCTTTTTCCTTTTTCTGTAACATTTTCGTTAATTTGTAAATTTCTTTTTCCTCTTTTGTTTCTACCTGTAAGAATCAGAAAACAGTTCTTTTTTTGCAATTTAATCAATTAATATAACTGTTATTATTTTAATTATCTGCGTGCTTGTATCTATGCAATTTTTATATGATAGATAAATAATAATTTCATCGTTCTCATGCATTCCCATACTTGCCTCTATTATTTATCTGCAATATAAAAATTGGTTAAAGATTAAATAAAAATCAAAATTTTACCTTAATATTGGCGATCTTACCATCAAATAATAGTTGCGTGAAATCGCAATTCTTATAACATCTGTGAGTATTATCGCAGTAATCTTGTGGTCTTATTGTGCCTTCTTAATTAAAGGTCTTATTTTTCCACGCTTCTTCTTTCTGCGAAAAAATCGCAGGACGTCTTTACATTTGCATGTATTGACCCATTGATCTTGTCTTATCCATGTTTCTTTCAGAATCTTTGCGACAATATGATAAGCATACATTCTCTCGCAAGAATTTACCCTTATGACATTGCCGTCTTGCGATGAAATCGCAGGAAATCTTTACACTTTCATGTAAAAACCCATTGATCTCATCTTAACATTGCTCTCGTGGATTTTTCCTCTGCATTATTTACGTTACGCGACAATATGACAAGCCTAAATGTTCTTGCGATCATAAAGCCCCATGACATTGCTGTCATAAGACACTTATCAACTCCCTAATGGAGGGTGCCGCCCTTATCTTCCCCCTGGTTGCCCCTTCAAGGAGGGCACATCGTCCATACAAGACTAACTCCTCCCATCCGGATCTGTCAACAACCAGTTGTTTTCGCAGCCTCTTGTCCTTTATGCCTATATGGCTTATAGTTACAAGACTACACCCTAAGTGCGGTTTTCTTCAGGCCAAGTGCATTGTAGCCAAGACTTACCAAGGATGGCAAGAGAGTTTCGTACGCTCCGGGCACCCTTGGATCAACCGTGTACCTCGGCGCCTTGGTCATACTTTGCACTTCTTGGAATAGATTCTCAGTCGTCCAACCAGGGTATAACCATATATAGTTGGAAATCCAAGATCTCTCTCCCGGATAGGTTTTCTTTAACCCCATCGTATGCATGACTCAGGTTCCAGTAGCGGTATAACCTTATCGCTGAGTCATGTCAAGAGATACCCCCTCATATGACGCGCTATTAGGTCTTACATTTTCCTCTTACGAAATTTTATTCGCAAACTAGGGTGCACGCCATAAAGGTTCGTCCCATTCTTTGAATCTCTGCGAAATGTTATTCGCGTTTCTCGCGAGTACTGTAACTCTGATAGAATTTCATAACTTTGATCATTTTGGTAAAATTTTGCGATTCTTTCAAGCATAATATCTTGTTCAATTACATATTTTTCAAACAAATTATTCGCAGAATTCTCTGAAGTTCATCATTTTACCTCTTTACTTACTATTTTCTGATTCTGCTTTTCTGCTACGTTTTGCTGTTGTTTCTTTTTCTGCTAGACGCTCGTCATCAGCTTTCACGTCCCCTTTTCGTTCTATTGCATCAATCATTAACCTTTCACATTTCTGTTGTTGCTTGATTTTGCACTTCCAATTGCTATTCTTTTCAGCTCTTTCTTCGCAAGACTTCATATCGATTTCATAACATTTCTTGCTTTCTCCCCAATCTCCTTTAATAACTCCGACACCTTTTGGATGAGGAAATTTGATACACTGGTGATAAGTAGATGCTATACCCAATATCCCATGTAACCAGGGTCGTCCTATCAAGGCATTGTAAGGTGATTCGATGTCCACAACACAGAATAAGATTTTTGAAGATATTCCTTTTAACGGTATCTGCATTTCAATTTCCCCCTTTGTTTTGTTAGCAGTGCCATTAAAACCATAGATTTTGTATGTTGATGGAATTAGATCTTTGTCTCTTCCTCCCATGGTTTTAAAGGTATGATAAAATAAGATATCAACAGAACTCCCTGTATCTATTAAGACTCTGTTGATAGCCCGGGAATCTTCAACTTTACTATCATTCTCCTCATCTTCTTCTTGCATCTGTTTTGGATTAATCTCTAATCGTACGACTAGTGGATTATCGTGCTGCTCGCCAACCTCAGGTACATATTGCGCAGTGAAAGATAGAGTTTGCTTCTGCCACTCCTCTAATGGCGAGGATCTCGCGATATTCAATATCTCTCTTCCATCTGTGTCTCTCGCGAAGACCCTGCTTAAAATATTATCATGGAAGTCCTCTATGGTTCTGCGTGAATGTACAATAGAATTACAAAACAAATTATTTGCTTTGGCTCCAACTTCTATTATGAATGTTTCCGCTCCTTTTACAGCATTCACTCTGCGAGTTTAAGTCTTTGGCGGTAATTCTTTGAGATTATGGATGTCCTACTAGAAAATGATTTAACTTTCCCTGATCAATCATCCTCAAGATTATTCTCTTCACATTCCTACAATCGTTTATTGTGTGACCATGAAAATGATGATAAAGACAGAATTCTTGACTTCGATTGTTTGGATGGGGTTCTTTTCCCATGTTCCACGGAGAGGGTATATTTTCCATTAAAATGATAGCTTCCCAAATCTTTTCTATGCTAGTATTGAGAGCATGCATCTTAATTTCTTCCCAAATTATCCTTTGATTACCTTGTCCTTTAAAATTATTCTGCCTTTGTCCACCATAAGTTTCTTGAGGTTGATCGAGTCTTTGAATCTTATTATTACCACCGAGATTATAATAATTCTTCTCCCTTTCATATTATTCCTGATCTCGACTGCCCATCGCTACTAATTTTTGTTGATTATCAATGACTACCTTTTCTTGTTGTGATTGCGAGGTGCTCGCTACATTATTTATCATTTTAGGGAGCAAACTTCCACTTGACGCCAGCGAGCCGGTGTTCGCGATTGGGTATGATTCCATCTCATTTTGTTTCTCCTCCAAAGCAATGTATTCTTCCTGCAGTTCTCACAATTATGTCATGGTGATTGTATTTTTGATTCTGAAAATCTGAATGTACAGTAAATTAGTCGCGAACATTACATTAATGAAGGATAAGATCAGATATCTTTCATCCACTCTTCCAGCCATTTCGATGCACATTGATTTCCATCTTATAGTTAAGTGCTTCAGACTCTCGCCAACTCTTCGTTTTAGCCCAAACACATCTTCAATACCTGGCCGCGATGAATTGTTGTTGATGTACGCTCCTAAGAATGTAGCTTGTAAATGATCAAAAGAAGTTATAATATTTTTTGGTAATACCTCAAACCATTTCAACGCCTCGCCATTTAAGATAGATGCAAAATACTTGCATAACACAGCATCATGATTCTCCCACTGTAGCATACATCTAACATAAGCTTTAACGTGTTGAACGGCACAAGTAGTCCCATCAAAAATGCTGGTTAATGCTGGTAAATTGCATTTTGGAGGTATTCCTCTCAACTGTACTTCTTGAGTAAATGGAGTTCTCGCAGCTTCTTCAATAGCTTCATCAAGTTGCCTTCTACCTCCTTCTCTTCTATTGCTTATCATTCCTTGCATTTCTGCTAATTCTCTCAAAATTTGCTCATTCTCAACTGAATTTTGTTCCATTGGCCTTTTCAATGCAGCTTCCCTTCTTCTGCGTTCTTGTCTTTCTTGTCTCGTGAGATTTTGCGTATCTCCTTCTTCATCATCATCCTGTCTTTCTCTGCGATTTTCTCTTTCACCATCCTCTTGAAATTGCAGTTGCCTATCTTCTTCTCTGCGAATTTCTTCATTTCTCCTCATTTCTCTTCGCTGTCTCTCTATTCTTATTTGTATCCTATCATACTCCTCTTGAATATTATCATTATAGCGATTTTGTGTACGTCTCCTTTCTCGATTTTCATGGTTATTTTGTCGTACTGCCTCTCGAAATTCTTGCTCTTCTACTTCTGCTCTTAATCTTTCTCTCTCGCAAGGCAGGTGCGCTTGTTTAGTATAATATCTTTCAATTTCTTCTTCAATTATTCTTTGATTCCTTTGATTCTCTCGCCCATGCAATATTCTCCTACCTTCCTCTGAATTCTCTTCTTCAATTTGGTTGTTTCTTCCCTCTTGATTTCTATTGTCACGCAGATTATAACGATCGCCAATTACCTCTTCTTCTCTATGACGTTGCTCTCCATTTAAATTTTGCACTTCTTCTCTAACATTTCTCATTGGGGAATCTCGCCTTGGTTCTTCCCTGAATGATCTTGAATTTGATCTTACAGTACTTCTTGACCTCCTTATTTGTAACCTCAAATTCTTCATTCTTAGTTCATGATTTTGTCTTGTTAAATTCGCATGTTCCTCCGCCTCTAATCTCCTTTCTTCCTGTGTTCTTTGCCTCAGATCATCTATTGTTCCATTTTCACGTCCCACGTGAACTAATTCCACTGCCATTCTTTGATTTCTTTCTCCTTCTTCTCCATTTCTTAATTGTCGATTTTCTATTTCTTCCATTGAATCCGACCTCCAAGTGTGTACGCTTACTCTATCATAATCCACATCCCTATTTTGCGATTTTGCTTGTTGATTCGGTTGTTGATTTGAATTTTCTACTTCATTTCTTCTTGATCTTATTCTTAAAGATTCTTCTAATTCACCTGTTCCTTCACCTGCAAGTCTTTTACTCCTCCTCACAGTTGTTGGTGGTTCTGATGTATTTCTTCTCCTTCTAACCATTTCTCCAATTCTAACAATTTTTTCAAATCTTCAAGTTGCAATTTGAGATTTTTTAGATTGATTTTCCCTGTTTCTAGCGCCAAAATGTAGTTGCAGGATTTCCTACACTACACCCTTGTCAAGAATCTATGAAAACTAAGTCATAATTGTGAGTAAACAACAACACTTTTATTAATTCACTTTCAGGAAGATTTACAAGAGATATTAAAACTCAGAATTACAACTTTCTTTCTGGAGTTTCTCTCTCCTCAAAATTCTCTCAGCTCTCAAAAATGCATCCCCCTTTTCTGGATCTATCGTGCTCTTTATATAGGAAAACATATAGTGGAGGACAACTAAGATTTCCCCTTAATTCGGATCTACTCTGTAATCTTATTGCGATCGTTATAATATTTCCTATCGCAAAAATGATGGCCATCGCAGGATCAACACATTCTTCTTTTACTTCTTCCATCGTCAGTTTCTTTTAATTGTTCTACAACACTCGTGAAGCGTTGTTTGAAGAATCGTCAGTGACGCTAGCAGAAACGTTGTTAATATCGCAGGAATAGTATTGTAGCGATATTCTGGTACTACAGTCATATTACTATATAGACTAAGATTATACACATTTGGTATTTCGAGCCACTTATATCTCGCCTATCTATTTATCCAAATATGTGTTGGTAAAGCTTTCGCTTTAGACAAGTTCATCTTTACCTAGTGACAAAAGTCATGTTAAGTTTCAATCGCTTTGAAAATTGCTCTGACAAAAAATAGTTTGTGAATAACAACTATATAATTTCCTCTGAGAATGTTTTAATGATTGAAATGAGAGTTTAGACAATATAACCAATGGAGGATATAAGAATTATTGTGGAAACACATGTGTATAAGTCTTTATTCCTTGAACCAAAGTTTGCGAACTTTGTTGATCAGGAGAACCAGAGAAGTATGTGAACTTCAGTCCGCGAACTGGCGAAATTCTCGAACCCGAGAATTTCTGCTGGAGTTCGTGAACTCCATCCGAGAACTTAAGTCCGCGAACCCAGTCCTCGAACTTGAGTAGGTTATGTCTAAAAACGATATTTGTGAACTCATCTCTATAAACTAAGGAATGATATTGCAAACCGTGGCTATATAGTTCCTGAACCGATTCGAGTGAATCAAATTGTTTTTTCTTCAACTGTGTCTTGTGTAGTACATAAAGATCTAAGCAATTGAACAACTCTCTAACTAGTTCATTTGAGTCATTTGAACTAGTTAAGGTGAAGAAGAATATGGTTGATATGAAAGTTGTCATATGGATAACCATTTGGTTAACTATTTTTGAACCAACTTGTAGGATCAGAATATCGCAGCAAGAACGTTCTTGCGAAGTTCTCACTAAAGACACCGGCGAGCGTCGCAGAAAAGATTAAAAGAATGACGCAACAAATAACGATGGTAGAAACATGAAGAAAACGTAAAGATCCTGAGAAGAATAGAGTGTTTGCGAGGGTTAACATTTGTGCGCTCACGAAGATATCACAAGTTAGATCCGAAATTAAGGGATAGCTTAGCTTTCTATGAGCTGTCATCCATTATGAAATACCCTATATATAGGGGATGAGTAAACTTGAGAGGGAGAGATAATTTTTGGAATGCTAAGAAAGTTTTTAGGAGAGGGAAAATTCTAAACAGAGTGATTTTATTTTAATTTCCTTTTTCCTTTATAATTTTCTAAGTGTCAATTAATGAAAATCGTCGTTCCTGATTAAGTGTTCATAGATTGATCGTGCAAATTCTTGTGAGGGGTGTAGTGGTGGAGAAAGTGATTGCGAGGTGGATCCATAAAATATTAGAGGTGTATGTAGATGACATGTTAATAAAAAGCAAGGAAGCTAAGTACCATACGCAAGATTTGAAGGAGATTTTTGATTAAATGCGGCAATTTAACATTAAGGTGAATCCTGAAAAGTGTGTCTTTGGAGTTGCGTCGGGATTTTTTTTAGGTTACATTGTATCAAAAGAATGAATACAAGTTGATCCGGAGAAAGTACAAGCAGTTCGCGATATGTCAACTCCTGCGACAGTGAAAGATGTGCAGAAATTAAATGGACTCTTAGCCTCGCTAGGAAGGTTTATTTCGCGATCATCAGACAAGTGCAAACATTTCTTCAACATTCTTAAAAAGGGGACAAAGTTCAAATGGACGGATGAATGTGAAAAAGCTTTTCAAGGGATAAAAGAATATCTGATAAATACTTCTATTATGCAAAAAGCAGAATCAAGAGAAGAGTTATTAATTTATCTTATGACAACTTCGCATGCATTGAGCGCAGTATTATTGCGAGTAGATGCAGGAGTGGAAAAACCAATCTATTATATCAGTAAAACGTTTAATGCCACCGAAAGAAATTACTCAAAGATTGAAAAACTGATTCTAGCATTGGTTTATGCAACATTTAAACTTCGTATATATTTTCAAGCACATAAAATCAAAGTGTTAACAAAAGTACCAATTGAGTCAGTGATGAAAAACTCAAAGAGGTCTGGCAGAGTTGAAAGGTGGAATGCGCAAGTTAGTCATTTTGAAATCAAATATGAAGTTTTATCTTCAACAAAATCGCAAGTTGTAGCAGACTTTTTGGAAGAATTTCCTATAGAAGATGATGAAGCAGTAGAGGATATGATGGATATACAAGAAGAGCATGGATATCCAAAAGACTTATTAACATAACCAAATAGATGGGAAACACTGGTATATGGATCCTCAAATAGAGAAGGTAATGGAATTGGGATTGTCTTAATCTCGCCAGAAGGAGAAAAAATGGCTTTCTCATTTAGATTGGAATTTGCATCCACTAATAATGAAACAGAATATGAAGCAGTAATACATGCCCTAAAATTCGCAGTAGAAATGAAATTGGAGAATGCCATAATTACGAGTGACTCGCAGCTAGCTATTCGCCAGATAATAGGAGAATACACTACAAATGAACCATCTTTGAAGAAATACAAAAAACTTGCTGAAGGTTTGTCTGCGAAAATTCCTCAAATAAGATGGAGACACATATCAAGGAAGGACAATAGACTCGCAGACGCTTATGCTTTCATTTTAAGTATGATGACAGATCCAACTGCGAGATGCATAAAAATTCAGACACTTATATCACCTTCAATTAATAAAGAAGAAGCAGATATAATGATGATAGAAAGTGGCGAAGAAGAACCAAGAGGCAATATTGTAGATTGGCGAGCAAAGCTCCATGCATATTTGGCGAGAGGAGAAATACCAAGAAACAGATTAGAAGCACACAAGTTGAAAAGTAGTGCAACAAATTATGAATTAAGAGATGGAGTAATATATCGCAAATCTTTCAATGGGCCATCACTTAGATGCTTGACAAGGGAAGAAGGAGAAAAGGTGCTAAAAATGTTCCATATTGGAGATGATGGTAATCACAGCGGAGGGAGATCTTTGGCATACAGAACAAAAATGCAAGGATATTACTGGCCGTATATGCATGAATATGCAAAACAACTGTCAAGACGTTGCGAAGATTTCCAGCGACATGGAAGAAAGATTCATGCACCAGGGGCACCATTATCATCTTCAACAAGTGTGTGGCCTTTTGGAAAATGGGGCTTAGATATTGTGGGGCCATTTGTACCAGGATCAGGGCAAAAGAGATACTTAATTATCACAACAGATTACTTCACAAAATGGGCAGAAGTAAAAGCAGTACAACATATCCGCGACAAAGATATATTTACATTCATATTTGAAAATATTATTTGCATATTTGGAATTCCAGCACAGTTGGTGTCTGATAATGGAAAGCAGTTTGAGGGGCAGAACATAGAACTACTACTCAATGCATTTAAGATAAGATATGAAAAATCTACTCCTTTATACCTACAAGCTAATAGTCAGGCTGAGGAAACTAATAAGAAAACCGCAGACATCTTAAAAAATAAGCTAGAAGGATACCATAGAGAATGGTGTGAACAGATCCATAATGCAGTCTGTACTTACAACACAACTAGAAGATAAGCAACGGGGATGACACCTTTTTGTTTAACATATGATATTGAAGCAGTATTACCAACAGAGGTTACTATTCCTACAACAAAAAGAGAGGCATGGGAGAAGAATCTTAGTGCTGGAATGATTCTAAATAAACTTGATGAATTGGAAGAGAAGAGAGAAAAGGCTTTACATCATATGGAAAATTATCAACAAATATTAGCTCGCGAGTACAACAAACGTTTCAAAAAACGTGAATTCCAACCAGGTGATTTAGTGCTGCGAGAAACACCAGGTTACCAGCGAGAAAATGGTGGTAAATTGGCGAGAAAATGGGATGGACCATATATCATTAAAGAGATAATTGGAACATGGGCATATAAATTGATGGATACAGAGGGAAAAGACGTCGGTAGACCATGGAATATATTATATCTAAAAAAGTATTACCAATAAGGATTTTTGAGAATGGGATTGTAATGATTATTGTTAGATAGTGATGGTGAACAAAACTTTTCTGAATAAATTGCTGCGAGAACATTCAAAATAAAAACAGAATAAGAATATGCGAAATATCGCAAGAAACGCGAATAAAATTTCGCAGAATGGGACGAACCTTTATGGCATACACCCTAGTTCGCGAATAAAATTTCGCAAGAGGAAAATGTAAGACCTAAAGTACGTCATTTAAGGGGGTATCTGGTTGCATGGCTCAAGGATAAGGGTATACCGCCACTAGAACTTGAGTCATGGAGATGTGGGGCTCAAGAAAGCCTATCCGGGAGAGGTACTTTGGATTTCCAACTATATATATAAGGTTATACCCTGGTTGGATGACTGAGGATCTCTTCTAAGAAGTGCAGAATATGATCAAGGCGTCGCGGTACACGGTTGAGCCAAGAGTGCCTGGGGCGGATGAACCTACCCTGGCCATTCTTGGCAAGTCTTGACTATGATGCACTCGGCCTGAAGAAAACCCCACTTAGGGTGCAGTCTCATAAATATAAGCCATATAAGCAAAAAGGATAAGAGGCTGCGAATATAACTGGTTGTTGGTAAATCCGGATGAGAGGAGCTAGTCTTGTATGGCCGATGTACGCCTCCTTGAAGGGGAAACCAGGGGGAGATAAGGGCATCACCCTCCATTAGGGAGCTGATAAGTGTCTTAAGACGCAAATGTCATGAGACTTCTTGCTCGCAAGAGTATTAAGGCTTGTCATATTTGTGCAACAAATATATACAGAGGCAAAAAGCCAAGAGATGAGATTAATGGGTCATTGCATGAAAGTGTAAAGACGTCCTGCGATTTCATCGCAAGACGACAATGTCATGGGGCTTTATATTCGCAAGAATATTTAGGCATGTCATATTGTTGCAACAAATTGACAAAAAGCGGATAAGGCAAGATCAATGGGTCTTTACATGTGAATGAAAGTACGTCCTGCGATTTTGTCGCAAAAACAAAAATTGGAAAAATAAGACCTTTAACTAGGAAGGCAAAATAAGACCAATAGAATAATTGCAAACATTAACTGTTTTTGCAGGTAAATTTTGTTCATTGAGAGAAAGATAATGAGAATAATAATCAAAGTTTCTCAAGATATTATTCGCAACACTATTCGCAATACTATTCGCAGATCATTCAAAATGTCGCAGAGTAATTCAAAAATTCGCAGAAATTGGAGCGACATTTATTGCTTTTTATACTTCGTATAGTCCGATCAAGGATGGATATTTTATACTTCTTATCACAGAATATTTTATACTTCAAGAATCCATACTTCATACTTCTTATACTTCTTGATACTTCTTCAGACATCACATGCATTCATTCCAAGAAAGATAATGTGAGGCAAGTATGGGAATTAATAAACGAAATATCATTATCTTCCTTGTAAATACTTAAAAAGTTAGAAGAATAATTAAATCCTAAGGAGAATAAAATACATTGTTCACAAAAAGACGAGGAGAAGATGTAGTTCAAAAGAGTGATACTAAAGCTTAAGTTTCAATATTAACTTCGCTAGCTTTATCATTTTCACCAACTCTGTCACCTTCGCAAGTTTTCTCGCTTTCACCAGTATTAGCTTTGTCCTGGTTAACTCTAGCATCTTCTTCATTTGATTGATCATTAGTAGTTGTTTTCTCACCAGTAGCTGCTTCTTTAAGAGGATTTTCTACTTCTTCCTCTTCTTCTTCTTCTTCTTCGCATGTCTCATAGCCAAAGTCATTGTCAGCAGGAAGAGGAATTTCATCAGCATCTACTTCCAAAGGTTTAACCGTCACTGGGGGGAGAGAGTTAGACAGTAGAATATCATTCACAAGAACTTGAGCTTGTAGATGAAGTTGGCGAAGGAAAGCTTTATCCCGGTTTCTAATCTCCATATCCTTGAAATAAGCTAGGTAATTATATTCTCTTTCTGTTCGATCGCGAAAACGGGAAAAATGAGTAGCGAGAGAAGCATTTTCCTTCTGCATCACAGCAAGTTTAGAATCCAGAGTATTAACAGAATACTGAAGCTTTCTCTCAGATTCTGTGTGGTCAAAGAAAAAAAAAAGGTTATAAAATGAGGAATTCGCAACAAGAAAATCACAAGAAAAATTAAGCAGAGGAAGGATGATTGAGGCAGTCTAAATGACTACCTTCCTTTTGTGAAATTAGATTTTGAATTAAGGAAAAGAAGTTATTCTCCCATTGGTTCATTGCATCATCAAATTTATCTCCAACTAAACCCTTCAAGCGAGATCTTAGATTCTTTTCTTTAGAATGGAGAAAAGAGTTTTCTTTCGCGAGAGAGGAATATGATTCTTCTAATTTGGTGTATTCTTCTTGGAGCTGATTTGCTTTTGTACTTAAAACTATTCTACCTTGAATAAGTGCATTTTTTCTCAGCAATGGATGATTCAGTTATCTCTTTAAGTTCATTTTTCAGTGAATGAAGAGATTGTTCTTGATTATCACACACTCTTTGAAGGGTAATTAATTTTTGCGAGGATATCGCTGTTTTACTTGACAAATCCCGGTTCTCTTGAGATAAGGTTTTTTTTCATCTGATAAAGTTTCCATCGCTTAATTAGCTTAATCCATCCAAACGTCTTTATCAGCGCGGGCTTCTTCAGCAGCAGATTCAAATTGAAATCTTTCCAAGAATCGTTTCTGGTTTAAGTCTTAATGTGCGAATAAAATATTTTAAGAAAATTGAAAAGGGAATTGACAAAATTATTTATAAGAAAATAAAAAAAGATAAAGAAGATTATACCTTTTAATTCATCGTTCTTTCTGCGAAGAAGCTCGCAGTCAAGTGAGAGATTCTCCATCTTTTGGTTTTCAAGAAGAAGAGTATCACATTCTAGAGTCTTGGCTTGGAGAGCTTCTTTCAAGACTTCAATTTCTTTCTCCCTGGATGCTTGTGAATCCATCTTACCAGAAACAAAATATCCACTTAAAATCCTACATATGCTAGACTTAATAGGATCAGCAGAAGATCTCTTAACATCATCCAAGATATCAACCAGAGCCTTAAAAGTAATATCTATCCCATTTACAGCTTCTTGCGAAAAAGGAAAAGATTCATGTTAAGTAGTAGATATAATAGAAAGTTGATTATCATCCTTCGCAAGAAAGATATCAGCGAGAGGAGAAGTTTGAGGCAAACTAAAAGTAGGGCTTGGAATAACATTAATCTGAGGAGAATTGGCTATAGGAGAAGAAGGAATTTCGCTCGTAGCAGAAGGTAAGACAGTAGAGTTTATTGCAATACTCTCGCAGCTAGAAGGAAGAAGGACATTTTGTGAGAGAAGAGGATTAATATGCGAAGATGATGAAGAAAAGGGTATGAAACCAAGAGCAGGGAAAGGAATAGAAGTTTCAACAATCTTTGGTTGATTCTTTTGTTGACGAGGTTTCTTAGGAGGCCTATTGGAATTTCCACCATCCTGTGAATGACAATCAAGATAAGAAACAGAGGCAACAATATTGTTATTTAAAGAGTAGTGTTTCTTACTACCTTGTTATTCGCAGACTTTCTCCTTCTCGCACCCTCTTTGGGTGGTGAATTCTGGGAATTATTAGGGTTTTGGATTATAATTCTCAAACCAGAAGTGTTTTTGCTAAAATAACAAGCAGTATGGGAATTATATGAAGAACAAACAAATACGATGATTCTAGGAAAATAAAATCAGTTTCAGCAAAAACTAACAGTAGCAGAAAGAAAATTAACCTTGTAGACTCCACGAAGATAAGGAAGAACAGCAACAAGAAGATGAACTTGATAAAATAAAATCACAGACGATGAAGATTTGCAGAATAGAGAAGGTAAAAACGAATAAAAAGTAAAAGAAGATAATTATCTTTCCCAAATCTCTCTTAAATAGGGAAAAGAAGATGTCCGGTTAGACATGTCGGTGGAAGAAGGAATATTCAACACGTGTAGATAATTAAGCGTGATTCATGGAATCCTGTCGGAAGAAGAATTTGGAAAGATAAACAGTTGCGATATTTTAAAGAGTAATTTCTCATGATATTCTCTACTTCGCAGAAAATACAAGAGAAGAGGCAAGATGTAGGATCAGAATATCGCAGCAAGAACATTCTTGCGAAGTTCTCACTAAAGACACTGACGAGCGTCGCAGAAAAGATTAAAAGAACGACGCAACAAATAACGATGGTAGAAACATGAAGAAAACGTAAAGATCCTGTGAAGAATAGAGTGTTTGCGAGGGTTAACATTTGTGCGCTCGCGAAGATATCACAAGTTAGATCCGAAATTAAGGGATAGCTTAGCTGTCTATGAGCTGTCATCCATTATGAAACACCCTATATATAGGGGATGAGTAAACTTGAAAGGGAGAGATAATTTTTGGAATGCTAAGAAAGTTTTTAGGAGAGAGAAAATTCTAAACATAGTGATTGTATTTTAATTTCCTTTTTCCTTTGTAATTCTCTAAGTGTCAACTAATGAAAATCGTTGTTCCTGATTAAGTGTTCATAGATTGATCGTGCAAATTCTTGTGAGGGGTGTAGTGTGGGATTTCCTGCTACTGCACAACTAATGCACAAGTTTGGGTACGGTTTTCACAAGCCTACAAATGTGTACTACATATGTATATAACAAGCTATGTTTTCTATGTAACGGTTGATAAGTATTAGCTTGAATATAATCATGTTTCATCTAACGGTGAATATTAAATGCTTTGTTACTAAGCTAACATTGATTGCAAACCATGATTTTAAAGACTATATAAGGGAGAACTCTAGCAACTGGGAAACCTAATCCCCACACATTATGTGTGATACTAGTTGTGCTAAGCTAGAGTCGATTCTCCTTTAACCTTTGGTTTCTTCTTCTAAACCAGGTTAACGACTTAAAGACTTCATTGGAATTGTGAAGCCAGACCGATACTACTTTTCTTGTAGTTGTGTGATTTGATCTTGCTGTTTTTATCATACGAGTACAATTATAATAATTGTATTGATATTTCTATCTCCGATAGGCAAGATATAAAAGTAGTCACAGACATCTTCGTCTCATCGTTTGTGATTCCACAATATCTTTTTTCGCTGTGTCGATTAAGATTATTGTGACGTGATTGATAAAGCTGAGCTGTTCTTCGAGAATATAAGTCTGGTTTTATTAATTGGTTCATGTTCACCTTGATTTATCAAAAGACGGAACAAAACTCGTAGGTATATTCGTGGGAGATGAATTTATCTATTACCGTAGACTTTTCTGTGTAATACAGATTGGTTTATTAAAGTCTTCGACTTTGGGTCGTAGAAACTCTTAGTTGTGGGTGAGATTAGCTAAGGGAAACAAGTATGTAGTATCCTGCTGGGATCAGAGGCGTAGGAGCATAATTGTACCTTGGATCAGTGTGAGATTGATTTGGGTTCAACTACAGTCCAGACCGAAGTTAGCTTGGAGTAGGCTAGTGTCTGTCGCGGCTTAATTTAGTGTATGTTAATCTAGGTCCCGTGGTTTTTTTGCATTTGCGGTTTCCTCATTAACAAAATTATGGTGTCTATGTTATTTATTTTCCGCAATATATTTTGTTATATAATTAAAATAATACAGGTTGTGCGTTGTTCAATCAATTAGAATATCCGACCTTTTGGTTGTTGATTTAAATTGATTGACACTTGGATATTGGTCTATGGTACCATCCAAGTTTATCTCTCTTGTATTTAAATTGAGACTCGCAGTTTGCTTGAGTAAGATTTAAATCGAGAGATAGAGATATAAACTCTTTGATATACTTTTCTATTGATTGATTCTAACTATCTTGTTGATTCTCTAGAAAGTATATTGGAGTTTGTCCATACAGATTTCTAATTCGAAATATTGTGTGTGGTTGTTAGACCCCCGCTTTTTCAAAAACTCATCTAAGAGTCGCTTGATTTTGTACTAGAGACAACTCCGCTTAGGTTAGACTAGAAAGTTTAGGAATGTTGATACATAGAAGTATTACTCGAAGACATGAAGAACATGAAGAAGTAACTAGCTACAATGACGACATCATCGTTCCTCCTGAGGTTGGTAATATTGACTTGAACTGTTTTATTCCTAACGTATCTTTCAAGTCGTGCTATATTGAAAACATAACTGCGAAGCTGTGTACAGATATATTACTCTAGTAGTGAGACATGATCACATGATCATAATATTAGGGAATTAGACTACGAAGTATAACACTTATCTTTTGAACTTCGTAGATATGACATCGACATAATCTTATGAATGTTGTTATGATTATGTGAATGGGTAAAGGTGAAGATTTCATCGTAGGAAACAATGTTTTACATTTGTTTAAAGTAAGTACATTCATGAACTTTTTTTATGAATCGAAAGCGAAATCGCTAGGCTTATTGGTACGACTATTCATTATAAATCTTTGGATTACCAATATGTGTGAGATGGTAGAACCGATCGTAACTTTGTTATGTATCTTGGTACAACTAATCACAATGCCTAACTTATGATTTTGGTATGACTAGTTTTGATTAATTAGTGTAATCGATCCTAAGTAATCACCTGAGATGGTATGATCGATATTTGTAATTGGTGTGACCGATCACAGAGAAGTTATGTAATCGATCCATGTAATTGGTGTAACTGTTCCTAGTAATAGGTGTAACTGTTCCTAGTAATAGGTGTAACCGATCCTGGTAATTAGTGTAACCGATCCTAGTGACTGGTGTGACCGATCACAAGCAATACCATGTGTATATGGTAACCGATCTTGGTAACTGATGTAACCGGTCCTGGTAACTTGTGTAACCGATCACAAGTGCTTCCATATTAGGGTATAACCACTCCCAGTGATTGGTAGAACCGATTGAACCCATGGATGTGATTTGATATTTGATCAATCACGTAGTTATCTTGGAATACAGATGAACCAATTGTAAACTTGTTTGGAAGTGTGGTATAATTGATTCCGAGATTGTAAATATGAAAGAGGATTTATAAAGAAAAGATGTCAACATACTTTGAACATGTACAATAACTCTTATCTTTTATTGTTCAAAGATATTCCTTAGTACTCAAGGAGATCATGTTCCGAAATAAATTAAGAATCTTTTAATTAAGGTTATTAGTTTTATATGCTTTAATTACCAGCAATTAAATACATATCAAGAGTGAATAAAAATTAGTAATGTGCATTTACTAATTGGAGATTTTCTATTGAGAGAATTGGGGAAATATTGGACAAACCATTTACTGGAATTATGAAAACCGAATGGGCATTTATTGCATATCTTGAGAATACATTTAGTTTTGGAAATTCCTTGGTGTCCAAACATCCTTGGTCTATAAATACCTAAGTTTGCATTTCTAGCAAACTATCCTTAGAGACAGGAAAACTTCATCTTTTTGTTGTTTCTGGTGGAGTCGTCTAATCGGAGAGGAAAGTACCCTAATTAGGCAAAATCTCTTACTTTGATTACACCTAGTTTGTTAATTCTCGTTTAAAGACTTTTGTGGCATCAAGAAGCTATCGAGTACCGTTTGGTGGGAAACTAGATAATTGCCTAGTGTTATTAGTTTTGAAACAATGATTGATTTGATTGACTAATGGTTATTGAAACTTTGATTACACCTAGTTTGTTAATTCTTGAGAATATTCTCTTCTTATATAAGATTCACTCAAACTAGATCGAAGTATCGACGGGATCATTAGAACTGTTTGTATATCTAAATACATCTTGGGATAATCTATTGTTAACAGACTCCGTTTTGTGCATGATTGATCACAAGAGATTCAAGTGGTGTTGTGCAGCTTTTAATTGAAGATTAAAGAAGATTTGAAGATGAATAAGATCTATTTTGATCGGCTGGGATCCAACTAGAATCAGATTTATTCGATTAATTAGTTGCATGAGATCGGTAATACGTGATAGTTCTCTTGAGATCTATTTTGATTGTTAAAAATACGAATCTTATTACTTAGGTAATAGAGTTTGGATTAATCTAACCAGGAAAAGGAGTTTATCAACTTAAACGAAAGTGCCTTTGCATATGACTTGAGATATCTTATCTTAAAGAATCAATAAAGTTGTTACTAAACAGATTTGTTGTTCCTTTACTGTTTGGAATATGATCCAAAGGAATTGTTCCAGTGCGTGCACTTATTAAATGCTGGAAGCGCAGGGATACTGAGGAAACTAAGTGAACTAGGGGTAGTTTCCTGGTCTCAACTATACGAAGTTGGTTTAGATTTTGTATATCGGCTTAATTCTGAGAGTATTAGTCCCGGGATTTTTCTACATTTGCAATTTTCCTCGTTAAAAAAATCTTGCTGTGTGATTTACTTTTATTTTCCGCAACTATATTTGTTTATATAATTTACAGTAAATTTCACAAACATTAACTCCCTACATTCTTGATAGCGACACTATAGATTTTGGTTAAGACCGAACCTATTATCAAGTATCATACTTCATTGTTGTATTCTCTCGAACTTGTATCCATAGTCAATCACACAAGTTATCTTATTGTCGTATTGTCTCAATCTTGTATCCATAGATGATCACACGATGTATGAACCGATTTGTAGTATATTCTCGACTTTGTCCATAGACAATCACTTTCGGTAAGAGGACTTATCGGAGGATAAATAAAAGATTGTGGTGTATTTTGGTACCTTCGTCTTTTCAGATTTCCAAACGAAATATTGGGTGTGGTTGTTAGACCTCCGCTTTTTCAATTGGTATCAGAGCAGGAAAACACGTAAAAGATCTCATAAGTCTATGTTTGTAGCAATATGCCTTTATGTACGAGTCTATCTCTAATAACGTACCAGTTCAGAAATTACCTGATGTTTTTCAAAGCTTAAATTCACCTGAGAGAACTGTCATCTAAGTCAATATCTAAACATTCTCTTGATGTAGAAATTGTTTATTGGGAAACACGTCCAGAAGAATAGTTGGATGAACTTTCTGATGAAGGTGATTTATATATTGATAGATATGTGGATGAGGAAGTCTCAGAGGATGTTAAGCTTTTGAATTCGTTGGAAAAGAAGAAGATGACAACTTTTCATGTCGCACGTCTTCTGACTCCTCAAAGATTCTGAGGAAAACCTGAGTAGAAAGTAACTTGAACGTGATAATGTTTATCAAATATACTTCTTGTTGGAAGAGAAACTTGCACATTTTGAAGCAATGATTAACTCTCAATAGATTTGTTTCAAAGACATAAAAAGTGTTTTTCTCTCTTGAGAAAAGAAACTTGAGGCTGATTTAACTGCTGCTCTTGATAAAATCAAGATGTTGGAAGAGGACTTAAAAAATTTCAATACTAGTTCAAACAAATTAACCACAATGCTAGCAGAAAGTAAAAATCATCGTGATACACGAGGATTGGGCTATAAGTAAATAAATGCTCCAAGTATTAGCAAAGAGGTAAAAAAAAATCAAGGATAGTGATTCCTCTGAACAAAAGGTTTCCACTGATGGAAAAAGTGAAGTACCTTCACCGGCAATTAAGTTTCGAAAGAGCAAAGTATATTATCTTCCAAAACTAGCACATATGAATCCGAGTAAGAATGTTCCTTATATTTATCATTATTGCGGAAACAAAGGCCACCTGGAAAGGAGATGTTGTTTTCGTATAAGGAATGAAAAACTTCATGATATTCTTGTTTGGGTGTCAAAATAAGTGATTAAACCTAGATCATATGTTAAGGCTAACACCCTTGACATTACGAGTTGTTAACGTCCAACCTTTAGGCAAAGGAATCAGTGTTACGATAAACCTATATTTTCCTATAAACGTCATAAGAAGCCTTTTCACAGTCGTAATGATTATCAAAAGGAGAACTTTGTAAAGATGAAGGCAAGATCTAGTGCTCCCAATTGGAGAAAGACTAACTTGTAAAATAATAGTCAATCCAATTCTCTTCCGAGAGTTCTAGAAGAGAGTAATGGGAATAAGATTTTGGTTGTTCCTAAATGCACTCAGAAGTGAATACCAAAGAAAGTCAATGATGCTTTGAGTGTAAAAAGGAATAATCTCCCAGAAAATTCCATGACTATGGAGAAGGCAGTATCCATGATGTTAGAACTTAAAAAGTTCTTTGGAAAGATGGATTTGGATGTGAAAGGTTCTAAAATCCATCTCTTTCATGATAATCCAAAAGTGAAACGTAATAAGCCAAAAACTATAGATGTTGAAAAATCCATAGTTGCAGAAAAGTATGTTTCAGTCACTTGTGGTGAGCAAGACATTGTTCACCTCAACACAACTTGATTGTGTTGTAAGTGCATCCTCACCAAGGAATGCCCTGTTACATATACGGTGAGGGAAGCACAAGAATTGAGGCATACATATTGTGTTAGGTTCGAAAATAGTAGTTCAGGATGTTTGGCCTTAATGGTACAATACCAGGTATGCATACCATCATTTAAAATCAAAATCCAGGGATTCCAGTTTCCATACCTGTTTGCAAAAAGCTCCAGGTCACGAAATCCCGTTTGCAAAAATATTATGGGATATGTGTGTTTACGCCCGTGAAATATGATTATCTCATATATGTCAAAAGTTAAGTCTATTATGTCATTATGCAAGTATTGATAAAATATAGAATGAACTTTAGAATATTCCGCAGTATTGATCTTTCCCTGATCCACATCTATGTGAAAGTACTGTATGGCTCCGTAATTTTTCTTATGTTGAGTATTTACGATTAAATTAATCATTAAGATTCTCTTGGGGTTAATTAATTCGAGTTTTCATGATACAAATTCATGTTTCATGTATGTTAGAGCACTGCTCAGTTGAACTTGCAAGCGTTGCTATCTCAAGCCTGTTTGTCAAGTTTAGTTGTCAAAACTATAATTCTTGATTTGTAGTCTACTTATAGCTAAGTCTCGGATTAGGATAGAAAGTATAGTTGAGCTTTAGACTTCACGACGTTCATCGATTGAAGACGAAGAACTATTAAGGGGATCTTGTGGAACTTCATCAACAAAAGGTATGTGGAGACTTGAACTCATCTATCTCTCAAAAGTCTATTTAATCTATCTCCTATTTGAGAGCTATATAGACTTCGATTATACACATTTGATATTTCGAGCTAAGTTTAACTCGCTTACATATTTCTCGAAATATGTGTTGGTAAGCTTTCGTTTTAACCAAGTTTATCTTATATTCTTGACGAAAGTCAAAAATGATCATGTGAAAATCGCCTGGTAACATCTTACATGATTTGTGTGAGACAGTCATTTGATGTAGACTCAGAATGTTTCGTATTCGTCTTCTTAGAATGGTTCATGATTGAAATGATAGTTTAGAACAATTAACCATGTTTGGATATAGCACAGTATGCGTAGTTGTATGCTAACTGTTGCAAGTTATTCCAAGTCCGGGAACCATAGTATGCATACCCGTATGCGTCTAGATTGGTTAGTTGAAAGTTCGGGAACTTAGTATACATACCCGTATGCGTACCGGCGTAAGTTCAAGTCCGGTAATTCAACTAAGTTTGGATGTATGCATGCCCGTTCGCATACTGGCGAACCCAAACTAAGTACGGCCACTTAGGTATGCGTACCCATTTGCATACTTGAGTAGGTTATGTTCTAAAATCGGTTTATTCATGAACTAATACATTCATATAATAAGGAATGCAATCTTTTGCAAACCGTGGATATAATGTTCATGAATTGATTCGAGTGAATCAAAATCGATTTTACTTGAACTGTGTCTTGTATACTTATATGAGAATATAAACAATTGAACAACTCTATAACTAGTTTCATTTGAGTAATTTGAACTAGTTGTGTTAAGATAAACAAGGTTGATATGAAAGTGTTCATATGGCTAACTTCGGTAACTATTGTTGAGCCAACAAGGTGTACACGTTTAGGTATTATTACCCATATCTAAATGAAGTCACTTTTTATTTGTGTGTAACAAGCTAAGTTCGATCTAACGGTTGAAAGATATTAGCTTGATTCTAATCAGGTTTTCATATACCGGTGAATATTGAATGCTTTGTTACCAAAGTAACATTGATTGCAAACCCTGATTTGAAGACTATATATGGAAGAACTCTAGCAACTGGGAAACCTAATCCCAATACCTCCTGTGTGATACTAGTTGCGACTAGAGTCGATTCTCCTTTAACCTAGGTTTTCAAAACCTATTATAGGTTAAGGACTTAAAGACTTCATTGGGATTGTGAAGCCAGACCCAACTATTTTTTCTGTACTTGCGTTTTCTGATCTTGATGTATTCTATCGTGATTGAGTACTATCTTCTCTAAGATTTGCTCGAGATTTAATATCCGATAGGCAAGATAAAAAGTATCCACAAATATTTTCATCTCATCGTTTGTGATTCCACAATATCTTGTTTCGCTACCATACGATTAAGATTATTGTGAGGTGATTTATATTACTAGGTTGTTCTTCGGGAATACAAGTTCGGTGAATCAATTGGTTCCTGTTCACCTTGATTTATCAAAAGATGGAACAAAACTCATAGGTATTTATGTGGGAGATATATTTATCTATTCAATAGACTTTTCTGTGTGAGAAAAATTGGTTTATCAAGTCTTCGACTTTGGGTCGTAGCAACTCTTAATTGTGGGTGAGATCAGCTAAGGGAATTAAGTGTGTAGAGTCCTGCTGGGATTCAGAGGCATAAGGAACGCGACTGTACCTTGATAAGTGTGAGATTGGTTAGGGCTCAACTACATTCTGGTCCGAAGTTAACTTGGAGTAGGCTAGTGTTTGTAGCAGCTTAATACAGTGTGGTGTTCAAATTTGGACTAGGTCTCGGGGGTTTTCTGCATTTGCAGTTTCCTCGTTAACTAAATTTCTGGTGTCTGTGTTATTTCTTTTCCGCATTATATTTTCTATATAATTGAAATATCACAGGTTTTACGTAGTTCAATCAATTAGATAATACAACCTTTGGTTGTTGATATAAATTGATTGACACTTGAACATTGGTCTTTGGTACCATTCAACTTGTTTCACCTAATAATCAGACTCGCGGATTTTTATATGTTTGATTTGATGACTACATTGTGAAACCGAGATACAACTCTTTGATATATTTTCATTGATTGAGTCTGACTGTCTAAGCATATCCCATCAAAGGATTTAACCCAAGCATGAAATATCAAATAAAGACAAATATATTTTCGATCCTATTGATTAAGCTCAAAAGTTAATGTATCGTATGGAACCGGTGAAGCAACAACTAAATTCATCATTAAATCAATATATAAAATCATGGAATTAATTTATTCAAATCAAAATAGACTCAAAACCATATGTGTTCCAAATCAAAGTGGTATAATGCTCGAAGTAGTTTTTATCCATAAACCATAGTTATAAATCTAGAACAACATAGAGATGGATTTCTCTAAACCCATAAAAATAATTACAAAAAAAAGTAATAAACAGATATCACCGTTGTCACCCAGTAATTGGTCGTCTTCCTATTTTGTTGAATCTGCTCCTCTGGGTACCTCCACGGTGTTGCCTCTTCTCTGTTCACATACAGTAGCTGGCCAAAAATCCAGAGATTCCCCTCCAGCCGAAAACAGTCCCCCTTCTGTTTCTCCGTTCTGCTTTAAAATGTGGTCCACTTCTTCGCAAATCATGGAGATAATAAGACTAAAACAGGAAACTAAACTTGTCTCCCATAAAAGCAAGTTAGTAACCATTCTTTTGAATTGAAATTATTTTTAACAATGACATTAAGCAAGTTAGACATTATGGGATACCTAGAAGAAATATCTCATAGGGTTAACTCTAATCATATGACCTGGATAGTCATAGGGGATCTAAACATTATATTCAACAGTGAAGAGAAAGAGGGTGGTCTACCCTTCGATAGGAAAAAAATAGAACCTATATTAAACCTTTTGAATATAACAGGATTAGAAGACCTAGGCTTTAAGGGTAACATCTTCACTTGGAGCAATAAAAGGAAAGGCATAGCCAACATCAAGCAACAGCTTGATAGGGCTATGGTATATGCAGATTGGACCATAGAATTTCATGAGGAAACTCTGGAGAACATGGTGGAAATAGGTTCAGATCATGGACCTATTTTCCTATCATTAAACTCTTCTAACTCTAGTTGTATCCCTACCTTTAAATTCTATGATGTTTGGCTTAAAAACCCAACATGCTTAGAAGTAATAAAATAGTCTTGGAATGAGTTGCATTTATCACCAGCTGACAACATAATTCAAAACATATCGATATTAGGTGAAAACTTAATTTCTTGGAAAAGGGACATTTTTGGGAAACCTAATAAGCAGATTAAGGTTCTTCTTAAACAAATATACCGTTTGGTAGCCAAACCTATGACTCTCACAAACACTGACATGGTAGATAAAAAGATGTCATAGCTAGAGAAACTTTACGACGTCGAAGAGAATATAGCTAAACAACAATCTAGAAATGAAATGACACAATAGCTTTAGGAGAAAGAAATACAATTTTTTTTCATGTAACAACTTTGAAGAGAAGGAAAAGAAACAACATTGATTGTATAACAGATGACAATGGAAAAGTTGTCTCTTCTAGAGAAGAAATAGAAGTGGTCCTAAATAGTTACTTTTCTGATTTATTTACTGAGACACCTAACAATATGAATGAGGAAATTTTAAAACATGTTAACCTTGTCTTACTTTAGAGGAAAACAGAGAGTTAACTGCTACCCCTTCACCGGAAGAAATCTGGAATGTGGTTAAAAAATTAAAACCTAATAAAGCGTCGGGACCAAATGGCTTTCCGGTAAGCTTTTTTTAACACAACTGGGAGATAATAGGAGATCAGATGATAGCAGTATTACAAGACTTCTTCATAAACAGAACCCTCCATCAAGATTTAAATAAAACTTTTTTATTTCTTATACCTAAAATTAGAAACCCTAAATCCCCAGTCGATTATATGCCAATAGGTCTCTGCAACACACCTTACAAGGTGATTGCTAAACTAATGGCAAATAAGTTTAAAAAAGTTTTGGAAAAGAAAATCTCTCCTTTATAGTCGGCTTTCTTATCATCTAGACAAATCTCAGATAATATCATTGTAGCTCATGAGATTGTTCATTCTATGAAAAAAAAGTAGGAAAAAAATAGGTAACATAGGTGCAAAGATAGATATGTCCAAAGCTTCAGATAGGGTGAATTGGAAATTTTTGATAAAAACTCTTCAATCTTTTGGATTTTCGGAACATTGGTGTGATCTGATCACTCAATGTATCTCAACTTCGACTAGTTGTGTTCTCCTTAATGGGAATCCTTGGACTGAGTTTAAACCTTCTAGAGGAATTAGATAAGGGGACACTCTGTCCCCTTACCTTTTTATCCTCTGCTTGGAGGTATTCTCTAGGTTACTTTGTCATTTGGAATCAGTCAAACAGATTCCAGGAATCAAGCTTACTCCAAAATCTCCACCCATTTCTCATTTATTCTTTGCTGATGACCTTCTTCTCTTCACTAAGGCTGACTTAGGTAGTTGTAAGAACCTCTTAGATGTCATAAATCTTTTTAGTGACTCCTCAAGACAAGTTATAAACTTTACAAAGTCAGGATTATTCTTCAGTAAGAGGGTCCATAGTAAACATAAAGGAATAATAACTAGGCTCGTGAAAATAAAGAAAATCAACATACGAGATACACACTTAGGAGTTCCCCTATTTGTTGATAGATCGAAACTGAAATCTTTTGACAACATAATTGAAAAGATGGAACAAAGATTCAAACTTTGTCTATCTAAAGTGCTATCTCAATCCAGCAAAATTGTTTTGAACAAATCGATTCTCTCTAGCATGCCTATCTTTACCATGGGTTGTTTTATTTTACCAAAAAATATTACAAAACGAATAAATGACATACAGAGAGATTTTTGGTGGGGGAAAAACACTAACTCCAAAGGTATTTACATAAAAGCCTTTGATTTTCTTTGTAACCCTATTAACCAGGTAGGGCTGGGGTTTAAAGAAGCTAATAAGGTCAACCAAGCTATGATCAGTAGGATAGCTTGGAGATTAGTTAGTAGACCAGATGACTTATGGGCAAAAATCTTAAAAGGAAAATACTTTAAGAAAACAGGGGCTTTACATTCCAAGAAGAAGTCACCAGCTTCTTGGATATGGAAATGCATCCTGCAGGGAATATAATATATAAATAAATACAGTTTCTGGGAAGTAGGAGATGGTTTTTCTATCAACCTTTGGGATGACAAATGGATACCAACTAGGGACCAACCTCTGGCTAATTTAATTACCAGATTTTCCAATTTAACACTTGCGTCTGATTTGATTAATCATGACACAAAGAAGTTGAATGAATCATTGTTATATTCTTTTTTCGACAGTTCATTAGTTTCCAAAATATTAAACATCAAGCTTTACACCAACAACACTGGAAATCTGAAAAAAGATGAACTGAGATGGATGCTCACCAGAAATGGTGAATTCTCTGTCAAATCTCTTTATGCTAAGTTTCTCAATCCTATGGGATCAATTTCTACTGAGACTAAAATATTTTGGCAGGGTCTTTGGAGAATGGATACCTCCCAAAGAATAAAGCTTTTCACTTAGAAGTGTTTGCAAAACACTCTTCCAACAAGAGAGAAATTATGATCAATTCTTGATGTGGAAACTCAGTGTATTTTTTGTAAACAGGCAATTGAATCAACTTACCACCTGTTCTTTGATTGTTATTATGCTAAAGCAGTCTGGAATTTACCACCAATGGCATCACAAGGAGTAAACTCTATATATAATAATGCTTTTTTCTTAGATAAATACAATGAATGGTTGGCAGGAGACACAAATTCTATATCTATGGCTCTGGCTGCAACTAAATGTTGGTTCATATGGAAGGAAAGATGCCTGCGTGTTTTTGAAAAAAAAGAAAGAACACCTGAAAAACTTGTTGTAGATATCTCAAGGCATTATTCATATTGGCATCCTCAAACTCTTAACATCAACACAAGGCAACCTATAAATAAGACAGCGCTACATAAACCATGGAACTTTTCTGCAAAAGATAGTTTCAAATTAAATTGTGATGCCTCTGGGATTTCTAAGTACACTGACGCAAGTTTTGGTTGTGTGCTTCGAAACTGGTTAGGAACAGGCAAAGGAGCAGCAATGGGAGTTTTCAAAGCATCAACAGCAGAAGCTCTAGCTCTTCTACAAACTACCAGATGGGCTATACAGAACAATCTTCATAATCTGGTCATAGAGGGAGATAATCAAGTCACTATAAACTATTTGCAGGGAAATCTGTTTCAGTTCAATGGCAAAGTATACCTATTTTGGAAGAAGTAAAATCAGAATCAGCTAAACTAGTTTCTTTTTTGGGCTTTAAACATGTCGATAGGCGAGCCAACAAGGTTGCAGACCTACTAGCAAAAAAAGGGAGAAAGGAATACTTGACGGCATGTTGGTTTAATTATGTACCTAAGTTTTAAATTCTTTCAATTACTTATGACTCTGTCAAATCTCAACAAGCATGTAACAGCCAAAACTCTCTTGTAATCATTACAGAAACTGTTAATTTTGCAGATTCAGTCACCGGCAGAACAACTTCTACACAATTGTTTCCAAATAGGTCTGAATCAAGGGATTAACTTTCTGCTTGGTAATATATCTTATTTAAAAAAAAATGTGTCTCCCAAAAGAACTCATAATGTTGACCCCACCAATTTGACCACGTGAGATGCCTACTGATATTCTTTCCCATTTCATATATTCATAAGTCATAAGAATAATATAATACTCATATATATGATTAATGGGGAAAGATCGGCTCATAGCTCTATAATGACAGAGTTTGCCACAGATTCTTACAACCGATAGATATCGCAACTATGAATGGCTGGGATTTAAATATGAAACACACGGGTTTGTTAACTGTACCAAGACCCGTTTTCATAGTTACTAGTAATTCTCTGACTTTTGTCATTCTCTCTCTTATACTAAATCATTTTTTGCCCCGACCTTCCCTATTTCTTGCAACTTTTACTCTCTCTCTCAATTGTTCTTTTGAAAGAGTATCTGTAAGTTTTGTTGAGCGATCAAAAGAGTTAGGGATTCATCTAAAATATGATCTCATAACGGCTGGCACATCTGTACGTTGTGTTAGTGCTCATGTATCTGATGTTTTAGAAAGAAGAGGCGATTAGGTCTTAATAATTCCTAAATTGAAAAGATTTCTTGAAATAAGATTAAAAGAAAATGTGTTTATTATTGAAGGTGAGAATAATGATTCTTCTCTCTTTGTAATTAAATAAGTGGAGTACTTTTGAAAACACTAAACTGACAAATTTTTTCCAGGTTTGTTCCACCAAATCAATAATAAAACTAAATTCGAAATCAGATTAAACACAAAGACAGGGAAGACCAATAAATCAAAATTAATTTGAGTTGCAGAAACTAATTGAAAATTAGAGTCATGAAGTTTCAATCATAATGAATCAAATTGTTTATCAAAGACAACGCACTCTCAAATTACAAAACCTTCGATATCAAACCCCAAACCCTAGAAATTAATTATTTTAAATCAATGAATTGAGGACCACTTTCGGCATTTCTGAGATTTTTAGCTCTAAATAAACCAAAGATTTTGACCGAAAAATAGTTAATTAAGATTAGTTTTTTTTGCTGTCAAAAGTAGAAGAAGAACTGGAGCGAGAAAGAAGAAAGGCCGAAGAAAAATACTATTAGTACGATTTAGGATGGGATAACAAAGTGAAAATAATAAAGTCAAAGAATTACCACCTATCAAAGAATAGTGTTGTAGCGATATTCTGGTACTACAGTCATATTACTATATAGACTAAGATTATACACATTTGGTATTTCGAGCCACTTATATCTCGCCTATCTATTTATCCAAATATGTGTTGGTAAAGCTTTCTCTTTAGACAAGTTCATCTTTACCTAGTGACAAAAGTCATGTTAAGTTTCAATCTCTTTGAAAATTGCTCTGACAAAAAATAGTTTGTGAATAACAACTATATAATGTCCTCTGAGAATGTTTTAATGATTGAAATGAGAGTTTAGACAATATAACCAATGGAGGATATAAGAATTATTGTGGAAACACATGTGTATAAGTCTTTATTCCTTGAACCAAAGTTTGCGAACTTTGTTGATCAGGAGAACCAGAGAAGTACGTGAACTTCAGTCCGCGAACTGGCGAAATTCTCGAACCCGAGAATTTCTGCTGGAGTTCGTGAACTTCATCCGAGAACTTAAGTCCGCGAACCCAGTCCTCGAACTTGAGTAGGTTATGTCTAAAATCGATATTTGTGAACTCATCTCTATAAACTAAGGAATGATATTGCAAACCGTGGCTATATAGTTCCTGAACCGATTCGAGTGAATCAAATCGTTTTTTCTTCAACTGTGTCTTGTGTAGTACATAAAGATCTAAGCAATTGAACAACTCTCTAACTAGTTCATTTGAGTCATTTGAACTAGTTAAGGTGAAGAAGAATATGGTTGATATGAAAGTTGTCATATGGCTAACCATTTGGTTAACTATTTTTGAACCAACTTGTAGGATCAGAATATCGCAGCAAGAACGTTCTTGCGAAGTTCTCACTAAAGACACCGGCGAGCGTCGCAGAAAAGATTAAAAGAATGACGCAACAAATAACGATGGTAGAAACAAGTAGAAAATGTAAAGATCCTGAGAAGAATAGAGTGTTTGCGAGGGTTAACATTTGTGCGCTCACGAAGATATCACAAGTTAGATCCGAAATTAAGGGATAGATTAGCTGTCTATGAGCTGTCATCCATTATGAAATACCCTATATATAGGGGATGAGTAAACTTGAGAGGGAGAGATAATTTTTGGAATGCTAAGAAAGTTTTTAGGAGAGGGAAAATTCTAAACAGAGTGATTTTATTTTAATTTCCTTTTTCCTTTATAATTTTCTAAGTGTCAATTAATGAAAATCGTCGTTCCTGATTAAGTGTTCATAGATTGATCGTGCAAATTCTTGTGAGGGGTGTAGTGGTGGAGAAAGTGATTGCGAGGTGGATCCATAAAACATTAGAGGTGTATGTAGATGACATGTTAATAAAAAGCAAGGAAGCTAAGTACCATACGCAAGATTTGAAGGAGATTTTTGATTAAATGCGGCAATTTAACATTAAGGTGAATCCTGAAAAGTGTGTCTTTGGAGTTGCGTCGGGATTTTTTTTAGGTTACATTGTATCAAAAGAATGAATACAAGTTGATCCGGAGAAAGTACAAGCAGTTCGCGATATGCCAACTCCTGCGACAGTGAAAGATGTGCAGAAATTAAATGGACTCTTAGCCTCGCTAGGAAGGTTTATTTCGCGATCATCAGACAAGTGCAAACATTTCTTCAACATTCTTAAAAAGGGGACAAAGTTCAAATGGACGGATGAATGTGAAAAAGCTTTTCAAGGGATAAAATAATATCTGATAAATACTTCTATTATGCAAAAAGCAGAATCAAGAGAAGAGTTATTAATTTATCTTGTGACAACTTCGCATGTATTGAGCGCAGTATTATTGCGAGTAGATGCAGGAGTGGAAAAACCAATCTATTATATCAGTAAAACGTTTAATTCCGCCGAAAGAAATTACTCAAAGATTGAAAAACTGATTCTAGCATTGGTTTATGCAACATTTAAACTTCGTATATATTTTCAAGCACATAAAATCAAAGTGTTAACAAAAGTACCAATTGAGTCAGTGATGAAAAACTCAAAGAGGTCTGGCAGAGTTGAAAGGTGGAATGCGCAAGTTGGTCATTTTGAAATCAAATATGAAGTTTTATCTTCAACAAAATCGCAAGTTGTAGCAGACTTTTTGGCAGAATTTCCTATAGAAGATGATGAATCAGTAGAGGATATGATGGATATACAAGAAGAGCATGGAGATCCAAAATACTTATTAACAGAACCAAATAGATGGGAAACACTGGTAGATGGATCCTCAAATGGAGAAGGTAATGGAATTGGGATTGTCTTAATCTCGCCAGAAGGATAAAAAATGGATTTATCATTTAGATTGGAATTTGCATCCACTAATAATGAAACAGAATATGAAGCAGTAATACATGCCCTAAAATTCGCAGTAGAAATGAAATTGGAGAATGCCAGAATTACGAGTGACTCGCAGCTAGCTATTCGCCAGATAACAGGAGAATACACTACAAATGAACCATCTTTGAAGAAATACAAAAAACTTGCTGAAGGTTTGTCTGCGAAAATTCCTCAAATAAGATGGAAACATATATCAAGGAAGGACAATAGACTCGTAGACGCTTATGCTTTCATTTTAAGTATGATGACAGATCCAACTGCGAGATGCATAAAAATTCAGATACTTATATCACCTTCAATTAATAAAGAAGAAGCAGATATAATGATGATAGAAAGTGGCGAAGAAGAACCAAGAGGCAATATTGCAGATTGGAGAGCAGACCTCCATGCATATTTGGCGAGAGGAGAAATACCAAGAAACAAATTAGAAGCACACAAGTTGAAAAGTAGTGCAACAAATTATGAATTAAGAGATGGAGTATTATATCGCAAATCTTTCAATGGGCCATCACTTAGATGCTTGACAAGGGAAGAAGGAGAAAAGGTGCTAAAAATGTTCCATATTGGAGATGCTGGTAATCACAGCGGAGGGAGATCTGTGGCATACAGAACAAAAATGCAAGGATATTACTGGTTGTATATGCATGAATATGCAAAACAACTGTCAAGACATTGCGAAGATTGCCAGCGACATGGAAGAAATATTCATGCACCAGGGGCACCATTATCATCTTCAACAAGTGTGTGGCCTTTTGGAAAATGGGGCTTAGATATTGTGGGGCCATTTGTACCAGGATCAGGTCAAAAGAGATACTTAATTATCGCAACAGATTACTTCACAAAATGGGCAGAAGTAAAAGCAGTACAACATATCCGCGACAAAGATATATTTACATTCATATTTGAAAATATTATTTGCATATTTGGAATTCCAGCACAGTTGGTGTCTGATAATGGAAAGCAGTTTGAGGGGCAGAACATAGAACTACTACTCAATGCATTTAAGATAAGATATGAAAAATCTACTCCTTTATACCCACAAGCTAATGGTCAGGCTGAGGCAACTAATTAGACAACCGCAGACATCTTAAAAAATAAGCTAGAAGGATACCATAGAGCATGGTGTGAACAGATCCATAATGCAGTATGGACTTACAACACAACTAGAAGATAAGCAACGGGGATGACACCTTTTTGTTTAACATATGATGTTGAAGCAGTATTACCAACAGAGGTTACTATTCCTACAACAAAAAGCGAGGCTTGGGAGAAGAATCTTAGTGCTGGAATGATTCTAAATAAACTTGATGAATTGGAAGAGAAGAGAGAAAAGGCTTTACAACATATGGAAAATTATCAACAAAGATTAGCTCGCGAGTACAACAAACATGTCAAAAAACGTGAATTCCAACCAGGTGATTTAGTGCTGCGAGAAACACCAGGTTACCAGCGAGAAAATGGTGGTAAATTGGCGAGAAAATGGGATGGACCATATATCATTAAAGAGATAATTGGAACATGGGCATATAAATTGATGGATCCAGAGGGAAAAGACGTCGGTAGACCATGAAATATATTATATCTAAAGAAGTATTACCAATAAGGATTTTTGAGAATGGGATTGTAATGATTATTGTTAGATAGTGAAGGTGAACAAAACTTTGCTGAATAAATTGTTGCGAGAACATTCAAAATCAAAACAGAATAAGAATATGCGAAAATATCGCAAGAAACGCGAATAAAATTTCGCAGAATGGGACGAACCTTTATGGCATACACCCTAGTTCGCGAATAAAATTTCGCAAGAGGCAAATGTAAGACCTAAAGTACGTCATTTAAGGGGGTATCTGGTTGCATGGCTCAAGGATAAGGGTATACCGCCACTAGAACTTGAGTCATGGAGATGTGGGGCTCAAGAAAGCCTATCCGAGAGAGGTACTTTGGATTTCCAACTATATATATAAGGTTATACCCTGGTTGGATAACCGAGGATCTCTTCTAAGAAGTGCAGAATATGATCAAGGCGTCGCGGTACACGGTTGAGCCAAGAGTTCCTGGGGCGGATGAACCTACCCTGGCCATTCTTGGCAAGTCTTGACTGAAGAAAACCCCACTTAGGGTGCAGTCTCATAACTATAAGCCATATAAGCAAAAAGGATAAGAGGCTGCGAAAATAACTGGTTGTTGGTAAATCCGGATGAGAGGAGCTAGTCTTGTATGGCCGATGTACGCCTCCTTGAAGGGGAAACCAGGGGGGAGATAAGGGCAGCACCCTCCATTAGGGAGCTGATAAGTGTCTTAAGACGCAAATGTCATGAGACTTATTGCTCGCAAGAGTATTAAGGCTTGTCATATTTGTGCAGCAAATATATACAGAGGCAAAAATCCAAGAGATGAGATTAATGGGTCATTGCATGAAAGTGTAAAGACGTCCTGCGATTTCATCGCAAGACGACAATGTCATGGGGCTTTATATTCGCAAGAATATTTAGGCATGTCATATTGTTGCAACAAATTGAAAAAAAGCGGATAAGGCAAGATCAATGGGTCTTTACATGTGAATGAAAGGACGTCCTGCGATTTTGTCGCAAAAACAAAAATTGGCAAAATAAGACCTTTAACTAGGAAGGCAAAATAAGACCAATAGAATAATTGCAAACATTAACTGTTTTTGCATGTAAATTTTGTTCATTGCGAGAAAGATAATGAGAATAATAATCAAAGTTTCTCAAGATATTATTCGCAACACTATTCGCAATACTATTCGCAGATCATTCAAAATGTCGCAGAGTAATTCAGAAATTCGCAGAAATTGGAGCGACATTTATTGCTTTTTATACTTCGTATAGTCCGATCAAGGATGGATATTTTATACTTCTTATCACAGAATATTTTATACTTCAAGAATCCATACTTCATACTTCTTATACTTCTTGATACTTCTTCAGACGTCACATGCATTCATTCCAAGAAAGATAATGTGAGGCAAGTATGGGAATTAATAAACGAAATATCATTATCTTCCTTGTAAATACTTAAAAAGTTAGAAGAATAATTAAATCCTAAGGAGAATAAAATACATTGTTCACAAAAAGACGAGGAGAAGATGTAGTTCAAAAGAGTGATACTAAAGCTTAAGTTTCAATATTAACTTCGCTAGCTTTATCATTTTCACCAACTCTGTCACCTTCGCAAGTTTTCTCGCTTTCACCAGTATTAGCTTTGTCCTAGTTAACTCTAGCATCTTCTTCATTTGATTGATCATTAGTAGTTGTTTTCTCACCAGTAGCTGCTTCTTTAAGAGGATTTTCTACTTCTTCCTCTTCTTCTTCTTCTTCACATGTCTCATAGCCAAAGTCATTGTCAGCAGGACGAGGAATTTCATCAGCATCTACTTCCAAAGGTTTAACCGTCACTGGGGGGAGAGAGTTAGACAGTAGAATATCATTCACAAGAACTTGAGCTTGTAGATGAAGTTGGCGAAGGAAAGCTTTATCCCGGTTTCTAATCTCCATATCCTTGAAATAAGCTAGGTAATTATATTCTCTTTCTGTTCGATCGCGAAAACGGGAAAAATGAGTAGCGAGAGAAGCATTTTCCTTCTGCATCACAGCAAGTTTAGAATCCAGAGTATTAACAGAATACTGAAGCTTTCTCTCAGATTCTGTGTGGTCAAAGAAAAAAAAAGGTTATAAAATGAGGAATTCGCAACAAGAAAATCACAAGAAAAATTAAGCAGAGGAAGGATGATTGAGGCAGTCTAAATGACTACCTTCCTTTTGTGAAATTAGATTTTGAATTAAGGAAAAGAAGTTATTCTCCCATTGGTTCATTGCATCATCAAATTTATCTCCAACTAAACCCTTCAGGCGAGATCTTAGATTATTTTCTTTAGAATGGAGAAAAGAGTTTTCTTTCGCGAGAGAGGAATATGATCCTTCTAATTTGGTGTATTCTTCTTGGAGCTGATTTGCTTTTGTACTTAAAACTATTCTACCTTGCATAAGTGCATTTTTCTCAGCAATGGATGATTCAGTTATCTCTTTAAGTTCATTTTTCAGTGAATGAAGAGATTGTTCTTGATTATTGCACACTCTTTGAAGGGTAATTAATTTTTGCGAGGATATCGCTGTTTTACTTGACAAATCCCGGTTCTCTTGAGATAAGGTTTTTTTTCATCTGATAAAGTTTCCATCGCTTAATTATCTTAATCCATCCAAACGTCTTTATCAGCGCGGGCTTCTTCAGCAGCAGATTTAAATTGAAATCTTTCCAAGAATCGTTTCTGGTTTAAGTCTTAATGTGCGAATAAAAGATTTTAAGAAAATTGAAAAGGGAATTGACAAAATTATTTATAAGAAAATAAAAAAAGATAAAGAAGATTATACCTTTTAATTCATCGTTCTTTCTGCGAAGAAGCTCGCAGTCAAGTGAGAGATTCTCCATCTTTTGGTTTTCAAGAAGAAGAGTATCACATTCTAGAGTCTTGGCTTGGAGAGCTTCTTTCAAGACTTCAATTTCTTTCTCCCTGGATGCTTTTGAATCCATCTTACCAGAAACAAAATATCCACTTAAAATCCTACATATGCTAGACTTAATAGGATCAGCAGAAGATCTCTTAACATCATCCAAGATATCAACCAGAGCCTTAAAAGTAATATCTATCCCTTTTACAGCTTCTTGCGAAAAAGGAAAAGATTCAGGTGAAGTATTAGATATAATAGAAAGTTGATTATCATCCTTCGCAAGAAAGATATCAGCGAGAGGAGAAGTTTGAGGCAAACTAAAAGTAGGGCTTGGAATAACATTAATCTGAGGAGAATTGGCTATAGGAGAAGAAGGAATTTCGCTCGTAGCAGAAGGTAAGATAGTAGAGTTTATTGCAATACTCTCGCAGCTAGAAGGAAGAAGGACATTTTGTGAGAGGAGAGGATTACTCTGCGAAGATGATGAAGAAAAGGGTACGAAACCAAGAGCAGGGAAAGGAATAGCAGTTTCAACAATCTTTGGTTGATTCTTTTGTTGACGAGGTTTCTTAGGAGGCCTATTGGAATTTCCACCATCCTGCGAATGACAATCAAGATAAGAAACAGAGGCAACAATATTGTTATTTAAAGAGTAGTGTTTCTTACTACCTTGTTATTCGCATACTTTCTCCTTCTCGCACCCTCTTTGGGTGGTGAATTCTGGGAATTATTAGGGTTTTGGATTATAATTCTCAAACCAGAAGTGTTTTTGCTAAAATAACAAGCAGTATGGGAATTATATGAAGAACAAAAAAATACGATGATTCCAGGAAAATAAAATCAGTTTCAGCAAAAACTAACAGTAACAGAAAGAAAATTAACCTTGTAGACTCCATGAAGATAAGGAAGAACAGCAGCAAGAAGATGAACTTGATAAAATAAAATCACAGACGATGAAGATTTGTAGAATAGAGAAGGTAAAAACGAATAAAAAGTGAAAGAAGATAATTATCTTTCCCAAATCTCTCTTAAATAGGGAAAAGAAGATGTCCGGTTAGACATGTCGGTGGAAGAAGGAATATTCAACACGTGTAGATAATTAAGCGTGATTCATGGAATCCTGTCGGAAGAAGAATTTGGAAAGATAAACAGTTGCGATATTTTAAAGAGTAATTTCTCATGATATTCTCTACTTCGCAGAAAATACAAGAGAAGAGGAAAGATGTAGGATCAAAATATCGCAGCAAGAACATTCTTGCGAAGTTCTCACTAAAGACACTGACGAGCGTCGCAGAAAAGATTAAAAGAACGACGCAACAAATAACGATGGTAGAAACATGAAGAAAACGTAAAGATCCTGTGAAGAATAGAGTGTTTGCGAGGGTTAACATTTGTGCGCTCGCGAAGATATCACAAGTTAGATCCGAAATTAAGGGATAGCTTAGCTGTCTATGAGATGTCATCCATTATGAAACACCCTATATATAGGGGATGAGTAAACTTGAAAGGGAGAGATAATTTTTGGAATGCTAAGAAAGTTTTTAGGAGAGAGAAAATTCTAAACATAGTGATTGTATTTTAATTTCCTTTTTCCTTTGTAATTCTCTAAGTGTCAACTAATGAAAATCGTTGTTCCTGATTAAGTGTTCATAGATTGATCGTGCAAATTCTTGTGAGGGGTGTAGTGTGGGATTTCCTGCTACTGCACAACTAATGCACAAGTTTGGGTACGGTTTTCACAAGCCTACAAATGTGTACTACATATGTATATAACAAGCTATGTTTTCGATGTAACGGTTGATAAGTATTAGCTTGAATATAATCATGTTTTCATCTAACGGTGAATATTGAATGCTTTGTTACTAAGCTAACATTGATTGCAAACCCTGATTTTAAAGACTATATAAGGGAGAACTCTAGCAACTGGGAAACCTAATCCCCACACATTATGTGTGATACTAGTTGTGCTAAGCTAGAGTCGATTCTCCTTTAACCTTTGGTTTATTCTTCTAAACCAGGTTAACGACTTAAAGACTTCATTGTAATTGTGAAGCCAGACCGATACTACTTTTCTTGTAGTTGTGTGATTTGATCTTGCTGTTTTTATCGTACGAGTACAATTATAATAATTGTATTGAGATTTATATCTCCGATAGGCAAGATATAAAAGTAGTCACAGACATCTTCGTATCATCGTTTGTGATTCCACAATATCTTTTTTCGCTGTGTCGATTAAGATTATTGTGACGTGATTGATAAAGCTGAGCTGTTCTTCGAGAATATAAGTCTGGTTTTATTAATTGGTTCCTGTTCACCTTGATTTATCAAAAGACGGAACAAAACTCGTAGGTATATTCGTGGGAGATGAATTTATCTATTACCGTAGACTTTTCTGTGTAATACAGATTGGTTTATTAAAGTCTTCGACTTTGGGTCGTATCAACTCTTAGTTGTGGGTGAGATCAGCTAAGGGAAACAAGTATGTAGTATCCTGCTGGGATCAGAGGTGTAGGAGCATAATTGTACCTTGGATCAGTGTGAGATTGATTGGGGTTCAACTACAGTCCAGACCGAAGTTATCTTGGAGTAGGCTAGTGTCTGTCGCGGCTTAATTTAGTGTATGTTAATCTGGACTAGGTCCCGTGGTTTTTTTGCATTTGCGGTTTCCTCATTAACAAAATTATGGTGTCTATGTTATTTATTTTCCGCAATATATTTTGTTATATAATTAAAATAATACAGGTTGTGCATTGTTCAATCAATTAGAATATCCGACCTTTTGGTTGTTGATTTAAATTGATTGACACTTGGATATTGGTCTATGGTACCATCCAAGTTTATCTCTCTTGTATTTAAATTGAGACTCGCAGTTTGCTTGAGTAAGATTTAAATCGAGAGATAGAGATATAAACTCTTTGATATACTTTTCTATTGATTGATTCTAACTATCTTGTTGATTCTCTAGAAAGTATATTGGAGTTTGTCCATACAGATTTCTAATTCGAAATATTGTGTGTGGTTGTTAGACCCCCGCTTTTTCAAAAACTCATCTAAGAGTCGCTTGATTTTGTACTAGAGACAACTCCGCTTAGGTTAGACTAGAAAGTTTAGGAATGTTGAGATATAGAAGTATTACTCGAAGACATGAAGAACATGAAGAAGTAACTAGCTACAATGACGACATCATCGTTCCTCCTGAGGTTGGTAATATTGACTTGAAATGTTTCATTCCTAACGTATCTTTCAAGTCGTGCTATATTGAAAACATAACTGCGAAGCTGTGTACAGATATATTACTCTAGTAGTGAGACATGATCACATGATCATAGTATTATGGAATTAGACTACGAAGTATAACACTTATCTTTTGAACTTCGTAGATATGACATCGACATAATCTTATGAATGTTGTTATGATTATGTGAATGGGTAAAGGTGAAGATTTCATCGTAGGAAACAATGTTTTACATTTGTTTAAAGTAAGTACATTCATGAAATTTTTTATGAATCGAAAGCGAAATCGCTAGGCTTATTGGTACGACTATTCATTATAAATCTTTGGATTACCAATATGTGTGAGATGGTAGAACCGATCGTAACTTTGTTATGTATCTTGGTACAACTAATCACAATGCCTGACTTATGATTTTGGTATGACTAGTTTTGATTAATTAGTGTAATCGATCCTAAGTAATCACCTGAGATGGTATGATCGATATTTGTAATTGGTGTGACCGATCACAGATAAGTTATGTAATCGATCCATGTAATTGGTGTAACTGTTCCTAGTAATAGGTGTAACCGATCCTGATAATTAGTGTAACCGATCCTAGTGAATGGTGTGACCGATCACAAGCAATACCATGTGTATATGGTAACCGATCTTGGTAACTGATGTAACCGGTCCTGGTAACTTGTGTAACCGATCACAAGTGCTTCCATATTAGGGTATAACCGATCCCAGTGATTGGTAGAACCGATTGAACCCATGGATGTGATTTGATATTTGATCAATCACGTAGTTATCTTGGAATACAGATGAACCAATTGTAAACTTGTTTGGAAGTGTGGTATAATTGATTCCAAGATTGTAAATATGAAAGAGGATTTATAAAGAAAAGATGTCAACATACTTTGAACATGTACAATAACTCTTATCTTTTATTGTTCAAAGATATTCCTTAGTACTCAAGGAGATCATGTTCCGAAATAAATTAAGAATCTTTTAATTAAGGTTATTAGTTTTATATGCTTTAATTACCAGCAATTAAATACATATCTCGAGTGAATAAAAATTAGTAATGTGCATTTACTAATTGGAGATTTTCTATTGAGAGAATTGGGGAAATATTGGACAAACCATTTACTGGAATTATGAAAACCGAATGGGCATTTATTGCATATCTTGAGAATACATTTAGTTTTTGAAATTCCTTGGTGTCCAAACATCCTTGGTTTATAAATACCTAAGTTTGCATTTCTAGCAAACTATCCTTAGAGACAGGAAAACTTCATCTTTTTGTTGTTTCTGGTGGAGTCGTCTAATCGGAGAGGAAAGTACCCTAATTAGGCAAAATCTCTTACGACCGCTCGTTTAAAGACTTTTGTGGCATCAAGAAGTTATACGAGTACCGTTGGTGGGAAACTAGATAATTGCAGTGTTATTAGTTTTCGATTGATTTGATTGACTAATGGTTATTGAAACTTTGATTACACCTAGTTTGTTAATTCTTGAGAATCTTCTCTTCTTATATAAGATTCACTCAAACTAGATCGAAGTATCGACGGGATTATTAGAACTGTTTGTAGATCTAAATACATCTTGGGATAATCCATTGTTAACAGACTCCGTTTTGTGCATGATTGATCACAAGAGATTCAAGTGGTGTTGTGCAGCTTTTAATTGAAGATTAAAGAAGATTTGAAGATGAATAAGATCTATTTTGATCAGCTGGGATCCAACTAGAATCATATTTATTCGATTAATTAGTTGCATGAGATCGGTAATACCTGATAGTTCTCTTGAGATCTATTTTGATTGTTAAAAATACGAATCTTATTACTTAGGTAATAGAGTTTGGATTAATCTAACCAGGAAAAGGAGTTTATCAGCTTAAACGAAAGTGCCTTTGCATATGACTTGAGATATCTTATCTTAAAGAATCAATAAAGTTGTTACCAAACAGATTTGTTGTTCCTTTACTGTTTGGAATATGATCCAAAGGAATTGTTCCAGTGCGTGCACTTATTAAATGCCGGAAGCGCAGGGATACTAAGGAAACTAAGTGAACTAGGGGTAGTTTCCTGGTCTCAACTATACGAAGTTGGTTTAGATTTTGTATATCGGCTTAATTCTGAGAGTATTAGTCCCGGGATTTTTCTGCATTTGCAATTTTCCTCGTTAAAAAAATCTTGCTGTGTGATTTACTTTTATTTTCTGCAACTATATTTGTTTATATAATTTACAGTAAATTTCACAAACATTAACTCCCTACATTCTTGATAGCGACACTATAGATTTTGGTTAAGACCGAACCTATTATCAAGTATCATACTTCATTGTTGTATTCTCTCGAACTTGTATCCATAGTCAATCACACAAGTTATCTTATTGTCGTATTGTCTCAATATTGTATCCATAGATGATCACACGATGTATGAACCGATTTGTAGTATATTCTCGACTTTGTCCATAGACAATCACTTTCGGTAAGAGGACTTATCGGAGGATAAATAAAAGATTGTGGTGTATTTTGGTACCTTCGTCTTTTCATATTTCCAAACGAAATATTGGGTGTGGTTGTTAGACCTCCGCTTTTTCAATTGGTATCAGAGCAGGCAAACACGTAAAATATCTCATAAGTCTATGTTTGTAGCAATATTCCTTTATGTACGATTCTATCTCTAATAACGTACCAGTTCAGAAATTACCTGATGTTTTTCAAAGCTTAAATTCACCTGAGAGAACTGTCATCTAAGTCAATATCTAAACATTCTCTTGATGTAGAAATTGTTGATTGGGAAACACGTCCAGAAGAATAGTTGGATGAACTTTCTGATGAAAGTGATTTATATATTGATAGATATTTGGATGAGGAAGTCTCAGAGGATGTTAAGCTTTTGAATTCATTGGAAAAGAAGAAGATGACAACTTTTCATGTCGCACGTCTTCTGACTCCTCAAAGATTCTGAGGAAAACCTGAGTAGAAAGTAACTTGAACGTGATAATGTTTATCAAATATACTTCTTGTTGGAAGAGAAACTTGCACATTTTGAAGCAATGATTAACTCTCAATAAATTTGTTTCAAAGACAGAAAAAGTGTTTTTCTCTCTTGAGAAAAGAAACTTGAGGCTTATTTAACTGCTGCTCTTGATAAAATCAAGATGTTGGAAGAGGACTTAAAAAATTTCAATACTAGTTCAAACAAATTAACCACAATGCTAGCAGCAAGTAAAAATCATCGTGATACACGAGGATTGGGCTATAAGTAAATAAATGCTCCAAGTATTAGCAAAGAGGTAAAAAAAATCAAGGATAGTGATTCCTCTGAACAAAAGGTTTCCACTGATGGCAAAAGTGAAGTACCTTCACCGGAAGTTAAGTTTCGAAAGAGCAAAAATATATTATCTTCCAAAACTAGCACATATGAATCCGAGTAAGAATGTTCCTTATATTTATCATTATTGCGGAAACAAAGGCCACCTGGAAAGGAGATGTTGTTTTCGTATAAGGAATGAAAAACTTCATGATATTCTTGTTTGGGTGTCAAAATAAGTGATTAAACCTATATCATATGTTAAGGCTAACACCCTTGACATTACGAGTTGTTAACGTCCAACCTTTAGGCAAAGGAATCAGTGTTACGATAAACCTATATTTTCCTATAAACGTCATAAGAAGCCTTTTCACAGTCGTAATGATTATCAAAAGGAGAACTTTGTAAAGATGAAGGCAAGATCTGGTGCTCCCAATTGGAGAAAGATTAACTTGTAAAATAATAGTCAATCCAATTCTCTTCCGAGAGTTCTAGAAGAGAGTAATGGGAAGAAGATTTCGGTTGTTCCTAAATGCACTCAGAAGTGAATACCAAAGAAAGTCAATGATGCTTTGAGTGTAAAAAGGAATAATCTCCCAGAAAATTCCATGACTATGGAGAAGGCAGTATCCATGATGTTAGAACTTAAAAAGTTCTTTGGAAAGATGGATTTGGATGTGAAAGGTTCTAAAATCCATCTCTTTCATGATAATCCAAAAGTGAAACGTAATAAGCCAAAAACTATAGATGTTGAAAAATCCATAGTTGCAGAAAAGTATGTTTCAGTCACTTGTGGTGAGCAAGACATTGTTCACCTCAACACAACTTGATTGTGTTGTAAGTGCATCCTCACCAAGGAATGCCCTGTTACATATACGGTGAGGGAAGCACAAGAATTGAGGCATACATATTGTGTTAGGTTCAAAAATAGTAGTTCAGGATGTTTGGCCTTAATGGTACAATACCAGGTATGCATACCATCATTTAAAATCAAAATCTAGGGATTCCAGTTTCCATACCTGTTTGCAAAAAGCTCCAGGTCACGAAATCCCGTTTGAAAAAATATTATGGGATATGTGTGTTTACGCCCGTGAACTATGATTATCTCATATATGTCAAAAGTTAAGTCTATTATGTCATTATGCAAATATTGATAAAATATAGAATGAACTTTAGAATATTCCGCAGTATTGATCTTTCCTTGATCCACATCTATGTGAAAGTACTGTATGGCTCCGTAATTTTTCTTATGTTGAGTATTTACGATTAAATTAATCATTAAGATTCTCTTGGGGTTAATTAATTCGAGTTTTCTGGATACAAATTCATGTTTCATGTATGTTAGAGCACTGCTCAGTTGAACTTGCAAGCGTTGCTATCTCAAGCCTGTTTGTCAAGTTTAGTTGTCAAAACTATAATTCTTGATTTGTAGTCTACTTATAGCTAAGTCTCAGATTAGGATAGAAAGTATAGTTGAGCTTTAGACTTCACGACGTTCATCGATTGAATACGAAGAACTATTAAGGGGATCTTGTGGAACTTCATCAACAAAAGTTATGTGGAGACTTGAACTCATCTATCTCTCAAAAGTCTATTTAATCTATCTCCTATTTGAGAGCTATATAGACTTCGATTATACACATTTGATATTTCGAGCTAAGTTTAACTCGCTTACATATTTCTCGAAATATGTGTTGGTAAGCTTTCGTTTTAACCAAGTTTATCTTATATTCTTGACGAAAGTCAAAAATGATCATGTGAAATCGCCTGGTAACATCTTACATGATTTGTGTGAGACAGTCATTTGATGTAGACTCAGAATGTTTCGTATTGATTTATCGATCACTTGAAAATTGATTTGAAGCTAATAGTTTGTGTGAGACAGCTATTGTCGTCTTCTTAGAATGGTTCATGATTGAAATGATAGTTTAGAACAATTAACCATGTTTGGATATAGCACAGTATGCGTAGTTGTATGCTAACTGTTGCAAGTTATTCCAAGTCCGGGAACCATAGTATGCATACCCGTATGCGTCTAGATTGGTTAGTTGAAAGTTCGGGAACTTAGTATACATACCCGTATGCGTACCGGCGTAAGTTCAAGTCCGGTAATTCAACTAAGTTTGGATGTATGCATGCCCGTTCGCATACTGGCGAACCCAAACTAAGTACGGCCACTTAGGTATGCGTACCCATTTGCATACTTGAGTAGGTTATGTTCTAAAATCGGTTTATTCATGAACTAATACATTCATATAATAAGGAATGCAATCTTTTGCAAACCGTGGCTATAATGTTCATGAATTGATTCGAGTGAATCAAAATCGATTTTACTTGAACTGTGTCTTGTATACTTATATGAGAATATAAACAATTGAACAACTCTATAACTAGTTTCATTTGAGTAATTTGAACTAGTTGTGTTAAGATAAACAAGGTTGATATGAAAGTGTTCATATGGCTAAATTCGGTAACTATTGTTGAGCCAAAAAGGTGTACACGTTTAGGTATTATTACCCATATCTAAATGAAGTCACTTTTTATTTGTGTGTAACAAGCTAAGTTCGATCTAACGGTTGAAAGATATTAGCTTGAGTCTAATCAGGTTTTCATATACCGGTGAATATTGAATGCTTTGTTACCAAAGTAACATTGATTGCAAACCTTGATTTGAAGACTATATATGGAAGATCTCTAGCAACTAGGAAACCTAATCCCAATACCTCCTGTGTGATACTAGTTGCGACTAGAGTCGATTCTCCTTTAACCTAGGTTTTCAAAACCTATTATAGGTTAAGGACTTAAAGACTTCATTGGGATTGTGAAGCCAGACCCAACTATTTTCTCTGTACTTGCGTTTTCTGATCTTGATGTATTCTATCGTGATTGAGTACTATCTTCTCTAAGATTTGCTCGAGATTTAATCTTCGATAGGCAAGATAAAAAGTATCCACAAATATTTTCATCTCATCGTTTGTGATTCCACAATATCTTGTTTCTCTACCATACGATTAAGATTATTGTGAGGTGATTTATATTACTAGGTTGTTCTTCGGGAATACAAGTTCGGTGAATCAATTGGTTCCTGTTCACCTTGATTTATCAAAAGATGGAACAAAACTCATAGGTATTTATGTGGGAGATATATTTATCTATTCAATAGACTTTTCTGTGTGAGAAAAATTGGTTTATCAAGTCTTCGACTTTGGGTCGTAGCAACTCTTAATTGTGGGTGAGATCAGCTAAGGGAATTAAGTGTGTAGAGTCCTGCTGGGATTCAGAGGCATAAGGAACGCGAATGTACCTTGATCAGTGTGAGATTGGTTAGGGCTCAACTACATTCCGGTCCGAAGTTAACTTGGAGTAGGCTAGTGTTTGTAGCAGCTTAATACAGTGTGGTGTTCAAATTTGGACTAGGTCTCAGGGGTTTTCTGCATTTGCAGTTTCCTCGTTAACTAAATTTCTGGTGTCTGTGTTATTTCTTTTCCGCATTATATTTTCTATATAATTGAAATATCACAGGTTTTACGTAGTTCAATCAATTAGATAATACAACCTTTGGTTGTTGATATAAATTGATTGACACTTGAACATTGGTCTTTGGTACCATTCAACTTGTTTCACCTAATAATCAGGCTCGCGGATTTCTATATGTTTGATTTTCTGACTACATTGTGAAACCGAGATACAACTCTTTGATATATTTTCATTGATTGAGTCTGATTGTCTAAGCATATCCCATCAAAGGATTTAACCCAAGCATGAAATATCAAATAAAGACAAATATATTTTCGATCCTATTGATTAAGCTAAAAAGTTACTGTATCGTATGGAACCGGTGAAGCAACAACTAAATTCATCATTAAATCAATATATAAAATCATGGAATTAATTTATTCAAATCAAAATAGACTCAAAACCATATGTGTTCCAAATCAAAGTGGTATAATGCTCGAAGTAGTTTTTATCCATAAACCATAGTTATAAATCTAGAACAACATAGAGATGGATTTCTCTAAACCCATAAAAATAATTACAAAAAAAAGTAATAAACAGATATCACCGTTGTCACCCAGTAATTGGTCGTCTTCCTATTTTGTTGAATCTGCTCCTCTGGGTACCTCCACGGTGTTGCCTCTTCTCTGTTCACATACAGTAGCTGGCCAAAAATCCAGAGATTCCCCTCCAGCCGAAAACAGTCCCCCTTCTGTTTCTCCATTCTTCTTTAAAATGTGGTCCACTTCTTCGCAAATCATGGAGATAATAAGACTAAAACAGGAAACTAAACTTGTCTCCCATAAAAGCAAGTTAGTAACCATTCTTTTGAATTGAAATTATTTTTAACAATGACATTAAGCAAGTTAGACATTATGGGATACCTAGAAGAAATATCTCATAGGGTTAATTCTAATCATATGACCTGGATAGTCATAGGGGATCTAAACATTATATTCAACAGTGAAGAGAAAGAGGGTGGTCTACCCTTCGATAGGAAAAAAGTAGAACCTATATTAAACCTTCTGAATATAACAGGATTAGAAGACCTAGGCTTTAAGGGTAACATCTTCACTTGGAGCAATAAAAGGAAAGGCATAGCCAACATCAAGCAACAGCTTGATAGGGCTATGGTATATGCAGATTGGACCATAGAATTTCATGAGGAAACTCTGGAGAACATGGTGGAAATAGGTTCAGATCATGGACCTATTTTCCTATCATTAAACTCTTCTAACTCTAGTTGTATCCCTACCTTTAAATTCTATGATGTTTGGCTTAAAGACCCAACATGCTTAGAAGTAATAAAATAGTCTTGGAATGAGTTGCATTTATCACCAGCTGACAACATAATTCAAAACATATCGATATTAGGTGAAAACTTAATTTCTTGGAAAAGGGACATTTTTGGGAAACCTAATAAGCATATTAAGGTTCTTCTTAAACAAATAGACCGTTTGGTAGCCAAACCTATGACTCTCACAAACACTGACATGGTAGATAAAAAGATGTCAGAGCTAGAGAAACTTTACTACGTCCAAGAGAATATAGCTAAACAACAATCTAGAAATGACACAATAGCTTTAGGAGAATGAAATACAATTTTTTTTCATGTAACAACTTTGAAGAGAAGGAAAAGAAACAACATTGATTGTATAACAGATGACAATGGAAAAGTTGTCTCTTCTAGAGAAGAAATAGAAGTGGTCCTAAATAGTTACTTTTCTGATTTATTTACTGAGACACCTAACAATATGAATGAGGAAATTTTAAAACATGTTAACCTTGTCTTACTTTAGAGGAAAACAGAGAGTTAACTGCTACCCCTTCACCGGAAGAAATATGGAATGTGGTTAAAAAATTAAAACCTAATAAAGCGTCGGGACCAGATGGCTTTCCGGTAAGATTTTTTAAACACAACTGGGAGATAATAGGAGATCATATGATAGCAGTAGTACAAGACTTCTTCATAAACAGAACCCTCCATCAAGATTTAAATAAAACTTTTTTATTTCTTATACCTAAAATTAGAAACCCTAAATCCCCAGTCGATTATAGGCCAATAGGTCTCTGCAACACACCTTACAAGGTGATTGCTAAACTAATGGAAAATAGGTTTAAAAAAGTTTTGGAAAAGAAAATCTCTCCTTTATAGTCGGCTTTCTTATCATCTAGACAAATCTCAGATAATATCATTGTAGCTCATGAGATTGTTCATTCTATGAAGAAAAGTAGGAAAAAAACAGGTAACATAGGTGCAAAGATAGATATGTCCAAAGCTTCTGATAGGGTGAATTGGAAATTTTTGATAAAAACTCTTCAATCTTTTGGATTTTCGGAACATTGGTGTGATCTGATCACTCAATGTATCTCAACTTCGACTAGTTGTGTTCTCCTTAATGGGAATCCTTGGACTGAGTTTAAACCTTCTAGAGGAATTAGACAAGGGGACACTCTGTCCCCTTACCTTTTTATCCTCTGCTTGGAGGTATTCTCTAGGTTACTTTGTCATTTGGAATCAGTCAAACAGATTCCAGGAATCAAGCTTACTCCAAAATCTCCACCCATTTCTCATTTATTCTTTGCTGATGACCTTCTTCTCTTCACTAAGGCTGACTTAGGTAGTTGTAAGAACCTCTTAGATGTCATAAATCTTTTTAGTGACTCCTCAGGACAAGTTATAAACTTTACAAAGTCAGGATTATTCTTCAGTAAGAGGGTCCATAGTAAACATAAAGGAATAATAACTAGGCTCGTGAAAATAAAGAAAATCAACATACGAGATACACACTTAGGAGTTCCCCTATTTGTTGATAGATCGAAACTGAAATCTTTTGACAACATAATTGAAAAGATGGAAAAAAGAGTCAAACTTTGTCTAGCTAAAGTGCTATCTCAATCCAGCAAAATTGTTTTGAACAAATCGATACTCTCTAGCATGCCTATCTTTACCATGGGTTGTTTTATTTTACCAAAAAATATTACAAAACGAATAAATGACATACAGAGAGATTTTTGGTGGGGGAAAAACACTAACTCCAAAGGTATTTACATAAAAGCCTTTGATTTTCTTTGTAACCCTATTAACCAGGTAGGGCTGGGGTTTAAAGAAGCTAATAAGGTCAACCAAGCTATGATCAGTAGGATAGCTTGGAGATTAGTTAGTAGACCAGATGACTTATGGGCAAAAATCTTAAAAGGAAAATACTTTAAGAAAATAGGGGCTTTACATTCCAAGAAGAAGTCACCAGCTTCTTGGATATGGAAATGCATCCTGCAAGGAATAGAATATATAAATAAATACAGTTTCTGGGAAGTAGGAGATGGTTTTTCTATCAACCTTTGGGATGACAAATGGATACCAACTAGGGACCAACCTCTGGCTAATTTAATTACCAGATTTTCCAATTTAACACTTGCGTCTGATTTGATTAATCATGACACAAAGAAGTTGAATGAATCATTGTTATATTCTTTTTTTGACAGTTCATTAGTTTCCAAAATATTAAACATCAAGCTTTACACCAACAACACTGGAAATCTGAAAAAAGATGAACTGAGATGGATGCTCACCAGAAATGGTGAATTCTCTGTCAAATCTCTTTATGCTAAGTTGCTCAATCCTATGGGATCAATTTCTACTGAGACTAAAAGATTTTGGCAGGGTCTTTGGAGAATGGATACCTCCCAAAGAATAAATCTTTTCACTTAGAAGTGTTTGCAAAACACTCTTCCAACAAGAGAGAAATTATGATCAATTCTTGATGTGGAAACTCAGTGTATTTTTTGTAAATAGGCAATTGAATCAACTTACCACTTGTTATTTGATTGTTCTTATGCTAAAGCAGTCTGGAATTTACCACCAATGGCATCACAGGGAGTAAACTCTATATATAATAATGTTTTTTTCTTAGATAAATACAATGAATGGTTGGCAGGAGACACAAATTCTATATCTATGGCTCTGGCTGCAACTAAATGTTGGTTCATATGGAAGGAAAGATGCCTGCATGTTTTTGAAAAACAAGAAAGAACACCTGAAAAACTTGTTGTAGATATCTCAAGGCATTTTTCATATTGGCATCCTCAAACTCTTAACATCGACACAAGGCAACCTATAAATAAGACAGTGCTACATAAACCATGGAACTTTTCTGCAAAAGATAGTTTCAAATTAAATTGTGATGCCTCTTGGATTTCTAAGTACACTGACGCAAGTTTTGGTTGTGTGCTTCGAAACTGGTTAGGAACAGGCAAAGGAGCAGCAATGGGAGTTTTCAGAGCATCAACAGCAGAAGAAGCAGAAGCTCTAGCTCTTCTACAAACTACCAGATGGGCTATACAGAACAATCTTCATAATTTGGTCATAGAGGGAGACAATCAAGTCACTATAAACTATTTGCAGGGAAATCTGTTTCAGTTCAATGGCAAAGTATACCTATTTTGGAAGAAGTAAAATCAGAATCAGCTAAACTAGTTTCTTTTTTGGGCTTTAAACATGTCGATAGGCGAGCCAACAAGGTTGCAGACCTACTAGAAAAAAAAGGGAGAAAGGAATACTTGACGGCATGTTGGTTTAATTATGTACCTACGTTTTAACTTCTTTCAATTACTTATGACTCTGTCAAAGCTCAACAAGCATGTAACATCCAAAACTCTCTTGTAATCATTACAGAAACTGTTAATTCTGCAGATTCAGTCATCGGCAGAACAACTTCTACACAATTGTTTCCAAATGGGTCTGAATCAAGGGATTAACTTTCTGCTTGGTAATATATCTTATTTAAAAAAAAAATGTGTCTCCCAAAAGAACTCATAATGTTGACCCCACCAATTTGACCACGTGAGATGCCTACTGATATTCTTTCCCATTTCATATATTCATAAGTCATAAGAATAATATAATACTCATATATATGATTAATGGGGAAAGATCGGCTCATAGCTCTATAATGACAGAGTTTTCCACAGATTCTTACAACCGATAGATATCGCAACTATGAATGGCTGGGATTTAAATATGAAACACACGGGTTTGTTAACTGTACCAAGACTCGTTTTCATAGTTATTAGTAATTCTCTCTCTTATACTAAATCATTTTTTGCCCCGACCTTCCCTCTTTCTTGCAACTTTTACTCTCTCTCTCAATTGTTCTTTTGAAAGAGTATATGTAAGTTTTGTTGAGCGATCAGAAGAGTTAGGGATTCATCTAACATATGATATCATAACGGCTGGCACATCTTTACGTTGTGTTAGTGCTCATGTATCTGCTGTTTTAGAAAGAAGAGGCGATTAGGTCTTAATAATTCCTAAATTGAAAAGATTTCTTGAAATAAGATTAAAAGAAAATGTGTTTATTGTTGAAGGTGAGAATAATGATTCTTCTCTCTTTGTAATTAAATAATGTTGAATATTCAACACCAACTTAGTCAAGTGTTCACACCTATCTAGATTAACCTAGAAATATCTAGGATGTCTAGAGTCAATGTTAGACAATTAATATGTGTAAAATGAGTGTTCTAGAGTTAGACAAATCAAATAAGAATACTAGATTGTCTAGTAGTTGGTTTGGTGGAAGCCTCCATAGGCATAGTTGTTAGCCTCCATATGCATAGTTGTTAGCCTCCATAGGCATAGTTGTTAGCCTCCATATGCATAGTTGTTAGCCTCCATATGCATAGTTGTTAGCCTCCATAGGCATAGTTGTTAGCCTACATAGACATAGTTCTCTTCTTCTTTTTGTAGCCTATAAATAGGCATGTTGTATTCATTTGTAAGCAAGAAAAAGAGTCAATCAATCAAAAATATCAAATAGATTGTATTCCACCAAGATTAATATCAATGTAGTCTTTACGCTTCCGCGTTTATGTTCTCCTCTCTCTTGTTCGATCTTTAAGATGGTATCAGAGCAAGGTGAGAGGGAGAGAGGAGAGGAAGAGAAGTTATATGTTTTCCTCAAGAGTTTATAAAGTTGCAATAAGAAGGAGAAAGAAAACTAAAAAAAGAAAATAATAGTTGCGCAATATTCTGATGGTTATTGTGACAAGTTTGAAGCTAGAAGTCAGGTGAAGGAGAAGTTTGATGTCGTTTGAATTCACGGTGAAAATCGAGCTTAGGGAATGTTCTTGATGCCGAGAAAACATGGCAGTCGAGATACTAGTGCCGAAAAAAAAAAAATGTTACCGATGTTTTTGATGAGAAGAATCAAAGATGGTCATAAAGTTCAAGCTTGAGCTGTTTAGGGTTTGTTTGTGACGGCGTCGCTGCTCCAAAGAAATCGGAAAAAAAAATGGTTTATGCTTAGTTGGTGAAGGCGTAAGGATTATTGCTATCTTGCAGCTCCGTCGCTTGTGGTTTTAAAGCCATGCTCGTGATCTTGAAGAAGAAGAAGAAGAAGAAAAAAAAAAAAAAAAAAGTTCGAGGTTGTTTGGTTTTGAGCTGAGGGTTATGAACTCGTTTCTTGAGCCAAGATAAAGGAAGATTATTAAGACAAGTTTTCCAAAACAAAACGAGCTTTGCTGATGTGAGCGAGCACAAGGAAGAAAATATGATTGTTTGCTGCTGCCATTGGCGTAGTAACAAAGATGACAAGCTTTAGCCTAGAAAACATCGTAGGAAGGTGCTGTCATGTGTCGAGATTGGTATTTTTCTGCCATTGCCATGAGAGCTCCAACCGGTGATTATGATAATGCTTGCTTCTGGTGATGAGACATGTAGCTCGTTGGTGCTTCCATTGAGAGGGTGCTGTCATGAAGAGATGACTATGGACAGCGAGAAGAACAATGGTGGTTTTCCGACGGAATGGAGCTGCTGCCACTATCGGCAGCCGATAATGAAGCCCATGGTTGAGCTTGGCAAGCAATGGTGTTGCTTCTCGGGTTGCAGACATTAACAACATAGAAATGGAAGTGAATCGAGCTCAGAGATGAAGGGTGAACGACGGAGCTCGAGCGAGACGCTGCATACATTGACGGATGATAAGATGAACGTGGAGATTGCTAGAGATGGAATGATGCTGTTATCCGGTGATGGTAACGGTATTGCATGCATGTCGATAATGCGGGACAGTGATGAACGAGCATAGAAGTGAAGCTCGAGATGAACCAAGTTCGAGACTGACATGGTAGAGCTTTGGAAATGGAAGGTGGCAGTGGTTTCGGTGATCGGAGCTGCTGGTGATAAATATGGCAGTGTTTCATGGAGAGTTCGACGTGAGCACTTGGCTGTTGTTCGAGGAGAAGTGATGAAGAGTGAACGAAGGGAAAACGAGTGGCAGCTGCCATTATTGACCGAAGCTCGAGATGTAGAGAAAACGTGTGATACCGACACACCTAACACGCCGCGAGAGGAAAGAAAAAACGGAAAGCAAAGGCGGAAAGCAAAAGTGGAGAGAACACGGGCTGTGATGAGACTGCATACATGAAGGACGACGAGACGGAGACTGCTGCTGCTACTCCCAGCAATGATGATGCTTCTGCCAACAGATGAAGGAATAAAATGGGTTGAGCAATAAGAGTGGATTGAGGTGTTGCTGTTGTAATGAATTCTTCCACCGATGGAGATTCGAACAAGTGATGAGTTAACCGTTGAAGGAAGAAGAACATGATGTTGTGTCGAGAGAAACAGAATGTTTCCATGATGATACACGGTGGTCGATGGAGTTGGAGATCGATAGTCGCGCATGCAGAAGAAAAAAAAAAAAAAAAAAAAAAAAAAAAAGAGAGTGCCAGTGAGAAAGTGCCATTCAACTCTCTTTTCATGGTGTGACCGACACACTAAACGTCCATCTCACCGGCAGACAAAAAAAAAAAAAAAAAATCGAAACAAAGAAGAAGTTGAAGGTGATTTAGATGGGCTGAAAGCCTCAAAGAAAATAGAGAAGATGCAGACAAGATGTTTGTTTAAATGCAAGGATGATCATGGAAACATAAGTGTGACAATAATTGTCACAGCGTTGCAAATCTGTTACGAATTCAGAAATGTGGCAAATCTGGATAGCGTGACAAAATTGTAACAGCAATATAACAAGAATAAGAATAGTCAGAGCTTGTGGCAGAAGCTTGACGAAATGAAAGATTGTGAGAGAATCTGGATAACCAAAGAAGTGTTACAGTTTTCGAACAAAAGCGTGACTGGAACAAAGATAAATAGAAGAAGAAACAACAAAAATGTTGTGAAGAAACGGAAGCAATCACCAAGTGGTGATGAGATAGAGAACAACAAAAGTGGGTGAAAATCCTATGAGTTGTCTAAAGAGTACAAGAAGTATTTTACTGATACGAAGAGGACCGCAATGTCCCTAAACTACGAAAGGACCGCAATGTCCCTAAACTACGATGGAACCCGTATGTTCTAAAACTACAAAGAGGACCGAAATGTCCCTAAACTACGAAGGGGACCATAATGTCCTTAAACTTCCGAAGAGGACCGCAATGTCCCTAAACTACGAAGAGGACCATAATGTCCTTAAACTTCCGAAGAGGACCGAAACGTCCTTAAACTATGAAGAGGACCGAAACATCCTTAAACTATGAAGGGGACCGAAACGTCTACGATAAAGAGAAGTTGGAAAGTCGGTGTTGAGGGGGAGTGTTGAATATTCAACACCAACTTAGTCAAGTGTTCACACCTATCTAGATTAACCTAGAAATATCTAGGATGTCTAGAGTCAATGTTAGACAATTAACATGTGTAAAATGAGTGTTCTAGAGTTAGACAAATCAAATAAGAATACTAGATTGTCTAGTAGTTGGTTTGGTGGAAGCCTCCATAGGCATAGTTGTTAGCCTCCATATGCATAGTTGTTAGCCTCCATAGGCATAGTTGTTAGCCTCCATATGCATAGTTGTTAGCCTCCATAGGCATAGTTGTTAGCCTCCATAGACATAGTTCTCTTCTTATTTTTGTAGCCTATAAATAGGCATGTTGTATTCATTTGTAAGCAAGAAAAAGAGTCAATCAATCAAAAATATCAAATAGATTGTATTCCACCAAGATTAATATCAATGTAGTCTTTACGCTTCCGCGTTTATGTTCTCCTCTCTCTTGTTCGATCTTTAAGAAATAAGTGGAGTACTTTTGAAAACACTAAACTGACAAATTTTTCCCAGGTTTGTTCCACCAAATCAATAATAAAACTAAATTCGAAATCAGATTAAACACAAAGACAGGGAAGACCAATAAATCAAAATTAATCTGAGTTGCAGAAACTAATTGAAAATTAGAGTCATGAAGTTTCAATCATAATGAATCAAATTGTTTATCAAAGACAACGCACTCTCAAATTACAAAACCTTCGATCTCAAACCCCAAACCCTAGAAATTAATTATTTTAAATCAATGAATTGAGGATCACTTTCGGCATTTCTGAGATTTTTAGCTCTAAAGAAACCAAAGATTTTGACCGAAAAATAGTTAATTAAGATTAGTTTTTTTTTGCTGTTAAAAGTAGAAGAAGAACTGGAGCGAGAAAGAAGAAAGGCCGAAGAAAAATACTATTAGTACGATTTAGGATGGGATAACAAAGTGAAAATAATAAAGTCAAAGAATTACCACCTATCAAAACGTATCTTGGTAAAGATCATAAACCCGCTTGTTTCTCATTTAAATCTAAACCATTGGTAGTTGCTAAATCCATCGGCTGTAAGAGTTTGTAAGAACTTTGTCATCCCAAGGCTGTGAGCCGATCCTTCCCCATCTTCAAACCATATATTCATGCATGGTCATAATGTAAAGAATAAGAGAATACCATCGACATATATGTCCATGACCATCATGTGTTAATTTCATTTCCCACCAGGCTCTCATTTCCATGTCCCAGTTACCTCCCTTGGAATTTCTAACGTTTGGGACAACAAATGACAATTCGTCATTTTGAATTTAACGAGCGCGTTACAGCCCCAAGACTGTCAACATCCATGTAAGAAAACTCCAACAAAACAAATGACATCAAAAAAACCCAAAATTCCTAAACTGTTTGAAATACCCTTTACTTTTATTCGTCCCAAAGCTAACAGAGCAAATAAACCCTATTCATTTTTTCGATACCGTCATTATCTTCTTCTTGTTCTCTTTCCTAGTCTCTGAAACATAAGAAGAAATCAGATCTACTTCATCTGTCGCGAAAATAACCCTCCTATTTTTGATTCTCCCTTCTTCTCTTCTTCAATGGTTACTTACTTCAACCAATGAAACCAATTCTGACCTAAATTAAATTTATGAATTCTTCCTGTCTTCATCCGTAGCGAAAATCAACCTCCGATTTTCGATTTTCCCTTCTTCTCATATTCAATGATTACTTACTTCAACCAATGAAACCAATTTTGACCTAAATCGTCTCAATTTTCTGACCTAAATCATCTCAAACAACAAAATGGTGAAGAAACAAACTAAACAAGAGAAGAAGAGAGATGAAAAGTTAAAGAAAACAGTGTAAAAAAATCCAAAAGGTAAGAATCTTATAAACTCTGTGGTGATGGTGTTAATTTTTTTGATCTTTTTTGATGAAATCACGCAGGCATAAATTCTGGTAGTTTTGATGAAACCATTTTTGGTTTCATCATTTTTCCCTGGTCGAACTTGGTTCCACCTGAACTGTTGGTGTGTTGATTAATTCTGGTAGATTTGATGAAACCATTTTTGGTTTCATCATTTTTCCCTGATTGAAATTGGTCCCACCTGAACTGTTGGTGTGTTGACTAATTCTGGTAGTTTTGATGAAACCATTTTTGGTTTCATCATTTTTCCCTTGTCGAACTTGGTTCCACCTGAACTGTTGGTGTGTTGATTAATGGTTTCATCATTTTTCTCTTGTTAAATTTGGTTCCATCAATACTGGTTTGGTGGTGTTGGTTAATTCTGGTCATTTTGATGAAACCAGTATTGGTTTGGCAGTGTTAGTTTTTCTTGTTTTGGCTAAAATCAGTTTTGTTTTGCGGAGAAAAAACGTGAAGATTCGTTTAGGTGCTCATTGACACTTTTGTGTGTGGTGACTCCTAAAATAAAGGCTTTGATATAAAATAAGAAAGAGATATGAAGTCCCTTGTAGCATGCCCATTTTGGAATTTCTACAAACTATTTTATGAAGGTTAATGAATGAAGAGGAATTAAAGAAAAAAATGGTAGCCGTGTAGATAATCTTAAGTACATATGACAAGCAAAGTCCACGTTTAGTACCAGATTGTTTCAAGTCAAAAATAACAAATGAATACGATATTGTAGACCACTCACGAGCAGTTTTCTATAACTTTTGGTCTACAAATGATGGAGCAAGTAACTTTAGTCAGAGATGAGCATTTGAGGAAGAAGGTGAACTCGTTTGTGAATGAATAATTTGGTGGAAAGTAGAGGAAGATAAAATCTACGAACCTTATGGATAAACTACTAAAAAAATTATAAACGAATACATAAAAATTAGTGTACAGTCAAGTAGTTGTAAACTTAAATTCTTATAAAAGGTTTAAATGGTTTATGAATGGTTTCAATAATGATTGTCTCATTTATGTTTAACCCGCAAAATGTTGTCGCAGAATGTTATGCATGTGTTTTGATGAAACCAAAAAGGGTTCCAACATATTTTGGTTCCATTGTAGGAGTAAAATGATAAAATCAGAAAGAGTACCAACATATTTCACGTGAAACCAATAGGACTTGGTTTAAACTCAAAATTTTGATATATTTCAAGGCATGAAACATTTTCATGTTCCAAGGGAGAAGTCTAATTACAACGAAATATTAAACTATAACACGAAACACACCAAGGACCATTTTTTGGCGATCGACATTCGAGACTATGGTAACAAGTCATTATAATAATTCATAACACAACAAGCCAAGAAAATTTCGACACAATTGGACAACTCAATAACGCACAGTTAGAAAAGCAATAATGAAACCAAAAAGGGTTCCAACCTATTTTGGTTCCAAAATAACAGTAGAATTGATGAAACCAAAAAGGGTCCCAACATACTGCAGGTGATTATCTTCACTGCCTGTATCCTCCATTTGAAGCAACTGCAAAATGCATCTCAGTCATGAACCAACCAACATCAACGAGTTCATTCCCTTCATTCTTCAACTGATTTTACCGGCATAGACTCAACGACTGCAACTTCAATCACTCACTACCACCATTAAACCCATCTTCACATAGTATACCTTGAGCAACCATGTTTTGCCTACACAATTAAGAGAATCTTGTTAGGCACAAAGCCATTTTTAGCCTCAAGAACTTGAAAGGGGGTAAAACAGGCCACAACCAACAATACACAAACACATCATGAACATACAAAAAGAAAAAAAAACTCTAGGACATCATCAAAAATGAACCCTTCCAGTCCTTAGTCCGTGATATAAAAATTAAAAACTTTTGACTATAATTGTGATTTTACTAAATAGTTTGTAATTCTATAGTTGTTCCTTCAACCTTTTAACTACTTATAAAAAATTATGACCTGATCCACAAATAAAGTTCAATGCAAGAGTATAAGTTACTAACTTTGTCCTAATATATAGTAACAAAACAATATTAAGAAGTTGCAAATGTAGTCTACCATTACTTGACCTGTATGTTTCCACGAGATCAAGAATATGAATTATAGTGGGCATTCAATATGAAATCAAAGATTCGTGATACAATACATAAACCTAATTAAGTAACTTTTTAAAAGAAGTAACATATTTGTTAGCAATAAATTCTACTTTCACACCAGAAAATCTATCCTCCTAGAATCCATATTCAAAATGTCAAGAAGTAAAATTCAGTTCGTTGATCTTTACCCAATCACTATTTTATACTCCTTCTCTCTACCGAAAAATATGAAAGTCTTCCTAGTAAAAATCAATGTCCATCAATCTAAAATTAGCAATCACTGTTTGGAACAACATTGGTTTTGTGTTCAAAAACTATATCATATCACCAATAACATAGGTTTCGTCTACAAAAACTCAAAAAATTAAATGAAACAAAACTTGGTTTCAACACATAACTGTAATTTAACCAACAAAACTTGGTTTCATCGACAAACTTTCAAAAACATAATTCAAATTCGGATGAAACCACAATTGGTTTCGTCGAAAATAATAATCACAAAACTCTAATTAAAATATCACAGGTTGTGCATATCAATCAATTAGATAATACAACCTTTGGTTGTTGATATAAATTGATTGACACTTGAATATTGGTCTTTGGTACCGTTCAAGTTGTTTCACCTAATAATCAGGCTCGCGGATTTTTATCTATTTGATTTGCTGACTACATTGTGAAACAGAGATACAAATCTTTGATATATTTCCATTGATTGAGTCTGACTGTCTAGTTGATTCTCTTGGAATTATATTGGAGTTTGTCCATACAGTTTACCTAAACGAAATATTGGATGAGGTTGTTAGACCCTCGCTTTTTCAATTGGTATCAGAGCAGGCAAACACGATAAACCTAATAAGTTTGTGTTTGATTGTTCCTAAAGACTGCCCCTATGGGAAATCACTTTGGAAAACTTGTTCTGGGCATCTGTGACACATACCAGAAATATTCAAAGATTTCTCAGAGTTTATTCTTCTCAAGACTGCTAGTCTCTCATGATAATCTCACATCATCTAAGACGCTAGAAATCCTAGATGATAAAAAATAATCTAAAGGAAAAGTTAAAGATTCCTTTAAATGAGTTCGTTACAAGAAACGTGTGAATAAAATCTCAAGGATATGGAACCTCACTAGACTTCTTATTAATCTTTTTGAGGAATACTATCGAGATAGATCAATTGACAAAGATCTATTTATGTCTTTTGAAACGTTTTTAAATCTCTGGAACGACTTTTCTTGATTAAGGAAAATGGATGTGCTGGTAAAAATGTCGGTTCTATCATCCGTGACACACTTTCGATTCTTGGCAACAACTCAGTCAAAATCGATAAAACGATTTTTACAGGTGGTGTTGCAAGTTCCATCCATTGGAAAAATCCTTCCTTTAATCATAAGAAAAAGGAGTCAAAAATTTCAAATAACCCTGAGTATCATCATTACTATGATTATACTTCTGGTACATTTCACAAATATCGACCTGAAAAGATACATGAGGAGTCCTCTGCTCATCTTTCCTCTTGGTAACAAGATTGGCATCACCCCATTTGTATATAACTTGAAGTAGGGCAAGTAACGGTCTGATTTGTGTTGTGTCTTTGTTTTATGGGTTAGTTTTATTTTTGAAATTTATTTGTTGGACCAGAATATCGCCATGATATTACTCTTGCGAGATTAACAACGTTTCTGCGAACATCATCGCGAGTTCTTCAACAACACTTCACGAGTGTCACATAATATTTGAAGAATGACGTAATAGCTGCCGAATAAAGAAACACGGGAAGAGCGTGATAATCCTTCGATGGTCATGATGCTTGCGAGAATGGACATTATAACTAATGCGATAAGATTGCGAGTCAGATCCGAAATTAAAGGACAGATTAGCTGTCACCCACTATGTAACTATCCTATATAAAGAGACCCAGTAAATTCACAAGGAGGAGGATGTATTTTTTAAGTGTTGAGGAAGTCTTGAGGAGAGATAAAATTCAAGGGAGCGGTTGTATTCTTGATTTCTTCCATTTCTTGTAAAGATTTCTGAGAATCAAATAATAAAGTGTTATTTTCAATCTTCAAATATGTCTTAATTACAGTAAATTCTTATCAAGGGTGTAGTGTAGGATTTCCTGCAACTACATTTTGGCGCTAGAAACATGGATGAATTGTTGATTTCCTGAAGAAAAAGGTAAGAATTGACATTGTGATTGAGAAGAATTTGGAGTAGATAGTGAAGGATTTTTATGCAATTTCCAACAAATCTTGAAGATTAATGGCTAGAAGAAGAAATACATCAGAACCACCAATAACCGTGAGGAGGAGTAAAATACTTGCAGGAGGTGAGACAAGTGAAATAGGAGAATCTTCAAGGTTCAGAACAAGAAGAAATAGAACAAGGAATGAAGGAGAAAATCAAATTCAACAGCCGAATCAACAAACACCAATACAAGATAGAGTTGTGGATTACGACAGAGTGAGTGTGCATACTTGGCGATCAGATTCGATGGAAGAAGCAGAAGATCGACAATTAAGAAATGAAAGAAGAGAAGAAAGAAATCGAGAAGTAAATGGAGGATTAATACATGAAGATGATGGAAATGAAACGGTAGAGGTTTTAAGACAAAGAATACAAGAGGAAAGGAGGTTAGAGGCGGAAGAACGTGTGAATCTAACAAGACAAAATCATGAGTTAAGAATGGAGAATTTGAGATTACAAAGTAGGATATCAAGAAGTACTGCTAGATCAAGTTCAAGATCATTTAGAGAAGAATCAAGGCGAAATTCCCCTATGAGAAATGCTGGAGCAAATATCCGAGAGAAAATGAAAAATCCAAATGAAGAGCAGCATCAGGGAGAAGAAGAGATGATTGATGGTCGCTATGTTCCACACGGTGAAACTATGAATGATAGACATGATAATAGAAATCAAGAGCGTGGAAATAACCAAGATAGAGAAGAAAATCTAAAAGAAGGTAGAAGAATACCACATGGGCGAGAAATCCAAAGAAAACAAAGAATCATTGAGGAGGAAATTGAGAGGCATTATGTTGAACAAGCACGTCTAGCTTGCGAGAGAGAAAGATTTAGAGAAGAAGTGGAAGAACAAGAGTTTCAAGAAGCAATACAGTAGAATAATCATGACAATCGAGAAAGGAGACGCACACAAAATCGCCATAGCAATAATATCAATGAGGAATATGACAGAATACAAGAAGGAGATGAAGAGGAAAATCGCAGGAGAAGGCAAAATGAAGATGCTGAAAAAGAAGCACAAAATCTCGCAGGATAAGAAAGACACGAACGTAGAAGAAGAGAAGCTACACTGAAAAAACCAATTGAGCAAAATTCATTCGGGAATGAACAAATTTTAAGAGAGTTAGCAGAAATGAGGGGAATGTTGAATAACAGAAGAGAAGGAGTCAGAAGGAAACTTGATGAAGCCATTGAAGAAGCTGCGAGAACTCCATTCACTCAAGAAGTACAATTAGGAGGAATCACTCCAAAATGCAATTTACCAGCATTAACCAGTATCTTCGATGGGACTACTTGTGATGTTCAACATGTCAAGGCTTATGTTAGGTGTATGCTACAATGGGAAAACCATGATGCTGTGTTATGCAAATACTTTGCATCTAGTTTAACTGGCGAGGCATTAAAATGGTTCAAAGGCTTACCTAAAAATACAATAACCTCTTTCGACCATTTGCAATCTACATTTCTGGGAGCATATATAAGCAACAATTCTTCGCGGCCCGGTATTGAAGATGTGTTTGGGTTAAAACAGAGGATTGGCGAGAGTCTGAAACACCTAACCATAAGTTGGAAGACAATATGCAGTGAAATGGCGGGAAGAGTGGATGAGAGATACCTCATTTTATCTTTCATTAATACAATGTTCGCAACCAATCTGTTGTACATACAAATTTTCAGAATCAAAAATACCATCACAATGACTGAGCTACGAGAACTACAAGAAGAATATATTGCTTTGGAGGAAAAACAAAATGAGATGGAATCATATCCAGTCGCAAACACCAGCTCAATAACGGAAAACGGGGGTTTACTTCCTAAAATGATTAACAATGTGGCAAGCACCTCGCAGCCACAACAAGAGAAAGTGGAAATTTAAAACCAGCAGAAGTTAGTAGCCATGGGAAGTCGAGATCAACAAGAGTATGAAAGAGAAAGGAATTATTACAATCACGGTGGAAATAATAAAATTCAAAGACTTGATCATCTGCAAGAGACTTATGGTGGTCAGAGGCAAAATAATTTCACAGGACAAGGGAATCAAAGTGTAATATGGGAAGAAATTAAGATGCCACCCCTGAATTCTAGCAGAGAAAAATTTTGGGAAGCTATCATTTTGATGGAAAATATACCATCACCCTGGAATATGGGAAAAGAGCCACATCAAAATAATCGAAATCAAGAATTTTGTTCTTATCATCATTTCCATGGACATTCAATAAACGATTGCAGGAATGTAAAAAGAATAATTTTGAGGATGATTGATCAGGGAAAGTTAAATAATTTTCTAATAGGACATCCGTAATCTCATCAGTTACCACCAACACCAGATATTCGCAGAGTGAATACTGTAAAAGGAGCAGAAACATTTGTGATAGAGGTTGGAGCCAAGGCGAAGAATTTTTTCTGTAAGTCCATCATACATTCATACAAAACTATTGAGATTTCCACGACAATGTTCTAAGCAGAGTCTTCGCGAGAGACGCATATGGAAGAGAGATAATGAATATTGCGAGAGTCTCGCCATTAGAGGAGTGGCAAAAGCAAACTATTTCCTTTACTGCGTAAGAAGTACCAGAGCCTAGAGAGATACATGACAACCCATTGGTAGTAAGGTTAGAAATAAATCCAAAGCAATTAGAAGAAGAAGATGAAGAAAATGATGATGATAAAACTGAGGATTCCTGGGCCATTAATAGAGTTCTAATAGATACTGGAAGTTCAGTTGATATCTTATTTTATCATACTTACAGAACCATGGGTGGAAAATAAGAGGATTTGATACCATCAACCTATAAAATCTATGGTTTTAATGGCACTGCCAACAAGCCCAGAGGGGAAATTCCAATGCGAATTCCATTAAAGGGGTTATCTTTTAAAATTATATTATGCGTTGTGGATATTGAATCACCTTATAATGCCCTGATTGACCGACCTTGGATATGTAGTTGCAGGATTTCCCACACTACACCCTTGTTAAGATCTTGCTATAATCAACTCACAATTAAAGATGAAAAAACGACACTTTATTATTTTGTTCTCAGAAATGTTTACAGAAATGGAAGAATTCAAGATTACAACTATTCTCTTGAAGTTTCTCTCTCCTCAAGACTTTCTTAACTCTCAAAAATACATCATCCTTTTCTGGACCCATTGGGTCTATATTTATAGGGTAGTTACATAGTGGATGACATCTAAGTTTTCCTCTTATTTCGGGTTGATTCTGCGATTGTACCGCAATTAGTTACAATGTTCACTCTCGCAAGTTTTGTAACCATCGCAGGACAAACATGCTTTTCTCAAGTTTTCTTCACTCATCATTTATTACGTCGCTCTTTTGACTGCTTTTGTGACACTCACAAAGTGTAGTTGAAAATCTTGCGGTGATGCTCGCTGGGAAGTGTTGTTAATCTCGCAGAGAATTATTTTAGCGATATTCTGGTCCTACATCTTGCCTCTTCTCATGTATTTTCTGCGAAGAAGAGAAGATCATGAGAACTTTAAAATGCCGCAACTACTTATTTCTTCATTAGTGTTTATTCTAACACGTTTCTGTATCCTTCGCCAGCTGTTTTTTACATATTCTTTCTTCTAATGAATTTACGACACGTCCTCTCTAACCGCTGCAATCTAACCATTCATGTCTTTTCTTAACATTTATTGCATTCACCTTCTTCGAGAAATTTCTTCTTCAATAAATACTTCTTTAATTCTTTTCTTTTCCTCTTTTACTTTCCTCTTCTTTCTCTCCGTAATTTCTCTGCAAGTTTACTGTTCTTCCATAAATTGCGCATCTGTTATCACTGTGATTCTTTTCTAATTTTCCAACCTTCTCTTTCATTCCCCTACTTGAAAATGGTTTCCGCTGGTGCTAAAAATTTGATTGCTTTTGGTGAGATGCAAGAAAAACTCAAAAGCAAAGGTTTCACTTTGTCTACAATTCCAAATCAGAGCCCTAAATCCGAACTTTCTCTCAGATTATTCATTGATTATCAATGCTCTCGCAAGAAAATTATAGTATCGCTAGGTCAACTTGAAGCTGGTCTTCCCATTCCTCTCTATGATCCAGAACTTCCACTATTCTATGAAATAATTTCTGACGAGAGATTCTCGCGAGCGATATATCAATTGGGTGGAGATTGTATTCGATTGCTGCTTGAATATGCTTCTTGCGGTGCTGACAAAGGATCTCGCTATTCTGAAGCTGCGAAGAATCCTTAATTTAAAGATGTTCCCATTGTCTCTACAGATTATACCGTGGACAACTTCTTTGAAAATTATAAAATAGTCCCTATGAAGAGGGATAACACTTGTTGGGGTGTTCTCTTGAAGAAAGAAAAGATCGCTGATGATAAATCTCTTATGCTAGATATTGATTATACATCTACTAATCAAGGCCCTCGCCATTCCAGCGATGACAAGTGGTTCATTTTTCCTTTATGTCTTGAAGGTCCTTATATTTCTGGTTCTTGCGCATTACCTGCGAATCTTTCAGAATATCAACCTTGGGTTTTCAACTGGCCTGAGAGAACTAAAGAGGTATGTTCTCTCCGATCTTTGGTATAATCATTATTCACTATCTTCCCCACGTTTTTAATTTTCGCTAATTACTTCAATCTTTTCCAGATTGACATAATGAAACTCAGCTATCAGGCTTTGAGGAAACCCAGCACTTTCTTAGCTCTTAAATCCTTCACAGATGAAGTAAGAAATATTGTTTTATTAGCTTTAACAATATATTGTAGCCCCTATTTCTTATCTTTATCTGTGTTCGCAGGAGATTGAAGAACTAGAACCAATAAAACCCGTGAGAACTAAGGAGAAATCTTTAAAGGATAAATCTATTGTTCCTCCCAAAGGGAAGTCTTTTGCCCATCGCGGTGAAGAATCTGGCGATCAGGATAAATCTACTGTTCCTCCTAAAGGGAAGTCTTCTGCCCCTCGCGGTGAAGAATCTGGCAATCCTCCTTTGAAGAAAAGGAAGACCCGACCTTCTTCTTCTTCAACTCCTCAACCCATTCCAGAAAATCCAAGTGTTGATTTTGACAAAGACAATAATGATGAGGATTTTAACAATAATGATAACTGCTTCCCTTCTATTAAGAATTCTTCTTCTTCTGATTCTTCAATGGCTCATTTATCTAAATTTTTTGGCAAGAATATATTTGGTATCCCAAAGGAATACGAAGATGAATCTATTAATGAAATATCCCAGTCCCTCGCCAAAGTCTGTGATGCTCCCATATTAGCTGACAGTGATTCCCTTCGCGGGGTTTCAAGATCGCTGACTCCAAGTCTATTAAATTCACTTGGCATTCTGGTATTCTTCTATTTTTTCATCCTTTTTATGTATTTATTGATATTTTTGCCACATTTTTACTTATATAGTTCTATTGCAGGTTGGAAGAGCTGCTTTTGCTGTTGCTTCTGATTTAGACAATAGGCGTATCATTTATGAAAATAAAACTGCTAATCTTCGCCAAGATAAAGAAAAACTAGAAGTTGAAGTTGTTGAGCTTCGCAGGAGAAATAAGCAACTGGAGACTGAAGCTTCAGTTGACAAGCAAAAAATCTCTGATCTTGACAAAGTTAACCAGCAGCTCTATGGTATAATTTATTTCCCTTCTCTCTTAATTCTTCTTACTCTATTACAGCTTATTCAAGTAAAACCATTTTTAATTTGCAGATGTTTATGGTCTTACTAATGAGGCTACATTCTTCCAATCTTTTCTTGAACCTGTAGATGATAATACCCTTCTTGCTTGCCTTAATAGTTCTTTAAGTAACTTCTCAGACGATAGGATTAGATATCTCTCTATTGATGAACTTAAATCCAAACTTAATCTCTTAAAACTTGAACATAGGTTCAATTTAAATTTAACCAACAAGTTTAAGAACCTTTATCTTAGTTCAAAGGAAGAAGTGAATAGATTAAGAAAAAGAAATAGTGATCTTATTGATGAGAAAGATCTTGCTGTTAAAAACGGCTCCAAGACCCTAGAAAACTTTCATAAAACTCTTCTTAATGTTCAAATGGAAAGAGATAAACTTATCCGTGAGAATGAAGATCTTCTTGCGAGGGAAACTCAAGTTCGATCTCGTCTCCTTATTAATAGCGATGATGAGTTTGCTTGGGCTGCGAAGATTCTTGATAACGCCAGAACTAATTTAGGTGTAGATGTTAGTCTTCATGCTGATCAAGCGGCTTTAATTAAAGACATGATTTCTGAAAGAGAATGTTATCACTCTTATGATTTCCCTAAATTATTTCATAATTGAATCATCCTTATATGTATTAACTTTGTTATCATTTGCTCGCAACATCCGAAGAGAACTATCGTAAAAGATTTGATGAGTTAGAAGAAGAGAAAAGCCAACTCACTGGAAATCTATCCTCTCGCAATGAAAAGTATTCTAGATTGAAGGAAAAATTGAAAATCTCATCTTCATATTTTAGTAACGCCCTTATTCGTGTTCGTAATAACGCTGTTAAACTAGTATGTGATGATCATGGTATTCCTCATTCTACATACCCCGATCTTGCAAAGGAGATTCCAGCTGATTCCCTAAATTTAGTTATCTCTGATAGAGAAGCTGAGGAGTCTAGCGAAGATGATAATGATGAAGAAGAGAAATCTGGTAATGAGGGGAAATCTGAAAAAGAAAAGAGCTCTGATGAAGGTGGTGATGGATCTACTTAGTCTTGTTTCTTTTTCTTCGTTGTAAATTCTGTACATTTATTTTTTTCTTCTCGTAACATTTCTGCGAGCTTCTCCAACTTGATATGTAAACTTCTTTTGCTTTTATCTGTACGAATTAGAAAACAATTCTTTTTCTGCAACATAATCAATCAATCATAATTATTATCCTTTAATTATTTGTATAAATGTATCATCTATGCAATTTTGTCATATGATGGATGAATAATAATTTCATCACTCTATGCATTACCATACTTGCCTCTATTATTCATCTATAATATGAAAAAATTGAGTAGAGATTATATATTAGTTGTAAATCAAATTAAATTTGCCTCAATATTGGCGATGCTATCGCTAGCAACAATTGCATAACTTTATGATTTATGCGTAGAATCGAAAATCTCATAAATTCTGCGAGCATGATCGCAATAATCTTATGGTCTTATTATGCCTTCCTAATTAAAGGTCTTATTTTGCCACATTTTTTCTTTCTGCGACAAAATCGCAGGACGTCTTTACATTTGCATGTATTGACCCATTAATCTTGTCTTATCAATATTTTTTCAACATCTCTGCGACAATATGATAAGTATAAACTCTCTTGCAAGAATTAAACCTTATGACATTGCCGTCGTGCGATGAAATCGCAGGACGTCTTTACACTTGTTAAATGTAAGAACCCATTGATCTCATCTTAACTTTTCTCTTTTGGCTTGTTGTCTTTGTATAACTTTCATCACGCGATAATATGACAGGTCTAAATGTTCTTGCGATCATAAAGCCCCATGACATTGCCGTATTTAGACACTTATCAGCTCCCTAATGGAGGGTGCCGCCCTTATCTTCCCCCTGGTTTCCCCTTCAAGGAGGGCACATCGGCCATACAAGACTAGCTCCTCTCATCCAGATTTGCCAACAACCAGCTGTTTTCGCAGCCTCTTGTCCTTTATGCCTATATGGCTTATAGTTACAAGACTGTTCCCTAAGTGGGGTTTTCTTCAGGCCAAGTGCATCATAGCCAAGACTTACCAAGAATGGCCAGGGTAGTTTCGTACGCCCCGGGCACCCTTGGATCAACCGTGTACCTCGGATCCTTGGTCATACTTTGCACTTCTTAGAAGAGATTCTCAGTCGTCCAACCAGGGTATAACCTTATATAGTTGGAAATCCAATATCTCTCTCCTGGATAGGTTTTATTTAACCCCAACATCTTCATGACTCAGGTTCCAGCAGTGGTATAACCTTATCCCCGAGTCATGTAAAGAGATACCCCCTTATATGACGCACTATTAGGTCTTACATTTGCCTCTTGCGAAATTGTATCCGCGAACTAAGGTGCACGCCATAAAGGTTTGTCACATTCTATTAATCTCTGCGAAATTTTATCCGCGTTTCTCGCGAGTATTGTAACTCTGATAAAATTTCATTTCTTTGATTTTCTTGTAAAATTTTGCAATTATTTCAAACAGTACTCTTTTCAATTGCATTTTCTTCAAAATGTATTATGCGTAAGCTTCTTTAAATTTCATCATTTTACCTTTCTACTTACTATTTTCTGGTTCTGCTTTTTTGTTACGTTTTGATGTTTTTTCTTTATCTGCGAGCCGCTCGTCATCATCTTCCTCTCGCTGCTCTATTGAATCAATCATCAATCTTTCACATCTCTGTCGTTGCTTGATGTTGTACTTCTAATTGGTCTTCTTCTCATCTCTTTCCTCGCAAGATATTATATCAATCTCATAACATTTCTTGCTTTCTCCCCAATCTCCCTTAATAAATCCAACACCATTAGGATGGGGAAATTTAACACACTGGTGGAAAGTAGATGCTATACCTAATATCCCATGTAACCAAGGTCGACCAATCAGGGCATTGTAAGGTGATTCAATGTCAACAACACAGAACAAGATCTTCGAAGTTATCCCTTTCAATGGAATCCACATTTCAATTTCCCCTTTGGGTTTATTGGCAGTACCATTAAAACCATAGATTTTATATGTTGAGGGAATTAGATCTTCATCTCTTCCACCCATGGCCTTATAGGTATGATAAAATAGTATGTAAACTGAGCTGCATGTGTCTATTAGAACTCTATTGATAGCCCAAGAATCTTCATTTTCATCACCATTTTCTTCATCTTCTTCTTCTATTTGCTTTGGATTTATCTCTAATCTTACCACCAATGGGTTATCATGCTGCTCGCCAGGTTTTGATACTTCTTGTGCAGTGAAAGATATAACTTGTTTTTGCTATTCTTCTAATGGCGAGGCTCTCGCGATATTCATTATCTCTCTTCCATCTGTGTCTCTCGCGAAGACTCTGCTTAGAACATTATCATGGAAATCCTCTATAGTTATGTGTGAATGTACAATGGAATTACAAAACAAATTCTTTGCTTTAGCCCCAACTTCTATTACGAATGATTCTGCTCTTTTTACAGTATTTACCCTGCGAATTTCTGGTGCTGGAGGCAATCGCTGAGATTGTTGATGTCCTAATAAAAAGTGGTTTAGCTTTCCTTGGTCAATCATCCTTAAAATTATTCTCTTTACATTCCTGCAATCATTTATTATGTGACCATGAAAGTGATGGTAAGGACAAAATTCTTGACTATGATTATTAGGATGTGGTTCTTTTCCCATATTCCATGGAGATGGTATATTTTCCATCAAAATGATAGCTTCCCAGATCTTTTCTATACTAGCATTTAGAGGCACCATTTTAATTTCTTCCCATATTATCTTCTGATTTCCTTGGCTCCTGAAATTGTTTTGCCTCTGTCCACCATAAGTTTCTGGCGGCTGATCAAGCCTTTGAATCTTATTATTCCCACCACGATTGTAATAATTCTTCTCCCTTTCATATTCTTCTTGATCTCGACTGCCCATAGCTACCAATTTCTGTTGGTTATCAGTCTCCACTTTCTCTTGTTGTACTTGCGAGCTGCTCGCCACATTGTTAATCATTTTATGAAGTAAGCTCCCATTTGCTGCTACTGAATTGGTATTCGCGATTGGATATGATTCCATCTCATTTTGTTTCTCCTCCAAAGCAATGTACTCTTCTTGTAGTTCTCGTAGTTCAGTCATAATGATTATATTCTTGACTCTCAAAATTTGTATGTACAGCAGATTGGTCGCGAACATTTCATTGATAAAAGACAAGATTATATATCTCTCGTCTACTCTTCATGCCATCTCACTGCACATTTTCTTCCATCTTATGGTTAAATGTTTTAGACTCTCGCCAACCCTATGTTTTAACCCAAACACATCTTTAATACATGGCCGCGATGAATTGTTGCTTATATATGCTCCCAGAAATATAGCTTGTAAATGATCAAAATAAGTTATAATATTTTTTTGGCAATCCCTCGAACCATTTTAGTGCCTCGCCAGTTAAGCTAGATGCAAAATACTTGCACAATACAGCATCATGATTCTCCCATTGCAGCATACACCTAACATAAGCCTTAACATGTTGTACGGCACAGGTAGTTCCATCAAAAATGCTGGTTAATGCTGGTAGATTGCACTTTGGAGGTATTCCTCTTAACTATACTTCTTGAGTGAATGGAGTTCTCACATCTTCTTTATTAGCTTCATCAAGTTTCCTTCTACCTCCTTCTCTTCTGTTATTTATTATTCCCCTCATCTCTGCTAATTCTCTTAAAATTTGCTCATTCGCCGTTGAATTTGGTTCCATCGGTATTTTTAATGCAGCTTCCCTTCTCCTGCGTTCATGTACCTATTTTCTTGCGAGATTTTGTGTGTCTTCATTTACACCCATATTCCTTCTTCTGCGATCTTATGCTTCACCTTCTTCTTGCAATCGCAGCTGTACTTCTCTGCGAGTTTCTTCATTTCTCATTATTTCTCTTTGCTGTCTTTCTATTCTCCTTTGTATTCTATCATACTCTTCTTGAATATTTTTATTATAACGATTTTGTGTACGTCTTCTTTCTCGATTTTAATGGTTGTTCTGTCGTACTGCCTCTTGGAATTCTTGTTCTTCTACTTCTGCCTTTAATCTTTCTCTCTCGCAAGCTAGTCGTGCTTGTTCAGCATAATGTCTCTCAATTTCTTCCTCAATTATTCTTCGATTTCTCTGGATCTCTCGCCCATGTAATATCCTCCTACCTTCTTCTGGATTATCTTCATCATTTTGGTTGTCTCTTCCCTCTTGATTTCTGTTGTTAAGTCTATTATCCAAATTTTCGCCACGCGGATCATGGCGATCTTCTATTACCTCTTCTTCTCTATGACGTTGCTCTTCATTTAGATTTTGCATTTCCTCTTGGACATTTCCTCTAGCATTTCTTATTGGGGAATTTTGCCTTAATTCTTCTCTTAATGATCTTGAATTCGATCTAATATTACTTCTTGATCTTCTATTTTGTAATCTCAAATTCTCCATTCTCAACTCGTGATTTTGTCTTGTTAAATTTGCACGCTCTTCCGCCTCTAATCTTATTTCATGTTGTATTCTTTGTCTTGGATCATCTGTTGTTTCGTTTTCACCTTCTCCATGAATTAGTCCTTCAACCACTCCTTGATTTCTTTCTTCTCTTCTTCCGTCTCTTAATCGTTGATCTTCTACATCTTTCAGCGAATCCGATCTCCAAGTATGCACACTCACTCTATCATAATCCACATTTCTATTTTGTAACGGTGTTTGTTGATTCGGTTATGGAATTTGATTTTCTCCTTCGATCCTTGTTCTATTTCTTCTTGTTCTTATCCTTGAAGATTCTCCTAATTCATTTGTTTCTTCTCATGCAAGTCTTTTACTCCTCCTTACAGTTGTTGGTGGTTCTGATGTATTTCTTATTCTTCTAGCCATTTCTTCCACTCTAACAATTTCTTTGAATCTTCAAATTGTAATTAGTGATTTTTTAGCTTGATTCTCCCTGTTTCGGGCGTCAAAATGTAGTTGCAGGATTTCCCACACCACACCCTTGTTAAAATCTTGCTATAATCAACTCACAATTAAAGATGAAAAAACGACACTTTATTATTTTGTTCTCAGAAATGTTTACAGAAATGGAAGAATTCAAGATTACAACTATTCTCTTGAAGTTTTTCTCTCCTCAAGACTTTCTTAACTCTCAAAAATACATCATCCTTTTCTGGACTCATTGGGTCTATATTTATAGGGTAGTTACAAAGTGGATGACAGCTAAGTTTTCCTCTTATTTCGGGTTGATTCTGCGATTGTACCGCGATTAGTTACAATGTTCACTCTCGCAAGTTTTGTAACCATCGCAGGAAAAACATGATTTTCTCAAGTTTTCTTCACTCGTCATTTATTACGTCGCTCTTTTGACTGCTTTTGTGACACTCGCAAAGTGTAGTTGAAAATCTTGTGGCGATGCTCGCTGGGAAGTGTTGTTAATCTCGCAGAGAATTATTGTATCTATATTCTGGTCCTACAGGATACATGGGATATTAGGTGTGGCGTCAACTTTCCACCAATGTATTAAATTTCCTCATCCTAATAGTGTTGGAATAATAAAGGGAGATTGGGCTGATGGGAAGAAATGCTATGAAATTGATATGGAATCTTGCGAGGAAAGGGCAGTAAAGAGCAGAAATTGGAAACGAAACATCAAGCAAAAACAAAAAGGTGATAAGCTGATGGTTGATACAATAGAGCTGCGAGAGGAGGGAATACTGCGAAATCAACATGAGTTAGAAACTGTATGTGGCGAGCATCTCGTAGATGGAGAGAAAATAACAAAACGCAACAAAAAGGGAGAAGCATAAGGTAGTAAGTAGAAAGGTAAAATGACGAAATTTAAGAAGTTTATGAATGATTTGTTGAAGAAAATATTTCAAAAAGATATTTTGTTTGAATGAAAGAAATGAAATTGGGAAGTTATACAAGAGTTGAAATGCAAATAAAGAGAACACAAAGAAAATAAATTTCATCAGAGTTGCAATACTCGTAAGAAACGTGAATAAAATTTCGCAGAGACATAAGAATGGGATGAACCTATATGGCGTACACCCTAGTTCGCGGATACAATTCCGCAAGAGGCAAATATAAGACCTAAAGTGCGTCATATAAGGTAAATAAATTTCATCAGAGTTGCAATACTCGCAAGAAACGCGAATAAAATTTCGCAGAGACATAAGAATGGGACGAACCTATATGGCGTACACCCTAGTTCGCGGATACAATTACGCAAGAGGCAAATATAAGACCTAAAGTGCATCATATAATGTGGTATCTCTTTGTGTGGATCAGGGATAAGGCTATATCGCTGCTGGAACGTGAGTCACGGAGACTGGGGTCCATCTCTTTGAGATACCTATCCAGGAGAGATACTTTGGATTTCCAACTATATAAGGTTATACCCTGGTTGGGAGATCGAGGGTCTCTTATAAGGGGTGCAGAGTATGACCAAGGCGCCGAGGTACATGGTTGATCCAAGAGTGCCCGGGATGGACGAACCTACCCTGGCCATTTTTGGTAAGTCTTGGTTATGATGCACTCGGCCTCAAGAAAACCCCACTTAGGGTGCAGTCTCGTAACTATAAGCCATATAGGCATAAAGGATAATAGGCTGCGAAAACAAATGGTTGTTGTTAAGACCGGATGGGAGGATATAGTCTTGCATGGCTGATGTGCCCTCCTTGAAGGGGAAACCAGGGGGAGTAAGGGCGGCACCATCCATTAGGGATCTGATAAGTGTCTTAAGGCGGCAATGTCATGAGGCTTTGTGTTCGCAAGAACATTTAGGCCTATCATATTGTTGCGTGACAAATACAGAGGCAACAAGCCATAAGAAAAAGTTAAGATGAGATCAATGGGTTTTTACATGAAAGTGTAAAGACGTCCTGCGATTTCATCGCAAGACGACAATGTCATGGGGCTTTGTTCTCGCAAGGAATTTAGACCTGTCATATTGTCGCAGACATTTGACAACATATGGATAAGGCAAGATCAATGGGTCTTTACATGCGAATGTAAAGACGTCCTACGATTTTGTCGCAGAAAGAAACGTGGAAAAATAAGACCTTTGATTAGGAAGGCAAACTAAGACCACCAGAGATTAACACATGACTGCGAGATTATGGTTGCGATTTTTGCATAATTTTATTAAGAATCTAATATGCTCAATCTTTTATATTGCAGATGAATAACAGAGGCAAGTATGGGAATGAACAGAACGATAATGTTGTTATTCATCTTTATATAACATATTTACGCATCTTTATATAATAGATTTACAAATGGATAGCCAAAAACTTATAAATATATTACTTAACCATATTGCACAAAAGAAATAGTCTTTTAATATATGCAGGAAGAGATAAGAAGAAGTGTAGTTGCAGGAAATCCTACAACTACACCCTCAGTAGAATTTGTAAAACTTTAAGAAGTTCTTGATGAAAAATGATAATCTTGATTAATATTCTCAACTGATTACAAAGAAATATGTTAATGGAGATTAGAATAGTTACCACTTTCTCTGTTCTCTCTCCTAAGACTTGTTCTAACACTCACTTAAAGAACCTGCTAAATTTAACATTTGTATATAGCTTGCGAAGTATCGTGACCTCTATTTGTAAGTTTATTCTATACTCGCAATCTCTTCACATTCTTCCCGTGTTTCTTATATCATCGCATTTTCTTACGACACTTTCCTCCTGTATTTGTTACTACATTCGTAACTCAATATCTTGCGATATTCTGTCCCTACATCTTGCCTCTTCTCATGTCAGTTCTGCGAAGAAGAAATGTCATGAGAATCATTATTCTCGAAAATTTAATATAGTTATCATCACCTGTTATGTTCGCAACACGTGTTTTCTCTTCCATTAAATCTTCGACACGTTTTTTCGTAACCGTCCTTCTTAACCACCCACGTCTAATCGCATTGATGAATTTCTATCTTCATCAAACTCTTTTCTTTATAAATACTATCTTTAATTCCTCCTTTTATTCTTTTATATTTTTCATCTTCCTCACTACGTCTGCTTCTGCAATTTCTTCCTTCTTTCTTCCTTCTTTCTTCCTTCTTTCTTCCTTCTTTCTTCTACTATTTCTTGCCTTTTTTATTTCTTTTCTTCTCTGTTTTCTATCCTTCATCTAATGGCTCCGAAGAAGAAAACTGTGGAACAACTTAATGCAGAGCTTGCTGATAGAGATCTCGTTCTTTCTGAGATTGATGGTTATACCAATAAAACCCATCTCTGTATGGAAATATTTACTGATCTCCATTGGGATGATCAGATAGTTTTAGTCTCACGAGGACAAATCCTCGCAGGTCTTCCTCTTCCTCTTTATGATGTTAATCTTCCTTTATTCTATGAGATTATTTCTCACCCAAATTTCTCACGAGCCATTTATCAATTGACTGGGGATTGCATTCGAATTCTGGTTGAGTTCGCAACCCGTGCTGCTACTGGAAAATCTTTATATCCCATTGAATTCAGAAAATCTGTATTTAGAGATGTAAAAATTATCGTTGCAAATTATATAGTCAAGAATTTCTTTAAAAATTACACATTGATTCCTGCGAAGAAGGAAGATAAGCGTTGGGGTGTTCGTCTTCATCGTAAAACTGATATCGCAGAAGCTGATCTTCTTATGCATGATATTGATTATGCTTCTAGAAATAATCGAACTCCTCTCCATTCTCATGATGAAGATTGGTACAATTATCCTCTAGCATTATCGAGTTCTTATATCTCTGGGATAGTAGATCTTCCTGCGAATCTTCGTGATCGTAACTATCAACCTTGGGTCTTTTCTTGGCCTAATAGAGATAAAGATGTATGTTTCTACATCTTCTTATCTTCTTGTTATTTTTATTCTTTTATTAATCCTTTTGCAATACTTGTCAGGTGAATGAACTTAAGGAGAGTTACCTTAAAACTGGGAAATCCAGTACTCGCGAGGCTTTCCAATTGTTTTCAAATGAGGTAAGAAACATTCTTATATGTGTTTTAAACAATATATTGTTGCCTCTGTTTCTTATCCTTATTTGAATTTGTAGGTTCTTCCTGACTTCCCTGGAGATATTGTGAGTGAGAATAATAATTCAACTTCTTCTGGAGCGCTAACTTCAAGACAAAGAACACTTCGCTCTGCGAAGAACACCCAGATTTCTGGTAATAAAGGAGATTTTCTTCGCAAAGAAAAAGGGAAACTTGAGGATATTGTTTCTGCGAAGAAGAGGAAGATACTTCCACCCAATGCTTATTCCAATGTGATCTCCTCTAGTAAGGATGTTGACGAAGAACAAAGTGATAAAGATGATAGACTTTTTGAGAAGGATCTTAGTTCTAATTCTGATACTGAATCTGATAGGAGGAATGATGATGATGATGAAGAAGAAGATGGAGACTACAGTAATGTGGAAACTTTTGAGTCTGCAATGACTCGATTGTCTGAAGCTTTTCTCAACTCTTCTCGTGGATTAGGAAACTCTTCTGCTGCGAATGCTCATAGGCATATTGCGAAGGCTTGCAAAGTTCCAAATGTAATCAACAATAATTCCCTTAATGGAATTTCAAGATTTATCTCTCCTGTTGTATTATATTCTTTGGGAAGTATGGTAAGTTTCACTTCTATTCCTTGTTAATTTCTCCTGCTTCATTGATTTCTAATCCCTTTTATTTGCTTAGGTTAGGAGGGTTAGATGTGCAGCTGCTTCAGATTGGGAAAGACGTCATGCAATTGCTGAGAAGAAAACTTTAAGTCGTTGTAACAAGCTGGAAGTTGAGAATGAAAAACTTCTTCCGAGGATAGAGGATTTAAATATTGATAATGAAGAATTAAAATCCCGTTGTGAAGATAATGCGCAATCTGCGAATATCGCAACTGGAAGTTCTTCTCTCCTTGAGAAGAATAATCAACTAGAGCTTGAAGTCACTTCTCTTCGTAGTGATAAGAAGCAATTAGAAGGTAAATTCCCAAATCTTGATTTATTCCTTAATTTATTCCCTTACTTTTTATTCTCTTATTTCTTACTTATCCTGTTTCTTTGTAAATGCTTAAGAAAATTATACAAAAAGGATTGAAGAACTGGAAGCTATTCTTGTTGCACGTAATCCGAAGATTTCTGATTTAAAGTCTCAACATCAAATTTCTCAAAACAACCATGGTTTAAACATCAAACGCTTCCGAGCTATGATGACTCGCAGGATTTGTGAAGACAATCAAATTCCTCTCACTAAGTATCAAACACTCCTTTCTGAAGAAATCCCTGATGACACCCCAGATTTGGATATCTCTGATAGTGAAGCTGAAGATGATATCTCTGAAGAAGAAAGAGAAGATAATTTTGATGAAGATAAATCTCCTACAGAGTAGCTTTATTCCTTCCTGTATATTTGCTTCAGTTCTTTTCGTCTTGTCTTTTTGAGTACAATATTTTCTTCTTTCCTTCACTTTTAATCAACCAGCAATTTTCTTTTCGCAACTTAATTAGCACCACTGTCTTAATTTTGCGATGATGAGTTGATCTTTCTTTAACTGAATGCTTTCCTTACCTGTATAACTTGATCATATGAAGAGAAATAATATATTTTGAAGACCTAGCTTAGTATTCCCTTTCCCCTTATTATTGATCTTCAGGTGATCAATTGTTGTTATAAGTATTAAAATATCTGCCTCAATTTAAGTTGTGAAGTATCTGGTTGTTGCGAAATAAATAAGAAATCCCCCCCTTGAAGTATAAGAAGTATGAAACTTCCTTGAAGAATTATGAAACATCTTTGAAGAAGTATAAGAATTATGAAACATCCTTGAAGAAGTATAAGAAGTAATCAATCCTTTAAGAAATATAAGAAGTATTCAATCCTTGAAGAAGTATAAGAAGTATTCGATCCTCGTAAAATTTAATGAGTATGAAATATCCGTCTTTAATTGCAAATAAAATTGCCTTTTTTGGTATGAGTATAAGAAGTATTCTTGGTGAAAATATAAGGAATCTCCAATGATATTAACTTCATTAGTTTCTGTGGTCTTATCATGCCTTCCTAAGTAAAGGTCTTACTTTGCCACCTCTTTTGCGATAAAGTCGCAGGACGTTGGTGCACTCGCATGCCTCAACCCCTTGACTTTATCTTAACAATATTTTTGTGTTTGCGATAATATGACAAGTCTGAATGTATTTGCGAATATACAGCCTTGTGACATTATCGTCGTGCGATGAAATCGTAGGACGTTATCACACTTTCATGTAATAACCCATTGATCTCATCTTAACTTCTTTGTATTTAATTCTGCGAGTATATTTTTTTATATTTTTTTACTCGCAGAAATACGATTGTTGCACAAATATGACAAGCCTTTATGTTCTTGTGAATCAAAAAGCCTCGTGATATTTGCGTCTTATAGCACGTATCAGCTCCCTAATGGAGGGTGCTGCCCTTTATCTTCACCTTGGTTGCCCCTTCAAGGAAGCGTACATCGACCATACAAGGTTAGCTCTTCCCATCCGGTTTTGCCAACAACCAGCTTTTGTTCGCAACCTCTTATCCTTTTTTCCTATAGGGCTTATAGTTACGAGGTTGCACCCTATAGGGTATCTTTGGGACAAGTGCATCATTTGCCAAGACTTGTCAAGAATGGAAGATGTGCTTCAAACCCATCCGGAACTCTTGACTCAACCGTGTACCTTGGAGCCTTGATCATTTTCTGCACTTCTTGGGAAAGAGTATGCCTTAGTCGCCCAACCTAAATCATGTTACATCGCAAGATTAGGTTGAGAATCCAAGGTATCTTACCCGGATAGGTACCCCGCTTTTGGGTTATGTACCCAGTAATGTCCATGTACTCAGGTTCTGTGGTGGTATTCCGTTTCCCCTGAGCCATGCTTATAGGTACCCCCTTAAATGACGTACTTTAGGACTTTGCCTCTTGCGAAATGTTGCTTCACGAACTAGGGTGTACGCCACAAAGGTTTGCCTGTGTAAAATTTCTGCGGCTTTCTTTCTTTTTTGAAAGCTGATCACAGTTTGCATCTTTCTTTTATGAAAGATGATCGTAAATAAATTTTTGCGTCTTTCTTTAATGAAAGCTGATCGCAATAAATCGTTCGTAAAAACTCATCGCAAATATTTCATGTTGTGAAATAACTCATTTCATTTTCTTGTTTTTCAAAACACATTTTGTTATACGTTGCGAACAAATATACTGATTACCTTTTTGTTTCATTACCTTTTTTCTTCATTCTCTTTTCTTCGCAAACCATATCCCTTTTCTATCATCGTAAATTTCTTGTATGCTAAACATTGTAACTTTATTTCTTCATGCCTTAGTCCTCAGCCATTAAATTTTCGCTTCTTTTCACAGCCTTTGCTCTTTTTATCCAACTTTCCTTTTCAACAGCTTTTCCTTCGCAAACTTCTACTTCTGTATCGTAAAATTTCTTCCCTTCTTCCCAATTACCCTTGATAACTCCAATACCCTTTGGATGAGGAAATTTTATGCATTGATGAAGAGTTGAAGCTATGCCTAGAATCCCATGAAGCCAAGGTCTCCCTATCAAAGCATTGTATGGTGATTCGACATCAACAACGCAGAATAGAATTTCAGTTCGCATTCCACTTAAGGGAATTCACATGCTTACTTCTCCTTTAGGTTTATTAGCAGTTCCATTAAAGCCATAAATCCTATAGGTAGAAGGTATTAGATCTGCGTCTTTTCCCCCATGGTTTTATAAGCAGGATAGAAGAGAATATTGACAGAACTTCCCGTATCAATTAAGATTCTATTAAGACCAAATGATTCTTCGTCTGTATCATCTTCGCTTTCTCCCATATTCAGACAAATTTCTAATCTTACTACCAATGCATTATCATGTATTTCACAACCTTCTGGAATTTCTGTGGCTTCAAAAGAAATTTCACGCTTCTGCCAATCTTCAAGTCGTGAAATTTTTGCGATGTTCATTATTTCCCTTCCTTCACCATCTCTCGCATATACCCTTCTTAACACATTATCATGAAAATCTTCTATGGTTTTATACGAGTGAACAATAGAATTGCAGAAAACATTCCTTGCTTTTTGTCTCACTTCTACGTGTAAGGTTTCCTTTCCCTTTTCTTATATTGTGTTCACCATGCGAGTTATCATTGGAGCCTGTGGTAATTGTTGTGACTGTTCTTGCTTGAGTAAAAAGTGGTCCAGTTTGCCTTGATCGATCATTCGCAAGATAATCATTTTGATATTATTGCAGTTATTTGTAGAATGTCCATGAAAGTGATGGTACAAGCAAAATTCATGACTTCTTGGACCCATTGGTGGTTCTTTTCCCATGTTCCATGGTGTTGGTATATTTTCCATCAAGATGATTGCTTTCCATATATTTTCTACACTTGTATTCAAAGGTGGCATCTTTATTTCTTCCCTTATCATTCTTTGACCTCCCTGTCCATTGTTATAGTTTTGTCTATGATTTCCTTGTCCAAAATAGTTCTGCCTTTGTACTCCATAATTTTCCTGTTGCTGATCTAATCTTGGGATATGGTTATTTCCTCCTCGGCTATAGAAATGCCTTTCTCTATCATACTCTTCTTGATCCTTTCTACTCATTGCTACCATTTTTGGTTGACCATTGCCAACTTTCTTCTCTTCTGATATCTGCGAAGATGTTTGCGAGGATGTTTGCGAGGTACCTGCTAAGATATTGACTATTTTAGGAAGTAAGTTTGCTCATGTATCTTGAGTGTTGGTGTTTGTCACTGGATATGACTCCATATTGTTTTGCTTTTCCTCTAATGTAATGTACTCCTCTTGCAATTCTCGCAACTCTGTCATCATAATGGAATTCTTTCTTCTGAAGATTTGAACATATAATTGCTCAGTTGCGAACATCGCATTTACGAAAGACAAAATCAGGTACCTCTCGTCCACACGCCCTGCCATATCACTGCACATAGTTTTCCATCTTCTTACCAGATGCTTCAAACTTTCGCCGATTCTTTGTTCTAAACCAAACACATCTTCAATACCAAGTCGCGAGGAATGATTCGTGATATATGCTCCTAAGAAAGTTACTTGTAGATGATTAAATGATGTAATAGTATTTTTTGGAAGTCATTCAAACCATTTTAGAGCTTCCCCTGTTAAGCTTGATGCGAAATACTTGCATAATACATCATCGTGATTCTCCCATTGTAACATGCATCTTACATATGCTTTAATATGTTGTATAACACATGAAGTCCCTTCAAAGATGCTGGTTAATGTAGGCAAATTGCATTTTGGTGGAATCCCTCCTAATTGTACTTCTCTAGAGAAAGGAGTCCTCGCAGCTTCTTCTATTGCTTCGTCTAATTGCCTTCTATCTCCTCCTCCTCTACTATTTATCATTCCTCTCATTTCCGCTAATTCTCGAAAGATCCGTTCATTTGCCTCAGAATTCTCATCCATTGGTCTCTTCAACGCAGCCTCTCTTCTTCTACGTTCTTGCATTTCTTCTCTTGCGATCCTTCGCATTCTATCATACTCTTCATTAATGTTTCCATTTGCACAATTTTGCAAATATCTTCTTTCCAGATTATCACAATTATTTTGTTGTAGAGCATCTTGAAATTCGTGTTCTTCCATTTCAATTCTTCTCATCCTTCTCATGTGAATATCAGGAATTTCTTCTTCTTCATTTCTCTTCCTTCTGCGATTTGGCTCATTCCTTGCTATTTCTGTTCGTTGATTTCCAACTCTCCTCTGAATTCTAACATACTCAAGATCTTGATTGTTGCGAGGCTGTTCATGTCTTCTTACTCCATCTTCGTAATTGTTTTGATGCATTGCTTGTTGTCTTTCAATTTCTTCCACAAGTTGTTGCTCTTCCTCTCGATTTTCTTCGCCATTCTGGTTATTTTCCCTTGGAAATGGTTATGTTCGTAAATTTTCCACGTTTTGTTCGTTGTCCGGTATTAAAATGAAGCGATTCTCTCGATTTCTTTCAACCAGATTATGTGTTTGTCCTTGCATAACACTTTCACTATTGATTGTTGGTGAATTTCGTTCTTCTCTCTCTGGTCTAACACTTGATCTTGCAAAGACTTTGAGATCTCATTCTTTGTAACATCTCATTTTCCCTCCTCAATTCTTGATTCTGTCTTGTTAGATTTGCATGTTCTTCAGCTTCAAACCTTCGTTCTTCTTGAATTCCCTGTCTCAATGTTTCTAATGCCTCCATCTCTCTTTCATGAATTATTCCTCCCATCAATCTCCCATTTTCTCTGATTTGCGGTTCTCTATATGTTTCATCTGGTGTATCAGTTCTCCAAGTGTGTATACTCACTCGATCATGATCTATTGCTCTTTCTTGAGTTACTGTTTGTTGAGTTTGATTTCTTCGATTGCTCCTTCTCCTACTAGGTTCTCCTGTTACGTTTGCTTCTCCACCTGCGAGTCTTACACTTCTTCTTACTGCAGTCAATGGTTCTGATATATTTCTTCTTCTAGACATTTTTCTGATGCAAAGTTCTTTAATTATCTCTGTTACGTTTGCCAGTGTCCCTGTTTCTAGCGCTAATTATGTAGTTGCAGGAAATCCTACAACTACACCCTCAGTAGAATTTGTAAAACTTTAAGAAGTTCTTGATGAAAAATGATAATCTTGATTAATATTCTCAACTGATTACAAATAAATATGTTAATGGATATTAGAACAGTTACCACTTTCTCTGTTCTCTCTCCTAAGACTTGTTCTAACACTCACTTAAAGAACCTGCTAAATTTAACATTTGAACTACTATTTATAACGAAAATTGTACAACTGTATATAGTTTGCGAAGTATCGTGACCTCTATTCGTAAGTTTATTATATATTCACAATCTCTTCACATTTTTTCCGTGTTTCTTATATCATCGCATTTTCTTACGACACTTTCCTCCTGTCTTTGTTACTACATTCGTAACTCAATATCTTGCGATATTTTGTCCCTACAAGAAGTTCATATACTAGAGAACATTAGAAGCTAGAGAAATTCGCAGCAAGTATATTACAAAGAGAAAAGGATAAGTGTATAGATATTACATGGAGAATATACGAAAACTAATTATATCCACTGTTGTATTCTTCGGATTTCTTTTCTTCATCCCCACCACCTTCATCATGACCTTCATCTTCTTCAGAATCTTCAGCTTCGCTATCAGAAATGACAAGATCAGAGACATTTTGTGGAACTTCATGCAAAATGTCAAGATACTCAGAATGAGGAATTTAATGGTCATCGCAGACCAATTTAATAGAGTCATTGCGAACACCAACAAGAGTGTTACTTTTTTTTTTCTCATAATTCCTAAATGTTCCTTCAGTTTTGAATACTTTTCGTTGCGAGAAGCTAGAGTTTTTGCGAGCACTACCTTATTATCTTCAAGTTATTTAACTCAGACAGAGTATCTCTTATCAACTCCTGCGAGTACAGAATGGCAAATCAGAAATTTAGTAGCAAAATATAAAAGACGAAGGACCAATGAGAATGAATAATTAGAAACCTTCTCTTTCAGAAATCATGTCTCTAATCAAGGCTGCTTGTTCAGTATGAAGACTAACATCTACACCTAGATTATTTCTGGAATTATCAAGAACTTTCGTAGCCCAAGCAAATTCTTCATCATTGCTGATAAGAAGACAAGAGCGAACTTGGTCCTCTCTTGCAAGAAAATCTCTATTTTCGCTGATAAGTCTATCCCTCTCAATTTTAACATCAGTAAGAATTTTATGGAAATCTGCTAGGGATTGAGCACCATTTTTAACAATAAGATCTTTCTCATCAATAAGATCACTATTCTTACTTCTCAATCTATTAATTTCTTCTTTTGAATCAAGATAAAGACGCTTAAACTTATTGGTTAAGCCCAAGTTGAATCTGTGCTCAATTTTTAAGAGATGAAGTTTGGATTTAAGCTCATCTATGGAAAGAGATATAATTTGATCATCTGAGAAACTACTTAAAGAACTACTAAGACGAGCAAGAAGGGTATCCTCATCTACAGGTTCAGGGAAAGATCGGAAGATTGTAGCCTCATCAGTAAGGTCATAAATATCTGCAAAAATGGTTACTTGAATGAGCCAAAATAAGGCAAAATAATTAAAAGAAAATAAGGAACAGTTTATACCATAGAGTTGCTGATTAGATTTTTCAAGATCAGAAATCTTTTGTTTATCACTTGAAGCATCAATTTCTAGTTGCTTATTCTTCTTGCGAAGCTCAGCAACCTCAGCTTCTAATTCTCCTTTTCTCTTGTGAAGATCAATAGCTTCAGATTCCAATTGTTCCCTTTTCTTGCGAAGATCTGCAGATTTAGACTTTAAAATTTCATTTTTGTTGCGAAGGTCGGCACGTCTTTTCTCCAAATCTGAGGCAGCGATAAAAGAAGCTCTTCCAGCCTGCGAAGAAATGTAAAAATTACTAAGACATATATAATTTGAAATCTAAGGTACAAAGAAGAGGCAAAGAAGTGAAAACATACCAAAATGATGAGTGAATTCAAAAGACTGGGAGTCGACGATCTTGAGATTCCCTAGAAAGAATCATTGTCAACCAATAGGGAAGCATCACAAACCTTTGCGAGAGCTTTAGATACTTCATTAACAACTTCATATCCATAATCATTTGAAATACCATGCATGAAATCGCCAAAAATCTTAGATAATTGGGTCATAGGAGATTCAGGAGAAGAGGAATCCTTCATAGGAGAGATGTCATTATTATCTTCGTCTTCATTATCATCAGCATCATCGTTACTCGGGTTTTCTTCATTAGATTGAGGAGTTGAAGAAAAAGAGAGTTGGGTTTTTCTTCTCTTTAAGGGAGGAGCATTAGATTTCTCTTTGCGAGGAGCAACATAATTCTATTTGAGAGGGGCAGTAGATTTACCCTTGCGACCAACTATGGATTTTTCTTTCGTTCTCACAGGTTTCACATGCGCTCTTTCTTCAATTTCCTGCGAACACAGATAAATATAAGAAATAGAGGCAACAATATATTGTAAAAAGTTATAAAGAAATATTTCTTACTTCACCTGTGAGAGATTTGAGAGCTAAGAAAGTAGCAGGTTTCCCTAGCTTATCATAGCTAGCTTTCAACCTTTCAATGTGATAAAAAGTAAATAGTCAGCGAGAATCTAAAGACATGAAGAAAATAATAATGGTAATTTATTATGTAAAAATTTAAGAAAACATACTTCTTTATTTCTCTCAGGCCAGTTGAATACCCACGGCTGGTATTCTGCGAGATTCGCAGGTAAAGTATGGGTACCAACGATATATGAACCCTCTAAAATTAGAGGGAAGATGAACCATTTGTCATCTCAAGAATGACGCGGACCTTGATTAGTACTAGTATGCCAATCGATATCCAGCATAAGCATTTTATCTTTCGCGACATCATCTTTCTTTTGCAAGCGGACACCCCAGCAGGTGTTATCCCTCTTCATGGGGATTATGTCATAGTTTATGAAGAAATTATCTACAGTATACATTGCGGGAACAATCATAACATCCTTGAATTTAGGATTCTTCGCAGTATCAGGGTAGCGAGATTTTTTATCAGCGGCGCGAGTAGCGTACTCCAACAGCATACGAATGCAATCCCCACCTAGTTTATATATAGCTCGCGATAATTTTGGATGAGAAAGTATCTCATAAAACAAAGGCAGCTCAGGATCTTAGATAGGAATGGGAAGACCATCTTCAAGCTGACCTAACGATACTATAACTTTCTCGCGAGAACATTGATGATCAGAAAATAATTTGATAGAAAGTTCGGATTTAGGGCTCTGATCTGGAATTGTAGACAAAGTAAAACCTTTATTTTTAAGCTTTTCCCGCATCTCACCAAAAGCAACCAAATTTTTATGACCAGGAGCAACCATTTTTGAGTATGGGAATGAAGGAAAAGATTGAAGAACGAGAAACAAATCACAGTAGTAACAGATGCGCAATTTACGGAAGAACAACAAGATTGCAGAGAGATGGAAAGAAAAAAGTAAAAATAGGAAAAAAGAAGAATGAAAGAAGTATTTATAGAAGAAGAAAGTTCTCGAGAAGATGAATGCAATTTATGCAAAGAAATGACGTGAACGGTCAGATCGCAGCGGTTGAAAAGGACGTGTCAAAAATTCGATGGAAGAAAAAATACGTGAAAACAACTGGCGAAGAATACAGAAACGTGTCAAAGCAGAAGAGTGCAAAAAGATAAATAGCTGCAGCATTATAAAAGATTCAATTCTCATGATCTTTCTTCCTTCGCAGAAAAGACATGAGAAGAGGCAAGATGTAGGACCATAATATCGCCATGATATTATTCTTGTGAGATTAACAACGTTTCTGCAAACATCATCGCGAGTTCTTCAACAACACTTCACGAGTGTCACAGAATGATTTGAAGAATGACGTAATAGCTGATGAATAAAGAAACATGGGAAGAGCATGATTATCCTTCGATGGTCACGACGCTTGCGAGAATGGACATTATAACTACTGCGATAAGATCGCGAGTCAGATCCGAAATTAAAGGACAAATTAGCTATCACCCACTATGTAACTATCCTATATAAAGAGACCCAGTAAATTTAGAAGGAGGGTGATGTATTTTTTAAGTGTTTAGGAAGTCTTGAGGAGAGAGAAAATTCAAGGGAGCGGTTGTATTCTTGATTTCTTCCATTTCTTGTAAAGATTTCTGAGAATCAAATAATAAAGTGTCGTTTTTAATCTTCAAATATGTCTTAATTATAGTAAATTCTTATCAAGGGTGTAGTGTAGGATTTCCTGCAACTACATTATTCCTTCACTTGAAGAAAAAAACTCGTTCAACCGAATTTTAAATAAAGCGATGTAGCTCTATTATTATCCTTTTTCTGCACTATATTGATTCTTTTCACAGTGTGCGAACCTTGATGGCTGATCGATATAAAAGAAAAAATCCCACTTTCCTTCTGTGGGTCGCGGTTCATAAACGGATCCAAGCCCATCAATGGGTTTATAAGAGTTGTGGTACGCGTACCCTTCTTCTTCCTTCCCTTTTTCGCGTACGTGAACTTATCTATGGTTCATGTGTCATATCCATTAAAACATCTTTGGATATCCAAGGGAGGAAAAGGGTTTTATTAATCTTCAAAAATCATATCAAGTAAGTTTTTCCTTCTTATTGTTCTCTCATTTTTAGACCTCATGGGGAATTTCAAGGTTTCAAAAAACTTAGATTCATCTTCTTCTAGCATGATTATACCTAAAAATCAAGATTTTATTAGAATTAGATTTATCAATGATTCTAGTAGTAAGATCTTTGAGAGGATTTGTTCTAGTGGTTTCATTCTAGAAAAGAAATTGAATTTGGTTAGTGGTCATAAAGAAGATTTGGTTTGCTTTGAAAAATTTAATCTTGGAAATATCTGTAATGGTCTTGGTGAAGGCTTTGACACTCTCACAAGAATCTTCTATGCTAACATCCATGATGTTCATTTTGATGACACGGAATTCAAGACCATGATAAATAGAGAAAGGATTCTTGTTAATAAAGAGTTGATATCAAGGATTACCAAAATTTCTTTAGGTAATTTTTGCCTTCCTAGACCAAGAGACCATTTTATGAAACCATTTCTAATGGTCTTTGTGGCAAGAGTGTTGATTGGATTGAGGGAAAATTTCCTACTAATTATCTTAGTCTTGCTTTGATATCTTTCGAAAAACTTGGTATATCTAATCTTTGTCCCACCACAATTGAGAACTCTCGGTGGAGTGAGTTTTAATAGTTAATCTATTTACTTGAATTGGGTTCTCGAAGTCTTGATATTTGTAGATTCATCATTCATTAAATGTTCTCAATGACGTCATCCAACAAGAAGTTAGGCTTTCCTTGCTTAATTGAGCAAATTTGTTGATCATACTCTATTTCTCCTATTGATAACTCTATTGGAACTCACAAACTTGTTCGTCCTTGTACTTTCAAACGTATGAAGGAGAATGCTTGCAAAAGACAAAGATGTGATCCCCTTGATGGTTCTTGTGATCCTACCACCTTGAGTCTTCTTCATCAATTCACAAGGGTGTGTGTAAAATCAATCTCAAGGTAAAATGTGTTCAAGAAAAATTACGTGTGATTGCTACTAAGTTTCCCGAAATCAAGGAAGATATGGATATTGTTCAACCCTCTTGGATGGTTTCCGATGATAAAGATAATGATTAAATTCCTTATCTATTGATGTTTTGATATGTCTAGGAAACTTCTTATGAGATTTTATTCTTGTGTTTTAAGAAGGATAACTAGAGTTTGGAATAGCAATTATTGTGAATACACGTATCTATTGCCAACGATTTTTCATCTTGCAATGTTTTTAGATTTATTTATGTGGGAATGTTATTTATGCCCCTACTATCCATGGGTCATTCAAAAACACCCTTATGAGTCTTTACAAATAACCCTGATGGCATAATTGAAATTATGAATAGAAAAATAATTAATATAATTCCAGTTTTAACCTTTACACCTCATACTTCGACTTCTTCTTCATTTTTCATTCGAAGAAAAAACCAGTTTCACTCACAGTATTCGTCTTCGTCGCCACCACAACCAACACCACCATCATCTCCATCGCCGTCATCATCACCTTGCATCGCACCTACCACCGCCGTAATTATTATCGAGACAGATCGAACAGAGATTAGCAGGGTGAAATTGTGAAATTAAAGCTGATGTTGACTGAATCGAGATGAAATGTAAGATGGTTTTGTTTATATTATGAAATGGAAGATGGTTTTGACGAAAAACAAACAGATCTAGAAATGATATCGATTATGTTCTTCCTCTTTTTGGATTTGTATTTTTCATGATACAAGTCGAAATTCAATCTCCGTCGGTTCTAAAGTGGTGAAGGAGATCAAGATTTAGGTTTTCGATTTTAATCAAATCTTGAAATTAAACTTCATAAGCATCTGGAAATCAAACTTCAAGCGGTTGAGATATAGTTTTAGGTTTTGGATTACTGTTTCCGGTAATTATAGATTTTGATTTGGTGCATGTTTGATTGGTTGAAATTTAACAAATAGTTTTTATTCAAGAAATTTCTGTTACGAATTTTAATTTACCTTTTCTTGATTTTGATTCAGGTGGAGCTTGAACACAAGTTTTGGTTTTTTGATTCGGGCGTCGACGTTTGTTCTTCTCTTTGTGCTTCGGGTTGGTATCTTTGTTTCTTAAGCAGTTGTTTTTATGAAGAGATTTGTATCACTATGTGAATATTAACCATCAATTGCGAATAGGTGCTAGTTTTATTGCTTCCTATACATGTTTGGTTACCAGCATCATCTGTACTGAACTGAGTATGTGGAATTAACAGACGCGAATGCTAGGTTGTGTAGTTATAGGTTATATTGGTGATGTAGCTTCAGTTAAAATTGTGGATTTTATTAATCAATAAGCTGAATGATGGGTTGGATTGCTGCTGCAACATTGTTTGTGGTGTTTGGAGGTACTTTTGTGGTGTTGATTTATGGGTGTGTTTGAAATATACATTTCACTAATTATAATGATGATGATACTTGTGGATGTTTGTGGCTTTACTGTTTTTTTTTGTTCATTTTAGTTGTGATTATGATTCTGAAATACACAATTGAATCAAATTTTTATGAATGTTCAATTCGGGGTTTTAATTGAAGAATTACAAAGAAATTAGGGTATTACTCCGTATTTTGTGGTTTTTGAAAGTTTTGGTTAATGGGTATGGAAGTGGTTTGTGTACTGTTGGTAGTAGCGCTGATGTTGTATTGATGGAAATATTGAAATTTGGTGATTAATTAGTTCCAGATGATAGTGGTGTGGGAATGGTGATAGTGGTGGTGCTATTTGGAACTGATGGATAGTGGTGTTGGAATGGTGATAGTGGTGGTTTGGAACTGATAATTTGTTGTTAGTATTGGTGGTGAAGCGAGAAGGTGGATTGCTCTTGGTATTTTTAACCAACTATTGATACCATTTTGGTTGAATTATTATAAATACAGTAGTCTACTCAGTTGATACTAATAATTGGACTTGTGTTATTGTTTTGGTTCTTATTGTTTTTCAGTGTATATTGCAGCTATATAGGAGCATCATGAAAGCTAACCAGTTTATATTTAGAAAGAAGAAGAATATAGAAATGATGGTGGTGGTGGTGGTGGTGGTGGTGATTTCCTGGGATGATTTTGTGTTCAAAATTGAACCAAGTAAGTCTGTATGTCTCCAATTTCAACCTTAATTCTCGATCAAATTAACCACCTACAAATTAATCAAATCTCTTTCTGTTTTGATTGGTTGTGTCAAATTCTCAATTGTAACGTGTATCTGATCTTTTTTTTTAATTGCTTGAATTATTAGTATTGTCACTTCATTTTGTGTGTGATTACACACGAAGTGGAGAATATTGTATGTGTCATGATGATGACCTCCAATACGCATACTGTAATGAGTTGACTCAATTATATTTTTTTTCTTTTCTTTTTGATGCAATTGACTCATTTAGATCACTTTACTGCCATTAACTTTCTTATTGACTTCTAGCATTTGAAGAGTATGAAGGTAAGACAACGTGCAATTCTTATTTTCTTATATATGAAAGTTTATTTGGATCCTGGAAAGCGTAGCTATAGGTCACTACATGATTATTATGCTACTTCTACCATTATATAATTATAGGATATGATAAAATGATCACATAAAATAGTACTAATTCCTAATATGTTGCATTAAACACATACGTTAACATGTTCACATATTTACTGGCTTACTGTCTTATGAGTCACACTACTGATATGAACATGTTAGACAATATAATGTCGTCTTTCGTTTCAACAATTCAATTTGGTTGTACATAAAAGGTTTTCCATTTTCGTATACGAACTTGTGAGGAAGGAACATGAAATGTTGTCCATGTTCTTTTAAGTGTGAACTTAGTATGTATATTATGCTGATAGACTGATCCAAGAATGAACTTTACAGATACCTTAGGTTTCATCCTTCTTGGTTTGTGCAGTGACTGGTACTGTTTCTTGCTGTATTTTTAGCTTTCCCTTTTACTACTAAGTTTCATATTTTTGGAAACAACCTCATGAAGTTTTCTCCAACTTTTGAAACAACTTGACCAAGTTGTTTCCACTGTTAGGGACAACTTATGCTAGTTGCTTCCTTTTTCTGGAGACAACTTGTATCTGTTGTTTCTTTTTTGAGTGGGAATGTCTCCACGGATTGGTTTACTTTAGGCGTATTATGTGTAGAGATTATAGTGTGTTCAAGATGCTGATGCTGCATCAATGTTTAGATAAAGTGCAGGTATGACTGTTTAAATATTATGCAGTTCATTTGAAGAGAGTTCAACATTTGGTTCAGCTACTAGAAAGTTGCAAGTTTACAGGCAAACTGATTCACTAATCGAGTGCTCAGTTTGAGGGGGAATGTTAGAGCAACCATGACTGTGCTATGCTGTATAGATTGTACTGATGGATGCTCAACTGGTATATGTACGTTTTTTTCCTCCAAACCAGGTAGCTTTTCATCCATGTTACTTTGTGTTATGCATGAATCTGTGGTGTAATGGTAGCACAACTAACTATATGTCAGAAGATGTGTGTTCGACTCACACTAGGTTCACTCATTTGTATACAATATTTATTTTTTGGAGGAAACTTGTGATAGTTGTCTCCATTTATGAAGACAACTTGTGCTAGTTGCCTCCATATTTGGAGACAACTTGGGCTAGTTGCTTTCACTTTTGAAGACAACTTTGTGCTAGTTGCCTTCACTTTTGAGGACAACTTGAGCTAGTTGCCTCAGATTCGGAGACAACTTGAGCTAGTTGCTTCCATTTTGTTTTGCAACTTATTCATGTACACTATTTATTGGAGACAACTTAAGCTAGTTGCCTCCACTTTTGGAGAAGGCTTCAACTAGTTGTCTCCATTTTTTTTTTGCAACTTATTCATGTACACTGTTTATTGGAGACAACTTAAGCTAGTTGCCTCCACTTTTGGAGACAACTTGAACTAGTTGCCTCCAATATGGACACAACTTATTGGAGACAACTTGAGCTAGTTGCATCCTATATGGACACAACTTCAACAAGTTGAATCCACATGGTAGTGGTGGTCGTCGGTGGCTGTGGTGGTGGTCGGAGGCGGTGGTGGTAGTTGTCGGTTGGCTGTGGTGGTGGTTGGCGGCGGCGGTGGTGGGCGACGGTGGACAATGGTGGTGGTGATCGACGGCGGTGGCTGGTGGTGGTGGTCGGCGGCGACGCTGGTAGTTATCGGCGGTGGTGGTGGGCGGCGATGGACAGTGGTGGTGGTGATTGACGGTGGACAGTGGTGGTGGGCAGTGGAGTTTTTTTTTTTTTTTAATTTATTTATTGGTTGGTGGATTTGTATATACACTATACAAAAGAGGGTATTTTGGTAATGTATTAATCTTAGGGGTATTTGTAAAGCTCATAAGGGTATATTTGCAAGGGGTGTCATAGTAGGGGTATATAGATAATGTTCCCTTTATTTATTTAAATTCTAAAGTTTATTTGGAAGTTGATTTTGCAGTATTAATCTTTATTGGTTTTATATATTGCAAAAATTATTATGGGATATGAGTGTTTGTGTCGGTGAACTATGATTGTCCCATATATGTCAAAAGTTAAGTCTATTATATGTCATTATGCAAATAATGGTGGAAAATAGAATGAACTTTTGATAACAAAGATTAAGTCTATGTTATCATTATGCAAATATTGATTAATATAGAATGAATCTTTGTATATTCCGCGGTATTGATCTTTCCCTGATCCACTTCTATGGGAAAGTAATATGCAGGTGCGGCTCCGTAAGTTCTCTTATGTTTATCATTTCCGATTAAATTAATCATGGTTTCTCTTGTGATTAATTTAATTGAGTTTTCTGGATACAAATTCATGTCTCATGTAATTTGTTAATTGTTTATGGGTAAAAACTACTTCTGCTGGTTTTGGTAATTTGGGGTGTGTGGATGAGAAGTGAATCTAAACCCTAAACAAATGCACTGCACGGGAGTGCTTTTGATTCGAGAGATCAATCTATACAATTCTGGCCTAAACCAAGAAATGGTCGTTCCAGACTTGTTTCGGTCACAAAGTGAAGGAGATGGGGTTGATCTTAGGGAGGGAAGCGAAGAAGGTGTTGAGATTGTGAAGGTGTAGGCTGTTTATGACTTGTAACAGAAAGGTGAGCAGGCTTACGAATAATGCAAGCAGGCTCTGGGTGTTTGAATACATCTCGTATTAATACTTGATTTATGTGTTGTATTCTCTTGTCTGTTTTGGAAATAGGGAGGAGAACCTATTTATACAAGTCATTTGAGCCTTATTCACGTCTCTCATGGGAAGTGGAGTGATGGAGTAGTGGAGTTGTGTGTTAGTGTCACACGATCAATCTTGCCCACTTCTCCTATCATCACTAACCGTCCATGTCTTCCTGACACGTTCTTGTGATGGCGCGTTGCACGCTGCACGCTGTAAACCGCCATACCAATACCCCAGTATGTATCCCCCAGTTTTTGACATGATTGATGTCCCAAGTGTGTGGATCGTGGGACCCACAAAAGGTAGCATGTAATGCTAGTTAAATAACTAAGTTATTTAGGAAGTCGATTCTTGTAAAGTATCGTGCGTATTCTATGCATGTTATGCATCGAATGTATTCGGCATATATGGAGCATCGCCGTTGAGCATTATGCCCTTCCTACTTCACGTGAGGGTTTGGAGGTTGCACTAGCAAATCCTCTCTTGGCCAACTATATGGTGTGGCAGAGTGGTAGACGGTGATCACGGTGATACTTCACTGGTCGCCTAACTCCTATCCTCGGTCGCCTGTCCGAGCTGGCAAAGTTGGACGGACGAGATGACTTGCGACCCACATCTGCGACCGTCGGATTAGGGTTTAGAAGATGCGCGAGTGCACTCTTTCAGCTTGGTCGAATCCAAGAATGGGAGGCGTTTCATGGAGGACCGATCAAGCATGCGTGTAGACGGCATGCTGATGTCCATGCTTCACTTTCCCACGAAGGTTTGATCTAGGCCACTCGAATTTACCGGTGAAGTTGAGTGGCTGAGATCGATTTGCGACAGAAATCCTATGTCGTAAAGGATTCCTAAAGGGCGCGATATGTCATCTTTAAGACACGCGTTTCGAGACAACCAAGATTGGTCAGTATCGGCCGTTTAGTCCGGCGTGTAGGTGGCAGGCTGGTATTCACGCCTATACCTGATTGTCCCATGGAAACGTGATCTAATCCATTCAATTTTTCTAGCGAAGTTGAGTGGTCGAGATCAGTTTGTGATTTGGGAAGCGCGTGCGTTTTGGAAAAACTAGGCATGATATGCCTTGGTCGGTCGGGTGAGGAGATAGGTGGTTCCACGGTGATCATGTTTATCCTCACTGGACCTGCTCAGTTGTCTCCTAAGCCCTTCATTCGATCAGGAGAAAACGGACGCTCGTGATCGATACAAACCCTAATTAGGGTTTTGGCCGGCCATGCTTCATGCATTGTTTTATGTGCACGAATTGGGACAACCAAACATGGTTGATCCTGACCGTTTGTTCATGTGTGTAGGCGGGCCCACGGTAATTGTGTTGACACGCTCTGGGCCCTTTGAATTTACATCTACACCTTCCATCTATGCATGCGAAGATGGATGGTTCAGATCGTTTTGCGACACATGTAATGTGCCACAAACCCTAATTTAGGGTTTCTTGTCCATTTTGCTTGGTTAGGACGGTTTGTCAAGCTATGCTACCCCTTTTGGGAGGCCGTCCATACGGGGTCCGTGTTGGGTCGGCAGTGAATGTTCCAATACCTGCTTGGGGGTATCGGATTTGATCTGGACCACCCAATCATGTTGGTGAAGTTGGATGATCGTGATCGTTTCTAGACTGCTATGGACAGTCTAGGCGCTCAATCGGGCTAGTATAACACACCGAGAGTTACATACTCAATCGGGCTAGTATAACACACCGAGAGTTACATGCTCAATCGGGCTAGTATAACACACCGAGAGTTTGCAGCCTGTACGGGCATTTCGTGCATACCTCATTGTTAGTACTTGGATATTCATGTTACTCTGCTGCGAGTAAAAATCAGTCATCATGCCGCACCAATAATGAGAGTTCTGCTAAGAACAACATAGGAAATACAAGGCGTTCTATGCATTAATCAATAATGCTAAAATTTACAGAATATTCAGGGGATTGTTGCTACATGCTCCATTCTAGGTGAATTAATAAAGTGAATAAGTATTCATCACTTATAAAATAGTCTCATCCTCTGCAGGATGATTACACAAAAATTGGTTTTACAACTTTATCCCTGAACTAAAATCCATCATCAACATTAAGTCCCCTGCCTAGCGCATAATGGTTACACTATTGTGGGGTAGGCATAAGATGGTGACAGTTAAAGATAAAACTTATGAGACAAAGTTAGATGTTACCAGGAGAGATAGGTCATCCTGTCCTTGGAGCATGTCACGTTCAAGAGGCATTTAGGAGAGCATTCCCCTAGTATGATGTCGGTCTTTCCTGCTTCGATCGACCTTGCTATGCCTGCTTCGGTCAAGGGCATGCTCCGTGCTTGCTCCGTTCGAATGTCGGTCTTTCCGGATCGACCTTGGTATGCCTGATTAGGTCAAGGGGCTATTGCGCCTACTTTGCTCGATCGTGGGGTTGTGCCTAATCGATGGACTGCTGCACCTGCTTCGTTCATGGGACTACTACGCCTGCTTGATCGAACGTGGGCTTGATGTGCCTAATCGACGGACTGTTGCGCCTGCTTCGTTCGTGGGAGTACTCCAGGTGTGACGAAGACCTTGGTGGGACTGGTTTCCTCTTTCGGGTATTTGAGCCAAGAAGGGAATAAAACTTGTATCTTCTCCTCCCATAGAAAAAACGTGCATATAACCCTGAACGAATATGGACCCCACCATGTATATGCTTCGACCAAACGTCACCCCGTCACACCTGTTTGATAGGCATGTGGGCCCGCCTACTTCGCTTAGCAGCGGGACTCATCGTGCGCGTGCTTGCTTTGCTCAAAAATGAACCTTGTGTGCTCAAATATGGATGTGGGTCCTGCAGAGAGCGTTGAAGCAACTTCTGGAGCGAGCAGGTCCCGGAGAGTGTTGAAGCAGCTTCTGGAGCGAACAGGTCCCGGAGTGATTTGTGATTTTTCAAAGTTTTCGTAGTAGTAATTAAGATTCATTCTCTCAGACTTGCGAAGATTAAATTTAAAGGTTTAAGGAAAATAATTAACAAAGACGAGAGTTACTGGGCCTAGGATTCCACCGAATTCATATCAATAGGTTCAATGTATTTATTCTCAATAATTAAAGCTCAATAAACAAAATAACACCTACTCTTATTTTTTCCAAGGTAGACTCTCAAAAGATTAATTGTATCCCCTAAGCATAGATTATCTAAACAAATCATAACCTATCTAATTGAATGACAACCAATTTAATCAAATCATAATTCTATTTTAATTAATGCAAAAGTCATATAGAAAAATAAAATAAATTCACCCATATGTGAAATTCGGATTCACCCATCGACCCAGTGTAGGGGTTTAACTCCTCATATTGTAGACACGCTAAAAATGGATTTTTATTACTCAAAAGTGCTTACAAGAGGGGAAAAGATAAGAAAACTGAATTTCGCAACGCTATAAAGCCGTTACAAAACTGTTACAATGACTATTTAGAAAACAATTGCTTTGTTCTGTCGCAGAAAACTGTCGTTCATGGAATAAACAGTGACAGATCTAAACGATATACTACAAGTGTAGTCTGTTCTTCTTCTTCTTCTTTTCTGCAGCAGCAGAAAAATATGCTCTGCAATCCTTCGTTCTTCACCCCCAACTCTTTATATCCCCCTATGACTCTCCAGAAACTTATTTATATCCTCAGGACCAATAATAGCTCTCAGTTAATGCATATAATCCTCCATTGATCAATAATATTCTCGACTGCCATTTTCAATATTTCTTTCCATGTTTAACTTTTCTACGCATCTTCTGCATGCTATGGAGACTCCCCTATTTGCACGCTTCTGTAACTAGTTGGCACAAGATATCTTTCCTTGTTTAAGATATATCGAAATCCTTCCGTAATGAAATAGAATCCAAAAATACTCGATATTCTTTCCTTCCCTGTTGTATCGTGTGGACACGATATCTTCTTTCTATTTTTGATCCCATGTCACTTACCGACCCTGTTTTAGTGCAACAGGATAATAGCAAACAAAATCAACAACCAAATCCATATAAAACTCATGCAAACCAAATCCAGGGAATACCGCAGAAACCAATTTGTTTGAACTCTCTTTGTTTTGTTCGAATTTGAGTATCCAGCCCAACTGAATCGAAACCATCACATATACCATCCGTGTATAGCCCGGAGGGATAAACCTAGTTGATTCCAGCCCTTTCATCTCACTGAATCGAGCTTAAATAGCAAACCCTAATTATGTTCTTCACTGCAAGACTTTCCCGCCAAAACTGTTCTTCCATGTTTTCATCAACCGGTGATTATCCAGCCAAAGTTAACTGAATCGGAGCACAATACCATATCTGTTTAGGTCCTAGCAACAAACCCATTTGATTTCAGCCATTGAATCTCGTTCGAACACCTCCAAAAGCTAAACCCTAATTTTGTTCCAATGAAAACCAGTTTTCCCGCCAAAATTTGAAATTCGAATTGTTGAAGATGAAGTTCCATGATCCAAAACACGGGTGCCTTTAAAAACTGGATGCCTGGGGTGCCCTTATCCAAAATGAGGGTGCCTTTAACACCTTTTCTGGGGTGCCTTTAGTACTTTTTCGAGCAACTTTCTCCATAAGAGCTTATTTGACAAAAACACCTACAAACAAGATTATTAGTGATAAAATGAGTCCTAGCTAATGTATTTATGGGTGAAAATGCGTCGCACTTTCGTGCTCGTCAAATTCCCCCACACTAACATTTTGCTAGTCCTCGAGCAAAACCGAAACTTGACCCGCTACACAGCTGGTCATAAAATAAAAGAAAGTTAGACCCGCTACACAGCTGGTTATGACAAATGCCACATACACAAGACACACAATTTTTTTTTTTAGAGACCCGCTACACAGCTGGTCATAACATGCAAGGAAAAAAAAACCCGCTACACAGCTGGTCATAAAATGCAAATGCAATTATTTTTTTATAAACCCGCTCAACAGCTGGTCATATAATGGAAAAAAAAAAAATTAGACCCGCTCAACAGCTGGTCATATCATGCAATTTTTTTTTTTAGACCCGCTACACAGCTGGTCATAATATTTATATTTTTTTTATCTTTTTAGACCCACTCAAGAGCTGGTCACAATACGCAAGAAAATTCCTGAAAAAAATTAAAAGAAAAAGTTAATACCCACTCCCCCACACTTAAATATTACATTTTCCTCAATGTAATTGAGTCATCCAACGTAAAAAAATTAAGATGGGAAATTCAAAAATAAAAATAGAATAAACAAAAATAAATAAATAAATAATTATACCTACTGGAATGTACAAAAACGGATCCCCATAAACTAATAACCTGAAAACGTGGGGATCGACCCAAAATACAATATTTACAGACGACAGCTTCACAATTATTTTATGAAAAAAATGGGGACACTGAAACTGTCAGAAACCAAGATTTACCCCTAAACCAAGTTTTTACTGCACATGGAAGTGCGTAAAGAACAAAGTATGGGGATTCTATTGAGACTGGAGAAATATTAATTGATTCATGCATGATATCAGGAATAGACAAGTCCTCTGGGTACTTAAACGCAAAGTAATCCAACAACACTATAGAAGCACACAATTCTAACCCTAAATTAGGCAACTTTTGGAAGTCTAGGGGTCTAGAAACAACCGCTAAGTCGGGTGGATAATCTTGTGAGGTAGATTCATCTATGGAATTAGGCGAATCATCCACACAATCATCCACAGGGTCATCTATATGTTCTATTTGGAACAGAGAGTCACTATCAGATTCATCATCATCAACAAATAATCTTTGACATTCAAGAACTCTCAATCTTTGTTCAAAACTAGGTGATGTGTGTTTGTAATACTTCTCATATATAGTTTGATGTGATTCTTCACTTACCTTTTGTGGAGCAGAAACTCCATACCATTGCCTACGCATATATTCATCAAGCGTCATCTCATATGAGGTTTCCTAATAATTTGAATTTCTACGCATATATTCCGCCAACGTCATCGTAGGTGACATCTCCTAAGAAGAAGTCATCATCCTGAAAATAAATAGAAAAAGAAACGCATAAAAAGGAAAAAAAATAAAATCTAAAATGAAAAGAAAATACTGTACAAAAAAACTAAAAAAAAATCCGCGTCGCAACGGCTCCAAAATGATTTGTGATTTTTCAAAGTTTTCGTAGTAGTAATTAAGATTCGTTCTCTCATACTTGCGAAGATTAAATTTAAAGGTTTAAGGAAAATAATAAACAAAGGCAAGAGTTATTGGGCCTAGGATTCCACCGAATTCATATCAATAGGTTCGATGTATTTATTCTCAACAATTAAAGCTCAATAAACAAAATAACACCGACTCTTATTTTTTCCAAGGTAGACTCTCAAAAGATTAATTGTATCCCCTAAGCATAGATTATCTAAACAAATCATAACCTATCTAATTGAATGACAACCAATTTAATCAAATCATAATTCTATTTTAATTAATGCAAAAGTCATATAGAAAAATAAAATAAATTCACCCATATGTGAAATTCGGATTCACCCATCGACCCAGTGTAGGGGTTTAACTCCTCATATTGTAGACACGCTAAAAATGGATTTTTATTACTCAAAAGTGCTTACAAGAGGGGAAAAGATAAGAAAACTGAATTTCGCAACGCTATAAAGCCGTTACAAAACTGTTACAATGACTATTTAGAAAACAATTGCTTTTTTCTGTCGCAGAAAACTGTCGTTCATGGAATAAACAGTGACAGTTCTAAATGACAGACTACAAGTGTAGTCTGTTCTTCTTCTTTTCTGCAACAGCAGAAAAATCTGCTCTGCAATCCTTCGTTCTTCACCCCTAACTCTCTATATCCCCTTATGACTCTCCAGAAACTTATTTATATCCTCAGGACCAATAATAGCTCTCAGTTAATGCATATAATCCTCCATTGATTAATAATATTCTCGACTGCCATTTTCAATATTTCTTTCCCTATTTAACTTTTCTACGCATCTTCTGCATGCTATGAAGAATCCCCTATTTGCACGCTTCTGTAACTAGTTGGCACAAGATATCTTTCCTTATTTAAGATGTATCGAAATCCTTCCGTAATGAAATATAATCCAAAAATACTCGATATTCTTTCCTTCCATGTTGTATCGTGTGGACACGATATCTTCTTTCTTTTTTTCGATCCCAGGTCACTTACCGGCCCTGTTTAGTGCAACAGGATAATAGCAAACAAAATCAGCAACTGAAACCATATAGAACTCATGCAAACCAAATCCAGGGAATATCGCAGAAACCAATTTGTTTGAACTCTCTCTGTTTTGTTCGAATTTGAGTATCCAACCCAACTGAATCGATACCATCACATATACCATCCGTGTATAGCCTAGAGGGATAAACCTAGTTGATTCCATCCCTTTAATCTCACTGAATCGAGCTCAAATAGCAAACCCTAATTATGTTCTTCACTGCATGACTTTCCCGCCAAACCTGTTCTTCCATGTTTTCATCAACCGGTGATTATCCAGCCAAAGTTAACTGAATCGGAGCACAATACCATCTCTGTTTAGGTCCTAGCAACAAACCCTTTTGATTTCAGCCATTGAATCTCGTTCGAACACCTCCAAAAGCTAAACCCTAATTCTGTTCCAATGAAAACCAGTTTTCCCGCCAAAATTTGAAATTCGAATTGTTGAAGATGAAGTGCCATGATCCAAAACACGGGCGCCTTTAACAACTAGATATCTGGGGGTGCCCTTATCCAAAATGAGGGTGCCTTTAACACCTTTTTTGGTGTGCCTTTAGTATTTTTTCAAGCGAATTTCTCCATAAGAGCGAATTTCTCCATAAGAGCTTATTAGTGATAAAATGAGTCCTAGCTAATGTATTTATGGGTGAAAATGCGTCGCACTTTCGTGCTCATCAAGAATGTTGAAGCAGCTTCTGGAGCGAACAGGTCCCGAAGATTGTTGAAGCAGCTTCTGCTGGAGGGAGCGTTGAAGTGTTGAAGCGACTTATTATTTTGAAGAGAGTTGAAACGCATTCTTCTGGAGAGAATTGAAACGCCTTCTTATGAAGAGAACTGAAACCCTTCTTCTAGAGAGAACCGAAATGCCTTCTTCTGGAGAGAACATTGAAGCGACTTGGAGGGAGCATTTGAAGCGGATTCTGCTGGAGGGAGCGTTGAAGCGACCTCTTCTTTAGTTTGGTTTTCCCTTGAAAATTACATGTTTCTTGATTGACCATCTCTCTTGTGTTGAAGAAGTCCTTGATTGACGGCGAAGGAATTTCATGTTGAGCCCCAGTCTCCAAGCGTGATTTATATGGTTATATCTTGTATGGTCGGCGAGTTTACCATAATAAAGATATCACCATCTCTTCTTCGTGACTCTATTACTTCTCCATGGGAAAATAAAATATGCAGAAGTTCAGATTACCTCTGTCCGTAGTGGTTGTTGCTATCGTGAATTTCGGGCACTAGTATCAACAAATGAACAACGGTTCTTAGCTGCAGCTGTGATCAGAAGAGACTGGCAGGAAGAGGTGTGAGAGAAACTTGCACGAACTTGGCACTCTTCATACAACGGTAGAGATCGTCTCGTTATTAGAGGGATATGCTGGAACCGATAGCTTTCTTGATGTTTCTTCATAGAACAGAGAAGAGGGAGACAGTCCCCTTCCCGCGAGTATCCAGAGCTCTCGACTTGATAGATGTTTCCACGCTAGGTTCATGAGGCTGTCTTTACATCTTCTCTCTAGAGTATATCCTCATCTTTGGCCATCTTGGAATCATAATGATAGCGTGCTTGCATCTCTCTAAATTCACCATATTTGAGATGGGAAGTGGTAAGCAGTCCCTAGTAATACTCCTTTGGTAACGCAACTACTTCTTCTACGGGAGACAGATTCTGAAAGCGTAGCTACCGTCAATCCAGATATGGAATATCTTGGATGTTGTTTCACCATTGTGGCAGTCGTGCATATGGTACTGGAGTCCGGAGTTGATGATTTTAGACATACATGATGTTGTATCTCGGTGGTCTTCCTCTTGCTGCTTCAGCGAAACTGCTTACAGAAGGCTGAAGCTTGCACTGCCTATTGGTGAGATGTATGTTTCCACGAACATCATGAGGCTCTTTATGACGGGTAGGCTTGTTATTTCTAGCAGGGCAGGTGTTGTTGCAACCTGAGCGTTTAGCAGATTCACGGAGTTCAGAGGGTGTCTGAAAGCACAGGCTCTTCGACAAAGCACGATTGACAGATACCATCATATTGATGCACAATTACAAAATTACTCCACTTGTTGTTCAGTCACATTTAGATTGTGACCCTTCAGTGCCTGAATTCGGGACCTCTTGACATGATCATTTGGATGTTCACTATTTCGCGGAAGCATTCCTCTTAAGTCTGACATAGTGATTCACCCAAGCTGCGGATTCTTTCTCGACATGATGATTCCTATCTTCTTGAGGCTACTCCCTTGAGGTGTTGGCTCCAGTAGACCTGAAGATGTCCCGGGCTCGCTCTTCTTCCGTATTGACATACAGGTGAACCCTTTATGATGATTTGGAGATGACAATGTTCGTTGAATCTTCCGAAACGCTTCCCGCTGTAGTGCGGTCCAGACAAAACTTGCTCCTTTCTCGCCCATGAAGCTCTGGAGTTTCTTCACGGTTTGTGGAGGCGGCGTCATAAGGATAGATTAGGTCTTAGATGGGTCCACTTTGATCCCCTCAACATTCACCTGGAATCCCAGAAATTTTCCTGAAGAGATGCCGAAAGCGCATTTCAAACGATTCATCTTCAACTTGTATTCAAGGCACTCAAACACTTGTCGTAAGACTCCTTTGTGGGCCACCCGAGCTTTTTATTTGAGCACTATATCATCCACGTAGTCTTCAACTTGTTTATGTATCATTTCGTGGAAGATTGTCGTCGTAGCGCGTTGATACGTTGCACCGGATTTTTTTAAACCAAATGGCATTACAATATAATAAAATTTTCGAGAGGAGTTCGAAAAGCTGTCTTACTCGCGTCATGCTCATACATCCTTATCTGATTATAGCCGCTATATCTATCCATGAAGGAGAACATGCTATGTCCGCTGGTGGCATCTACTAACATGTTGATGTTAGGTAGAGGAAAAGCGTCTTTGGGGTAGCATTTGTTCAAGTCTCTGGAATCCGCGCAAAACCTGATCTCGTGCCTGAATTGCCTCAGAGATTGTTTGATTGGCTTGGATCGGATATTGTATGAATGCCTACATAAGGTCAAGCTGATGGAAATAGGCCTAGGAGATTTCTCATCGTCGAGCTCTTCAATCGTGGAGTTGGTGTCGTCTTGCAGATGTCGTGGAGCATCCAGCACCTCTTCTTGTGGCTCGTCGTTCTTGTAGCATTCAAATGGGCGGGGAGACTGGGCATCAGTCTCCTTCTTAGTGTGAATGTGGGTCGCTGCTTTGCCGGACGAATAAGAATGGCTTATCAGCAAAGATACATCGTGAGGATATGCAACTCGGTCCTCCTCCTGGACTGACGCCCATGTGGGGAGTGGGATGCAATGAACTTTGTTTGTTTCTTCCCGCGAAGCTTCTCTTGGTTCAAATAACTCCACTCCACATATCGGTGCGTAAGGAGACAGCGATGCAGGAATACAAATGACTTCTTTATTCAGCATAGTCTTCAGGTACTGATGATACATCAAAGGGACAATCCCGTACGTGTTGGTTTAGTTTCCTTCAAAGTCTATCATCATGGTAGGATGCTGTTCGATCTTGTTCGGGTGAACCTTGGCTGTCCTGAGTGTCTTTAGGGTAATCACATTTGAAGACGCTCCTGTGTCGATGAGGCCCTCTTGAACTCTGAAATATTGATGCGTGCAGTAACATGTAGGGCTCGGTTGTGACCTTCTTCTGCCATCATGTCTTCTTCTGTAAATGTAATGTTATTCACAGACATCTTCGGTGCTCCGGAGGCTTGTGGACGCGAAGGAATTAACTTTACGTCCAAGGCTATCTGATTGATTGCAATAAACGTCTCCGCCCGCTGATTCTTCGAGAGGTGTAAAATTTCGCATAATATCTCCACTAGAGAAGCCACTTCCTGGTCCACCGGCCTTTGATTCATAGTAAAACTGTTGACATGAGGAGAATCGTTGTAAGGATCAATCCCCAATGTAGAAATCTATGTGACATGGGAGACGCTCATTTCTGATGTCATCTTGATGAGGATATCGAGTATGTCGTTTATCATTTCTTTGATCAGGTCCATGTTCTTCGTGTGAATCTTCTGCACCCGTGCTAACTCGATCAATGTTGGGATTCTTTCGGTTACACCATCAGACACGCCATTGGGAGGAGGAGCATCTTTGTTGGAGGAACTTCGACCGGAATTTGAAACTGTTTGGTGAGTCCTAATGTAGTTGCAGGAAATCCCACACTACACCCTTGCTATGATCTTGCTATATTCAACTCACAATTGAAGATTAAAAATGACACTTTATTATTCTGTTGTAGGTACCGAATATCGCAAGATATTAGTTTACGAACATAAGAGGAAAGTATCGCAAGATAATGTGATAATAGCAGAAACACGGGAAAAGTGTGAAGAGATTACGAATATATAACAAACCTACGAATATAAGTTGCGATACTTCGCAAGGTATATACAGTTGTACAAATTTCACTATAAATAGTAGTTCAAATGTAAAATTTAGGAGGTTCTTTTAGTGAGTGTTAGAAAATATCTTAGGAAAGAGAATAGATAAAGTTGTAACTATTCTAGTTCCATTTAGGTACTTCTTTGTAATCAATTGAGAGCATTAATAAGAAAATTGTCATTCATCATCAAGAACTTCTTAAGTTTTACAAATTCTACTGAGGGTGTAGTTGTAGGATATTATGCAACTACATAATTGGCGCTAGAAACAGGGATTGAAGATTGTTATAGCAGAAATTTTAAGGAGTTTTGAAAATATGAAATGGTTAGAAGAAGAAATACATCAGAACCATTGACTACAGTAAGAAGAAGTGCAAGACTCGCAGGTGGAGAAGCAAACATAACAGGAGAACCTAGTAGGAGAATGAACAATCGAAGAAATCAAACTCAACAAACAGTAGACCATGATCGAGTGAGTATACACACTTGGAGAATTGATACACCAGCAGAAACATACAGAGAACCACAAATTAGATAAAATGGGAGATTGATGGGAGGAACAATTCGTGAAAGAGAAATAGATATAGTAGAAACATTGAGACAATAAGTTCAAGAAGAACGAAGGTTAGAAGCTGAAGAACGTGTCAATCTAACAAGACAGAATCAAGAATTAAGAAGGGAAAATGAGATGTTACAAAGGAGGAAATCTCAAAGTATTGTGAGATGAAATGTTAGACCAGAGAGAGAAGAACAAAATTCGCCAACAGTTAATAGTGAAAGTGCTATGCAAGAACAAACACATAATCAGGTTGAAAGAAATCGAGAGAATCGCTTCATTTTAGGACCAAATCACGAAAAAAACGTGGAGAATTTACGAACAGAGCCATTTCCAAGGGAAAATAATCAGAATGGCGAAGATAATCAAGAGGAAGAGCGGCAACTCATGGAAGAAATTGAGAGACAACAAGCTATGCATCAAAACAATTACGAGGATGGAGTAAGAAGACGTGAACAGGCTTGGAACAATCAAAATCTTGAGTATGGTAGAATTCGGAAGAGGATTGGAAATCAACGAGAAGAAATAGTAAGGAACGAACCAAATCTTCGAATCAGAGTTCAGGCAAATCAGGAAGAGATAAATCACAGAAGAAAGAGAAATGAAGAAGAAGAATTTCAAGATGCTCTACAACAAAACAATTATGACAACCTGGAAAGAAGATATTTGCAAAATTGTGCAAATGAAAACATTAATGAAGAATATGGTAGAATGCGAAGGCTCATAAGAGAAGATATGCAAGAACGTAGAAGAAGAGAGGCTGCGTTGAAGAGGCAAATGGATGAGAATTCTGAGGCAAATGAGCGGATCTTTCGAGAATTAGCGGAAATAAGAGGGATGCCAAACAATAGAAGAGGAGGAGATAGAAGGCAATTAGATGAAGCAATAGAAGAAGCTGCGAGGACTCCTTTTACTAGAGAAGTACAATTGGGAAGGATTCCACCAAAATGCAATCTACCTACACTAACCAGTATCTTTGATGTGACTTCATGTGCTATTCAGCACATTAAAGCGTATATAAGATGCATGTTATAGTGGGAGAATCACGATGCTGTATTATTCAAGTACTTCGCATCAAGCTTAACAGGAGAAGCTCTAAAATGGTTCTAAGGACTTCCCAAGAACACTATTACGTCATTTAATCATCTACAAGCAACTTTCTTAGGAGCATATATCACGAATCATTCCTCACGACTTGGTATTGAAGATGTGTTTGGTTTAAAACAAAAAGTTGGTGAAAGTTTGAAACATTTGGTAAGAAGATGTAAAACTATGTGCAGTGATATGGCAGGGCGTGTGGATGAGAGATACCTAATTTTATCTTTCGTAAATGCGATGTTCGCAACTGAACAACTATATTTTCAAATCTTTAGAAGAAAGAATTCTATTATGATGACATAGTTGCGAGAATTACAAGAGGAATACATTACATTAGAGGAAAAGCAAAATAATATGGAGTCATATCCTGTGACAAACACCAACAAACAAGATACAGGAGCAAACTTACTTCCTAAAATAATCAATGTTATAGCAGGTACTTCGCAGACATCCTCGCAAACATCTTCGCAGATATCAGAAGAGAAGAAAAACAATAATAACCAGCCAAAAATAGTAGCAATGGGTAGCAAAGATCAAGAAGAGTATGATAGAGAAAGGAATTTCTATAGCCGAGGAGGAAATAGCCAGATTCCAAGATTAGATCAGCAACAGGAAAATTATGGGGGACAAAGGCAGAATTATTTTGGACAAGGGAATCATAGAAAAAATTATAACAATGGTCAAGGAGGTCAAAGAATGATAAGAGAAGAAATAAATATGCCACCTTTGAATACAAGTGTAGAAAAGATATGGCAGGAAATTATCTTGATGGAGCATATACCAACTCCATGGAATATGGGAAAGGAACCACCAATGGGTCCAAGAAGTCATGAATTTTGCTTGTACCATCATTTTCATGGACACTCTACAAATAGTTGCAATAATATCAAAAGGTATTATCTTGCGAATGATTGATCAAGGCAAACTGGATCACTTTTTACTCAAGCAAGCACAAACAAAGCAACAATTACCACAAGCCCCAATGGAAACTCGCATGGTGAATACAACACAAGAAAAGGGAAAGGAAATCTTACACATTGAAGTGGGACCAAAAGCAAGAAATGTTTTCTGTAATTCTATAGTTCACTCATATAAAACCATAGAAGATTTTCATGATAATGTGTTAAGTAGGGTATATGCGAGATATGGTGAAGGAAGAGAAATAATGAACATCGCAAAAATTTCACGACTTGAAGATTGGCAGAAGCGTGAAATATCTTTTGAAGCCACAGAAATTCCAGAAGGTTGCGAAATACATGATAATCCATTGGTAGTGAGATTGGAAATTTGTCTGAATATGGAAGAAAGTGAGGATGATTCAGACGAAGAATCATTTGGTCTTAATAGAATCTTAATTGATACAGGAAGTTCTGTCAATATTCTCTTCTATCCTGCTTACAAAATCATGGGGGAAAGGACGCAGATCTAATACCTTCTACTTACATGATTTATGGCTTTAATGGAACTGCCAATAAACCTAAAGGAGAAATAAGCATGTGAATTCCATTAGGTGGAATGCGAACTGAAATATTATTTTGCGTTGTTGATGTTGAATCACCGTACAACGCTTTGATAGGGATACCTTGTCTTCACGGGATTTTAGTCATAGCTTCAACTTTTCATCAATGCATAAAATTTCCTCATCTTAAAGGTATTGGAGTTATCAAGGGTGATTGGGCAGAAGGGAAGAAATGTTACGATACTGAAGTAGAAGTTTGCGAAGGAAAAACTGTTGAGAAGGAAAGTTGGAGAAAAGGAGCAAAGGATGCAAAGAGAAGTGAAAATTTAATGGCTGAGGATTAAGGCATGAAGGAATAAAGTTACAATGAGTGAGCATACAAGAAATTTACGATGATAGAGAATGGATATGATTTACGAAGAAAAGAAAATGAAGAAAAAAGGTAATCAATATATTTCTTCACAGCGTATAATAAAATGTATTTAGAAAAACAAGAAAATGAAATGAGGTATTTCGCAACATGAAATATTTGTGAGGTATTTTTACGAATACAAAATTTTTATTGCGATTAGCTTTCATTAAAGAAATACGCAAAAGATATTTGCGAACAAAAGACCGCAAACTGTGATTAGCTTTCAAAAAAAAAAAAAAAAGCCGCAGAAATTTTACACAGGCAAACCTTTGTGGCGTACACCCTAGTTCGCGAAGCAACATTTCGTAAGAGGAAAAGTCCTAAAGTACGTCATTTAAGGGGGTACCTATAAGCATGGCTCAGGGAAACCGGAACACCACCAAGGAACCTAAGTACATGGACATTACGGGGTACAACCCAAAAGCGGGGTACCTATCCGGGTTAGACACCTTGGATTCTCAACTTAATCTTGCGATGTAACATGATTTAGGTTGGGCGACTAAGGCATACTGTCTTTCTCAAGAAGTGCAGAAAACGATCAAGGCGACGAGGTACAAGGTTGAGTCAAGAGTGCCGGATGGGCTTGAAGCACATCTGCCATTCTTGACAAGTCTTGGCAAATGATGCACTTGGCCCAAAGATACCCCATAGGGTGCAACCTCGTAACTATAAGCCCTATATGCAAAAATTATAAGAGGTTTCGAACAAAAGATGGTCGTTTGCAAAACCGGATAGGAAGAGCTAACCTTGTACGGTCGATGTACGCTTCCTTGAAGGGGAAACCAAGGGGAAGATAAAGGGCATCACCCTCCATTAGGGAGCTGATACGTGCTATACGACGCAAATGTCATGAGGCTTCTTGTTCGCAAGAACATAAAGGCTTGTCATATTTGTGCAACAATGATACTTCTGCGATTAAAAAATAAATAAAAAATTACATGTATATATATATATATATACATATTCACAGAATTACATACAATGAAGTTAAGATGAGATCAATGGGTTATTACATGAAAGTGTGATAACGTCCTGCGATTTCATCGCAAGATGATAATGTCACGAGGTTGTATATTCGCAAGAATGTTCAGGCTCGTCATATTATCGCAAAAATATTATCACCAAAGAGGTGGCAAAATAAGACCTTTACTTAGGAAGGCATGATAAGACCACATCAACTAATGAAATCAATTCCATCAATATCATTGGAGAATTTTTACGAGAGTATATATAAAGAATTCATAATAATAGAGGCAACAATATATTCATATTCATTAAATTTTACGAAGGTTGAATACTTCTTATACTTCTTCAAAGATTCAATACTTCTTATACTTTTTTCAGAGATTCAATACTTCTTATACTTCTTCAAACATTGAATGTTTCTTCACAGATTGAATACTTCTTATACTTCTTCAAGGGTGTCTCATACTTCGTATACTTCTTCAAGTATGTTTCATACTTATTATGCTTCTTCAAGGATATTTCATACTTCTTATACTTCTTCAAGGATGTTTCGTAGTTCTTCACGGAGATTTTATACTTCTTATATTTTAAGGGGAGGATTTCTTATTTACTTCGCAACTTAAAATGAGGTAGATATTCTAATACTTATAACAAAGATTGATCATCTGAAGAATAATAATAAGGGGAAAAGGAATACTAAGCTAGGTCTTCAAGATATATTATTTCTCTTCATATGATCAAATTATGCAGATAAGGAAAACACTCAATTAAAGAAAGATCAATTCATCATCGCAAAATTAAGACATTAATACTAATGAAGTTTCAAAAAGAAATTGTTGATTGATTAAAAATGCAGGAAAGAAGAAAATGTTGTACTCAAACAGACAATATGAAAAGAACTGGAGAAGATATACAGAAAATAATGAAGCTATTTTGCGGGTGATTTATTCCCATCAAAATGATCTTCTTTTTCTTCTTCGGAGATATCATCTTCAGCTTCACTATCAGAGATTTCCAAATACGGGGTATCCTCCGGAATTTCTTCAGAAAGGAGCGTCTGATACTTTTTGAGAGGAATTTGGTTGTCTTCACAAATCTTGTGAGTCATCATAGCTCGGAAACGTTTAATACTTAAGCTATGATTGTTTTGAGAAATCTGAAACTGAGACTTTAAATTAGAAATCTTCTGGTTACGTGCGGCAAGAATAGTTTTCAGATCATCATTCATCTTCGTATAATTTTCTACAGCATCCACAAAGCAAAAGGATAAGAGAATAAAGAATAAGGAAAGAAATTAAGGAATTTATTAGCAGATTGCGAAGTCAAAGTAATCAAAATACGCAAACTTACCTTCTAATCGCTTCTTATCATTACGAAGAGAAGTATTTTCAAGCTTTAATTGATTATTCTCCTCAAGAAGAGAAAAACTTCCAGATGCGATACTCGCAGATTGTGGATCATCTTCACAACGGGATTTCAATTCCGCATTATCAATACTCAAATCCTCTATTTTCTGACGAAGTTTTAAATTATCAACCTCCAACTTCTTACAACGATTTAAAGTTTTCTTCTCAGCAATATTATGACGTCTTTCCCAGTCTGAAGCAACTGCACAGCTGACTCTCCCAACCTGAGCAAATAAAAAGGATTAGAAATCAATGAAACAAGGGAAATAAACAAGGGATATAAAAGAAACTTACCATACTCCCTAAAGAGTATAATGAAGCAGGAGAGACAAATCTTGAAATTCCAATAAGGGAATTATTGTTGAGTACAATAGGAACTTTACAAGCCTTCGCAATAAGTTTACGAGCATTCACAGTAGAAGAGTTTCCTAATACACGAGAAGAGTGGAGAAAAGCCTCAGACAATTGAATCATTGCAGACTCAAAAGTTTCCACATTGCTATAGTCTTCATCTTCTTCACCATCATCATCATCATCTTCATCATGTCCCCTATCAGAAATAGTATCATAATTGGAACTAAGATCCTTCTCAGGAAACTTATCACCTTCATCACTTTGTTCTTCGCCAACATTCTTGCTAGAAGAGTTCACATTGGAGTAAGCACTGAATGGGACCCTTTTCTTCTTCTTCTTAGAAACAATATCCCTCAAGTTTCCTTTTTCCTTTGCGAAGAACATCTTCTTTGTCACCAGAAATTTGGGTATTCTTCGCAGAAATTTGGGTACTCTTCGCAGAACGAAGTGTTCTTTGTCTCGCAGTTAGCACCTCTGAAAAAGTGGAATTCTTGTTCTCATTCACAACATCCTCTGGGATATTAGGGAGAACCTACAAATTCAAATAAGGATAAGAAACAGAGGCAACAATATATTGTTTAAAATGTATAAGAATGTTTCTTACCTCATTTGAAAACAAGTTGAAAGCCTCACGAGTACTGGATTTCCCAGTTTTAAGATAACTTTCCTTGAGATCATTCACCTGATAAATATTGCAAAGGGATTAGTAAAAGAAGAAAAATAACCAGAAGATAAGGAGATGGAGATACTTACATCTTTATCTCTATTGGGCCAAGAAAAGACCCAAGGTTGGTAATTGCGCTCACGAAGATTCGCAGGAAGATCTACTATCCCAGAGATGTAAGAGCCTGATAATTTTAGAGGATAATTGAACCAATCCTCATCATGAGAATGGCGGGGAGTATGATTATTCCCAGAGGCATAATCAATATCATGCATTAGAAGATCATCTTCTGCGATATCAGCTTTACGATGAAGACGAACACCCCAATGTTTATCTTCCTTCTTCGCAGGAATTAATGTGTAATTTTTGAAGAAATTCTCGACTGTATAATCTACAGCGTTAATCTCTATATCTCTAAATGCAGGTTTCCTAATTTCAACTGAATATAAAGATTTCCCGGTAGCCGCACGAGTTGCGAACTCAACTAGAATGCGAATGCAATCCCCAGTTAATTGATAAATGGCTCGTGAGAAATTGGGGTGGGACATAATCTCATAGAATAAAGGAAGATTAACATCGTAAAGAGGAAGAGGAAGACCTGCGAGGATTTGAACTCGTGAGACTAAAACTTCCCGATCATTCCAAGTAAGATCATTAAAGAGTTCCATACAGAGAGAAGACTTATTGTTATGACCATCAATTTCAGAAAGAATAAGATCTCTATCAGCAAATTCTGCATTAAGTTATTCTACAGTTTTCTTCTTTGGAGCCATTGGATGAAGAATAGAAAACAGAGAGGAAAGGAAATAAAAGAGATAAGAAGTCGAAATAGAAGAAAAAAGGAATAAATTGCAGAAGTAGATGTGATGAGGAAGATGAACAGGAATGAAAGAATAAAAATAAGAATTAAAGATAGTATTTATAAAGAAGAGAGAGTTTGATGAAGGTAGAAACTCATTAATGCGATTAGACGTGAACGGTTGAAAAGAACGGTTACGAAGAAATGTGTCAAAAATTTAATAAAAGAGAAAACACTTGTTGCGAATCTAACAGATGATGATAACTATATTAAATTTACAAGAATAATGATTCTCATGACATTTCTTCTTCGCAGAATTGACATGAGAAGAGGCAAGATGTAGGTATCGAATATCGCAAGATATTAGTTTACGAACATAAGAGGAAAGTATCGCAAGATAATGCGATAATAGCTGAAACACGGGAAAAGTGTGAAGAGATTACGAATATAGAACAAACCTACGAATATAAGTTGTGATACTTCGCAAGGTATATACAGTTGTACAAATTTCACTATAAATAGTAGTTCAAATGTAAAATTTAGGAGGTTCTTTTAGTGAGTGTTAGAAAATATCTTAGGAAAGAGAATAGAGAAAGTTGTAACTATTCTAGTTCCATTTAGGTACTTCTTTGTAATCAATTGAGAGCATTAATAAGAAAATTGTCATTCATCATCAAGAACTTCTTAAGTTTTACAAATTCTACTGAGGGTGTAGTTGTAGGATATTCTGCAACTACATCTGTTTTCAGAAATGTTTACAGAAATGGAAGAATTCAAGATTACAACTATTCTCTTGAAGTTTCTCTCTCCTCAAGACTTTCTTAACTCTCAAAAATACATCATCCTTTTATGGACGTATTGGGTCTCTATTTATAGGGTAGTTACATAATGAATGACAGCTAAGTTTTCCTCTTATCTCGGATTTGTTCTGCGATTGTACCACGATAGTTACAATATTCATTCTCGCAAGCTTTGTAACCATCACGGAAAAAACATGCTTTTCTCATGTTTTCTTTATTCGTCGCTCTCTTGACTGCTTTTGTGACATTCGCAAAGTGTTGTTAAAAAGCTTGCGGTGATGCTCGCTGGGAAACGTTGTTAATCTCGCAGAGAAGTGTTGTAGTGATATTCTGGTCCTACATCTTGCCTTTTTTCATGTCTTCTTCGCAAAGTGGAGGAGATATGAGAATCTTCAACTCTTCATAGTGCTCGCAGCTTCTTTTATTTCCATATTTTCTTCTCGACATAGCTCCGTTATTTTAGCTTGACTGCCTACACGTGTTGTAAAGTCTTCTTTTTATCGACACATCTCTAACCAACAAGTCACCCCCTTTTTCCTATAAAAGGTAGGATTAGGTTACAAAACTAATTTTCTTCTTTTACTTTTCTATCTTCTTCATTTGTTTATTTCTTTTTCCGTCTGCAATTTTTCTCCTTCTTCATATTCCCCTGCTACTGTTCTAATAGAGTCATCAAGGTATACTTTTTAATTATGATATTTGTTTGAACTGATTTTTACTCATATCTTCCAATCTTTTATATTTGATTCCTCATAATTCTCATATTATGTTTTCTCTTCAGTGGAGCTACTCCTAATGCCCAGTCTGTAATTCAAAACCCTAACTCTCGTAAGAGACCGACTGAAAAGACGAAGAAGAGTTCTGCGAGTAATAAGTTAGTAAGAAACACATTTTATCTCTTAATAACAATATTGTTGCCTCTGTTTCTTATCTAAGATATTATTCGCAGAATGATGAGCGCATCGCTAGACCTCCTAAAAGATTTTGCCAAAACAAAACTCTTGAGGCTGACTTCATCATTCCTGAGTTAAAGTCTTCGAGAGCTACCCCCATTTCCTTGCAATCAAACCTTCATTCTTTTGGTTGCGAGAATATTGTTGTTAACATCCTTGACTCCTCGTTAAATAAAACCCCCACAGTTGTTGTTAATAATATTCCCTCCAGTCCTTTACAACCTTCAACTGTTACTTTTCCAAACACCCCTCCCTCTGATGATGCCACTATTACAAACAACCCAAATCTCCAACTCGCCATTTTTAATACCCCTTCTTCTACACCTCTTCCTTCATCTAAAAAAACATCAATTGGGGTCGATGTTGCTTTTGAAGTTCTATCTAATATTTTAGATGATGCTAGAAAATATTCTACTGATCCTCTCAAACATATTGTTTGCGATACTTTAACCAAATATTTTGGTTCTGATAGTTCTGCCTCGCGAGCATCTTTAGAAAATGAAATTGAAGTTTTAAAGAGAGATCTTCACGTTAAGACTTCAGAATGTGATGTTCTTCATCAAAAGCTTCGCAACTCTTCTCTTGACTTTGAGATTCTTCGCAGCAAAAATAAGGAACTGAAAGGTATAATCCTCTTGCCTCTGTCTTTTTGTTTTTCTGTTTCTAGTAACTTTTCATCTTCCCTTTTCTTAAGTTTCTTTCTTAAATTCTTGGCTTGCATATTTAGTTTTAAGTCAGAGTCGATTCATTGAAAGACTTAAATTTGAATCTATCACTGAAGAAGCTCGTGTTGAAAAAGATTCTTGGATGGATCAATTTAATAGACTAGATAATCTCTACACATATTCGGTTGATCAAATAGATAATCTCACTAATGAGAATAATTAATTATCACAGAGCCAACATTTATTAAAAGTAACTATAGGTGGTGAAGTAACTGTGAACAATGAAGGAGATATTCGCAAAGATACGAATGTTGATGAGGCTGATCATGCTGGCAAAAATAATGAATCTGGCGAGGCCAACGCTGAAGATTAAATTTTATTTTATTTTTGCTTTTCTTTTCCTTCTTCTTCCTTGCGAGCAATGTAACCTTTTGCAACGTTAGAATCTAACTTTACTTTTGCTATCTTGAATGTTTCAAGAAAGATAATGATATATTATAATGAGATTTTTGTTTATCCACTCTGTAGGACCAGAATATCGCTACAACGTTATTCTTGCGATATTAACAACGTTTCTGCGAGCGTCACTACCAATTCTTTAACAACATCTCACGAGCGTCACAGAATACTCAAAAGAAACTGAAGATGAAAGAAGTAAAAGAAGAATATATTTATCCTGCGATGGTCATAATTCTTGCGATAGAGAATGTTGTAGCAATCGTGATGAGATCGCATAATAGATCCGAAATAGGAGGAAAACTTAGTTGTCATCCATTATGTAAATCCCTATATAAAGGGCTCGATAAATCCAGAAAAGGATGATGTATTTTTGAGAGATGAAAGAGTCTTGAGGAGAGAGAAACTTCAAGAGAATGTTTGTAATCTTGATTTCTTCCAATTATGTAAACATTTCTAAAATTTGAATAGTAAAGTGTCGTTTAAATCTTTGAAGTTTAATTGATTTCCAACGGATTTCTATAGAATCTTAACAAGGGTGTAGTGTAGGAATTCCTGCAACTACATTTTGGCGCCCGAAACAAGGAATGAATTAACGAAAATCGAAGAAAAAGTTAAGAAGAAGATAAGAATTGTTCAATATTAAGGAAAGTAAATAGGTGAGATAATTGAAAGAAGGATGATCAGAATCAAAAAGGATTGTAGAAAGTTGGAATGTGATATGGTAACAAAAGCAATGGTTGATAGATTTCATGAAAACATTAAGGGGAAGATACATAAACGGGATCTTGAAGGAAGGAAGATTATGACAGTGGAGAAGATATCACCATTGAAAGATTGGGAAAAACAAGAAATTACGTTTATAGCAGCAGAAATACCAGAAGAAGATTTAAGTCATACATCTCCATTGGTGGTCACAGTAACCACTATACCAATGAGAAAGGAGAAATCAATAAAATCTGTAGAAGAATGGGCTATGAATAGAACTTTGGTAGACACAGGAAGTTTTGTAGACGTGATATTTTATCATAGCTTCAAGAAAATAGGATATAAGGATGAAGAAATGTATCATTCAACATATTATGTTCATGGCTTTGGAAAGTCTATAACAAAACCTAAAGGCGAGATAGTGGTACGAATTCCACTAGGGGAGATTGAAACACAAATATCATTATGTGTGGTAGATGTGGAATCTCCGTACAATATGATACTGGGAAGACCGTGGATACATGCAATCAAAGTCGTAGCATCAACATTGCACCAGTGCATTAAATTTCCTATGCCCAGTGGAATCGGAGAAATTAGAGGAGATACGGATTTTGCAAAATTATGTTACCAAATTGAAGTGAAAAATTGTGAAAACCGTCCAAAGTTGCGAAAAGCTCGCAGAAAACTGGCGAGGGAGTCAAAAAAGGAAGAAGAATTTAAAGTTTACATGATAATAGCAAAAGAAGGAAAAGGAATACCCAGTGAAATCCCACAAGAAGAAGATGAATTCACGAGAATTCTGAAAACACCAACACCAATGGGAGAACCTGAAGCCAGTTATGTCGCAGCAGAACCAACAAAAGAAATAAATATTGGGAGTAAAGAAGAGCCTAAAATGCTGAAAATTGGGACTAGAATGGAGGCAGATGAGGAAGAAAGAACTATAAATCTTTTGCGAGAGTATGCAGATATCTTCGCGTGGAGTATGGACGAGATTCCAGGGATAGATCCGTCAATAGCATGTCATAAATTAGAAATCAACAAAAATGTAAGACCATTCAAGCAAAGAATAAGAAAAATCGCAACAACATACCATTCTCAAATAGAGGAAGAACTACAGAAAATGCTTGATGCAGAAATTATAAAGCAAGCAAAGTAACCAGAATGGATTGCAAATATGGTGGTGGTCCCGAAGAAGAATAAATTGATAAGAATTTGTATTGATTTTAATGATTTAAACAAGTCTTGTCCAAAAGATAGTTTTCCATTGCCAGATATCCCACAAATGGTTGAATCAGCAGTGGGAAATGCAAGAATATCATCACTGGATGGATATAAAGGATATAACCAAATTCCTCTCGCTGAAGAAGATCAAGAACATACAACATTTTTTTCTCCAAGAGGGTTGTATTGTTACACAAAGATGCCATTTGGTTTGCGAAATGCTGGAGCAACATATCAAAGAATGGTAGAGAAGGTGTTTGCAAAATGGATCCACAAGACACTAGAAGTGTATGTAGATTATATGCTGATCAAAAGCAAAAAAGCAGAAAATCATGTGCAAGATTTGAAAGATATTTTTGATCAAATGCGGCAATTCAATATTAAAGTGAATCCTGATAATTGTACCTTTGGAGTAACTTCAAGGAAATTTTTGGGGTATATTGTATCAAAAGAAGGAATACAAGTTGATCCAGAAAAGTTATAAGCAATTCGCGATATGCCAACACCCGCAACAATAAAAGATGTACAAAAATTGAATGGACTCTTAGCCTCGCTAGGGAGATTCATTTCGAGATCTTCAGATAAGTGCAAACATTTTTTCGACATATTGAAGAAGGGAACAAAATTCAAGTGGACGGATGAATGTGAAAGGGCTTTTCAAGGAATCAAAGAACATTTAGTGAATGTATCTATTTTACAAAAGGCTGAACCAGGAGAAGAATTATTGGTCTATCTCGCGACAACCACATACGCGCTAAGTGCAGTATTGTTGCGAGTAGATGAAGGAGTAGAAAAACCAATATACTATATCAGCAAAACATTCAATTTTGCAGAGAGAAATTATTCTAAGATTGAGAAGTTAATTCTAGCATTGGTACATGCGACTTTCAATCTTCGAATTTATTTTCAAGCACATAAAATCAAAGTATTAACAAAGGTACCCATTGAATCAGTAATGAAAAATTCAAAAAGATCAGGCAGGGTTGAGCGATGGAACGCACAAGTAGGACACTTTGATATCCAATATGAAATTCTATCTTCGCCAAAATCCCAAGTCATCGCAGAGTTCTTGGCTGAATTTCCTTTGGAGGATGATGAAGCTGTGGAAGAGATGATGGATATAGAAGAGGAATGCGGAGATCCAAAAGAGCTATTAACAGAACCCAACAGATGGGAAATATTAGTGGATGGATCATCAAACGGAGAAGAAAATGGAATTGGAGTTGTTTTCATATCTCCAGAAGGAGAAAAAACAACTTTTTCATTTAGATTAGAATTTGCATCTACAAACAATGAGACATAATATGAGGATGTGATCCATGCTTTAAAATTCGCGATAGAAATGAATTTGGAAAATGCTAGAATTACCAGCGATTCACAATTGGTTATTCGTCAGATAAAAGGAGAATACACAACAAATGAACCATCCCTAAGAAAATACAAAAAACTCGTTGAAGAGTTATCTGCGAGAATTCCAAAAATAAAATGGAGACACATCTCAAGGAAAGATAATAGGCTCGCGGATGCTTTCGCTTTCATATCTAGTATGATGACAAATCCATTGGCGAGGTGCATAAAAATTCAAACACTTTCATTTCCATCGATAAACAAAGAAGAAGAAGAAACAGATGTAATGATGGTAGAAGCTGACGAGGGATAACCCACGAGCAATATCACAGATTTGCGAGCAGATCTTCATGCATACTTGGCAAGAGGAGAAATTCCAAGAAATCGATTAGAAGCACATAAGTTGAAAAGTAGGGCAACCAATTATGAGCTAAGAAATGGAGTGTTATATCGCAGATCTTTTAATGGACCATCACTAAGATGTTTGACGAGAGACGAAGGACAAAAAGTATTAAAGATGTTACATAGTGGTGACACTGGTAATCACAGTGGAGGAAGATCTTTAGCATATAGAACAAAAATGCAGGGTTATTACTGGCCGTATATGCATGAGGATGCAAAGCAACTCGCAAGGCGTTGCGAAGATTTCCAGCGATACAGAAAAAAGATACATGCACCAGGAACACTATTATCATCTTCAACAAGTGTATGGCCCTTTGGGAAATGAGGGTTAGATATTGTGGGACCATTTGTACCTGGTTCTGGACAAAGAAGATATCTGATTGTTGCAACAGATTATTTCACAAAATGGGGAGAAGTAAAGGCAGTACAACATATTCGCGATAAAGATATTTTTACATTCATCTTTGAAAATATAATATGCATATTTGGGATTCCAGCACAATTAGTATCTGATAATGGAAAGAAATTTGAGGGACAGAATATAGAATTGTTACTCAATGCATTTAAGATAAAATATGGAAAGTCTACTCCTTTATACCCACAAGCAAATGGTCAGGATGAGGCAACTAATAAAACAATCGCAGACATCTTGAAAAACAAGTTAGAAGGATACCACAGAGCATGGTGAGAGCAAGTACATAATGCAATATGGGATTACAACACGACTAGACGAGAAGCAACTGGAATGTCACCATTTTGTTTGACATATGGGGTAGAAGCTGTATTACCAACAGAAGTTGTTATACCTACAACAAAAAGAGAAGCATGGGAAAGAAATTTAAGTGCTGGTATGATACTGCATAAATTGGATGAATTAGAAGAGAAATGAGAACAAACTATACAACATATGGAGAATTATCAACGCAGATTAGCTCGCGAGTATAACAAGCATGTTAAGAAGGGTGAATTCCAACCTGGTGATTTAGTACTACGAGAAACGCCTAGTTATCAGCAAGAAAGTGGTGGAAAATTGGCGAGAAAATGGGATGGACCATACATCATTAAAGAGATAATTGGAACAGGGGCATACAAACTAATGGATCCTGAAGGAAGAGATGTTGGTCAAAGACTTGATAGACCGTGGAATAGATTATTTCTGAAGAGGTATTATCAATAACATCTTCTGTGCGGTAAGAAATACTGGTATATTATATGATGACACAGATAATAAATTCTTCTTTCTCTCTTACAATTGAAAAATCCTTCTGATAAAAAAGCGCAACAGTAGCAGCGAGCATCATCGCAAGAATAGCGAATAAAATTTCGTAGAGATTAAAGAATGGGATGAACCTTTATGGCATGCACCCTAGTTCGCGAATAAAATTTCGTAAGAGGCAAATGTAAGACCTAAGAGCGCATCATAAGAGGGGGTATCTCTTGACATGATTCAGGGGTAAGGTTATACCGCTACTGGATCCCGAGTCATGCAGATGTTGGGGTTAAAGAAAACCTATCCGGGAGAGAGATCTTGGATTTCCAACTATATATGGTTATACCCTGGTTGGATGACCGACAATCTCTTCCAAGAAGTGCAAAGTATGACCAAGGCGCCGAGGTACATGGTTGATCCAAGGGTGCCAAGGGCGTACGAAACTTCCTTGCCATTCTTGGTAAGTCTTGGCTACGATGCACTTGTCCTGAAGAAAACCCCACTTAGGGTGTAGTCTTGTAACTTTAAGCCATATAGGCATAAAGGACAAGAGGCTAAGAAAACAGCTGGTTGTTGGTAAATCTGGATGGGAGGAGCTAGTCTTGTATGGCCGATGTGCCCTCCTTGTAGGGGCAACTAGGGGGAAGATAAGGGCGGCACCCTCCATTAGGGAGCTGATAAGTGTCTTAAGACGGAAATGTCATGGGGCTTTATGATCGCAAGAACATTTAGGCCTGTCATATTGTCGCGTGATGTAAATTATATAGAGGCAACAAGCCAAAAGTTAAGATGAGATCAATGGGTTTTTACATGAAAGTGTAAAGACGTCCTGCGATTTCATCGCAAGACGACAATGTCATAAGGCTAAATTCTTGACAAAGAGTTTATACTTATCATATTGCCGCAAATATTTTGAAAGAACATGGATAAGACAAGATCAAAGGGTCTTTACATGCAAATGTTAAGAAATCCTGCGATTTTTTCGCAGACAGAAAAAATTTGGCAAAATAAGACCTTTAACTAGGAAGGCAAAATAAGACCAAAAGAATAATCTTTACCAATTAACAATTCTATTTTAAGATTGCAGGAAGTATTCATTCATCACGGAACTATATATAAGAAGGAAAATCCTTCACATTGCAGATTCCTTCAGAATTTTTCACAACATCGCAGCAGTATTCATTGTATCGCAGATATATTCATACTTTCGCGAATATCACAACAACGCAATTTCCTTAAAGAAGATACAAAAAATGATTCACCATATCAAGAAAGATAATGAGAGGCAAGTAAGGGAATAGAGAAGTAAGATTTTATTATCTTCCTTGAAAAATATTCAAAGTAAGCTAAATTGAAAGTTAAATTTTAAGGAGTCTCAAAAATTACATCGCTCGCAAGAAAGAAGAAGAAAAAGAAAGCAAAGATAAAATTCAAGTTTCAGCGATGGCTTCGCCGGATTTATTCTTCTTGCTCGTCAGATTTATTATTTCTGCCAGAGTTATCATCTTCTTCAGCATCCTTATCATCATGAGTCTCTCCTTCTTTTGACCCTTCATCAACATTTGCTTCACCACCCGCAGCTGCTTCTTTGGGAGGACTTCTTTTTTCTTCTTCTTCACCATCTTCTTGAGTGGTATTTTCTTCATCATTAGTAAACTCTAAATCTTCATCCATGGGAAGAGGAATTTCATCATCATCAACCTTTAGAGGGGGAACAGTTACAGGAGGGAGAGAATTGGAGAGCAGAATCTCGTTCACAAGAACTTCAGCACTGAGATGGACCTTGCGAAGGAAACTTCTATCACGATTCCTAATCTCTATGTTTTTAAAGTATTCGAGATAGTCAAGTCTTCTTTCTGCTTTGTCGCGGGAATCAAGATAATTGGAAACAAGAGACTTATTTTCTTTGCGAACTTTATCCAATTTAGTGGTCAGATCAGTGATGGTGGAATGAAGATTTCTTTCAGATTCTGCGAACAACAAAATAATAAAAGATCAGTTAGACAAAAATTTCACAAGGAATATAACACAAAATTTTATAAAAAGATCAACAAGAGAGGCAGTCAATTGACTACCTTCTTTTTGCGAGGTTAAGTTTTGGATTAATGCAAATAAACAGTTCTCCCATTGATTCATAGCATCATCGAATTTATCGCCAACCATACCCTTCAGACGAGATTTCATGCTTTCTTCTTTGTTGTGAAGATATGAGTTTTCCTTTTCTAATAAAGAATGAGATTCCTTTAATTGAGAGTATTGGTCTTGAAGTTCGCTGGCTCTTAAACTAAGAGTTAATCTACCCTTGATAAGTTTATCCTTCTCGGCAGCAGATGATTCAGTTAATTCCTTGAGCTCATTTTTAAGAGAACGAAGAGATTGCTCTTGATTGTTACATATGCTTTGAAGATTACTTAATTGCTGCGAGGAAATCGCCATCAAGCTTGAAAATCTATGTTTTTCTTGGGACAAAGTCTTATTTTCATCTGATAAAGATTCCATCGCCAAATTAGCCTTAAAAAACAAGTATGAGAGGCGATCAACCTCGCTACTTAATAAATTTTTCCTTTGCAATAATTGATTATTCTCATTAGTAAGATTATTTATGTGATCAATTGAATAAGTGTAAAGATTGTCTAGTCTAGTGTGTTGATCCATCCAAGAATCTCTTTCAACGCGAGCTTCTTCAGCGATAGATTCAAATTTGAGTCTTTATATGAAACGAGTCCGATTTGAAACTAATATATGAATCAAGAATTTAAGAAAGAAGCCTGAGTACAGAAAATATAAAAATAAAACAGAAAAACCAAAGAGCAGAGGCAAGAAAAATGTACCTTTCAGCTCGTCGTTTTTTCTGCGAAGGTTCTCGCAATCTAGAGAAGAGTTGCAAAGCATGTGATTCAAAGTATCACACTCAACAGTTTTAGCTTGAAGGATTTTCCTCAGAGCTTCAATCTCATTTTCCAAAGACGCTCGCGAAGCATTATCATCAGAGCCAAAATATTTGAGTAAAGTCTCACAAGCTTCATGCTGAAGAGGGTAAGTGGAAGACTTTCTAGCATTGTCTAAAATGTTAGACAAGATTTTAAAAACAACATCAACACCAGCAAAAGTTTCGTTTGATGAAGGAAGAGGTGTAGAAGATGAAGTAGTAATGAGAGCAAGTTGGCGATCATTTGTGGTGGTTGAGTTGTCAGGAGGGGTATGTGGAAAAACAACAGTTGAAGGCCGTAAAGGACTATAAGGAGTCTCAGTCACAGCAATTTTAGAAGCTTGATTTGTCAAAGGATCAGAAAAAGTCGAAGTATGGGTAGCGATATTCTCGCAAACAAAAGTAGAAAGATTTGGTTGCGATGGTGTGGGAGTAATCTTCACAGATGTTAATGTGGGGATAATGAGATCTTCCCCAAGTGTCTTAAAGTGGCGAGATCTTTTCAGAGGCTTAACAGGGTTCTCATCATTCTGCGAACAATAACTCAGATAAGAAACAGAGGCAACAATATTGTTATTAAGAAATAAAATATGTTTCTTACTACCTTATCATTCGCAGAATTCCTCTTCTTCTTCTTTGCGAGTATTAAGGTTTTGAATCGTGGATTGTTTAGCTTCGCTGAAGAAAAGACATAACATGGAAGTTATGAAGAGACAAATAAGAAAGATTGGAGAATGAAAGTAAAAATTGGCTTAAATAAATAACATAAGTCAAGAAACATACCTTGATGACTCCATTAGAACAGTAGCTGAAGAATATGAAGAAGAAGAAAAGTTGCAGACAGAAAATGAAGTAGACAAATAAAGAAGATGAGGAAACGAAAGAAGAAAATTATTTTTGAAACTTAACTCTACCTTTTATAGGCAAAAGGGGGTGGGATTATTAAGCAGAGACGTGTCAATAAATGAAGGAATTCACAACACGTGTAAGAAAGGCTAGATTAACGGAATCTTGTCGAGAAGAAAGTATAAAAGAGAAAAAAGTTGCGAGGGTAATAAAGAATATTGGTTCTCATGATCTTCTCTTCTTCACAGAAAAGACATGAGAAGAGGCAAGATGTAGGACCAGAATATCGCTACAACGCTATTCTTGCGATATTAACAACGTTATTGCGAGCGTCACTACCAATTCTTTAACAACATCTCACGAGCGTCACAGAATACTCAAAAGAAACTGACGATGAAAGAAGTAAAAGAAGAATAAATTGATCCTGCGATGGTCATCATTCTTGCGATAGAGAATGTTGTAGCAATCGCGATGAGATCGCAGAATGGATCCGAAATAGGAGGAAAACTTAACTGTCATCCATTATGTAAATCCCTATATAAAGGGCTCGATAAATCCAGAAAAGGATGATGTATTTTTGAGAGCTGAAAGAGTCTTGAGGAGAGAGAAACTTCAAGAGAATGTTTGTAATCTTGATTTCTTCCAATTCTGTAAACATTTCTAAAATTTGAATAGTAAAGTGTCGTTTAAATCTTTGAAGTTTAATTAATTTCCAACAGATTTCTATAGAATCTTAACAAGGGTGTAGTGTAGGAATTCCTGCAACTACACACTCCTCTATTTGACCTTCATTATCTTTCTTGCGATGTAATGAATATTTTTTGAGATATCTTCCGCTAAAAATCATGATCTGTAAATAATGTCTCTGTAAAATCTTGAAGGAATCTTCTTTCTCATATATTCTCCTGTGAGAAACAAATAAAATAGTTAATGTTTGAGATTATTCTGTTGGTCTTATTTTTCCTTCCTAGTTAAAGGTCTTATTTTGCCAAACTTTTCTTTCTGCGACAAAATCGCAGGACTCCTTTACATTTGTTTGTAAAAACCCATTGATCTTGCCTTATCTTTCGAATTTTCTGCGACAATATGACATGTCTATATTATCTTGTGAGAGTGAAGTCCTATGACATTGACGTCTTGCGATGAAATCGCAGGACGTCTTTACACTTTCGTGTAAAAACCCATTGATCTCATCTTAAATTTTCTCTTTTGGATTGTTGCCTTGATATATTTTTCGTCACGCGACTATATGACATGCCTAAATTTTCTTGCGATCATAAAGCCCCATGACATTGCCATCTTAAGACACTTATCAGCTCCCTAATGGAGGGTGCCTCCCCTATCTTCCCCCTTCAAGGAGTGCACATCGGCCATACAAGACTAGCTCCTCCCATCCAGATTTGCCAAAAACCAGTTGTTTTCGCAACCTCTTGTCCTTTATGCTTATATGGCTTATAGTTACAAGACTGCACCCTAAGTGGGGTTTTCTTCAGGCCGAGTGCATCATAGCCAAGACTTGCCAAGGATGGTCAGGGTAGTTTCGTACGCCCCGGGAACCCTTGACTCAACCGTGTACCTCGGCGCCTTGGTCATACTATGCACTCCTTAGAAGAGGTTCTTAGTCGTCCAACCAGGGTATAACCTTATATAGTTGGAAATCCAAAATCCCTCTCCTGGATAGGTTTTCTTTAACCCCAACATCTTCATGACTCAGGTTCCAGCAGCGGTATAACCTAATCCCTGAGTCATGTAAAGAGATACCCCCTTATATGACGCACTATTAGGTCTTACATTTTCCTCTTGTGAAATTTTATTCACGAACTAGGGTGCACGCCATAAAGGTTCGTCACATTCTATTAATCTCTGCGAAATTTTATTCGCCTTTCTTGCGATTATGCTCGCAGATCTTGTTTTGCTTTGTTATCAGAAGAATTTCTCAGTTGTAGTAGAGAAACGTACCAGTATCTCTTATCTTGCAGAAGTTGTCATTGATAATACTTTTTCAGAAATAGTCTATTCCATGGTCTATCAAGTCTTTGACCAACATCTCTCCCTTCAGGGTCCATTAGTTTGTATGCCCCAGTTCCAACTATCTCTTTAATGATGTACGGTCCATCCAATTTTCTCGCCAACTTTCCACCATTCTCTCGCTGATAACTTGGTGTTTCTCGCAGCACTAAATCGCCAGGTTGAAACTCACGTTTCTTAACGCGTTTGTTGTACTCGCGAGCTAATCTTCGCTGGTAATTTTCCATATGTTGTAAAGTCTTTCTTTTTTTTCTTCTAATTCGTCTAATTTATTTAAAATCATTCCAGCACTTAGATTTCTTTCCCAAGCTTCTCTTTTTGTTGTAGGAATAACTACTTCTGTCGGTAACACATCTTTAACTCCATACGTCAAACAAAAGGGTGACATTCCAGTAGATTCCCGTATAGTTGTATTGTAAGCCCACATTGCATTATGCAACTATTCGCACCATGCTCTGTGGTATCCTTCTAGCTTCTTTTTTAGGATGTCTGCGATTGTCTTATTAGTTGCTCCAGCTTGAACATTTGCTTGTGGGTATAAAGGAGTAGATTTTCCACACTTTATCTTAAATGCATTGAGTAGCAATTCTATATTCTACCCTTCAATTTTTTTTCCATTATCAGACACCAACTCTGCTAGAATCCCAAATCTGCAAATTATATTCTCAAATATGAATGTAAAAATATCTTTATCGCGGATATGTTGTACTGCCTTTCCTTCTCCCCACTTTGTGAAATAATCTGTTGCAACAATTAGATATCTTCTTTGTCCAGAGCCAAGAAAAAATGGTCCCACGATATCTAATCCCCATTTCCCAAAAGGCCATACACTTGTTGAAGATGATAATGGTGCTCCTGGTGCATGTATCTTCTTTCCATATCGCTGGCAATCTTCGCAACGCCTTGAGAGTTGTTTTGCATCTTCATGCATATATGGCCAGTAATAGGCTTGCATTTTTGTTCTATATGCCAAAGATCTTCCTCCACTATGATTACCAGCATCACCACTATGCAACATCTTCAATATTTTTTGTCCTTCTTCCCTCGTCTAAAATCTTAGCGATGGTCCACTAAAAGATCTGCGATATAATACTCCATCTCTTAATTCATAATTGGTTGCTCTACTTTTCAATTTATGTGCCTCTAATCGATTTCTTGGGATTTCTCCTCTTGCCAAGTATGCATAAAGATCCTTTCGCCAATCTGTAATGTTGATCTTTAATTCTTCTTCACCAACTTCTACCATCATCACATCTTCCTCTTCTTCTTCCTTGTTTATCGCTGGTAATAAAAGTATTTGAATTTTTATGCATCTCGTAGATGGATTTGCCATCATACTGGATATGAAAGCAAAAGCATCTGCGAGCCTATTATCTTTCCTTGATATGTGTCTCCATTTTATTTTTGGAATTTTCGCAGATAATTCTTCGACTAATCTTTTATACTTTCTCAAAGATGGTTCGTTTGTTGTATATTTTCCTCTTATCTGGCGAATAAACAATTGTGAATCGCTGGTGATTCTAGCATTTTCCAACTTCATTTCTATCGCAAATTCTAAAACATGAATCACGGCCTCATATTCTGTCTCGTTATTAGTGGATGCAAATTCCAATCTAAATGAAAAAGCTGTTTTTTCTCCTTCTGGCGAAATAAAAACAACTCCAATCCCATTTCCTTCTCCATTTGACGATCCATCCACCAATATTTCCCATCTGTCGGGTTCTGTTAATAGATCTTTTGGATCTCCATGCTCATCTTCTATATCCATCATCTCTTCCAAAGCTTCATCATCTTCTAAAGGAAATTCAGCTAAGAAGTCTACGATAACTTGTGACTTTGGCGAGGATAAAACTTCATATTGGATATCAAAGTGTCCTACTTGTGCATTCCATCTCTCAACTCTGCCTGATCTTTTTGAATTTTTCATTACTGATTCAATTGGCAATTTTGTTAACACTTTGACCTTATGCGCTTGAAAGTAGATGCGAAGCTTAAAAGTTGCATACACCAATGCTAGAATTAGTTTCTCAATCTTTGAATAATTTCTCTCTGCAGAATTAAACGTTTTGCTGATGTAATAAATTGGTTTTTCTACCCTTGCATCTACTTGCAGCAACACAACACTTAGCGCATATGTGGTTGTTGCGAGATAAATCAATAGTTCTTCTCCCGGTTCAGCTTTCTGTAAGATCGTTATGTTCATTAAATGTTATTTTATTCCTTGAAAAGCCTTTTCACATTCATCTGTCCACTTGAATTTTGTTCCCTTCTTGAGTATATCGAAAAAATGTTTGCACTTTTCTGAAGATCGCGAGATGAATCTTCCTAGCGAGGCTAAGAGTCCATTCAATTTTTGCACATCTTTTACCGTCGCAGGCGTTGGCATATCGTGAATTTCTTGTACTTTTTCCGGATCAACTTGTATTCCTTCTTTTGATACAATATACCCCAAAAATTTCCCTGAAGTTACTCCAAAAGTACACTTATCGGGATTCACTTTAATATTAAATTGTCGCATTTGATCAAAAATCTCCTTCAAATCTTGTACATGTTTCTCAGCTTCTTTGCTTTTAATCAGCATATCATCTACATACACTTCTAATGTTTTGTGGACCCACTTTGCAAACACCTTCTTCACCATTCTTTGATACATTGCACCAGCATTTCGTAATCCAAAGGGCATCTTTGTATAACAATATAATCCTCTTGGAGCAAAAAATGTGGTATGTTCTTGATCTTCTTCAGCGAGAGGGATTTGATTATATCCTTTATATCCATCCAACGATGATATTCTGGCATTTCCCGCTGCTGATTCAACCATCTGTGGGATATCTGGTAACATAAAACTATCTTTAGGCCAAGCTTTGTTTAAATCAGTGAAATCTATGCAAATTCTTATCCCCTTGTTCTTCTTTGGGACCACCACCATATTTGAAATCCACTCTGGATATTTTGCTTGCCTTATAATTCATGCGTCGAGCATCTTCTGTAATTCTTCTTCTATTTGAGAATGATATGTTGTTGCGATTTTCCTTATTCTTTGCTTAAATGGTCTTATGTTTTTGTTGATTTCTAATTTATGACATGCTATTGATGGATCTATCCCTGGCATCTCATCCATGCTCCACGCGAAGATATCTTTATATTCTCGCAAGAGATTTATAGTTCTTTCTTCCTCATCTGCCTCCATTCTAGTCCCAATTTCAGCATTTTAGGCTCTTCTTCACTCCCAATATTTATTTCCTTTGTTGGTTCTGCTGCAACATAACTGGCTTCAGGTTCTCCCATTGGTGTTGGTGTTTTCATAACTCTCGCGAGTTCATCTGCTTCTCGCGAGATTTCACTGGGTATTCCTTTTCCTTCTTTTGCTCTTATCACGTAAACTTTAAATTATTCTTCCTTCTTTGTTTCTCTCGCCAATTTCCTGCGAGCCTTTTGCAGCTTTGGACGTTCTTCATAATTTCTTACTTCTATTTGGTAACACAATTTCGCAAAATCTGTGTCTCCTCTAATTTCTCCAATTCCACTGGGTATAGGAAATTTGATGCAATGTTGATGCTACAGCCTTGATTGCGTGTATCCACTGTCTTCCTAATATCATGTTATACGGTGATTCCACGTCTACCACACATAACGTTACTTGTGTTTCAATCTCCCCTAGTGGAATTCATACCACTATCTCGCCTTTAGGTTTTGTTAAAGATTTTCCAAAGCCATGAACATGATATGTTGAATAAGACATTTCTTCATCCTTATATCCCATTTTCTTAAAAGTATGATAAAATATTATATCTACCGAACTTCCTGCATCCACCAAAGTTCTATTCATAGCCCATTCTTTTACATATTTTATTGATTCCTCTTTTCTCATTGGTATAGTGGATAATGTGATTACCAATGGAGATGTATGACTTAGATTTTCTTCTGGTATTTCTGCTGCTGTAAATGTGATCTCCTGCTTTTCCCAATCTTTCAATGGTGATATTTTTTCCACTGTCATAATTTTCCTTCCTTCAAGATCCCGTTTGTGTATCTTCCCCTTAATATTTTCATGAAATCTATCAATCATTGTTCTCGTTACCATACCACACACCAATTTTCTACAATCCTTTTTGATTCTAATCATCCTTCCTTCAAATATCTCACTGATTTGTTTTATGATTTTCTTAATCTTGAACATTTCTTATCTTCTTCTTCACTTTTTTCTATGAGTTCGCTAATTCATTCCCTGTTTCGGGCGCCAAAATGTAGTTGCAGGAAATCCCACACTACACCCTTGCTATGATCTTGCTATATTAAACTCACAATTGAAAATTAAAAATGACACTTTATTATTCTGTTTTCAGAAATGTTTACAGAAGTGGAAGAATTCAAGATTACAACTATTCTCTTGAAGTTTCTCTCTCCTCAAGACTTTCTTAACTCTCAAAAATACATCATCCTTTTCTGGACATATTGGGTCTCTATTTATAGGGTAGTTACATAATGGATGACAGCTAAGTTTTCCTCTTATCTCGGATTTATTCTGCGATTGTACCGCGATAGTTATAATATTCATTCTCGCAAGCTTTGTAACCATCGCGGAACAAACATGCTTTTCTCATGTTTTCTACATTCGTCAGCTATTACGTCGCTCTCTTGACTGCTTTTGTGACATTCGCAAAGTGTTGTTAAAAATCTTGCGGTGATACTCGCTGGTAAACGTTGTTAATCTCTCAGAGAAGTGTTGTAGTGATATTCTGGTCCTACACCTAAGACCAACCAATGAGATTGGGTATTGATGAAATGACTTTACAACCGAGAGATTAATCTCCCATTGTGGTCGCCAGTTGTTTATGGGTAAAAACTACTTCTGCTGGTTTTGGTAATTTGGGGTGTGTGGATGAGAAGTGAATATAAACCCTAAACAAATGCACTGCACGGGAGTTCTTTTGATTCGAGAGATCAATCTATACAATTCTGGCCTAAACCAAGAAATGTCCGTTCCAGACTTGTTTCGGTCACAAAGTGAAGGAGATGGGGTTGATCTTAGAGAGGGAAGCGAAGAAGGTGTTGAGATTGTGAAGGTGTAGGTTGTATATGACTTGTAACAGAAAGGTGAGAAGGCTTACGAATAATGCAAGCAGGCTCTGGGTGTTTGAATACGTCTCGTATTAACACTTGATTTCTGTGTTGTCTTCTCTTGTATGTTTGGGAAATAGGGAGGAGAACCTATTTATACAAGTCATTTGAGCCTTATTCACCTCTCTCATGGGAAGTGGAGGAAGTGGAGTGATGGAGTAGTGGAGTTGTGTGTTAGTGTCACACGATCAATCTTGCCCACTTCTCCTATCATCACTAACCGTCCATGTCTTCCTGACACATTCTTGTGATGGCGCGTTGAACGCTGCACGCTGTAAATCGCCAGACCAATACCCCAGTATGTATCCCCCAGTTTGTGACATGATTGATGTCTCGAGTGTGTGGATCGTGGGACCCACAAAAGGTATCATGTAATGCTAGTTAAATAACTAAGTTATTTAGGAAGTCGATACTTGTAAAGTATCGTGCGTATTCTATGCATGTTATGCATCGAATGTATTCGGCATATATGAAGCATCACTGTTGAGCATTATGCCCTGCCTACTTCACGTGAGGGTTAGGAGGCTGCACTAGCAAATCCTCTCTTGGCCAACCATATGGTGTGGCAGAGTGGTAGACGGTGATCACGGTGATACTTTATTGGTCGCCTAACTCCTATCATAGGCCATCCGTCCGAGCTGGCGAAGTTGGACGGACGAGTTGACTTGCAACCCACATCTGCGACCGTTGGATTAGGGTTTAGAAGATGCACAAGTGCACTCTTTCAGCTTGGTCGAATCTAAGCATGGGAGGCGTTTCATGGAGGACCGATCAAGCATGCGTATAGACGGCATGCTGATGTCCATGCTTCACTTTCCCACGAAGGTTTGATCTAGGCCACTCGAATTTACCGGTGAAGTTGAGTGGCTGAGATCGATTTGCGACAGAAATCTTATGCCGCAAAGGATTCCTAAAGGGCGCGGTATTTCATCTTCAAGGCACACGTTTCGAAATAATCAAGCTTGGTCGGTCTCGGCCGTTTGGTCCGGCATGTATGTGGCAGTCTGGTATTCACGCCTATACCTGACTGTCCCATGGAAACGTGATCTAAGCCATTCAATTTGTCTGGCGAAGTTGAGTGGTCGAGATCGGTTTGTGATTTGGGAAGCGCGACCACACTAGTTTGGGCGTGCGTTTTGGAAAAACTAGGCATGATATTCCTTGGTCGGTCAGGTGAGGATATATGTGGTTCCACGGTGATCATGTTGATGCTCACTAGACCTGCTCAGTTGTCTCCTAAGCCCTTCATTCGATCAGGAGAAAACAGACGCTCGTGATCGATACAAACCCTAATTAGGGTTTTGGCCAGGCATGCTTCATGCATTTTTTTTCGCGCACGAATTGGGACAACCAAACATGGTTGATCCTGAACGTTTGTTCATGTGTGTAGGCGGGGCCACGGTGATTGTGTTGACATGCTTTGGGCCCTTTGAATTTATATCTACGCCTTCCATCTATGCCTGCGAAGATGGATGGTTGAGATCGTTTTGCGACACATGTAATGTGCCGCAAACCCTAATTTAGGGTTTCTTGTCCATTCTGGTTGGTTAGGACGGTTTGGCAAGCTATGCCACCCCTTTTGGGAGGCCGGCCATGCGGGGTCCGCGTTGGGTCGGCAGTGAATGTTCCAATACCTGCTTGGGGGTATTGGATTTGATCTGGACCACCCAATCATGCTGGTGAAGTTGGATGATCGTGATCGTTTCTAGACTGCTATGGATAGTATAGGCGCTCAATCGGGCTAGTATAACACACTGAGAGTTACATACTCAATCGGGGTAGTATAACACACCGAGAGTTACATGCTCAATCGGGCTAGTATAACACACCGAGAGTTTGCAGCATGTACGGAAATTTCGTGCATGCCTCACTGTTGGTACTTGGATATTCATGTTACTCTGCTGCGAGTAACAATCAGTCATCATGCCGAACCAATAATGAGAGTTCTGCTAGGAACAACACAGGAAATACAAGGCGTTCTATGCATTAATCAATAATGATAAAATTCACAGAATATTCGGGGGATTGTTGCTACATGCTCCATTCTAGGTGAATTAATAAAGTGAAGAAGTATTCATCACTTATAAAATAGTCTCATCCTCTGCAGGATGATTACACAAAAATTGGCTTTACAACTTTAGCCCTGAACTAAAATCCACTATCAACATTAATGTCCGAAGAAATCCTTTTTTTCTTGTAAAAGTAAGGTCGCTCTTGTTTTTCTTTCGGGAATGACATTTTATGAGGGAGAGTTCTTAATTGAACTTGTGCTTAATTTCCAAATCTTTGTGGGGATTGCGTCTATTGAATATTGTAGGAGTTATCTTGTATATTTATAAACTCCTTGATGAATACACTAAGTTTCGACTATGTGAAATCATCAAAACAAAGTTGATATGTTCTCTTTTAGTCATGAAGTATCTCTATGAAAATTTCATTATGATTCCGCTAATTTTAGCACCTTTGCCAATTTATATTGACAAAAAGGGGGAAAATTATTGTGTAGTTCATACTTAAAATACATATGGTTTACGGATCATTATGTAAGGGGAGTGGTTTTCATTGTGAGATGAAGTATTTACTAAGGGGGAGTGATACATATCACCATAGTATTATTTTCAAAGTTGTGATACAATTGGACTTTAATGCTATGTAATAATACTATGACATTGTATAACAATGATTGAGAGCTACTATTTTCTCATTGTTATAGCTATGGATCTTCAACAACTATTATGTTGAGTTGAACACGTTCAGAATCACTGGAGTACTTGGAAGTGACGAAGATTTCGAGTAATGTTGAAGAACCAAGGAAATCAAGCATTTGGATGAGAAGCTACAAAGTTTATTTATTTTGTAATCTATATGTATTGATAGTTTTATCACTAAAATTGACAAATGGGGAGATTGTTAGAGCATTACTCGGCCGAACTCGCAAGCGTTGCTATCTCAAGCTTGTTTGTCAAGTTTAGTTGTCAAAACTATAAGTCTTGATTTCTAGTCTACTTATAGCTAAGTCTCGGATTAGGATAAAAAGTGTAGTTGAGCTTTAGACTTAACAACGTTCATCGATTGATGACGAAGAACTACTAAGGGGAGCTTGTGGAATTTCATCAACAAAAGGTATATGGAGACTTGAACTCATCCATCACTTAAAATTATATCTACTCTATCTCCTATTTGAGACAAAAGTCAAATAGCTTTATAGACTTCCATTATACACATTTGATATTTCGAGCTGAGTTTAACTCTCTTACATATTTATCGAAATATGTGTTGGTAAGTTTTCGCTTTAACCAAGTTCATCTTATATTCTTGACAAAAGTCAAAATATGATCATGTGAAAATCGCCTGGTAACATCTTACATGATTTGTTTGAGACAACCATTTGATGTAGACTCATAATGTTTCGTATTGATCTATCGATCACTTGGAAATTGCTTTGAAGCTAATAGTTTGTGTGAGACAGCTATTGTCGTCTTCTAAAAATGTTTCAATGATTGAAATGGGAGTTTAGAACAATTAACCATGATTGGATATAGTACAGTATGCGTACTTGTATGCTAATTGTTGCAAGTTATTCCAAGTCTCGAAACCATAATATGCATACCCGTATGCATACCGGTTGGTTAGGTTAAAGTACGGGAACTTAGTATGCATACACGTATGCGTACCGACGTAAGTTCATGTCAGGGAATTCAACTGAGTTTGGAGTTATGCGTACACGTTCGCATACTGGCGAACCCAAACTAAGTCCGACCACTTAGGTATGCATACCCGTTTGCATACTTGAGTAGGTTATGTTCTAAAATCGGTTTGTTCATTTATATAATAAAGAATGCAATCTTTTGCAAACAATGGCTATAATGTTCTACTAGGTCTCAACCAGTGTCGTAACGACACATGCAAGGATATCTGTTTCAAATGTATCCATCGATTCATACATGTCGTAATTGTCTGACAAGAATTGAACCGATTGATCCAGGTCTAAATGTTTTGAGGAGTTGGTTAATAAACATGTCCTTATCCTCAAATCTTTTAATATTGTGTATGTAAGTCATGCAACCCTTTGGGACAAACATAGTTAATCGTTAGAGCAAATCCTATGGGCAGTAGAACATTACTTCATTCACTACTTCAAAAAAATATCATCAAAGGTCATTCACCAAACTTGTAACAAAATTAAAAACACCTAAAATTACTTTAAAATCAATTAGATTAATCTTGCAAAATCTGTGAGCATTAGAATTTATTTTTTTTCTTTGATATAAATTGTTGGGTTCCCAATTTACAAAGATTTGTGCTTATTCATTTTTTTAAAATTTATAATAATATTTAATTCTTGATCCATTTATTTTCTTGTTTCTTTACCTATTATCATTAACTTTTTATCAAGCATGCATAATTACATGAAGTTTGGGAGAAATGAAAAATGAAAAAAACAGAAATCATGACAAAAAAGGGGAATAAAAAGAGATGTGAGAAACTGAATCGATTACAATTAATTCATGCGTAGCCTTGTATAATCCCATGAAGTAGGGGAGAAATAATGACAGAAACATAAACTATGATAAAAAAAAAAGGGAATAAAGAGAGATGTGCGAAAATGAACCGATTACAATTAATTTGCGTGAAGCCTTGTGTTTGGTCAATTTTTTATAGGTTTTTCTTCCTGCCTCCTACCCGACAAATTTTAAAATCACAACATCTTCTTTTTTGGAAAAATCTGGCCTTTAAAAATTGTTTTAATTTTAAAACATAATAAAAAAAGTAATTTGAAAACTAAAATCAAATTAAAACAAAACAAAGAAAAATTAACCAAGGGTAACTAAATAATTTACCTATCTTAGGACACCTTTTCTCACCCTACTACCACTACTTCTTCCGCCACCATATTATCGTCACCACTCCACCAGTTTCACCAATACCCACCACCATTATCCCCACCGTCCATACACCACCACCACCCACCATCACAACCATCATTAGTGCTTAATTTACCTATCTTAAGACCTCTTTTCTCACCCTACTACCACTACTTCTTCCACCACCACATTATCGTCACCACTCCACCAGTCACACCAATACCCACCACCATTAATGCTTACTGATATGGTTAATATCAAATAAATTTATTATGTATCAACAAAAATATATTCATTTGATTAATTAAAGAACCATTTATTATGAAATATCAATTGAACATTTATTATTAAATTTTAATTAATCGTGATCATTTATAGTGGTAGATTTATGTTCTGCAAGTATAAATTTAATCGTTCTTTATATAGCCTAACTTGTCCAAACTTTGTTTTGTATCCTGGAAATGTAATCAATTTTAGTTTAATGCTAAAAACCGGGATTTATTCGATCGGGTACTATAAATAGCTGGGATCCCATTTGGGTGATCCAACGGTCATGATCATATTGTCTTATATGATTTAGTATCCTACTCAAAATATTTGTGTTTTGTCCTTACCAGTTATGCTAAAAACAACCAACTACATCTATCACAATTGCCAATTTTGTAAAGACACAAAACTATTATTGTCCACTACTATTCACTAACATCCACCACCGTACGTAAAAACCAGCCACGCCCACTATATTTTCCACCACCAATAATGTTACCACATCCACCACTCAATAATACCCGCTACTGTTTCCACCACCCACTTCTTCTTTCACTACCACCATTAAAAATTATTAATATAATTTTTAACCAGGGTCACTGTAGTATATTGGTAAAGTCATTGGGTGATGTTACCAGTTACATGAGTTCGAAACTCGCCAGCACCAAATTCTTTACCGATCAATATATATAGTTAGTTAGTATTGATAATGGTTAGTTAAAAAAACCACGGCCGTAGATTTATCCCTCATAGACAAATCTCGACCGCTATTTATTTATCATAACTTAGCCAAGCTTTGTTTCATTTGAGTCATTTGAACTAGTTGTGTTAAGATGACCAAGGTTGATATGAAAGTGTTCATATGGCTAACTTCGGTTAACTATTATTGAGCCAACAAGGTGTACAAATTTAGGTACGGTTACCCATATCTAAATGAATTCAATTTTCATTTGTGTGTAACAAGCTAAGTTTGATCTAACGGTTGAAAGATATTAGCTTGAGTCTAATCAGGTTTTCATCTAACGGAAAATATTGAATGCTTTGTTACCAAGGTAACATTGACCGCAAACCCTGATTTGAAGACTATATAAGGGAGAACTCTAGAAAACGGAAAACCTAATCCCCACACCTCCTGTGTGATACTAGTCGCGACTAGAGTCAATTCTCCTTTAACCTAGGTTTTTGTATTCTATATATCGTGATTGAGTAATATCTTCTCTAAGATTAGCTCGAGATTTATCTCCGATAGGTAAGATATAAAAAGTAATCACAAAGCTCTTCGTCTCATCCTTTGTTATTCCACAATAACTTGTTCTACTACCATATAATTAAGTTATTGTGAGGTGATTGATATTTTTAGGTTGTTCTTCGGGAATATAAAACTGGGTTATCAATTGGTTCCCGTTCACCTTGATTTATCAAAAGACAGAACAAAAACTTCGTAGGTATTTCTGCGGTACACGGATTTATCTATCAGAATAGACTTTTATGTGGGAGACAAATTTCTTTATAAAGTCCTCGACTTTGGGTCATAGCAACTCTTAGTTGTGGGTGAGATAAGCTAAGGGAATCGAGTGCATAGAGTCCTGCTGGGATTCGTAGGCATTAGGAACGCGATTGTACCTTAATCGGTGTGAGACTTACAACCTCACCCAATAATTCGATTAACAATCTGTATTGACTAACTCCAAGATACTTTTAATAGAATCAATTAGACAGTCAGAATCAATCTTAATAAATGTATATCAAAGAGTTATATCTCAATTTCTCGATTCAATCCTTACTCAAGCAAATAGAAATCTGCGAATCTAATTGAATACAAAGAAATTAACTCGAACGGTACCAAAGACCAATGTTCAAGTATCAATCAATTTCAATCAAAAACCAAAGGTCGGATTTCCCAATTGATTGACTCAACTCACAACCTGTGATATTTTAATTATATAACAAAATATAATGCGGAAAAGAAATAACACAGACACCAGAAGTTTTGTTATCGTGGAAACCGCAAATGCAGAAAACCCTCGAGACCTAGTCCATATTGAACACACATTGTATTAAGCCACTACAGACACTAGCCTACTACAAACTAACTTCGGTCTGGAATGTAGTTGAACCCCAATCAATCTCACATTGATCCAAGGTAAAGTTGCTCCTTACATCTCTGATCCCAATAGGATACTACACACTTGATTCCCTTAGATGATCTCACCCACAACTAAGAGTTGCTACGACCCAAAGTCAAAGACTTTAATAAACAAATCTGTCTCACACCGAAAAGTCTACATGAATAGATAAATCGGTCTCCCAAAGAAATACCTACAAGTTTTTTTCCCGTCTTTTGATAAATCAAGGTAAACATGAACCAATCGATAACTTAGACTTATATTTCCGAAGAACATCCTAGAAGTATCAATCACCTCACAATAATCTAAATCGTATGATGGCGAAACTAGATATTGTGAAATCACAAACGATGAGATGAAGATGCCCGTGATTACTTTTCTATCTTGCCTATCGGAGAAATTAATCTCGAGCCAATTTTACAATTGTACTCAATACGATAGAAACAGCAAGATCAGATCATGCAACTACAGATAAAATAGTTGGATCTGGCTTCACAATCCCAATGAAGTCTTCAAGTCGTTAACCTACAGGGTCACGGTAGAAACCTAAGGTTAAAGGAGAATCGACTCTAGCTTATACAACTAGTATCACACAGGAGGTGTGGGTATTAACTTTCCCAGTTGATAGAGTTCTCCTTTATATAATCTCCAAATCAAGGTTTGCAATTTAAGTTACCTTGGTAACAAAGCATTCAATATTCACCATTAGATGAAAACCTGATTATATTCAAGCTAATATCTTTCAACCGTTAGATCGAACTTAGCTTGTTATACACAAATGAAATATATGTCATTTAGGTTTGTGTAACCATACCTAAACGTGTACAAGTCGTCGGTTCAACAGTAATTAACCAAATGGTTAGCCATATCAGCACTTTCATATCAACCTTATTCATCTTCACCATAACTAGTTCAAATAACTCAAATGAACTAGTTCAAGAGTTTTTCAATAACTTAGATCTCATAAAAGTATACAAGACATAATCGAAGAAAAATCGATTTTGATTCACCCGAACCGATTCATGAACTTTATAGCCATGGTTTACAAATATGCATTCCTTAGTTTATATAAATTTAAGTTCACGAATAAACCAATTTTATAAAGTAACACACTTAAGTATGCGTATGGGTACGCATACTTACCCAGTCTCCATCAACCATTTAGTACACATACAAGTATGCATACATTTGGTTCTGGGTTTTGGACTTATACACTAATGCGCTAACACATTATATGATTATATCCAAAGATGGTTACATGTTCTAAACTCTTTATTTCAATCATTGAAACATTCTTAGAGGATGTTAAATAGAGGTTATTCACACACTATTTTTCATCAAAGCAATTTTAAAGATATTGAAATAATCAACATGACTTTCCTCACTTGTAAAGATGAACTTGGCCAAAGCGAAAGCTTACCAACACATATTTCGAGAGTTAGATAAACTCGGATTGAAATAAAAAATGTGTATAATCGAAGTCTATATAGCAATACGACTTTTGTCTCGAGATAAGAGATAAAGTAGCTAGACTTTTTGAGTGATAGATAAGTTCAAGTCTCCACATACCTTTTAGTCGATGAAGTTCCACCAGTTTCTTGAGTAGTTCTTCGTCTTTGTATGATGAACACCGTGGAGTCTATAGCTCAACTACACTTTTTATCCTAGTCCGAGACTTAGCTATACACAAACTAGAAATCAAGATTTATAGTTTTGGCAACTAAACTTGACAACAAGCTTGAGATATCAATGCTTGCGAGTTCGACCGAGCAGTGCTCTAATACTTTGTTCTATCATATTGAGTACTATCTTCTCTAAGATTTTCTCGAGATTTATCTCCGATATGTAAGATATAAAACGTAATCACAAAGCTCGTCGTCTCATTATTTGTGATTCCGCAATAACTTGATCTTCTACCATATAGTTATGTTATTGTGAGATGATTGATATTACTAGGATTCTCTTCGGGAATATAAGACCGGTGTATCAATTGGTTCATGTTCACCTCGATTTATCAAAAGATGGAACAAAAACTCGCAGGTATTTATGTGGGAGACAAATTTATCTATTCAATAGACTTTTCCGTGTTATACATATTTGTTTATCAAGTCTTCGACTTTGGGTCATAGCAACTCTTAGTTGTGGGTGATATCAGCTAAGGGAATCAAGTGCGTAGAGTCCTGCTGGGATTCAGAGGCGTAAGGAACGCGACTGTACCTTAATCAGTGTGAGATTGGTTAGGGCTCAACTACATTCCATTCCAAAGTTAACTTGTAATAGGCTAGAGTATGTAGCTGCTTAATATAGTGTGATGTTCAAATCTGGACTAGGTCCCATGATTTTTCTGCATTTGTGGTTTCCTCGTTAACAAAATTTCTGGTGTCTTTGTGATTTCTTTTCTGCATTATATTTGTTTATATAATTAAAATATCACAGGTTGTGCATAGTTCAATCAATTAGATAATCCAATCTTTGGTTGTTGATATAAATTGATTGACACTTGAACATTGGTACCGTTCAAGTTGTTTCTCATAATAATCTGGCTCGCGGATTTCTATTTGTTTGATTTGGTGATTACACTGAGAAACATATATATAACTCTTGGATGTATTTTCCTTGATTGAGTCTGACTATCTAGTTGATTCTCTTGAAAATATATTGGAGTTAGTCTATACAGATTACTGAAATGAAATATTGGGTGTGGTTTTTAGACCCCCTCTTTTTTACCAGGTATGGATACCATTGAGACAAATACGAGATCAGGAACTCACAAATCTTTTATGGTTTGCATACCGGGTATGCGTACCGTTTTCAGTATCAATACCAACAGATCTTTTCGGCTTTGCATACTGGGTATGCGTACCATTCCTGGTTCACGAGTCACAAACTTTTTGTGGTATGGATACCGGGTATGCGTACCACAAAGTTGTTTCCGAACTATATCTACACCGGTACATATACTGGGTACATGTACTACGGCTCCGGATTTATAACAGTTCTACCATTTTGTGAATTGGTATGCAGACTATCTTGTATTCAGATTAACAATAGTTTTATATCTCTCTAATAATCAATTCGAAACATTCCCGAATAACATAAATGACACATATCACTGTTCCAGGATATTTTCAAATGAATTAATCTTGAATCAGTCATGAACAATAAATTGTTTTTAACCAAATCCATCAAGTATGAACAAATGTTCTTAAGTATAAGTAGTCATATTTCGAGAACAATATATAAGATAAAGTTGACTCAAAATTTCTTTTATGCATGTACTATCTAATTTAGTCATGCGACAATGTCTCATACATAGAAAGGTGAAAACTTTGAGAAATATGTGGTTCAGTCTTCATTTACCTTTTGATGTTGAAGTTCTCCAAAGCTCATGTTGATCTTCGCCTTCAAACAGTAGAACGCAATGATATCCGATTCTCAACTACACACTTTTATCCTTATCTGATACATGACTACATATAGACTAGAAATCAAGATATAATTTTGATAACTAAATTTGACAACAAGCTTGAGATAGCAACACTTATGAGTTCGACTGAGCAATGCTCTAACAGAATCAATTCTTAATAGATTGAAGTTAGTACGTAGATAGATAGCATGAGCGCAAACACCTGAAAGAATCAAGCTTCAACATTCTTTTATAGCCGAGAAGAAATATATGCACCAACAAGATAAGAGATAATTACATCAGACACAGCTAAATTGAAGAATATGATGATCGTTGAGTCTTCATATGGCCAAGTACTAAATGCTAGGTTATAAGCATTGTTGTTATAATATTAGCGCAACTACTAAACCTTGGAGTCTCGATTGGAGTGATGAGATGTTTAACCGCATCTGGAACAACTTGTCGGTTGCAATGAAGTGGTGCATATGGAAAAAAGGAAACTGATAGGTGTCTAAAACACCTAATTTAATATCTAGTATTTATGCTTTCTTTGCTACTTTTCTTGTAAATTATGTATCTTATGTTTGCTTTTGAGTTTCATAGGTGATAAGCACGTATGTGCTACATTTTATACCCATATTTATATTAGTTAGGACTCGATATTTTGATTAACGATACTATTTTAGTGCTTTTGTAGAAAGTACAAGCTATATCGATCATCCGAGGAATAAACGCCTAAATTGCAGCTTAATTGATGTATGCAAAGAAATTGAGAAAATTATTCAAAGCATCAAGAGAAGCCAGCTCAATGGTCATGCCAACGGCTCATGCGCCGCACTGCTTCCTTATTTCATGGCCAGGGACGTTGATTCAATTAACTAAAGAGGTGTTTTTCTTTGTCTCAATATTGTGATTCCACTAGTGGGTAACAACAAATGACGCTGCTGTGAACTTGTGTTCATATACCAAAATGAAGATAAAGAGTAAGACGTGGCATGAACCGAAAGATGGGAGTTTTGCAATGGTTGGAACTGTGATGATTTGTACGAGCTGTTGATGCCGGTGGCAGTGAAGTTGAAGTCCATGCATGTGTTGGTTATCTCATATTGCTGTAGCCGAGAAGTCAGAGGACAAGAACGGCACTGGTGGTGCCATATGTACGGAGAAGGTATTTATACGCTGAGAAACACGGATGATGGATGGGTTCATTGGCAGTTGTTAGGAGCTCGAGTTGGTAGCCTTGCTGGTGGCTTCGTGGAGTAACTCGCGATACTGCTGGATTTCATACTCTCAAGTTGTTGTTGGCAGTGGTGGCATTCATATTTCCGACTCTCAGTGGTTTCATTATGGCTATGAAGGCAGCTAAGAAGGCGATGGGATGAAGTTTGTTGAATCATTGGTGTTAACCGGAAGTTTGAGCAGGTGGTGTTCATCTCGTTCAAAGAACAGATGCAACATGTGGTATAGTTGGCTGCTGACGAGATTTACAAGGGACTATGGAGCTGCGTAGTCAGCGGTGGTGGTGTTGTTGTGCAAAGATGGAGTCTGTTGGCAAGTGCGCGCTGCAATGGTCATAGCTGTGACCAATGGGTTCGAGAAAGTGAATGATGGGTCTGTATTGGGAGTTCTGAATGCTACAAAGAAGCTGGTGTTGGCTTGAGTGTGGAGTACGTGAAAAAGAAGAGATTGAGAAGAAGAGTTGAGATGTGAAGTTGATCGGTTGCTGCCAATGGTTGAGTAAAGAAGTTTGCTGTGATAAGCTGTTCGAAGGAATTGAAGTTGAGTTCCTAGTTGAGATGCACGTTGGCGGAATTGTTGGAGCAGCTAACGATGGGAATGGAGATGGATTCCAGGGATTTAACGGCAGCAAGCTGAGTCGATGGAGCAAAGCAGTTACTGTCTGCCGGAGATGATTAAAGTGGTTCTATTCAAGTGGAGTTAAGGGATTAACGCAGTCTGCAACTTGAGTGAATCTTCGGAGAAGTTGATGTACCTGTTGGCAGAGAGTGGTACGTAGGTTACTGAGATGGAATGAACTGGTGGAGTTCCTATATGGGTGAAGTTAGTCGATGTGATTTGATTGGCTGAAGTTAAAAATGGTGTTGGCCATGTTGGGATGTGAACGAAGTTGGAAGCTATCCCTCCACGGAATGATCTTAGTGTCGAACAACAGCAACATGAGTTTCTGGAGGAGAATAGAATTGAGCTGGTTGCAATCCTTGCTTGTGGTGAACGATGGGTATCGGCGCTGGTTATTTCGTGCTGAGATCTGGAGATTTGTTTTGTCTGTTGAATGGTGAACTGAGTACGATGGCTGCTGTGGTTGAGAGCGAGTATAAATGATTGTTTACTGGAGAAGTCTCTGGCTCGAGTAAAAGAACGATGTTGGTTGGAGAAGTTGAAGGGTCTCATGTGGGTTGATAGTTTGAGCCACGGTATTCTGTGAATTAAGGTGTTGGACGTGGGCTGAATTCAAGCCAGTGTTGGGCTGGGCCTAGGCAATTCTGCTAGGTTTAGTCAGACTACTCGCAGTAACTAGCGTACAAAAGGAGAAATGAAGACGGAAACAAAAAGGAGGGGTTTTTGGAGTTTTGTTCTTCTCTGTGGTGACAAACGGAGAGGGGTCTGCTGCTACTTTTGTGTTCTAGGGTTTAGATATGGAAACCCTTCTCTTTATCCTTGTTATGAACTCCATGAGCATGAGCTAATTTTATTATTGGTGATGGATTGATTTGATTTCACATAACATGTTTCTTGTTCAATAAATTAGTTTTGTCTCATATTATCGTTTATGATTCACCATTAATATTGTTGCATGATTGAATGTTAGTTTTGTCAAGTTGCAAATTGGTAGAACTCACATGCATATCTTTTGCTAGATTAGGGTTATTATACGCAAAAGTGATAATTCCTGATTGCAAGTAGCATAAATATGGTTATTGCTTGTAATGATATATCCTAGTAACCATATGTGAACCATAACTTTTGTTAAATCGGATTAGTGCTTTTACACGTTCGATTGCTTTGATTGGCCTGATTTCATAGAATTTAATGCATCTAGGGAATTAAACTTGATTAGTGCTTTTACATGTTAGGTTGTTCTTTTAGATAGAACTCATACTCGCATCTTTTAATGTGTTTGTTGATGACAAAAGGAAATTAGCGGGATATTCTTGCGATCAAGGTATTCTAGGGCCATTGATAAAATAGAGATTAAATATCAATTCTAATTATTGTTTTGAAAGCATGTTTGTGAATGAAGATGAATCCTTAACCAATATCTTTTCTATTGGATTTATTTGTTTATTTGCTTTTAGTTTATTTTACTTTATTAAAAATCAGAAAAATCCCCCCTTGTTACTTTTAGGAAACCGAAACATATTGACAACGAAAGTCTCTCTGTGGATACAAACTCTTTCTTATCACTACTACATTTATTTTAGTTGAGCAAGAAAGTGAATTATATTTGTGTCGGCTGACAACCGACCAGAAACTCAAGAATCTTCGATTACGAAAAGAGAAATTTGGAAAGTATAATTAGAGATATGAAGGTTTAAACTTTGTTCAATTTTGCTAAATTAAACATGTTAAATTTAGGCTTAACGGTGATAAATTGTTAGGAATTAGAACACTCGGATAATATTGCGGAGATATATGAGCATATAATTAAAATTGTCCATATAGAGCTCCTAGTAAACTAGAAGTTGAAGCAAGACTTCTCTCAAACTCACTATTTTTTTAATTTTTCTTGCTATAGTTACGATGGATACATGAACTACACATTTATATGCAGGGTTAACTAACTACTTCACCACTCTAGTTTTCTCTAGAGTTTTCTGATCTTTATTTGTAACACATACATATGTCGTTTTGAATTACTACCGAATCACGAACAATTGACCGGAATTTTACCCGAATTCGACTTCACTAATTCTCTATATAATAACAGAGTTTTTTAAAGTGTTCTCATTCACCAGAGCTCCACGTTAATTCTCGCTTCTGGTTGATTCAGGCCCCACAAATTTTATTTTATTTTGGAAAAATTCTTAAATATGAACAAAAAAAAATCAGGAAAATATGTTTTTGCCTATAATAATGTAGGTACTGAATATCGCAAGATAATAGTTCACGAGTATCGTAATAAATAAAGGAGAAAAGAGTTATAAAATGATACGATGATAGAAGTAGCGCGGAGAAATATGAAGTTTTGCGAGGATGAAATAATTTTGCGAGGTTGAATCGCGATACTTCGCAATTCATATACAGCTGCATAAGTTTTACTATAAATAGGAGTTCAAATGTAAAATTCGGGAGGTTCTTTTAAGGAGTGTAAGAAATTATCTTAGGAAAGAGAATAGAAAAAGTTGTAACTATTCTAGTTCCATTTTGATAATTCTATGTAATCAACTAAGAGAATTAATAAGAAAATTATCATTCACCATCAAGAACTTCTTGAGTTTTTACTAATTCTATTGAGGGTGTAGTTGTAGATTATTCTGCAACTACATAATTGGCGCTAGAAACAGGGATTTGAAGAATTCATGTACCAGAAAAATGACAAGAAGAAGAAACACATCAGAACCATTAACTGAAGTAAGAAGAAGTGTAAGACTCGCAGGAGGAGAAGCAAATATAACAGGAGAACCTAGTAGGAGAAGGAGTAATCGAAGAAATCAAGCTCAACAAATAATAGATCATGATCGAGTGAGTATACACACTTGGAGAACTGATACACCAGAAGAAGAAGATAGAGAACTACAAATCAGAGAAAATGGGAGGTTTAGGGAGGAACAATTCTTGAAAGAGAAAGGGAGATGTTAGAAACATTGAGACAAGGAATCCAAGAAGAACGAATGATCGAAGCTGAAGAACGTGCCAATTTAACAAGACAAAATCAAGAATTGAGGATGGAAAATGAGATGCTACAAAGAAGGAAATCTCAAAGTGTTGCAAGATCAAATGTTAGAACAGAAAGAGAAGGACAAAATTCACCGATAATCAATAATGAAAATAATATGCAAGAACAAGCGCAGAATCAAGGTGAAAGAAATCAAGAGAATCGTTTCATTTTAATACCAAACCACGAACAAAACATGGAGAATTTACGAACAAGGCCAAATCCTAGAGAAAACAATCAGAATCGAGAGGAAGAACAACAACTTATGGAGGAAACTGAGAGACAACAAGCAGTACATCAAAACAATCACGAGAATGGAGTAATAAGATATGAAGAGGCTCGTAACAAACAAAATGTTGAGTATGAAAGAATTAAGAGAAGAATTGTAAATAAACAAACAGAAGTGGAGAGGAATGAACCAAACTCTCGAATCAGAGTACAAGCAAATCAAGAAGAAATAAATCACAGAAGGAGGAGAAATGAAGAAGAAGAAATTCCTGATATTCGCATGAGAAGAATGAGAAGAATAGAAAGGGAAGAACAAGAATTCCAAGATGCTCTGCGACTGAACAATTATGATAATTTAGAAAGAAGATATTTGCAAAATTATGCAAATGAAAACATTAATGAAGAATATGATAGAATGCGAAGGATCGCAAGGGAAGAAGCGCAAGAACGTAGAAGAAGAGAAAATGCATTAAAAAGACCAATGGATGAGAATTCTGAGGCAAATGCACGGATCTTTCGAGAATTAGCAGAAATGAGAGGGATGATAAACAATAGAAGAGGAGGAGATAGAAGGCAATTAGATGAAGCAATAGAAGAAGCTGCGAGGACTCCATTTGCTAGAGAAGTACAATTGGGAGGAATTCCACCAAAATGCAATTTGCCCACACTTACCAGTATCTTTGATGGGACTTCATGTGCTATTCAGCACATTAAAGCATACATAAGATGCATGTTACAATGGGAGAATCATAATGTTGTGTTATGCAAGTACTTCGCATCGAGTTTCACAAGGGAAGCTTTAAAGTGGTTCGAAGGACTCCCTAAGAACACTATTACGTCATTCAGTCATTTGCAAGCAACTTTCCTTGGGGCATATATCACAAATCACTCTTCACGGCTTGGTATTGAAGATGTATTTGGTTTAAAACAAAGAGTGGGTGAAAGTTTGAAGCATTTGGTAAGACGATGGAAGACTATGTGTAGTGATATGGCAGGGCGCGTGGATGAGAGATACTTGATTCTGTCCTTCATAAATGCGATGTTCGCAACTGAACAATTATATGTTCAAATCTTCAGAAGAAAGAATTCCATAATGATGACAGAGTTACGAGAATTGCAAGAAGAATACATTACACTAGAGGAAAAGCAAAACAGTATGGAGTCATATCCAGTAGCAAACACTAGCAATCAAGATGGAGGAGCAAATTTACTTCCCAAAATAATCAATGTAGTAGCAGGTACTTCGCAAACATCCTCACAAACTTCTTCGCAAATTTCAGAAGAGAAGAAAATCAATGATAGCCAGCCAAAAATGGTAGCAATGGGTAGTAGAGATCAATAAGAGTATGATAGAGAGAGGAATTTCTATAATCGAATAGGAAATAACCAAATTCCAAGATTAGATCAACAACAAGAAAATTATGGGGGACAAAGGCAAAATTATTTTGGACAAGGGAACCAGAGAAAAAATTATAACAACGGTCAAGGAGGTCAAAGAATGGTAAGGAAAGAGATAAAGTTGCCACCTTTGAATACAAGTGTAGAAAAGATATGGAAAGCAATTATCCTGGTAGAGCATATACCAACTCCATGGAACATGGGAAAGGAACCACCAATGGGTCCAAGAAGTCATGAATTTTGTTCATATCATCATTTTCATGGACATTCTACAAATAATTGCCATAATATCAAGAGGATAATCTTGGGAATGATTGATCAAGGAAAACTAAATCAATTTTTACTTAAGCAGACACAGTCGCAACAATTACCACAGGCTCCAGCCATAACTCGCAGGGAGAACACAGCACAAGAAAAGGGAGAAGAAACCCTACATATAGAAGTGGGATCAAAAGCAAGGAATGTTTTCTGTAATTCCATTGTTCATTCATATAAAACCATAGAGGATTTTCATGATAATGTGTTAAGCAGGGTATATGCGAGGGATGGTGAAGGAAAGGAAGTAATGAACATCGCAAAAATTTCACGACTTGAAGATTGGCAGAAACGTGAAATTTCTTTTGAAGCCACTGAAATTCCAGAAGATTGTGAAGCACATGATAATCCATTGGTAGTAAGATTAGCAATCTACATGAATATGGAAGAAAACGAAGATGATATGGAGGAAGAATCAATTGGTCTTAATAGGATTTTGATTGATACGGGAAGTTCTGTCAATATCCTCTTCTATTCTGCTTACAAAACTATGGGGGGAAAAGATGCAGATTTAATGCCTTCTACTTACAGAATTTATGGTTTTAATGGAACTGCTAACGAGCCCAAAGGAGAAGTGAGCATGCGAATTCCATTAAGTGGAATGCGAACTGAAATTATGTTCTGCGTTGTTGATGTCGAATCACCATATAATGCTTTGATAGGAAGACCATGGTTTCATGGAATTCTAGGCGTAGCTTCCACTCTACATCAGTGCATAAAGTTTCCTCATATGAAGGGTATTGGAATTATCAAGGGTGATTGGGCTGAGGGAAAGAAATGTTACGATACAGAAGTAGAAGTTTGCGAAGGAAAAACTACTGAGAAGGAAAATTGGAGAAAAAGAGCAAAGGATGTGAAAAGAAGTGAAAATTTAATGGCGGAGGATTAAGGCAAAAGAGAATAAAATTACAATGATAATCATACAAGAAATTTACGATGATAATAAGGGGTTGTGATTTGTGAAGAAAGAAGAAGGAAAATAATAAAACAAGAAGGTAATCAGTATGTTTTCTCGTGGAAATGAGGTATGTTGCAAAACAAAATTTTTTATTTCGTGATAAATTTTACGAATATTGTTTGCTCGCAGGAAATTGGGAAAAGTTACGAATTTCAAAATTTATATTGCGATTAAACTTTCATTAATTTGCGAATAAAAGACCGCAATCTGTGATCAGCCTCCAAAAAAGAAAGAGAGCCGCAAAAAATTTTATACAAGCAAACCTTTGTGGCGTACACCCTAGTTCGCGAAGCTATATTTCGTAAGAGGCAAAGTCCTAAAGTACGTCATTTAAGGGGGTACCTATAAACGTGGCTAAGGGTAACCGGAACACCACCAAGGGCCCTTAGTACATGGTAAAATTTTAGGGGTACAACCCAATAATGGGGTACCTATCCGGGTTAGACACCTTGGATTCTCACCTAATCTAGCGACATTACGCAATATAAAATGCGGTGTAAGAGGATTTAGGTTGGGCGACTAAGGCATACTGTCTTTCCCAAGAAGTGCAGAAAACGATCAAGGCGCCGAGGTACACGGTTGAGTCAAGAGTGCCGGGTGAGGTTGAACCACATCTGCCATTTTTTACAAGTCTTGGAAAATGATGCACTTGGCCCAAAGATACCCCATAGGGTGCAACCTCGTAACTATAAGCCCTATAGGCAAAAAGGATAAGAGGTTGCGATCAAAAGCTGGTTGTTGGAAGAACCGGATGGCAAGAGCTAACCTTGTATGGTAGATGTACGCTTCCTTGAAGGGGCAACCAGGGGGAAGATAAAGGGCAGCACCCTCTATTAGGGAGCTGATACGTGCTATAAGACGCAAATGTCACGAGGCTTCTTGTTTGCGAAAACATAAAGGCTTGTCATATTTGTGCAACAAATGAAGTTCTGTGAGCATTCTAAAAAAAAAAAAAAAAGAGAAGGAAAACATACAAAAAGAACTCGCAGAATGAAACAAAGAAGTTAAGATGAGATCAATGGGTTATTACATGAAAGTGTAAAAACGTCCTGCGATTTCATCGCAAGACGATAATGTCACGAGGTTGTATGTTCGCAAGAATGTTCAGGCTTGTCATATTATCGCAAATACAAAAATTTAATACAAAAGAGGTGGCAAAATAAGACCTTTACTTAGGAAGACATGATAAGACCACAGAAATTAATGAAATTCATTACATCAAAATCATTGAAGAAATTATACAAGTATATACATTATGAAGATCTGAAAATAAGACAGCTTCGTCGATATCATTGAAGAAATTTTACAAGAATATACATCATGAAGTTTTGAAGAGAAGACAGCTCTGTCAATATCATTGAAGAATTTTTACAAAAAGTCCTATCAAAGAAGACAACATCATTGAAGAATTTTAACGAAGACTTAACAAAAGATGCGATTTTGATAGCAATCAAATACAGATAAGTTCATATTCGTAAAAGTTTACGAGAATTACATACTTCTTATACTTCTCCATATATTGAATATTTCTCCAAAAGTTGAATACTTCTTATAATTCTTCAAGAATATCTCATATTTATTATACTTCTTCAACGGATATTTCATTTGGTGAAGGTTAAGTAATCATTATACTTCGTCATATGTTACGTAATTATTCACAGATTGAATACTTCTTATATCTCTTCATTTGGTGAATTGAGTACTTCTAATACTTCTTATATCTCTTCATTTGGTGGATCGAGTACTTCTAATACTTCTTATATCTCTTCATTTGACGGATTTAGTACTTCTAATACTTATTCAAAGGTATTGTATATGTAGTATACTTATTAAGGATATTTCATATATTTTATTTCTTATACTTAAAAGGGAGGATTTCTTATTTACAATCGTAACAAGTTGAAACTTCGTAAGATAAATTGAGGCAGATATTCTAATACTTCCAACAATGTTTAATCATTTAAAGAGAAATAATAGGGGGAAAAGGAGATACTAAGCTTTATCTATGAGTTATATATTATTTCTCTTCATATGATTAAATGGGGAAAAATAAGGAAAACATTTAATTAAAGAAAGGTTAAATTATCTTCGCAAAATATCAGATATACTTCTTAAGAAAGGTTAAATCATCTTCGCAAAATATCAGATGTACTTCTTAAAAAACAGAATTGTTCGCAAAAAGAAAACCAACAGTAACTAAGGGAAGGAATTCAAAAGAAAGGAGGACAGGAGAGTCAATGATAAATTGAAAAAAGAATGTTATCATGCTTCATCAACACTCTGTGATGGATCTTTAAGATGAGTAGGGTCATTAGCAGCTTTCGACTTTTGCGAGATATCATCCTTTTAAGAATATGCAACAGGAACATCTCCTTGAGGAATAGATTCTTTCTCGTCATCAAGATCTTCATCATCACTCTCATAATCGAAATCACTATCAGGCTCACGAGCAACTTCATCGTCAGATATTTTCAGAGGAGTAATTTTCACAGGAGGCAAGGCTCTTGATAAGAGAATGTTATTCGTAAAGACTTGAGCTTTCAGATGACTTTCACGAAGTATAGCTTTTTGATGGTTGGTATCTTCGATATCTTTGGAATAAGCAAGATAGTTGAATCTCCGAGTAGCACGGACACGAGAGTTGATTAAGCGGGTAGAAAGCAAAGCATTTTTCTTACGAAGCTCGGAACATGAGGCTTCTAATCCAGCTTTCGCATTACGAAGGTTGTTCTCAGATTCTGCGAATAAAACAAAATTCAAAGGATAAAATTTGCGAGTATAACGAAATTTAAAGATATACCAGAGGCAGTCAAATTTTAATGACTACCTTCTCTTTGCGAAGTAAGATATTGAGCTAAAGATAGACAACAGTTCTTCATCTGATTCATCGCATTATCAAAACCATCACCAACTAATCCTTTAAGTCGAGATTGAAGCTTTTGATCTTTAGAAAGAAGAAAATTTTTATCCTTCGCAAGTTTGGCATTAAGACTTTTTAATGACGAATAATCTTCTTCAAGTTGATTCTTCTTAGTACTCAAGACTATATTCTTATTAATAAGGGAATTCTTCTCAATAACAAAAGAATTTCTTTCAAAGATCTCAAGACTTCTTTAATTCCTCAAGTTCACCTTTCAACAAAGAAAGAAGATTTTCTTGATCGCAACATTTATTCTGAAGAGTTTTTAATTCTTGCGAAGAAACAATCATTGTATTCAAAAATGAACATTTCTCTTCTGATAAGGTTTTGTTCTCTTCTAATAAGGTTTCTATTCTCAAATTATCTTTAGTTAAGGAAGAAAAAAGTTGAGATATGTCATCATTCAAAAAATTTCGATCATATATTAGTTGAGTATTCTCTTGAAAAAGAGCGTCAGAGTTGTCAAGAGCACACGAGTAAAGATTAGATAAATGGGAGAATTGGTTTGAGAGGCTTTCATGCTTGGTTCGATATTCTGTTGCATATGATTCATGGTGAAGTACCAATCTTCTACATTTCTGGATGGATTCTATAAAGGGGAATGGGTTTTAATGGATGTTTCAAGCATATGAAGAATATAAGTAAATAAAAGGGAAAATATGAAGATAGTAATCATACCTTTCAATTCATCATTTCTTTTGAGAAGAATCGCACAGTAGAGAGAATCATTTTGAAGATGATAATTTTCTTTACGGAGATCCTCGCATTCTGCTTGAGAAGATTTCAAAGATTGGCGAAGCAATTCAATTTCTTTTTCCAAGGATTGACGTGAAGAAGAAATGTCTGGATTGACGAAATTATTTAGCACTTCAAAAACTCATATTGCGAACGAACATTAGTAGACTTCGCAGATTGGTCAAAACCTCAGATAACATTCGGAAAGTTGAATAAATTCCATCTCGAATTTCCTGAGGAAGAGGAGAAGAATTTGAAGGAATAAGAGCAAGCTGCAAATTGTTTGGAGAAATAGCACTCAAAGGATTTGGGGACAAGATAGGTTTTTCAAGAGAAGAAGTTGAAGAAATATTTTGCGAGGGTTGTTTTTCAAGAGAAGAAGTTGAAGAAATATTTTGCGAGGGTTGATCTTGAAGAAGTGTTGATAAATTGACACTGATGGGAGATTGAAAGGTAGGTAATGGAGTAGAGGCAGGAGTGTGTGAAGAAGCATTTTCACGAGGAGGAGAGGAAAATTCCTTATCAACTTCAGGAAGGAAATCATCAATCGGAATTAATGGTGTGGTTTTAGTTACTCGAGATCTCTTACCAGGGTTTGGTTTTTCGCCAACCTGCGAAATGTAGATTAAAAACTGAGGCAACAATATATTGTTCAGGAAAGAAGGCAAAGTATTTTAACTACCTTTTGATTCTCAGATTTTCTTCTTCGTGGATTAGGGCTTGAATTTTTTAGTTGAGGTTTCATCTGAGGAGTTATTTTGCTGAAATAAACCAAAATCAGATAACAAATTATACATAAATTAAAGAGGAGAACAAATGAAATGCGCGGAGATAGAAGGAAATTACCTTGGAGAACTCATGAAGATATAATAGAAGAAAAAATTGCAGAGAAAACAGTAATGGAGAGTATGAACAGAAGATAAAATTGCAGAAGTAAGAAGAAGAAAAGGAAGAGAATATAAAGGAGTTATATAAGGGAATAACTAGAAAAGGACGGTTACAAAAGACGTGTCCAAATTCTAAAAGACTAAGTAACGGTTATGTTCTCACGATCATTTCTTCTTCGTAGAATTGACATGAGAAGAGGCAAGATGTAGGTACTGAATATCGCAAGATAATAGTTCACGAGTATCGTAATAAATAAAGGAGAAAAGAGTTATAAAATGATACGATGATAGAAGTAGCGCGGAGAAATATGAAGTTTTGCGAGGATGAATTGCGATACTTCGCAATTCATATACAGCTGCATAAGTTTTACTATAAATAGGAGTTCAAATGTAAAATTCGGGAGGTTCTTTTAAGGAGTGTAAGAAATTATCTTAGGAAAGAGAATAGAAAAAGTTGTAACTATTCTAGTTCCATTTTGATAATTCTATGTAATCAACTAAGAGAATTAATAAGAAAATTATCATTCACCATCAAGAACTTCTTGAGTTTTTACTAATTCTATTGAGGGTGTAGTTGTAGATTATTCTGCAACTACAAATAAGATAGCCAAATCTTAAAAAATAAATAAAAACAATCTTGCTTGAAATAGCTAGATCTTGAAAATCTCAAAACATGCCAGAAATATATATCTATGAATAGTTAATTACAAAATCCAAGATTTCATCATGATAATCAACAAATTAAAACACAACATCCAGGATTTCATCATGATAAATCGAATGATCATCACATAATAAATAAATAACGTAAAGTGTCCAATGTTCAGTGTCCGTTTACATTCTTGAAAAGTAGAATTCTCCTAATTGCAACCCCAAAATATCAATTAAACTCCAAAATAGGTAAATCTGGAAGAAAAAAGACCCTTTCCGTAAAAAACCTTGATCAAATTTGGATCAAGGAATAAAGTTTAAAATCAAAATAAATAAAGTTGTGGATACTTACCCGTTGATTAATCATGCTTCCTCTTCCGTAAAAGAATAGATTGTCGGTCCTATCCAATAATCGAAATTCAAAATAATTAATAAAAAATCATGATGGAAAATAATGATCATCAGTAAAAGTGCAAAATAAAAAAATGAAACAAACAAAAATAAATGAGTTTCAATATTTATTTTTTAATATTGCTCATTCCATTAATTAAGAATAAATATAAAATAATAACATTTTTATTCTTAGCGTGTAAAAGACGCCCAATATTATTTTAGAAAAAAATATGACTATCCAAAAATGTAAAATTACATTAATGTTTTTAAGTAAATAAGGAAAAATATTATTTATTCAAAATATTGTGATTTTATTATTAATTGGTAGAAAAATAATAGGTGAATGCAGCCTAATTTTATCGGAATTATAGATATTTTTAGTTGTGGATTTATATTATATCCAAAATAAATGTTTTTATTTATGGGTTTAGTCATTGGCATCTCTATATAAAGGGCACTCCATCAAAATCCAAATCCAGTTTTTCAACGTCGCTTCTCTCTTCTAATGACAGATCATTTTTTTTTCTTTGTTTTGTTGTCTGATATGCGTCTGTTCTGTTTTACAGGAACCGATTGACAATGCAAATGTTATTTTAATGAGATTTATAATAGATTTGTAGCATGGAAAAAATTGGTATAATCTTTGTCTTTTTTAAATTTTGGTGTATGCATATGAAGAAATTAAATTGATATAATCTCTTTGCCTCTATTAAATCTTGGTGTATGCATACGTATTGCAGGAACAAAATCTCTATCTCAAAATAAAAGACCCACGATAAGAGGGAGCCAGCCCCTAAAGGTTCTTTCTTCTTCTGCTTCTTATTTTTGGCATATTTTATGATCGGCAAAACCATATTGGTGTGGTTTTGAGCAACCAACGAGTGTTCATGGATTATGCTAATATGAACAATTTTTTTTTTTAGTTCTCATATATACTATTCGAACGCCTGCTTTTTGAATGGAGCTTCATGGATGTCTATTTTCCATTTATCTTGATATGATTGTCTTATTTTCTTACTTGATTTTCTAAGTCCATTTTTTTCTTTCTAAAACCATGAACTTTAAGAAACTCAATTCCCATGTCTGATAATTGCCACTGTAGATGAAGATTCGGCACAAGCAGTGCACGGTAGTAAATAGGTGTCGGTGCCGTTATTATATATATGCATTGGTAAGAATTTTTTTCGTGAATCCATGGTTTTGTATGCCATTTTATGCCTAACGTACAAAAAAAATGTGATTTACATTTTCCTATTATGTCCAACTATGAATTCAGGCTGTTCCAAATGACCATTTCTTTTGGAAGATGGGAAATAGACTAGAGACAAATATGATGCTGCCACTTTTTCATATTTTGAGATATATTAATATATGCTACAAGAAAGGCGGGTGAGTCAAGGTTCCTGATGAACATTTTATGCATGCAGTCTCTCGGTTTTATGTTTACCAGAATTGTACGTGTAAAGAATGTATGGTTGCCGGTATCTTTTGTCTTGTGTTTCTCTTGCCAACTCTTATAGTAAATACAGATTTCTTCTCTTGCCAACTCTTACAATATATATGAATTTCTTCGTACAACTTAACTGTTAGAGCACTGCTCGGTCGAACTCGCATGTGTTGCTATCTCAAGCATGTTTGTCAATGTTAGTGATCAAAACTATAAAGTCTTGATTTCTAGTCTACTAAAGTGTAGTTGAGATCAAGAACTCCATGGAAATCATCATACAAGACGAAGGACTACTCAAGGAACCAGTGGATCTTCATCGACTAAAAGGTATGTGGAGACTTGAACTTATCTATCACTCAAAAGTCTATCTACTCTATCGCATATCTTGAGACAAAAGTCGTTTACTATATAGACTAAGAATATGCACATGTGATATTTCGAGCTGAGTATATCTCGCTTATCTATTTCTCGAAATGTGTGTTGGTAAAGCTTTCGCTTTAGCCAAGTTCATCTTTGCCTAGTGACGAAAGTCATGTTATGTTTCAATCACTTTAGAAATTGCTCTAACGAAAACTAGTTTGTGAATAACAACTATATGACGTCCTCTGAGAATGTTTCAATGATTGAAATGAGAGTTTAGACAATATAACCATTGGGGGATATAAACATTGTTGTGGTAACACATGTATGTATAAGTCCTTAGCACTTGAACCGAAGTTTGCGAACTTTGTTGATCAAGTGAAAACCGGAACTTGAGCAGTCAATCCAGTCCGCGAACGCAGTTCGCGAACGTGCGTAGTTCTCGAACCCGAGAATTTCTGCTGGAGTTGTAGCTCAGTTTCAGACCGCGAACTGACGAAAGTTCACGAACCCGAGAATTTCTACTGGAGTTTGTGAACTCCAACCGGTTACGTGAGTCCGCGAACTTGAGTGGTTATGTCTAAAAACGATGTTCATGAACTTCTTTAAATTATCTAAGGAATGCTATTGCAAACCGTGGCTTTATAGTTCATGAATCATTTCAAGTGAATCACATCGTTTTTGCTTCAATTGTGTCTTGTGTAGTACATAAGATCTCATAGCAATTAAATAACTCTCTAACTAGTTCATTTGAGTCATTTGGACTAGTTATGGTGAAGAAGAACATGGTTGATATGAAAGTTATCATTTGGCTTACCATTTGGTTGACTAATATTGAACCAACTATTGTACACGTTTGGGTACGGTTACACAAACCCAAAATCGTCAAGTACATGCGTGTATGGCAAGCTAAGTTTTTGATCTAACGATTGAGAGATATTAGCTTGTATCTAATCAGGTTTTCATCTAACAGTAAATATTGAATGCTTTGTTACTAAGCTAACATTGATTGCAAACCCTGATTTGAAAGACTATATAAGGGAGAACTCTAGCAACTGGGAAACCTAATCCCCACACATTCTGTGTGATACTAGTTTGCTAAGCTAGAGTCGATTCTCCTTTAACCTTTGGTTTTCTTCTTCTAAAACCAGATTAACGACTTAAAGACTTCATTGGGATTGTGAAGCCAGACCGATACTACTTTTCTTGTAGTTGTGTGATCTGATCTTGCCGTTTTTACCGTACGAGTACAATTGTAATAATTGGCTTGAGATTTATATCTCCGATAGGCAAGATATAAAAGTAATCACAAACATCTTCGTCTCATCGTTTGTAATTCCACAATATCTTTTTTCGCTACGTCGATTAAGACTATTGTAAGGTGATTGATAAAACTGAGCTGTTCTTCGGGAATATAAGCCTAGTTTTATTGATTGGTTCCTTTTCACCTTGATTTATCAAAAGACGGAACAAAACTGATAGGTTTATTCGTGGGAGGCGAATTTATCTATCTTGTATACTTTTCTGTGTGAGACAGATTTGTTTGCTAAAGTCTTCGACTTTGGGTCGTAGCAACTCTTGGTTTTGGGTGAGATCAGCTAAGGGAATCAAGTGCGCAGTATCCTGCTGAGATCAGAGACGTAGGAGCATAACTGTACCTTGGATCAGTGTGAGATTGATTGGGGTTCAACTACAGTCCAGACCGAAGTTAATTTGGAGTAGGCTAGTGTCTGTAGCGGCTTAATACAATGTATGTTTAATCTGGACTAGGTCCCGGGGTTTTTCTGCATTTGCGGTTTCCTCGTTAACAAAATTCTGGTGTTTGTGTTATTTCTTTTCCGCATTATATTTTTATATAATTGAAATAATACAGGTTGTGCATTGTTCGATCGATTAGAATATCTGACCTATTGGTTGTTGATTTAAATCGATTGACACTTGGATATTGGTCTTTGGTACTATTCAAGTTATCTGTTTTTGATTAGACTCGCGAATCATATTTGCTTGAGTAAATCAAATCAAGAGATTGAGATAATAACTCCTTGAGATATTTTCTATTGATTGAGTCTAGTTGATTCTCTAGTAAACAACTCGGAGTTGTCCATACAGATTGCTAATCGAAATATTGGGTGTGGTTGTTAGACCCCCCGCTTTTTCAATTGGTATCAGAGCAGGAAAACACGTTAAGACCTTACTAGTCTGTGGACGAAATCTCGTTTGCGCATACCAAAATTTCTCCTAAAGATTTTGAATATGTCAAGTGTCTTGAAAACACCTCAAAGGATTACTCCTTAGTTGATTCTTTCGAATCCCGAGGTAGAAAGAATGCCTAATGTGATAATGACATTTCTTTCTCACATGAGACATGTGACACTCCGGCAGAGGCTGAAAAGGATCTCACCAGAATTTCAAAACATACAGCTGAACATATTGATTTTAATAATCATGATCATCTCATTGATGAATTTGAAAAGTCTCTTGATCGAGAACGTGATCTCTACAATATATTTAAGTCCTTCTCTAAGAATATTGAGAAAATTCTTCAAGAAACTACTCTCCAGCGTGAAAAGATTAGTACTCTTGAGTATATTATTAAAGAGGACTCAATTAGAGAAAAATGTTTGCTCGAGACTCATTCATCAGAACTCAACAAACTTCGTGCTGAAAAAGATAAACTATGTGCATCTCTTACTCTAGCCCATGAATAGTGCAAATCTTTGGAAAGGGAAAACTATGTCTTATGGAGAAAATCCTATGTACAAACTAACTCTCGTGATGTTCTGTACAATAAAAGTATTCTCCAGAAGAAGATTGTGTCAAGAAAAGTTTACATAACTTGTAGTCTTCTCATATGGCTATGGAGTTTAAACAGGTTCCAGTTATTGCTTCTCCTCCTCGAATCTGTACTTTTTGTGGGAAACAGAATCACTATGCTATCCATTGTTTTGCAAGTAGGAAACAAATTTCTAAGCTTCGTAATTTGCTTCTCTTCACTGTCAATGGAACAAAGAGTCAGTCGACTAACACAGTGAATCATATGCCCACAAGAAATCAGAAACCTTATAAGAATGATCTCCACTCTAGAAATCAGTACAGGGCTCAAGTGCATTCTATCATAAATTCTTGTGTTGCTAACAAAAGCACTTCCTGTACTTATAAGGATGTTTCTGATAAATCTAAGTCTGGAAAATGGATGCCTATCTATTCTGATCCTCTTGAACCAGTTGCAAGAGGTCCCAGACTTAGTCCTCAGAGAAATCCATCTGATGGATTTAATAAAAACGCCATGTTTTATCCTCCAGGGATGAATACCAACCGAAGAAAGGCGAAGAAAATAAAGATCAAACGGTCATATGGTATATACAACCTCTTTCCCGATGATCATAGTGGAATTAACTTCCACTCAACTACCTGATTCCAGGTATTTCCTTCCTTGTTTCTAACTTGAGAGGTGCAAGGAAAACAATTTGGGAATACTCAAGTATGTTGTATATTATTTCTGTTTGAGTCTTTTTATTGGTAGTCCACAGACGTCCGCGTCCTCCTCTTGTATATCTCCAGGGTTTTCAAAACCAGAGTTTTTGTACTCTCGTCGACGAATGCATATATACCTTGTCTATATTGTGATTGTCACTGACTGTCACAGTATGCCTAGTTTAGGCTTCCCCCTTTTGGGCCTTCCCCCATTAATAAATCGGATGTACTTAGCAATTGGTCTTAGTTTGTTTTATCCATTTGATTAGGGACACGTGTGGGTGATCCATTCATTAGGGTAAGACCCAATTATTGGGCATATAAGCTGTAATGAGGATTGGTGGAATATCATATGAATTTTAATGAAAACTTCTCTTCTCTTGGTTGCGCTCTCTAGCACAGATATTGGCTTGAATCCTTGATTCAAGAGGTGTTTAACACCATTTATCCTTCATTTTCACCCCTCTGTATGTTGAACTGTTGTTAAATCACAACAATTGGCATCAGAGCCGTTTCATCCACCAATTTTTTTTTTCAGATGACGATCAAAGAAATTGAAACTAAAACCACCGCTAATACATCAGCTATCAATAAACTTCAATCGGATTTCAAAACTCTTTCCACTGATCTTGCTGAACAAATTAATACAATGAAAGCTAGTTTCAAAGATGTCTTACAAGAGAACAACCGCAGTCTTATTCAATTGCTTCATAAACCTGTCAATCCAAATCGACCGGAAGACTCAGGTGGTTCTAATCAACAAGATACCGACGATGAAAATTTTGCTCATTCTAACTTCGTTCGTCGTCATCATCGAATCCCAAAGCTCGACTTTCCCAGATTTGATGGAGCTAACCCACGCGGTTGGATTCAGAAAAGTGAGCGTTATTTTCAACTTAATGATATTGAAGAACATCGGAAGGTTGACATAGCTGCCATCTATTTAGAAGGTAAGGCCGAAAAATGGTTCCTCAATTTTCAAGTTAATCGCCATAGGATTACATGGCAAGATTTCTCTCTACATATTTGTGCTAGATTTGAAAACCCTGTCGAAGAAAATTTTGTTGGCAGTTTCAATAAATTGGTCCAAACTTCATCTGTAGATGACTACTATGAGGATTTTGAATCCCTCAAGGCATTAATGTTGCGTATGAATCCTTCCTTAAGAGAGTCCTATTTTATTATGAGCTTTATAAGTGGTTTGAAAGTTGATATTGGAAAATCTGTGTCCCTGTTTCACCCACAAACACTAGATGATGCTTTTTCCCTGGCTAGATTACAAGAACAAAAACTCCAGTTAGCCAATACCACACAAAAATCATTTTACAGATCCTTTCCTACTTACTCCAACACTCCCAGATCCTACTCTCCTAACCCTTTACTTCCTAAACAAATTGTAACTTCACCTAAATCCAGTCCTTCCACCCTAAAATCCCTTTTCACAGCCATACCTAAACCTGCCATCACATCCCCTATCATTAAGAGGCTATCTCAAGAACAAATGGATAAAAGAAGGGCTCAAGGACTATTTTATAATTGTGATGATGTATACAAACCTGGACACTTCTGTAAGGGTAAACAGAAACTTTATATGTTACACATGGATTCTACTGATTCACAGGACACTGAGGAAGAGGAAGAAATTTTTCTTGAGGCCCCTGAATCTCCAGTACCAGCTGATGTTGAAGTATCTCTTCATGCTCTCACTGGGTCATCTATTGGTGATACAATAAGAATTCCTGGCCTCATCAACAAGAAAAGTGTTTCTATACTTATTGACACAGGCAGCACCACTAGCTTCATTGACAGTGACCTGGTTTCTTCACTCAAATGCTCTATCACACCAACTTATCCTATGTTGGTCACTGTTGCAAATGGAGATAAAACAACAAGTTCTGGCATCTTTCCAAAGCTACATTGGAGCATGCAAGGGCACAAATTTGTGGACAATTTGAGAATTCTGCCACTTGGAGGATGTGACATAGTACTGGGAGTAGATTGGTTAAGAAAATTAGGTGATGTAACCTTCAATTTTGAAAAACTCAGTATCTCCTTTCATTACCATAACAAGCATATTACATTTCAAGGCACTACTCCAAAACATTCCTTTCTGATGATGAGTGGAGAGGCCATCAAAAAGTTTTTTCTCAAACACTCACATGGGGTAGTATCTCAATTATTCTATATCCATACCACCTCTCCACCACCTAAAATTCCAGACTCCTTACTTCCAGTTTTACAAGAGTTCAATGATATATTTCAGGAACCTTCCACCCTTCCACCTAAAAGAAGTCTGGATCATACCATTCCCTTATAACCTAACTCATCACCTATCAATCAAAGAGCTTATAAGTGCCCTTATGTACAAAAAGGGGTGGTTGAATAATTAGTGACAGAAATGCTTCAAAATGGGATCATTCAGCCTAGTCACAGCCCATTTTATTCTCCCATTCTGCTTGTGAGAAAGAAAGACAATTCATGGAGGTTCTGTGTGGATTATAGGAAGCTCAACAGCATCACTATTAAAGATAAGTTTCCTATACCTATTGTGGATGAATTATTAGATGAACTTCAGGGTGCCATGATTTTTTCCAAGATAGACCTGAGGGATGGCTATCACCAAATTAGACTTCATGATCTTGACATCCATAAAACAACTTTTAGAATTCATCAGGGCCATTATGAGTTTAAGGTAATGCCCTTTGGCCTCACCAATGACCCTGCCACATTTCAGGCTCTCATGAATGATATTTTTAAACCATATTTAAGAAAGTTTGTCTTGGTCTTCTTTGATGACATACTCATTTACAGTACAAGCATGAGTGAGCATGTAGAATACCTCACAATGGTTTTTAATCTGCTTAGACAACACCAACTTTTTGCTAACCTGTCCAAATGTTGCTTTGGACAACCTTCCTTGGAGTATCTTGGTCATATAGTTTCATCAAAGGGTGTTTGTGCTGATCCAAATAAAATTGCCTGTATGCAATCCTGGCCACTACCAAAGAATATCAAAGAGCTGAGGGTTTTTTTTTGGGTCTCACAGGTTATTACAGAAAGTTTGTACAACATTATAGTGTAATCAGCAAGCCCTTAACTGATCTTCTCAAGAAAAATTCCTTCCATTTGAGCCCAGCTTCTACAACTGCATTTGAGACTCTCAAGAAGGCAATGAGCACTACCCCTGTTTTGGCTTTACCTGATTTTTCAAAAACATTTGTGGTGGAAAGTGATGCTAGTGACATGTGCATTGCAGCTGTCCTCTTGCAAGAGAAGAAACCAATTGCTTACTTCAGCAAGCCCCTAGGCCCTAGAGCTGCAACACTCTCTACTTATGATAAGGAATTTCTGGCCATTGTTTCTGCAGTCCAAAGATGGAAGCATTACCTTCAAGATACTAAATTCATTATTAAAACTGACCATCAAAGTCTGAAGTACCTATTGGAGCAGAAAATTACCACTGCATTTCAATAGAAATGGATCATTAAGTTGCTTGGCTTTGATTATGAGATTCAGTATAAGAAAGGATGTGACAATGTGGTTGCTGATGCACTTTCTAGAAGACCTTCAGACTTTGCTACTTGCCAATCCATGGCCATCTCTACACCAACTTGGGCAAAACAGGTTCAACAGAGTTATGTGGATGATGCCAAAACCAACCAAATTATTTCTCAGCTTTTACTCAGCCCTGCTTCTCTACCAAATTATTCACTTATTGATGGGATTCTGAGATACAAAAATAAACTTTATATTGGTACTGGTGCTCAGATTAGAGACCAACTCTTACAGTCCCTCCATACTTCTGTCATTGGAGGCCATTCTGGCATTCAAGCTACCTCAATAAGAGCACGAAGCCATTTTCATTGGCCAGGTATACATAAAGACATCATTTCTCTTGTATCCCAGTATGACATTTGCCAGAGAAACAAAGCTGACTCCACCAACTCTGCTGGATTTCTACAGCCACTGCCTATTCCTGAACATGCTTGGAAACATATCACCATGGATTTTGTAGAAGGTCTGCCTTTAAGCAGCAGGAAAAGTGTCATCTTGGTGGTGGTAGATAGACTGACCAAATATGCTCATTTTTTAGCCCTCCAACATCCCTATACTGCTGCATCTGTAGCTCATGCTTTTCTGAACCAAGTGGCTAAGTTACATGGGTTGCCCTCTTCCATTATGTCTGACAGAGATAGAGTCTTCACCAGCAATTTCTGGCAAGACTTATTTAAGGCATTGGGTACTCACATCCACCTCAGTACAGCATATCACCCCCAAACAGATGGCCAAACTAAAAGGGTCAATGCTTGTGTTGAGAATTATCTGAGGTGCATTATTGGGCATAGACCAGGGAAGTGGAAAGACTTCTTAGCCTTAGCAGAATGGTGGTACAACACTAGATACCACACAAGCCTAAAGACATCTCCTTTTCAGGCACTCTATGGGTATGTACCTCCTCATCTTGCTTTCCCTTCTGCTACTACCACTTCAGTTTCTGCAATGGAAACCTACTTGAGAGACAGGGCTTCTCTTCTGGATATATTCAAAGAATCACTTCATAAAGCCCAAGAAAGAATGAAGCTGTATGCTGAAAAAGCAAGACAAGACAGAACCTTTGAAGTGGGAGATTTTGTCTACCTTAAACTTCAACCTTACAGGCAGTCATCTCTTTCCTTGAGGGAAAATTTTAAACTCTCCTCCAAATTTTATGGTCCTTATCAAGTCATTCAGCGCATTGGCAAGGTGGATTACAGGTTGGATTTACCTTCACATTCTCGGATTCATCCTGTATTCCATGTCTCTCAACTCAAGAAGCACATTGGTCAGAAGCACAACCCTTCTCCCTCTCTGCCAGTAGTTGACCATGAAGGCCAGGTGATTATGCTCCCTGAGAAGGTTTTAGACACAAGAAACATCTTGCAGGGCAAACAACAGGTCACCCAGGTATTAATTCAATGGACCAATTCATCCCCTTAAGATGCAACTTGGGAAGACAGCTCTAATATTCGCACCCACTACCCTAAATTCATCCTTGAGGACAAGGATATTTTTCAGGGGAAGGTATTGTCACAGTATGCCTAGTTTAGGCTTCCCCCTTTTGGGCATGCCCCCATTAATAACTCGGATGTACTTAGAAATTGGTCTTAGTTTGTTTTAGCCATTTGATTAGGGACACATGTGGGTGATCCATTCATTAGGGTAAGACCCAATTATTGGGCATATAAGCTGTAATGAGGATTGGTGGAATATCATCTGAATTTTAATGAAAACTTCTCTTCTCTTGGCTGCGCTCTCTAGCACAGATATTGGCTTGAATCCTTGATTCAAGAGGTGTTTAACACCATTTATCCTTTATTTTCACCCCCTCTGTATGTTGAACTGTTGTTAAATCACAACACTGACCTAGAACTCTATGGAGATTTTTGCAAAATCTCAAGAGATTGTGCGTCTTGATATGGAGGAAGACAATCAGGAACGTAAGTCGATTCAGGAGCTGATTCTAAAGAAGATGATGGGAAAAAAGGATCACAAATCCTGGATTGATGATTCTGTCAAGGATTTAACTCGTTTTCAGAACGATTCAAGGGCCGAGTTTGCAAATCTTCAATTGAAAATAAACCAACTTCTAGATGGTCCGGCCAGAATTCTTGCTAATCAGAACATTCTGATACGGAATCAAAAGAAGCTTATCATGGACTGTGCCAAAGCTAGACAGCTTACTCAGGTGGTTGATCGCAAAGTTAGTGTTCTAACTCACGAACATGGTGTGTCTACGGTCAAGAGAATAAAGGAAATCAGCGATACCTTCTTTGATGGCTTCATTGAAAGATACGAGGTTCTTAATGAATTCTGATTTCTTTTAAAGTCTAGTAAATCTTCTATTATTTCTCTTTTGTTTAGAAGAATAACTAGTGTTTTGGAATAGCCATTATTGTGATTACACATAGCTATATCCAATGATTTTCATCTTCATCTTCTTGTTTTTAGATTTTTTGGTTTAAAAATTCTATGTTTGTTTGGAAGATGATGGTTGCAGTATTAATCTTTATGGTTTTATATATTGCAATATTTTGATGGGATATTGTGTTTACATCCGTGAACTTGATTGTCCCATATTTTGTCAATAGTAAAGTCGTTCGTGAATTGATATGCATATATTGATAAAAGGATGAATAGACTTTTGACAAACACAAAAGTCAAGCCTATATTGTCAATCATTGATGTAAGATATGTTAAAATCTTTTGTGATTCAAGGATTATGTCTATTGTGTGTCATTGTACAAATGGTGATGAACCATAGAATGAATCCTTGTGTTATCCACGGTATAGATCCTTATTTATCTATTTTTTATGTATTTTCGTGAAGGATCCATTATGCATCTCATGTTGAGCACGATATAACTGAGTCGATTTATTATTGGCATGGTTGGTTGTTCCATGAGATGCTATATTTTGAGCATAAAGAACTAAATTAATTAACTTGTGTGGTTATTTATTTTGTATTCCATAAGTTTTCTTATGTTGAGTACATGTACGGTTAAGGTTGTCATGTTATGATAATCTTAGTCGGGGTTCCATAATCTCCTATGTTGAGCCCAAATGAACTAAATCAATCATCTAGTATGGTTATTTAGTTAGCACTCAGTAAGTTCTTCTCATGTTGAGCATAATTGACTAGGATGGTTATTTTTATGATTAACTTAGCCATTGCTCCTTAGATATTCTTATGTCGAGTGTGGCCAATTAAATTGATTACTCTTGTAATTAGTTTGGTTGAGTATGATAATTAGATTATTTGCAAGTTTCCTTGTGATTAATTTAATTGATTTTTTAAGTCTCCATAAGTTTACTTGTGTTGAGCATATTTAGTCAAATTAATCTTGGTTCACTTTGGTTAATTTGATTGAATATTTCTTGTTGGATTCCAAATTCATACTTGTATGTAATTTGTTGAGTCTAAAGAAATCCTTCTTTTCTTTTGAAATTAAGGTCGCTCTTGTTGTTCCTTAGGAAATGACATATTATGGGGGAGAGTTCTTTTGAAGTCGTGCTTAATTGCCAAATCTTTATGGGGAGTGCAGCTGTGGAATATTATAGGGGCTATCTTGCGTCTTTATAAACTCCTTGATGAATGCATTTAGCTTCGGCTTTATGATTGCATCTAAACAAGATGATACATATTTACCTTTGGTCATGAAATATCTCTTACAGAAATTTCATTAGGATCCCGTTCTTGTACCTTTGCCAATTTTATTGACAAAAATGGGGAGAATTAATTGTAGTTCACACTACAAATACATATGGTTTTCAGATCATTATGTAAGGGGGAGTGGTTTCCATGTGAGATGGAGTATTGACTAAGGGGAATTAAAGTATCACCATAGTATTGTTGTTGAAGTTGTGATGCAATTGGACTTTGACAATGTGTAATAATACTATGACACTGTATAACAATGATTGAGAACTGATGCTTTTCTCATTGTTATAGCTACGGATTTTCAACAACGATGATGCTAAACTTACAACCTTTGGGATCATTGGACTACTTGGAAGTGACGAAGATTTCGAGTATTGTTGAAGATTAGACATGTAAAATAGGAGCTACAAAGTTTATTTATATTTTTTGTATTCCATATGTATTAATAGTTTTGCCACTAAAATTGACAAAGGGGGAGATTGTTAGAGCACTGATCGGTCGAACTCGCATGCGTTGCTATCTCAAGCATGTTTGTCAATGTTAGTGATCAAAACTATAAAGTCTTGATTTCTAGTCTACTATAGCTAAGGTCTCGGACTAGGATAGAAAGTGTAGTTGAGCTAAAGAATTCCATGGAAATCATCATACAAGACGAAGGACTACTCAAGGAACCATTGGATCTTCATCGACTAAAAGGTATGTGGAGACTTGAACTTATCTATCACTCAAAAGTCTATCTACTCTATCTCCTATCTTCAGACAAAAGTCGTTTTACTATATAGACTAAAGATATGCACATGTGACATTTCGAGTTGAGTATATCTCACTTATCTATTTATCGAAATGTGTGTTGGTAAAGATTTCGCTTTAGCCAAGTTCATCTTTGCCTAGTGACGAAAGTCATGTTATGTTTCAATCACTTTGGAAATTGCTCTGACGAAAACTAGTTTGTGAATAACAACTATATGACGTCCTCTAAGAATGTTTCAATGATTGAAATGAGAGTTTAGACAATATAACCATTGGGGGATATAAACATTGTTGTGGTACTTGTAGACTTTTCTGTGTGAGACAGATTTGTTTGCTAAAGTCTTCGACTTTGGGTCGTTGCAACTCTTGGTTGTGGGTGAGATCAGCTAAGGGAATCAAGTGCGCAATATCTTGCTGGGATCGGAGGCGTAAGAGCATAAATGTACCTTGGATCAGTGTGAGATTTATTGGGGTTCCAGATAATTTGGAGTAGGCTAGTGTCTTTAGCGGCTTAATACAGTGTATGTTTAATCTGGACTAGGCCCCGGGGTTTTTTTACATTTGCGGTTTCCTCGTTAACAAAATTCTGGTGTCTGTGTTATTTATTTTCCGCATTATATTTTTATATAATTGAAATAATACATGTTGTGCGTTGTTCAATCGATTAGAATATCTGACCTATTGGTTGTTGATTTAAATCGATTGACACTTGGATATTGGTCTTTGGTACCATCCAAGTTATCTCTCTTTGATTAGACTCGCGAATCATATTTGCTTGAGTAAATCAAATCGAGAGATTGAGATAATAACTCCTTGAGATATTTTATATTGATTAAGTCTAGTTGATTCTCTAGAAAACAACTCGGAGTTGTCCATACAAATTGCTAATCGAAATATTGGGTGAGGTTGTTAGACCCCCGCTTTTTCATTAACTACTTCCAGATTTGTTAACCAGAGAGTTTGGGCCGAATTAAGATCTTGATTATCGGTTTAGGTATAAACGAGTTTGATTGTCTTTATGTTTCAGGGCATTGACACATGCATATCCAATATACTGTTGGAAATGATACCATTGGGAATGTGATCGACGTACGCCCATGATTTTCCAATCAGTTTGTAAGTTATTGAAATCAATAATACCATTGATGGCCCAGATAACTATATATTGCAATCAATGTTCTACTGATATCCTTTTATATATTTTTCCATGGAGTTGTGAGTTACATGCATAGTGCATCTTTAGGTGGTGGGAATGATTTAATTTGAATTTATTTGGCTATGGTGTTTCTGTAGTTTGCATATTTTTGGTGACTGTATTTGGGTGGCTTGGTGTGCTTTTTTGTTTTTTGTTTCTTTGTTCAAATCCTGCAAATTATTATTGATATTTGTTGTTGTATTGCAACATAAGAACCGACATGGGGACTTGGGGAGTCGGTGTGAAACAGTTGTATACTCCAATATAATAAATTTCTTAGTTTAACAAAATACCCGCTCCAAAATTTGATAACCAACTAGCACATAACTATTATGTCATAACAACATGTTTAACCACCTACTTGACTTTATATCGGATGTACCCGAAGGGTCAAAAGAATAACATGTTTAACCACCTACTTGACTTTATATCGGATGTACCTATTTTTTTTATATCGGATGTACCCGAAGGGTCAAAAGAATAACATGTTTAACCACCTACTTGACTTTGATAAGAACCCATAATTGGGGATACCACCACAAAAAAACTTATTGCGATACTGCTTTGAAAGAGAGATTCTACTCCATATAAACGTTTCTTTTTGTAGGGCTGAATGTATAAATACACCTTATACATTTGAGATACAGAGAGGAATATTTGGTTTTAAGTTTGTAGTTTAGAATGTCATCAGGGCATGCAGTGAAAGGTGTTGGTATCAACAAAAATCGGTGTTTGAAAAACAAATGTTGTCCTTATGATAGGATAGATAGACAAATTAGTAAATCAAGATGATTTGTTTATTTGTGCATAAAAATAGTGAAGCAGCTTAGTGTTGATCCAATAAAAGCAATTGGGTATGTAAATTAGCAACTGATGCACAAAATGTTGTAGGATTCACATCCAAGACATCAATTGTTCCTTACCTGGATAGAGAAGATGTGAAAGAACGTTTTACACCCAGGACAAAAGGATGTGGAAAATTTCTAAGAAGAAGTTTCTTTTGAGAATCATAATGTACTCATGCTCTCTCCCACTGCAGAGGTATGGGTTCAAATCCAATAATTGCCAAATCAACTTCAATTTAAATGAGTCTGGATGTAGTCTAGGGACCTTTATATTACCGAATCAAAAAAAAAAAAAAAACATTGTCACTCATGGAATTTATATTTGTTTTGGCCCTTTTGGGTTTTTTTTTCTTATTGATTCTTTACCAATTCCTTTTAAAATATTTTAGTATTGAAATTAGTTTTAAAACATGACTCCCTTATTCCATAAGGCCAAGCATTATGGTTGAACATTTCACTTCGCTATACCTTAATTGTAGCCAAGCGAAATGAGCATGAAGGTGCACCCATTATGGGTGAGGTCCATCACTTGGCTTAACTACACGGTAACTGAGATTGTATTTCTTTTCATTTTCCCTAAATTAGATTATTTATGGAAGAAAAAAATATTAAGAGAAAAAGATGGAGATATAATAGAAATAAATGAGTTTTAGTAAAATAAAAGAGTTGAAATAAAAAGATAGAGTAAAAATAGATTAACAGTGAAAATTTGAAAACATATACTTAGTATCCGTCATAAAAACAGAGTTTCCGTTTAGTAAATTTTCGAACTCATCCCTTAACTTATGGGTGAATTTTTGCTATAATTAAGCTATAGCAAAGTGAAATCATCAACCATAATGCTCGGCCTAAGTAGGAAATAGACCCGAACATTGCACGGGTAAAAAACTAGTTAAAATAAGGGGAAATTAGGCTAAGGCCCCACCCATGGATAACCCATAATATGAGGCCTCTATTTAAAAGAGTTTTAAAATCAGGCCCCGAATTAAAAATAAATTTTAATACAGGTCGAAATGACCAGATTAACCCTTGGTATTTATATGACAGGACCTACCATTTTCCTCACAACCACCACATTCGATAGTTTTAGATAGAGAGAGAGAGTTGCAGAGAGAGAAAAAAAATTTCAGATCCAATTTTTTTCAAATCCAAAGAAGAAGAAGACGAAGAACGAAGAAGAAACAGAAGAAAGAGAGGTTTCAATCTACTTTGTTTTTATCTTCGATCTTCTCCTTTTGTATTTACTTTCGTGTATTCATTTCTGAGATGTTACTGTTTCAAAACCCAAACACTAATCAGTTTTAGATTCAGAAACTAAATCTAAGTGAATTCGATCTACTTTTTGCTTCATTTGTTGTTTGATTTAGTCCTTTTTTGAACAAACAAGAAGACGAAGAAATAAGAAGAAGACGAAGAAAGAAGAAGAAGACGAACAAATGTATGTTTTGATTTGAATCTGTTAGTTTTGTGTCCTGTTGTTACTAATTCGTCTGTCAAATTTTTTTGAACTAGGCTTTGTAATGAGATTACAACCGACTTAACTCATTTGACTGATAATTTTACAGATCAGAGAATAATAACAATCGTTTGTGCAGATTGAATAGAAACAAAAGGTAAGTCATGGATGTGATATAACTCATGCAGATTGAAAACCCTAGAAACTCTAAGTTGAATTGCAATCAACTAACTTGATTTTATTACTACATCAACTGCAGATTCAGAATTAATTTTCTTTTGAAATAAAAATGGTGAAAGGAAAAATGAATCCCCCAGGAAAAGATGATACACTTACAGGTACTAAGATGTGAAAACTATTGTTGTCATGGTCTCATGTTTATTTCTCATGTAATACTTGTCAATATGTAACTACAGAGACAAGGACATGTGTAACTATAAGTTACATACTCAAAAATGTCACCACTGACTGTGTTGTGGTTTGTATATTGATTGTGTAACTTATAGTTACACATACCAAATGAGCCTATCACCACTGACTTGCCTTGGGATGTGTAACTAGTAGTTGCACATAAAAATTGGTTGTGTTTAGGATGTGTAACTACTAGTTACACATAAAAATTGGGTTGTGTAAATTAAAGTTACTCATTCATATGCATGTGTAAGTTAAAGTTACACCTTGTAGAATGTTTAGGATTATGTCACACAACACATTATAGCATGATTCAGTGAGTTTATGTACCTGGCAGATACACATTCTTTGTACAATGCTTTTGATTTGCAATTAAAAACAGTGTGTTTGATAAGTACACAACTTACTGATTCTTGCTGTTTTGTTGTGTGATGTGTTCAGGAAAGTTAAGACACTCACTTAATGCAGTTCAGGATTTGGTGAAAGAAATGAAACCAATAGGACTATCTAAGAGAGCTGAAAGGTATCTTAGGAAAGCGGCTTACGGTGATCTTGTTATGATGTATTACGATGAATACAATCTTGCTAATCCAAAGAACATGAAACAAATATCTACTAACAAAAATGGGGTTGTGAAGCTTTTAAAATGCTTTGATAGAGATGGCGCAGTACCGTGTTCATTTAGATTTGGAGAAAACCTTATAGAGTCTACACCGGAAAAGTTTGCTGGTATAACTGGAATGAAAAGGACTGGAAGCAGAAAAGGTCAGAAGTTGATAAAACATTTTGACCTTAATGAAGTGGATGACAACATATTATACAACAAGTATTTTTCTGATATCAGAGAAACACCACATTCAACGGCAGTGACCAAGAAGAAGATTGTGGATGCAATAAAAGAAGTTATGAATAAGAAAAAGAAAAGAACACCACTTGACGATGAGCATGTAGTTTGTTTGATAGGGTTTTATTTGTGTTGTGTGCTCTTTTTTGGGGACAAAAATGCTGGCTCAGTGAATGTTAAATATCTTGCCATTGTCGAGACTTATGAAATTGTTCTCAAGGTCTCCTGGCTAGATTTGGTCCACGAGCATTTGTTTGATGAAATACTAAAAAATGCAGACTGTCCTTCAAATGTAAAGGCTTTTGTGCAATACCTACTGGTAAAAGATTATATTTTTTACTTGATTGAACTTCGAGTAGTTTTACTGCTGAGTTGTAAGTATTTTTTGCAGATGGACTAATAAAAATTGATTGTTTATATGTTGCAGATCTTGTTTGCTGAGCACACACCAGCAGGAATAATCCCAAAAGTTGAAAACAGAGAACAAAAGCTCCCGAGGCTTGGAAGGTGGGACACATAAGTAATATCAGATTACATAGCTGGTACAAACATGACAGAGTTTACCGTAAGTGTTTTCCATTACTTGGGTTTTATATCTTGTTTAATACAATATTCAAAAGAACTAGTGTAAATATCACCAGAAGTTACATAGATAGTGCAAACATGTGTAAATGTGTATATTTTCCAGTTCAAAGTAAAACACCAGAAGTTAGTTGTGTTATACTATGTATATGGCATGTGTAACTTAATCATAGACTTATAGATGTGCTTGTGTAACTTCAAGTTACACATGCAGACACCAGTGAACTCTACTAAATTTAAGTTACACATGCATTTGTGTATCTCTTCTTACACATGCATACACTTATATATCCGTTAATTGCAGCCAACAACTAGCTTTGTGGAAGAGTTCTCACAACTTGAGAAGCATCTCGGTATAGCGGCAGTGGAACCCATCAAAGAAGAACTGCAAGGTTGTCTCCGACAGCAAACCATTGAAAATGGAAAACTGAAAGAGCAATTACAAGCGAAGAAAAAAATGTTCGATGCAGTACATAAACTTGCAAGAGCAGGGATTAAAGATGAGAACGTCACCGACAAGCACATTTTAGCGTGCGAGATTATGCTAGCAATGGGAATTCAACCTTACGATATGACCCAGGAAGAGTATATGCAACAAGGAGATGGTGCCCAAGGACATGGAGTTGATGAGCATTAGGAAGATTTTATGCAATTAACAGATGGAGATACTGAGCATGGAGCTACTGATCATGAAGAAAAAGAGTCCGAGAAAGAACATGAGCAAGAGAAAGAGAAAGATGACATGGAAACTTCCTTCCATGAAGAATGTAAGTAGTTGTTCATTTTTAATACGCTTCTTTAAGTTGATAGTGATAATGATATATTAGTTGGCATGTGTAGAGGTACCAAACTAAATTAATACTTGGTCATTGTCGAGTACACTAATAATATGGATGTGTAATACCTAGTTACACATCCTATATGCATGTGTATCTTCTTGTTACACTACTTAGATGCATGTGTAACATGGAGTTACACATGATAGGTATACATGCCACTGACTTGCCTTGGTATGTGTAAAAAACATTTATAATGTGTAATCTGAAGTTACACCTTGTATAAGATTATGTCACACAACACATTATATCATGTTTCAGTCAGTTTGTGTAGCTGGCAGATACAATTCTCATGTTTATTTCTCATCAATACTTGTGCAGTTCCATGTGTAAGCCTTGCAGCTGGAAATACGCCAACAGTTCTGCAAGTTCAAACTGCTGAAGAGGGGCGCAAAACAACACTCAGGACAGACAGTTCAAGTATGAAGAGTGTGATAACATGCAAGGATTCTACAAAGAAGAAGCCCACTGGTAAGAAACAAAACACTACTGCAAATGTTGTTGATAAGGCCCAGAAGAAAGCTGATGAAGAGACACATGCTGTTGTGGATGATGCAAACGTTGTTGTTAATGTTGTTGATGAGCCGCAAAAGAAAGATGCAGAAGGTGGTGTTGTGGTTGAGCAGCATGAGAAAGCCACAGGTGGTGATGCAGATGTCATTGAAGATACACCTGCAACTGTTGGTGACGGTTTGGTTCTGACTGCTCCAACTCAGCCAACATCAGAAACTATTGACGACAGTTTTGCTTCAACACAGTTTGAGGACTCCATGGTGATAACTGCTACAACACCGCAAACACAGACTGACGATGCTCAGACCTACAGGTTGGTGCAACTAGGAGCAGTGAGTGAAATGCTAGATGAGATTGTGGGTGACATCAACAAAAGTGAACCTGGACCTGCAGTGATGGAGAATGTAGAACCTAGATCAAGTGGTAACCACTCTTGCGTTTTATTTTTCCTTTATGTTTTGTTTGTAATGGAAGTGTAACTTCAAGCTACACATTGTAAAAGGCATGTGTAGATTGAGGTTACATATAGTACATTATTATTTTGGCTTTTTTTGTTTGAATGCAAGTGTAACTTCAAGTTACACATTGTAAAAAGGCATGTGTAGCTTGAGGTTACATGCATTACATTAATATTTTGGCTTGTGTAACTTTAAGTTACATACATGTGCTAATTTTACTGAGATTCTGCCTATATTTGTTTGTGCAGCTACAACACAGGAGAACTTTTTTAGCCTTGGAATTGATAAAACTCCAAAACCTACAGGAGAGTTGCTGAAGGAAGTTGCGAATACAATAAGAGAAAACCAACCAGCATTAATACAACAACGTGTGCTGAAAAATAGAAAATTCCAACACAAGATCTGAAGCAGTATGAAAAGAGGTCAAAGAAGATTAAGAAGACTGTTAACGAAAAAAGAATGGCCGCACTTCCAGAAGTGAAAAAAGAAATAATGGACGCAGTTCCAGGAGTAGAAGAAGAAAGAATGCATGAGATTGCTGAAGAAGATGACGGAACAATGAGAAAGGATGTAAAAGGCTCTGAAGTTATCGAAAGGCTAGAAGGCGAGAAAAAGGAGAAAGTGCTTGAATATTTCAGTACTCATAAGAAAACGTAAGTAGCTTGAATCAAAGTAGGCTTGATTGTGTTATTGATTGTTGTACATTAATACTTGATTCTGTTATGTTTATTAATAATAGTTTACTTCTTTGTAATGCAGAGACATTACTTGGATTGAAAAAGACGAGAATGATAGGCAGCTGTTTAATATATCTGGAGAACTGATGCTACAGCTTACCAAGAAATAATCCTTCTTGGAGTCAGAATTCATCGACTACTACATTAGCAGATTGAGGAGAAAGATGAACTCTAACAGCAAGTATGACAAAGCGATATTCCTGTCGCCACAAGCATACGTAAGTACTTCGATACATTTGTCGGAAAACAGTTATAATGTGTAATCTGAAGTTACACAACCATTTATAATGTGTAACCTTAAGTTACACATTCTTATTTTTCCAGTGTAAAACCCAAGTCCCTATGTGTAACTTATGTTTACATAATCACCTGTTCATTTGTAAACTTTTGATTAAAAATGTGAGTTTGACATTCCAAATGGTTTTTGCAGAAAGCTTACTTGGGGGATTATCCTGAATTCAAGAGATTTTGGATTCCAAAGCTTGCTAAGGAGTATACCAAGTACAAGAACAATGCAGTCAGACTCTTCGCCCCAATGTGAAACAACGACACACACTACACACTGCTGGAGAATGACTTGAAGAGCTCTAATGCTTGGTCCTACATGAACTCATCAAATGTCAAGGAACTCAGGAGGGATCACCTTTTTCAAGCCCAGAAATATGCGTATGCAATTACTACAAAACTACAACTCATGTGTCCTTATGTTCTTGGGATGAATGATAAGACCAAGTATATCGGTTCGCCCTCACAAGGTACAATTCCTGACTGTCTTCCATGTGTATGCGCTTACATGAAGATCGGGATGAAGAAAAAACCACTTGACAAAAAATTATCCTCAAGTATGATGCTATGGTGGACTGACAAGATGAACCGCATGAGAGGAAGCATGCTATACAAGATTCTTGAGGATGCATCTAGAGATGTGTAAAGCACTCATTAGGATTAGAAAAAAATATATACTTGCAAATATGTTGTTAGCCACAAGCAGATGTTAGACTTGGAAAATATGTTGTTAGAAACTTTTAAATTTCATCATTCAGTAGATTTTAGTAGTTCTTGGTTTTGGAAATATTTTTGGATTGAAATTCTTTGAATTAAAAGCTTTTATCTTGTTAGAACTTTTACTGCTGTGTGTACAGGTTTCAGAAAGTATGCACCAGGAACTATACATCTTAACTTGATGCCGAATGTGTAACCAGAGTTTACACATGCATTTATCATGTGTAACTTCTGGTTACACATGCATATATTTGAGTGTAAACTCAAGTTACACAAGCCATTGATATGACTTGCCCAATAAATCAAAATAAAATAAAGTTACATATGCATTTATCATGTGTAACTTAATATTACACATACATTCGCAGTGTCACATGATAAAATAACAATGTGTAAGCAATAGTTACACATCCATATTTTATAAGTGTAAACCAAAGTTACACATGCATTTCCCTTCTGAATAGAAACACATTTCACCTGTGAACTCACAAAAATATAAAAACTCAATATTTTAAAATATGAATGAATGATCCCTGCACATAATCAACGTTGCAGAAAAATAAAAGCGTTTGGTCCATGAAAACCAACATGAAGAAAACTAAAAAACAAATAATCAAAGACAAATAAGAATCCACACATCAGATCATTACTATCAGAAATGAACTTTGGTAGGCTCAAGCTAGTGAGGTGTGAACTTTCGAGGATTCCTGCAACCTTCCTTGTTGTGACCAGTTTCCTTGCAGTTGCTGTAACGAACTTTTCTCTTCACCTTTTTCTCACGTTTACTTATAATCCTCTTTCCTGGGGGTCTACCTGGTTGCTTCTTCACGGTAGGCGGGATGACGATGTCGTCTGGATGATATTCAGCAGGTCTGTTGTAGTTGGGAATCGGCTGGATGACATGCATATAAGTCTTCCTAAAATAGTCGCTTGTAAAATACGGTGAAATGAAATCAATAGCCTCACGTTTAATCTTCCGTATGGCTGCAAGAGCATGAGCACAAGGAAAACCATATACACGCCACCTTGAAATAAACAAAAACAAGCAAAAAATCAGTTAGTTGCACATACAAATCATAAAACAATCAAAATTAGCTAGTTACAGGTGCATATACAGGATGTGTATCTTTAAGTTACACTTGCAAAATAGATGTGTAACTAGTATTTACAAATGCATATATCTAATCTGAAAAGGAAAAAAAGAGCATACAGAGAGAAGAAAAAGCATAAGAAACCAAACCTCTGACAGGTGCAAGTCTCGTGTTTGAGGTCCACCATGTGAGACCTTTCACTAATAACTTCAAACACGGTAGGACTAGCAACCAATACTTCCCAAGCCAAACCTTCATCTTGAAGAGCCGCAAGCTTTTCCTCATACTCAGGGGTTAATGGAGTCATCATATTAATGCCAATTTCACGACGCTCTACTATCAAACACATTATTTTCCTCCTAATCTGAAAAGGAAAAAAACCTTTTGAATACATAGAGTGACAAAACAAGAAATAAAAAAGACAACAAAACAACTAAAAACACACACACTCAATTAACCTGATCAAGAAGAGCAGATGTAGGCATATTATTGTGAACAAGAACCCAACTATTGACTGATTCTACTAGAGTACTAGATGTTCGTCCATACCGACAACCTTTGAAATAGGCATTCGCATATGCTTCAGGTGGGATGGTCTCGATGTAATCAGCTACCCAATCGCAGTTCAAGTCTCTAATATTCTGTATGGATTTCGCATGGTTTTCAGGTGAGAGTGCGTATGTCGCCTCTCGGAAATGGTCCATAACAAGAGAGTACCTAGGATCTGTTGCAGTGATGGGTATATTTTTCGTCAAATGATAGTAGCAGAAGCTGTGGAACCCATCTGGATAGACAAGTGGAACACCCTGCAAGAGTCCTTCATGGCGATCCGAAAGGAAGGTGATTGGCCTCCCATCACCAACAACTTCAGTCAAATTCCTCAAAAACCACTCCCAGTTGTCAACAGTCTCAGAATCGACTAGTGCAAAAGCAAGGGGGAAAAATCCTACAAAAAAAATCGAAAGAATAATAAGTTTAACACAAACAGAAAAGAATGTGTAAATACAAGTTACACATGCTAAAACAAATGTGTAACTTAAGGTTACATATGCTATTTTCTTAGTTACACACTGAGTAAAGTAATGTGTAACTAAGAGTTACACATGTCTAACTCTCAGTTATTTGTCAACTGAAGTTGTTAAAAAAAAGAAAAAAAAACATTAAAAAAAACATACCTTTACCACCATTGATCCCAGTAGCTTCCATCAAGCAACCTTTGAATGTACCAGTAAGGAAAGTAGTATCCAAGTATACCATTGGACGACAAAACCGGTACCCTTTTATGCATGCAGCAAATGCGATGAAAATCCGTTGGAACTGTTTATTTTCACGTTCAAACTTTATCACGCTACCAGGGTTGGTCTCCCTTATAGCATCAATATACCATACCAAGTGCGAGTAGGACTTGACATCGTCTCCGTAAATCGTCTCATAAACCTTTTACCTAGCATTATAGGCCTGATAGTACTCCATGTTAATCCCGTAGTTGTTCTGGAAATCAGCAACAATTTGCTTGGGCTTCTTGTGAGGATTTTTGCGAACTTCTTCCTCAATCAAAGTAGACGAGAAGCTGGTGGAGTAAGTTTGGTTCAAGTTGCGGCCACCAGCACCACAAATGTGCTCAGGGTTATAAGACCTGACCTGAAGAGGTTCATACAAAATATAAAGTGAAAAATTCAACCAGAAAACAATATGGTGCAAAAAACATCATGTGTAAACCAAAGTTACACATACTGTAACAAAACATAACATATGCTAAGCATTAGATGTCAGAACACGGAAAACCTACCTGAAACATTTCGTTCCTTTAATCGATAGAAGCTGCATGGAATTTCCAGCCGCATTTTTCATCTGCACACTTAGCCGTGAACCTAGAAAGCTCATTGTGAGTTACAATCATTTGAAAACCAGTGCGAAGACGATACTTGGTGAAAGCAACCATGACTTGCTTAACTCCTTCAACAAACACATGACCAATCTCACCAAGAACCTTGGGCCAACCATCCGATAACAAAGGTTTCGTAGGCTTGCTTCTATCTTCCAAATACATTGCAACAGTAACATTGTTTCTGGACGAAGACATACTACTAGACTCATTAGAAATAGAAGAATCTGCCCTAGAGCTGGAGGAAGAGGACACACGAGGAACATTTTGCAAGAAAATATCAACACTGGTCTTCTGTTTACTATTTGTGATGGATATAAGAGCTTGCAACGAAAAATCACAGTCAAGCGGGAAATCTTTCCCACTTTCTCGAAAGAAGAAAGTAATACCAAGAGGAGTAAACTGCTTCCATTCCCGGCAAACTTGTTCCTTAAACTCTTCAAGTCTGATCTCAGTGTTAACACGCATGGTAATAAAATCTGAAAAGTATCGAACAACAACAATGCAACTAACAGAAGCAGCGCAACTAACATAATCCATGACAACCTGAAAAATATCAAAACACACAATAACAATATCAAAATTTTAAAACGAACACAATTCACTCGGGGGCGTTGCCCCCTCGTGAGAAGTATATTCTATGCGGCAAGCTAAATATGAGTAAAAGATACAGACGATACAACTATTTACACATAAACATGTTACATGACATATATATGTAACTTCAACTTACACATGCTTAAAATACAACATGATACATATGTGTAACCTAAAGTTACACATCCTGTAACAAAAAAAACATGTGCATCTTCCTCACACATGATTAAAAATACAAACAAGATATATGTTTGTAAACTAAAATTACACATGTCGCAACTAAAAAACATCTGCATCTTACTTAAACATGCTTAAAAATAGAACATGATATATATGTGTAACCTAAAGTTACACATCATGTAACAAAAAAACAGCATGTCCAACAAATCAAGTTGAAGTTGTTCTACTAAAACAAAATTGCTTCTTCATACTCCTCTCAGTATCAACAAAAAGTAAAACAACAAATTAAGCAGATCAGACATGAAAGAACAACAAATAATTCAAAAAAAAATTGAAAACAGATCTAAAATCAAAACAACATAAAATTCTTACCTAGATTTGCTGTTTTCTTACTTCTGAAACAATGTTCTTACTATTCCTCTTCTCGGTATCAACCAAACCTGTGTAAGAATCAACGAAAACATAATCAGTATCAACACCAAATAAAAAAAGTGAAAAAACTAGATCGAAATGGTAACAATCAAAAAATCAGTTGAGTTGAAACTAAAACGAAATAACAATTCGTACCTACGTTGATTTCTGTATTCCCAGCTGTCTTCTTCCTCTTCTCAAACTCAACAAATTCGAAACAGAAAAAAAAATCAAAATCAGTAGAACATCGAAATTAAAAAATCGATTAGAAAACTAGTGAATCAAGCAACAGAAAATATAAATCTAACAAACCTGTTTGTTGTTCATCAATGCACCTTCACAAATCTCGTCAGATCCGAAAACAGATGAATACAGCTCAACGAAATTGATAGAAAGATTCGTTTTCTTCTTCTCAGCTCAACGAAAAAGATGAATGCAGCTCAACGAAATTGTTCTTCTTCTCGTTTTCTTCCTATCAACCTAACGAACTTCAAAGATGAAACTATCAAACACAAGAATTGTCTCGAAAAAGATCTCCAATTGCTTTACAACGAGAGCGGAGAGAAGAAGAGCTGATTTGATTTGATTTGATTTTCAGTTTACGGTAGGTATAAAACGTCTATAAATACTGAAGGTTAATTTCGGAATTTTATGATTTATTAAAAGATTCGATGACGTCAGCAAATCCGAAATTTTTTAAATCCTGGTCCCAAAAATAAAAGTTATGGGCCTAGAAATATGAGAATTTGAAAATATGGAGTAGAGGGTGGAAGATCCATTTTGTGGGGCTTGTAAATGTTGAACCCATATAGTAGGGGGTTCTAGTATTTTTCACTTAAAATAATACTTATACATTTGCCGTTTCATACGTTTGCCGAAACCGAATAGCCGAGAGAGCCCAAGAGGACAAGGGTTCGATTCGTCGGATCCAAAAGGCGTATCACCGACAATGTCCAGCCGTAGATATGAAGTTACCTTCACTTCAGAAGCAGAGACGGTTATGTTCGAAAGATGCATCTATAATGATATCCAATAAAGATAGTCCAATCAACCAATTTTTATAATACCCGCGACAAATTTCTGAATATTTTATTTATAGATTTCCCGCCTAATATTTGGCGGGAGATTTCTTCCCTTCATCTATTAGACTCCATTTGATGTTTCCAAAAACCAGTGAACCAGATCTCTCCCACCGAAACCCCACTCTCCCTCTCTCCTTTTCTTTCTCAGGTGCACACAACAGCTCAGTCGCTCAGATCTAAAGTGGAATCTCTAATCTCAAGTGAGTTCATATTCTATATTAAACCTATCAAGTTGTTTCTGATATTTCTTAAGCTTCTTTTGAATCTAATCTTCATGTTATGCATCTATTACTGGCGTTGATATTCCTGTCAAAGCTCAGATCTTTTATTTTTCTTTCGATTTTTGATCATAGATCTTGGATTTTCCTTCGATATCAATTAAATCAAATGTTCTGAATCTAGGGTTTTCTGTTATTTTACTGTTATTAAGATCTACTTCGTCAAAGGGCTGTGAATGAGATTCATTTTAGTACCCTTAAAACATTTTTTTTTTGTTTATTCTTGTTTAGGGATAAATTAGGGTTTTTAATTTTGCATTTGGGAGATTTGTAATTGCATCATATGTGTTTGTGAAAATGCTTGAGAAAGAAAATCTTACAGGTTATTAGGGTTTTTTTTAGATATGTATAGGTCCCATCAAAGGTTCAGGTCTGAGAGAATACTCCATCTAATTCTCGCTATTGGATTTTATTCCTAGGGGAAAGCAGTTTCTTTTTCCAAATTATCAATATAGAAGGAATTTCAGTCTATAAACAGCATGCTAGTTATAAGAATAAGGAATTTTCCGCTAGTGGAAAACAACACCTAGGGCAGGGTAACTTTAAAATCCTTTCTTTAATTAATTAAATGAATAAAAATTAGCAGTGTTACGGGACAATTTTCACTTCTGTTGTCACTTGATTGTATTTGTTCTCTTATTCGGGTCAAGTTAGTTTGATCATACATTGACACATTCTTATTTAATTACAATTTGTTGCAGGTTGAGTGCTTTTCTGCTCTGCATCTCTATTTTTTGCTTCATACGATAATTGGACTCCTGATCATAGTTTTTGTCTATGGAGTTAAATGGATCGAGTGATGTTCATTATATTCAGGCAATAATGGGTGGGCTGGTGTCAAAAATTATCAATGTGAATTCTCTAGGAAGACCAACATTGAAGTTCAAGCTCCTTAAAAGTCTATATGAGTCTGAAGATTCAAACAATATGGGTTCTAAGCAGCGTAAGGCAGCAATCTCTGGTTCACCTTTTAGGTCTGATAGGTTCAAGACTGAAATGATGAGTGAATATGAGGAAATTAGCCCTGCTGACATCTCTTTGGGAGAGATAAAGAGGAGATGCAAAGCAAAGAGGAGGAAATTTACAGAAATGGAAAATCATGATAAAAATACTTGCTTCTTTCCTACTGGTATCTCTAATGGGATTAGCTACACAGATGAGCAACGAAAGGAAGATGAAGCTGACCTAGAGGAACCCATCAGTAGTTTGAAACTGAAGCTGTCGAAGAAAAAGCTTAAACGAAGATGCTTCCAGAAATGTGTATTTAAATCTGCAGTCTCTCGAGAAGCATTCCCTGAAAATATCCCACACTCTCCTCAAGAATCATGGGAAACTATCGAGAGTATACATACGCATTCTGATGTTAAGACTGAGAGTTTTAAATCTCTTAATGATTTGGTAAGTCTTGTTGATGGTTCTACAAGTATATCTGATTTAGATACGGGTTCTTCTGGTTTTCTGTCGCATGAAGTACCCAGGTGGCTTAATGGTGAGTCGGAGGAACAAACTTCTTCAGCTAAAGCGTCTTCAACTTCTCTATGCATTGTACACGAACCCATTGATATCAAGTCAGAGCCTTTGGGAACTAATAATAATGTGGTATCTGTTGCTGATAATTATCTGTACATGTCTTATTCAGATATGGATTTTGGTGAAGATAAGTATCATATACCCTCGACAGTTAATGGAAATGAGTTGAGGTCTGGAAGATTTACGTTTGTAACTAAAGAGGCTCCTAGTTGTGTTATAAATGAGGTTCCTTTTGAATGCTTGGAGACTGGGGCATCAACTATATTGATTAAAGAAAGTTTAAATGCTGTTAATGAGGAACCATTTGGACCTGTGGAGCTTGTTATGCCTCTTTGTTTCTCCAGAGGTGATGTTAGGATTGTTAAAGAAACTACAGACGTGGAGCTTCCCCAGCTTAGTAGTCAGGATTATCTTTCTTCGCCAATTTTGGAATCTGAGAACGAGGGTCTTTCCATTATTGATGCTGAGACTGTCGAAGGAATTACAGATGTGGAGCTTCTGCAGATTCGTTGTCAAGATTCTTCTTCTTCCCCTGTATTTGAATCCGAGAATGGAGGTCCTTGCATGATTGATGCTGACATTGTTGCAGGAATTACAGATGTGGAGCTTCCGCAGATTTGTAGTCAAGATTATCCTTCTTCCCCTGTATTATTAAAATTTAAGAACGAGGGTCTTTCCATAAGTGATGCTGATATTATTAAGGGATTTACAGATGTGGAACTTCAGCAATTTAGCAGTCATGATTCTTCTTCTAACAAAGGTCTTTCCAGAAATGATGCTGAGATTGTTAAGGGAGTTACAGATGTGGAACTTCACCCGCTAAATAGTCAAGATTCTCCTTCTCCCTCTGAATTGGACTCTAAGAATGAGATTCTTTCCTTAAGTGATGCTGAGATTGTTGAGATTATAGATGTGGAACTTCAGCTGCTTAGTAGTCATGATTCTCCTTCTTATCCTGAACCACAATCTAAGAACGTGGGTGATGTGGCTAGACCTGTCCCTGCAAGAGCAGAACTTGGAGCCATTGAAGACTCTTTTGGTATCCCTGAAAACAAATTTGAGCATGACAGTATTTTTGGTTACCCAATTTTACCTTGCAACAAAACAGAAGTTGTCAGTGAAAGAATTCATCCTGGGGCTGAGATATGTAGTAGCCGCCAAGAAGAATCTTGTACCAAGGGAATAACATGCTTGGTGGATATTGATACTGTGACGCAAATGTCTGAAAGTGAACAAAGTGGTGCTGGTTGTGATGGAAGTAATTCAGAGATGATAGGTGAAAGTGACAGTAAGGAGGGTCAACCTCTTATTACAGAGGACAATGTTGTTAGTGCTGGAATTTCTTTCATGTCATCACAGAATTCTACTCCATGTTCAAGTCTTGGAACTGATTCAGATTCTGTAGGCCATAATCATTCACCCACAGTCCAGCCTGTAGAGAAGTGCTCATCGCCAGCAACTGATGAACCAGTGACGGATGTCGATGAAGTACTAGATTGTTCTACTGTCACCAGTCCTGATGCCATCAACAGTGTTGCGGTCATGGAAGACCTTGAGGATCACCATGGTCGAAAGCTAGATTATCCTCCAAAAAGGTTATTTTCAGCCAGAAAGGTGAGGGTTGTTGTTTCATTTTTGTATATATATCTATTTGTTCTGTATTCAGTTACTGAAAGTGGTTTGCCATAAACAAATTTCAGGCTATTTCACCATCTTCTCAGGAAAAGCTTCTTCAAGCTGTGGATGCTGATGAACTATATGATAAGATAAAACCTTCGAGTAAGTTTTCAAATCAGTTTACATCTTTTGTGTGTCATGAGAAATTGGTCACACTTTACATGTTCTCATATCCCTGAAGTGAATTTCATCAGTACCACTCGTTCTAGTTAACTGTATGAGCTAGTTATTTGCTTCATTTCAGAATACTGCTTGAAACTTCAGTAGAAAAAAGATGTTATTACATAGGAATTTTACCAAAATTCTTTGTCCTGTCATGTAGGATTACCTTCCAGTGTCTTTATCAATCCGCAGAAGTCAGATGCTTACTTCTCTCTTGTTCCTTCGCAATGGAATTTGAGTTTATTTCAATTGTAGGAGTTGTCGTGCTTGTCCTTAAAATGTTCTAACATAAGGTTTCATCAGCAGGAATACGTATTATAGGACCCAAAGTCAAAATGAACCCTGATGGAGTCCTTAAGAAGCAGAAGATGATGAAGAATGGATCTGCACAAATGGTTCCTAAAGGCATTCTCAAGGCTCCAAATGTTTCGTTTATGGTACCACGTCATGGCACTGAAGGTGCATCCATCCAGACTTGTGCAGACAAAGCTGTTTCATTCACGCAGAGGCAGATGCATGACATTGAGGTTCTAGCAACGAAGCTCATGAAGCAATTAAAATCTATGAAAGAGATTGTTGAACAATCATTGCTCGTGGAAACTTTGCAAACTGATTCATGTTCATCTACACAATTGAAATATACTGTTGACAAGGTATGCAAGCAGATATGTGCAATCAAAATTTATGCTTTTTCTTATACAATCAAATTAATGCCAGCGTTCGCTCAGGCATTTATGATGCCTTTTTGCTGATTAAAAATAAGTGCTTGCCTCTTATGCACTTTGGTTTTTCTCTTTGTTTCAATTTAGTGTCTTGATCGAGTTTTTTTTCTTTTTTCTTTTTTGGACAGATGAGGATGGCTACTGAAAATGCAGCAGAAGCCGAAGAAACTACAAAAAAATGGCTGTCCATGATGTCCAAGGACTGTAATCGTTTCTGCAAAATTTTGGTTAGTTTCTACCTTTGCCCCCTACTGAAATTCTGATATTTTGGAAACAGAAATAAGGAAAATATTTACTGTTAGCTCGTGACAATGTCTGATCTTGATTACATTTTCATTCTGATAACAGAAAACAACAGAGTTGAAAGCTGCTGCTGCTGCTGTAGCATCATCATCACCGTCTAGCAATGAGGTCCACAGAAAGAGAAGAAAAATAACATTTGCGGATGAAACTGGTGGTAACCTCTGCCATGTTAAGATTTTCAAAGATGATCATGAATCTCTTTTAGGTCCTGAAAGTGAAACAGCTATCTAGAAAAACTGAGGTAGTCGAATTCACTTGTACATTACAACCTTGACCTCGGAAATGTTAACTGATGGCTGTATGTCTCCAATAAAGAGATCCGGAACGGCCTGTGAAGTATCATGGAGGTGTTGAAGTTACTCGAACCACACACTGCTGTTAAATGGGCAGTATTCATTTAGGCTTGTATTGTACCTAGTATTGCCGAGCTGTAACTTATGAAATGATTTGTTTATATCATGCATCCAAGAGATGAATTCATAACTGTTGTTGAAGTGCATTCAGGGGACATTTTTCACCATGTGTATTGTACTCGACATTTGAAGTAAATGTTGAGCTGAACCACTGTTCCTAATAAACTAGATTTTTTAAATAAAACATTACAACGTTTTTTTCTTTCAGATTTCAGCTTCTTTATCTTTGATATATCAATATGGCTGGCGAAGTTACAACAGCCATCCCAGTGGAGCAATCAGACTAAATGAGTTGTAGTTCAAAGTAAGATTTCTATACTGGGTTCAGTAAGGTCAAGAGTCGGGACCATTTGGCATACAATGAGCATGCGTTATCTTTGTGCTTCAGTTGTCATCCGGCCAGTGTGGTGCCCCAGCTATATATGCCTCTAAAGTCCAACTCTAATGTGAATAGCCAAGGGACGGATGGAATACCTTATTTTCCAGCCACAAAAACGAAGATAAGTAGCCTAACCCAAATATTTAAACATTTAATACATGCCGAACTTTTGTATCCCGAATCCATATATCTAAAACGAATTATACACGAAAGCCACTATCTTATCTCAACTTAAGAGTCAAACCAGATAGTGATTAATGAATATAATGTCAATGGTCAAATTCGGTGCCTATGTCACCTCCCTTTCGCTTTTGGTTATCTTATGGGGATTATCCCCATTCATACTGACCAAATTCCGCATCTTCTGCTGGAGTTTGACAATGGTTGATAGGGGAATTTAGATATTGAAGGAGAAGGGCTCGATATTTTCATGTCATTATCTAGTGTGTTGGAGTTATCCTTTAGAGATTCCTTATTAGGAGTTAAGTGGAGACTTTTATAATGACATGAGAAGGGCTAGTAATATCTCCCTAAAGGAGTTTTATGGTGCAAGCCTTCATTCAAAGAATGTGATGATTCTAGGCATATGCATATGGGCATGTGGGTCGTACACTTCATATTGGATAACCAGACTGCAGTATTTTTACTGAAATGAAATGTCAGTACTTAACAAGGTTATCCAGAAATCTGTACTATAGTTAGAATTTCTGTTCCGAATAACTAACTTGTACTTACAGATTCTAAAATTCTGGATAAAATTGAGATCCGGCAGTAAATTCCGGGGACATTGGTAATTATCTTCGTATCTTGAAGTAATAAATGGATAACTTAAATAAAACAAGTCAGTAATAATAATAATCCATACTACTTACTTCTGGATAAAATCACAAGAGAATCAAATGAAATATCTTAAAATGGGGTGTTCTTGTCTCGTTGAATTAAAATATTTAGTACTTTGGATTCATCAATGTATTTGGTTTTGACTATAAACTGATTGATGAGTGTGTTTGTTTCATATGCTGTTGCAATCCCCACACTCCTGACCCACCAAAAGAAACGAAAAAAGGATCATCTAATTTGTAACGGTTGATATACACTTGTGAGATTAGTAGCCTAGTGTTGCATTGTTTATGAAAAGTCTTATTTGGTTGGCTTACTTGGCAGTCTTTATCCATATCAAAGAGATCCTTAATTGTTTCCCTTATTTAAGTTGAGTTCACGAGGAGTAACTGAAGAGACAGATATATAGAGATTTAGGAATCATCAAAAACTTCATTATGCTAGACACAATGGAATCAGCCATGAAAGGAGATCACCAACACAAGATGAACAAGTATGCTTGTGGTTGTGCTATTGTTGCTTCCATGATTTCCATCATTTTTGGATATGGTATGTATATTCCTTCTCATTTCTCATCTTAATTTCTGTTTTTTGCTTCTCATGTTATGATCAAGGATTTCGAAAGTTGATGGTTGGTTTATGGTTTGTTAATACAGATACTGGAGTTATGAGTGGAGCTATGATCTTCATAAAAGAAGATCTAAAAATAAATGACACCCAAGTTGAAGTTCTTGCAGGAATTCTCAACTTGTGTGCATTCGTGGGTTCTCTCTTAGCTGGTAGAACTTCAGATTGGATCGGTCGGCGTTACACGATTGTTGTCGCTTCTTTTATCTTCTTGGTTGGTGCGGTTCTAATGGGATACGCACCCACCTATGCAATTCTAATGACAGGAAGGTGCATTGCGGGTATTGGTGTTGGTTTTGCACTTTTACTTGCACCAGTTTATTCAGCAGAGATATCTTCGCCTTCTTATCGAGGACTTTTAATGTCTTTGCCCGAACTTTGTATCAGTCTTGGTATTTTGTTAGGTTACATTTCAAATTATTTCTTTTCGCATTTGTCTCTAAAGCTTGGATGGAGAATGATGCTTGGAGTCGCCGGAATCCCTTCACTGGCCTTAATGGCCGGTATTCTTAAAATGCCTGAATCGCCAAGATGGTTGGTGATGCAAGGCAGAGTTGGTGAAGCTAAGAAAGTTTTATTACTAGTATCTAACACTAAAGAAGAAGCTGAATACAGGCTTCAAGACATAAAAATGGCCGCGGGCATTGATGCATCTTGCACAGACGACGTCGTAAAGATTCCCGATGACAAGAAAGGAGGAAAAGGTGTTTGGAAAGAAATCCTAAAACCTTCACCTCCTGTTCGTTGGATCTTACTAGCTTGCATAGGGATACACTTTTTCGAACATGCAACAGGGATTGAAGCAGTTGTTCTTTACAGTCCAAGAATTTTCAAGAAAGCAGGAGTCATTGACAAGCATAAGCTCTTACTTGCCACAATCGGAGTCGGCCTTACTAAGACAACCTGTATTCTGGTGGCAACATTCATGCTAGACAGAGCCGGACGAAGGCGCCTGTTGTTAACGAGCGTGGGGGGTATGATTGTCGCCCTTGCAACACTGGGATTTAGTTTAACAATAGCAGAACACTCAAAAGAACAGATTTTATGGGCGTTATGCCTGAGTATCGTAGCTACATACACATTTGTAGCTTTCTTCTCAATTGGACTTGGACCAATAACATGGGTTTACAGTTCTGAAATCTTTCCCCTGAGACTCAGAGCACAGGGAGCTAGTTTGGGCGTCGCGGTAAACAGACTCACGAATGCCGGTATTTCAATGAGTTTCCTCTCTCTTTCTAATGCTATCACAATTGGGGGAAGCTTTTTTCTGTTTTCAGCTGTAGCAATAGTTGCTTGGTGCTTTTTCTTTTTCTTGTGTCCTGAAACCAAAGGAAAGTCATTGGAAGATATTGAGGATCTTTTCACTAGGAAGTCGTCAGAGGATATTGAGCTGAAAACTAAAGCTGAGTTATCAAGTAGTTAGATCTTCTTCTTTTTCGTTTTTTCTTCTTGTAAATTGACCAAGTACAACACGATAGTTTGAATATCAATGAAATGAACTTTCTAGCTAGTTTTTTGTCAGTCTAAAGATCAAATTTGTCTGTCTTTTTGTTTTGAGTATAACAGTTGAAGTGACACAATTATTTTCTCAAGGAAACAAAGTTTTGAGTCTTCACCAGCTAATTCACAATCCAGATAATTAATTAGTACTTCTTATAACAGGATTAAAATAAACTTGTCACATGGGTTTGTTACCATTATTATTATGGAACCTAATTAGTACTTCCAAATATAATCAAATTATTATGACCCAACCAAGAGATGATGAGTGTACTTCTATTCATTTCAGCTGCCTCAAGTACTGAAGAAGAGACTGTGTAAATGATCATTTCCTATAGATTTGCAATTTTTCAAACTAATCAGTCATTAACCAAACGAAAAATGAGAAAGAAGATAAATGATAGGTTCCATAATAAATGTTTTTAAATTTATCTTGGAATTTGTTGGCCTGTACATGAAGCCAAAGGGGTACGAAAGTGGTAATGCCGACCATGCATGTCAGGTGATCAGACACTCAGCTTCCCTGGTCATGTCATGTGGGTGAGGAGCAGCATTCCCTCGCCTCGCAAGTGAGAGAGTGTTAATGCAAAGATGTACGTACCTAGTGATGGGATACTCTGCAAAACCGTAAATATTCATTGTCGCGGTTGGGAAAAAATCTGTAACCAATTCATCCAAAATCTAACGTTTTGTTGAAAATTAACTCAAACGTAAATAGACATGAATACATGCCAAACTGGGCTTGATTTCATGGCTAATTAAGTTATGCATACTGCTAATTTAGGTCTAATACAGATGGATTCAATTAGATCTAACTAAGTGGGTAAAGAGTCGGAACCTAATGATAATAAAATAGAAAAATGAAAGAAACGGCCGTTAAAATCGTGCCCACACGACTGCTAAAACCATGGAGAGCCCTTAAACACCAAATCTTCTTATTTCTTTCTCTTCATGATTGAAAGTCAAAACGCTCAATTAAGCAGAGTAAAAGAGGTTAGAGGAAAGGGAAAAGACTGCCTTCTTCAAGGCTCCCTATTCCTCGTCTATCTCCACCCTTCTCTCTCTCTTTATCTCTCTCCGCCACTCCATGAGGAAGCTGTGGCCTAATGTTGATCAAGAAGATGGCCTTGATACAGTCCTTGAAGTTCCCATCCCTGATGAGATGTTTAGTAAAACCGGTAGTAATAATTCCGACATCCGGTGGAAAAATATGCGGAATTGGGTGAAATCGCAATCTGTGAACAAGTCTTCTGCATCGCAGCAAGCCCTTGCAGGGCGCAACGCTGAGTTGCAGCTCCTGCTTAATGTCGTTGGTTCTCCTCTCCTTCCTCTTCAAGTACAATCTGAAAAGTCTGTTAACCGTGCCATTAAAGATTGTTCCATTGTAAGGTTTTCTTGTTTTTACGTTTCGTTTGTTGACTCTTGTCGTACTTATATATTGCCGTGAGATGATTTTGTAATGTATTATGACAGTGTGGTTTTGTCATTGTATAGCAAGCTTCGACGGCAAAATATATCGTGCATACGTACATTGCTGCAGTGGGAGGACAGCAAGCGATCAACGGGGTGAATAGCATGTACGCGATAGGACAGGTAAAGATGTGTGCATCCGAATTTCACATGGGCGGTGATAGTGTAACTCTAAGAGGAAATGGTGAGATCGGTGGGTTCGTTCTTTGGCAAAAGAGCCCGGATCTTTGGAACCTCGAACTCGTTGTTTCAGGCAGCAAACTGAGTGCTGGGAGCAATGGTAAGGTGGTTTGGAGACAATTCGCCACTCAACAATCACACGCATCTAAGGGACCTCCTAGACCTTTACGCCGGTTTCTTCAGGTATGCTGCAAACATCGTTTACCACATCGTATTGTTGTCATTGTGCAAAAGACTCCTAAATTTGACGGTATGTGAGTTTTCCTTATGCAGGGGTTAGACCCACGGTCTACAGCAAATTTGTTTTCGGATGCAGTGTGCATCGGTGAGAGGATCATAAACAACGATGATTGTTTCATACTAAAGCTGGATGCAAGCTCGGCATCCCTTCAAGCACGGAGCAGCGACACTTTTGAAATTATCCACCACACAATATGGGGTTACTTCAGCCAGAAAAGTGGACTTTTGATTCAATTTGAAGACTCCCATTTACTCAGAATGAGTACAAAGAGCGGAGAAGATGTCTTTTGGGAAACCAGTATGGAGTCTATGATCGATGATTATAGGTACGTTGAAGGTATAAATATAGCTCACAGCGGTAAAACCGTTGTTACGCTATTTAGATACGGTGCAGGATCGGCCAATCATAAGAGAAAAATGGAAGAAACGTGGTCGATAGAGGAAGTTGATTTTAATATTTGGGGGTTGTCTATGGATTGTTTTTTACCTCCAGCAGATCTTAAAAAGGAAGATGATAATGAAGATAAACAACAACAAAGTTATCAGTAGATCTTGGATTTTGCCTCTTGACAAATTTTCATTGTATATATAAATATGCTTGAATTGGGAGAAAGCCCCCCCGCCCTGTTTAAGCAGACAAATATATTTTTGATTCAACAGAGTTTTTTTTGTTTTTTGTTGATGTTATATTTACACATAAGCTTATATTATCTTAGAACAATCAATTAAAATGAGATGTAAATGACTCGAGCACATAACTCAATTAAGTGTTCAAAGTTTGGTTTATGATCCATTTTTATAAGCTATCTTAACGCGGTTTATGTTTATGCGCTCACTATTGATAGTTGAGTTGAAGTCTCTTATTAAGGAGGGGCAGTTGGAATAAGGAAGTCATGAATTATGAATATGGATATGCTAAATGGATATGGAGGTACGGCAATGAATATGGATATGCTAAATGCTTTTTTTCCTTCTAATAGACCGGTTGGAAAAAATCTGTGGGCGGGAATTCTGAAATGCGATTATGAAGTTCATTAATTTACTACATTACAAGTGAATTCTGGTAATAGGGTTTTATTCTGGAAAGACTCTTGGGTGAATGACCAAAATTTGAAAGTTCTTTTCCCTGCAGTTTACAAGATCAGTAGAGTACAAGATGCCACTATTCAGGAATGTTTAAACTTAAGCAGTGAGGGTAGGAATCTAGTTTTCTGTAGATGATCGAAAGATAGAGAAGTGGATGATGTAGCTCATATACTAAATCTAATTTATAATTTTTAACATTAGAAATAATGGAGATGAAAGAGTTTGGATGCAAGGTAGAAAACCATTATCGGTTTCAGAGTGTTACAAGGATTTGGAGGATGGGTCGCTTTTGTTTCCTTATAAGTGTCTATGGAATCAAAAAATTCCACCAAAGGTGATTTTTTTTCGTATGGACTTTATATTACAACGGTGCTCCGGTTATGGATACCTATAAAAATGCCATTCTAGTTAATGGTTGCTTATTATGCAAAAAAGAAAGTGAATCTAATCACCATATCTTCTTACATTAGGGAAACTCCTATGGTATGGATATTAAATCATCAACATCTCATGTAGAATCCATATAAATAGGGATAATCAGGATTTTATGGAGATTTTTTACACTATGGAGATCTAGATAAATATCCACTAATTGGGACCCACATTTTTTGTTTTTGTTTTTATTACATTAAAATACTAAAAAAAATTGCTAATGAAAAAAAAAAGGAAAAAAAAATATGTATCCGATCACTAAGTGATCGGATGAGAAAAGAAAAAAAATGTATCCGGTCACTTAGTGACCAGATGAGTAAAAAACAAAAAAAAAATATACATCCGAACACTAAGTGTCCGGATAGGGTTATCCGGTCATAGAATGACCGGATGGATTCTCCATATGTACCTCCACACATTTGAGGAGGCCCCTCTGGACTTCATAAACATATGGATGTTAAAATCATCCATAGTAGCACTTTTTAATCCACAAAATATGGATCATCACAAAGATGTGGATGATTTTTATCTCCATAGGAGTTGCCCTTATGAAACTACGAGAAAAGTTTGATTGATTTTCTTGAAGAGCTACAACTTGTAAAGGGTTTTCTAAGAAACAATTAGACAAACCATGTGGGAGTAGAATAGGAAGAACGGATCAAGCACTAATATAAGGAGGAAAATTTTGGATATAATTCCTTTTGTAGTATGGCGGGATATGTAGACGGAGAGAAACTCAAGATGCTTTAATGAAGAATCTTATTATTGGGGCTGTGGGGGACTGATTTTTTGGGGCTAAAATGCTATTTGTAGCCAAAAAATGGATAGGGGGACTCAAGGTATATGAAAAAGTCAAAAATACCCTTGCTAAATTTCACTATTCATTAAAAAAAAAAAAAACTAAATCTTTAATCTTCTCCTTCTCCTCTCATTTACAAATCATGATGAAGACCATTGAAAAAACAAAAATCTATTATCTTCTCCCCATCCTTCTCTTCTCATTCATAAATTGTGATAAAGATGATGATCATGGTTCCATCATGATGAGAATGATGATGATCATAAAAAAAAACCCAAAATTATCATCTTCTCTTTCTCCTTTTCATTCATAGACCATAATAAAGATGGTGATCATCATAAAAAGAAAAAACTAATAAAACCCACCATTTATTTTTGCTTTTAAATGGTTAAAAAATATGATTCTCTGAGTTTCGGGTAAAAAAAAAAAGTTTCTGAATGTGTTTACGGCTGGGAGTTCTTAGATTCCTAGCCGAAAGTATATGTTTCGGCTTGGTTTTCCAACCGAAATTAGTTTTCTGATTTTTTTTAGTTTCCAGAACTAGTTACAGCTGGGAAAACCCAACCTTAACTGGTTCTAGAAACAAAAAAAATCAGAAAAATGATTTCGGCTAGGAGTTCTTTATTTCCCCGCCGTAAATAAAAAATATGTCTTGGAACACTATCATTTCCCAACCGTTTTTGCGTTTTACGGTTGGATCGACAAATTATCCCAGCCGAATAAGTGTCGGTTACGGTTGGGATTTGATGTTTTCCCAGCCGAAACTGCAAAAAAACCCAGATTTTTAATTGATGTTTTTCGATTTGAATCAACAAAATCCTCTACATATAAGGTTATCCTGGATAATTTAAGGATATGCTTTACCATATTAGATGGTTGATTTTCAAAAAAGTAAAAAAAAAAAAGAATCCTCAGAATTCTCCTACTTAATCAAACAAAAAAAAAATTGATGAAAGAAGTTTTTGATTTTCAAAAAATTAGTGTAATGATTAATCCTAATTCATACACTAATCATAATTAGTTTACTTAATCACCTTAATTAACACTAATTCAATCAAGGATATATTAGGCATTAGAAAATATAGGATAAGGGGCTATTGGATTTGCTATTTCATGACCCAAAATAGCCCCAAAAGACCATTGACTTCACAGCCCCAAAAATAGGATTCTTAATGAAATGTATAAGAATCTGCAAGATATAATAAAAAATGTTAAAGTTCTTATTTACATTTGTTGAACAAATATTGATATTTTTCAGGGGGTGAGTCTAGATATGGTTTTGAATAATTAGGAGGATTATTATGGGGTGAGTCTAGATATGGTTTCGAATAATCATTTCATTGTAACTCAAATCACGCTGCCTTCTCTCCTCTCCTCTTTCTCAGGCCAAATATTACCGTTTTCTAAACGTTCCTAAACCGTTGAACTCTCTCTGACACTTTCAGAGACCGGATTTCCACCGGAACTTTCTGAACTCAAGTGAAACATGGTTTAAACACTCAATTTTTGTCAAGATTATAGAACTGCTACAACAATTTTATGAAACTGAAACCAAACACATAACATCTTATTCTTTTAGTCAGTGTTCAACACTTAGAAAATCCCAAAAAGATTGCTTCATCCAACTCCGGTGACTCAAAGACACTAAGATTCTAAGACCCAAAGACACTAAGCTTCAAAGATTCTAAGACCCTAAACCACTAAGTTACTAAGACACTAAGTTCTAAATTACCAAGACAACAAAGTTAACAAGTTACAAAAGCTACAAAGTAAAACTACTCTTGCTGATAGTCCCTTTGTGAAGTGATCGATCATCATCTTGTTTGAGTGGATTAACTCTAACTCTATTCTCTCTTCTTATTTGCTGTGGCTGAGGACCCTGGGCTTTCCTTATTCTGCTGATCCCCTTGCTTTGCTTGCTGGTCCCACTGATTTTGAAACACAAATAATGCTTTTTTCTCCAGCTGTTGCCTCATTTCAGGAATACGAAAAGGAGGAGTATAATCGGAAGCTTGGTAATCAAATCCTAGTTCAGGAGGTGTCGCAACTGAATAAATCTCATCATCTGTCCCCCATCCTTCGCCATATCGGGCACTCCTGGAAGTCAATTACCCTAGTGGACAAAAAAACTCAACATCACTCATCTCTTCCTCAATCTCTTCTCCTTCTCTTTGTTCTGATTCTTCCTCTGTTTGTTCCTCAGGTAATTCAAAATCTTCATTATAGTAATAATCTCCATCTTCGTTAAAATGTGCAGGATCACCTGAAGAAGCATAATGATAATAATCCTCCAACATATTATCGATACTATTGGGACTACATGGAGGGGGGCTTTCATACTCTCTTCCAACCTCATTCTGGGTGATTTGAGTATTTGAAACTTTTGAACCTATTTGGTTTGTTTTTAATCTCTGAGAAGATTGTTCTTATCTTGGAGGAACATAAACCACTTCCTTATCCTCTATTGTTTCTTGAGTTGTGTTTGGGGTGTGGGTTTCGGCTTATGATTCTTCAGGTCGACTACTACTTCCAAAATTTTCTCCTAGCGCTCTCTATAACTGATCCGTTACCCTTATTTCTCTTACTGTGATCTCCCATTTTAGTTTTGAATTGATTCTCTCTTTGTCTCTAATATATTCTGTGTGTATTATTTTGAACATCTTTTGAAAGTATTTATTCTGATTGGTTTTAGTTTCAGTATTAAAGATTCCCGGTTTTCTAGCTAATTCAACTGTTTTATTGGTTCTTGTCACTTCAATTTAATCCCATATTCATCTTCTTTGGTTTCCTCTGACCCTTTAATTTATTTTTTTGACACGGCTTCTGCCTTCCTGATTTATTTTCTTTTGTCTCTACCTCCCCTTAGGTGGTTAAGTGAATAATCTTTGACTTATGAGTTACATTATTTTGTTGGTCTTCTGCTACCCTATGATTTCTCTCTCCCAATTTTCTTTCCATAACTTTAAATGGAGTAAAATAAAAAGGAAACCCATCCCTTCTGAGGTCTTCATTAGCACTACTATCTATAGAAGAGAGTGCTTACTAGTGGGGATATTCAGTGCGAGACTAATCCTATGGTTTTTTTTTGGAATTGAAACTATAACTTGTAACCAATGGTTAATGGATTATGTCCAAAACATACAGTATGAAGACTTTAAATTAGTTTCAACCTGGACCATGGAATTCAAAATTCAAACTTTTGCTAGTTCCAAAACTTGTTCAAGTCACCTCAATAGTCATTCTGTCCAGCTCTTAATCTTGGTTATAGAACCTAATAGTATAAACTCTCTCATCTGCTTGAACTTTAAGAGAACTGGTCCAGAAATTGGTTTTTTCATCTTTAAAACAAATTTCCTACTCCAAATGGATTATCCAAACCCATTCAAAGCAACAGAAAAACCTAACGATTAGTTCATGAAGGCTCGATTGAATCTCTTACAAAACAGATGGAAAATTCGATCATAAACCCACATAACTTCACACCAAAGGTCTATCTTAACCCCCAAAAAACTAGAGCTATACCAACTTCCAGCTGGAAAAACACTATAATTGGGAGGTTATGCGGTAAAGCCTCCTATGACATTTCAAAAATCATTGATAAAGTAAAGTTCACTTGGGATATTAAAGGTGGATCTCATATTAAGTTATATGATAAGAAACGAAATTTCTATGAATTTCACTTAAGAGAAGCTGAAGATTTCAACCTACTCATACAATGGGGAGCTTGAATTATTCTGGGAAAGTTGATTGTACTAGTATAATGTCCTATTAAAGGTCCTCAAAAAAATTGATGAAGAGAGTTTCTTTAAAACTAAGATATGGATGCATATAAAAACTACACCAATCAGCTTCATAAATGAGGAAGATCTTAAGAAAATATGTGAACCGGCTGGTAAGTACTTGAAACACAAGAATCCCTATGGAAGAAATCAAGATGAAAAAAACGTGGAGTGTCTTGTTGAATTGAGAGTCCAACACAATCTTCCGTTTGGATCTGAGGTTTATATTGATGATTTTGCTAAACCAGAATGGCTTGAATTCTCATATAAACTCTTTAACCTCAAACTCTGTAAAACTTGTAGATGGCTTGACTATTCTACAAAATCGTGTGAGGAAGATATGACGAGTAAGTTGACTGTGGAAGTACCAGCTCAACTAGCTACAACTAAGTACAAAATAACCTTTATGGTAAACCAAAAAGAAACTCAAAGAAAAGCGTTTTCCTGGTCTTCTCCTTCCATCCAGTTTAAGGCAGGTGAATCAAGTACTAATAGTAGCCATGGTAATGCCTTTGATCTGCTTGAATTGGCATCGACTAGGAACACAGGTGGGCCTCAGAAGATAAAAGAATTTGAAGCTCATAAAACTAATTCTCGACATAAACAAAAAGCCCAGAAAAAACCCGACCCGAAGACGATGCCGAAACCAAAAAGGACTATGGAAAGACATTCCAATCTGATGAAGTCGAAGAGTAACAAAAGAATTGGGAGAGAAAAAAACCTGGTAGACCCTTTAGGAAATTTAGGAGAAATTAACCATGATCAGTATAATCAAAATCTAACTGCTTATGGTGATAACCCAGTGCATCCACTATTCAGACCCTTCCAAAATAACAATTTCTCAGCTTTTCTATCTATTGGGAACCAAAAACGCTTACAATCGGGATCTAATTCTGGTGGAAACTCTAAATTAAACAAGGGGTATTGGAAGATGGAGGCGAGAGAAGTTAACAAGATTCAAACTCCAAATATCAAGGATTCAACAGATAAAGTAGTTCCATCAAAAAAAAAAAAAACAGATAAAGTAGTTATGGGATCCTTACCTCTACAAAGAAAGCGATTATGAGATCTTCAATTGGATGGTTCAAAGAAGAATAGGAGCATGGAGGAACAAATGGAAGAAGAATCAGACAACTTTCAGGCGAAATCTATATTCATAACCAACATTGAAATGCCAGTGAAAGCAGTAACACAAGTAAGTAACTGTTACTATCAACAAAACTTTTTAGAGTTACTATTGAATTTAACATCATATAAATTATTAATTAGATTCATTGAAATTTGGTTAAATAATATCTATATGTTAGTTAGAAGCATAAGGTTAAGAAAATTTAAATACCCTGAAATATCTTACTTCTGGCAATTCATAAGTATGATTTCCTGGAATTGTCAGGGACTAGGAAAACTAGAAACCCGTCACAGTCTGCTAGACATTTTAAACAAGGAAAACCCAGATATTCTGTTTTTATCAGAAACTAAACAACAAAGTACTGAGATGAAAAACATTTTAAGAATGGTAAATGTGCATAATTACTTTCTTGTTCCCGCTAGAGGTTATGCTGGAGCTCCGTGTCTTATTTGGAAAAACAACATTATCATTCAGATAGATGACCATGATTATAACTTTATAAATGCCACTATCACTGACCCCATAAAGAACAATAGTTGGATTCTTACTTGCTTTTATGGTAGCCCCTATAGGAACCTAAAGATTAGTTCGTGGAATATCATAAACCACATGGCAAAAACTGTAAACAAGCCTTGGATTATTATTGGTGACTGCAATGTAGTTCTTCACGAGGAAGAAAAGAAAAGTAGATTTGCTTTTAAGAAAAACGAAGCCAAAATCTTTAATAAACTTATCAACAAATGAAATCTGGTAGACCTTGGTTTTACAGGGTATACCTATACCTGGAATAACCATAGACAAGATGAGGAGAATATAGAGCAAAGACTCGACAGAGCCTTTGTAAATGACAAATGGAATAGAAAATTCCCAAATTCTAGCCTAAAATATTTAGGTCCATTAGCTTCAGATCATGTTCCTATAAAACTTAATTTTCATAACCACTGGGATGATGGACCAACACCTTTTAAATACTTTGGTGAGTGGATAAAGCATGAGGATTGTAAATCTTTAATACAAGATAGCTGGAACTCTTCTGTTAAAGGGTCAGCGGCTTAAAATATTAACAAGAAACTTGGTAACGTTAAACACCTGCTCATAGTGTGGAACATAAATTTTTTTTGGGAACATAAACAGTAACATAGAGAACATAAAGAAAAAAATGGCCAGTATTAACACTTCAGCAAACTACCCAAACAAAACGGAAGAATTAGCCAACCTAAGAAATGATCTGGCGAAATGGTACGCAATCAAAGAAAAATTCTGGAAAGACAAAAGTAGAGACCAAAATTTGGCTTTAGGGGATAGAAACACTAGGTATTTTCACACAAAATCTAAGCAGAAATTTAGAAAGAAACATAATCGATATGTTAAAAACGGAGGATAATGTTTGGCTGAATTCTAAGGAGGAGATTGCAGAGTGCATAACTCAGCATTTCTTAAAAATTGCTACTACTGTTAAGCCTGAAATCGACGATAACCTAATAAATCTTATCCCTACTAGTGTTAACCAAACTGATAATGACATGCTGTGTGCTACTCCATTAGAAACTGAAATAAAAAAGATCTTGTTTTCCATGGAGCCAGATAAAAGTCTGGGTCCTGATGAATTCCCACCCAATTTTTTTCAACAAAATTGGGAAACTGTATGCCATGATCTAATTAAAATGATACAAAAATTCTTCGAAACAGGGAACATCTATAAGGAAATGAATTCCTCATTCATCTCTTTAATTCCTAAGACCTTAAATCACACCTCCCCGGTGGAATTCAGACCTATTGCCTTAGCCAATACCATCTATAAGGTGATCTCTAAACTTATGGCGGCTAGAATGAAGAGTATCCTAGGTAAAATTATTTCTCCATACCAATCTGCCTTTATCCCTGGAAGGCAGATTGCTGAGAACATTACTTTAGCCCATGAAATTATACACAAGATGAAAAATTCTAAATCTAAGAAAGGGTTTATGAGACTTAAGATTGATATGTCCAAAGAATTCGACAGAGTCGGATGGGAATTCCTGATCAAAGTAATGACTAGAATGGGTTTTAATAACAAATGGTGTAACTTGGTGCATCAGTGAATTTCGACCACTACTCTATCTGTTTTACTGAATGGCTCTCCGACAAATTTCTTTAAACCTTCCAGGGGATTGAGACAGGGATACCCAATCTCTCCCTATATGTTCCTCTTTTGTATTGAAGCTCTTTCCAGAACCATGCCGAATGCTGAGAACTGCGGTCTGATTTAAGGCATAAAACTGGTTCATAAAGCTCATTCGTTGAGCCATCTTCTTTTTGCCGACGATTGTTTAGTCTTTTGTAAGGTGAGTGAAAATTCCTGTCAAAATCTGGTTAACCTGTTTAAAAACTTCAGCATGGCCTCGGGACAACTCATTCACCTGAGTAAGTCAGGGGTGTTTTTTAGCAAAAAAATGAAAACTAGTACTCGTAGAAGAGTTAAAGTAATTATAGGGGTTACTGCTATTCCCTTAACTAATAAGTATTCAGGATCCCCTTTGTTCACCAACAGATCTAAAATACAGTGTTTTGAACCTTTACTTGATACTTTAAGAAGTAGAATGACAGGGTGGAATTGTATTAACTTAAACAATGCGGGTAAAACAGTCATGATTAAAAATGTTGCCTCCTCTATCTATGTGTAGCAAATGAATTGTTTTAAAATCCCAGTTAAAATATGTGATCAAATAAGCAGAATGCAAAGAAATTACTGGTGGGGAAAAATGGAAAGGGTTTAAATAAAAATGGGAAAAAAGGTATTTGTCTAAAAAGTTAGCCTTCTATGTGTAAAACTCTTGAAGAAGGAGGTCTAGGTATAAAAAATGTAAGGAATTTTAATATAGCTATGATAGCTAGGATGGGCTGGAATCTTAATCAGAATCTTGATTCCCTTTGTGCAACAATAATGAAAGTTAAATACTACCCTCATTGTGACCTACTTCATATAAACTGTAAACCAAAAAAAAAAGGGACAGTTGGATTTGGAAGGGATTGTTAACAGGGATTGCACAAATAAAAAAATGACGTCTCTGGGATTTAGGTAATGGTATGAATATTCATATATGGCAGGATTGTTGGATTCTAGGGATTCAATCACCCCTGTGTAGAAACCTTACTGATACTGTGGGTCTTAATAGAGTTAGTGATCTAATAACAGACCAAAAAAAGTGGGATCTAGTTAAACTCAACAGATGCTTTGACAACAAAACAGTAGAAAAAATCAGGAAAATAATAATACCAAGTGAAGAAAAAATGGATACTCTAAGATGGACAATAAACAAGAAAGGTATGTTCTCTGTCAAATCTTTGTATAACCACATTAACTCGAATGGAAACCCTGAACCTAAATGGAATAAAATATGGAAAATGAAGACTTCTCCGGCAGTTAAGATTTTTATTTGGAAGGCAGCCCAGTCTATTCTACCTAACAGCATGAGAGTGGCAGCTATCCTCACTGACATTGATACCAAGTGTAAGTTGTGTAATGAAAGTCTGGAAACGTTAACTCACCTTTTCTTACATTGCAACTATGCATCTCAGTTATGGATGCACCTAAAATTTGATGTGGAATTTGTTAGAAATGGTACAACTAACTTTCATGAATGGTTATCCAATTGCTTTGAAAACACAAACAGGGGAGACTATGAAATTGAATGGCATGTTCTTTGTAGCACTATAATCTGGTTTATATGGAAAGTTAGGTGTGATGTGGTTTTCAAAAAGACAAGGCAGAATAGTGTAACAACTGCAAACAATATTATCGGATTCATCAACAGTTACAACACCGTAAACATGCCTGGTCATAACATTATGAATGATATTTATTATAGTTCTCTAAATGATGTTGTTCTGAGAATCAAAAAGTACCCTACAGAATCAGCAGGAAATGATATGACCCTGAAAATACATATTGCCCTGACTATGTTAGACTCTAACTTTAGAGCAGGCATTGGTCTAATTCTTGTTGATCATACAGGTGCAGTCAGAGAAGCAAGAGGGATTACCACTTCCAGCACAACCATAAAAGAGTTAGAAAGGGTAGGAGCAGAAGCAGCTTTCCAATGGGCAACTTGTTGGAGTGGCCACATGATCTCCTTTAGGAGCGATTCAGAGCCGACTCTAGTGCTGGTGGTGGGAATGCATGCGGAAGCTCGCAGACAAAGATACATGATCAATGAAGATTTTGGAAACACTAAAAAGTTTGAAATGAACTTTAGAGCCCTGGATTTTACTTTAGTAAAAACAATAGATATCATGTAGGCGGTAAAACTTTCTTTATTCTGTAATAATTTTAATGTTATGCATAGCTGGATTGACAACAGTCTATGGGACTTACTAAGCTTCCTGAACATGCAAATCTGGGATCAAAATGTAATGACAAGTCATAATGCAATGTACTGAGGTTCTCGTACCTCTTTTTATTTAAAAAAAAAAAGAATAATTAGGACGATGTGATGTGCTAATGTTTTACCTGGCACATTTTGGGGCGACTCCAACGCAATTAGGGGCGACACAAAAGACAAAATAGATTAAAAATACTTATATGCCCCTTTATAATCGGGAGGTTAATCCATAATCGTTAGTTTGGGGCAACTCTATATTCGGTAGTTATATGAATTATTTTGACTACCGATTATGGTAAGATTTCGACAAAGATTATACTGTATAATCGGAAGTCATGATAACTTCATTTACTACCGATTATAGGCTCAATTAAAATTCAGAAAAAAATGGATTTTTGCAAAATCTGATTTTGGGACTACTCTATATTCGGTAGCTATATGTGTTAGATATTTTCAAGATTGTTTGCCGTTGTCCGGGGGGGGGGGGGGGCATAGCCCCTCCCGGATGTGTTCGACCTATTCGGTTTTCCAGAAATTTTCACAAAACGTGTATTTCCCATAGGGTTTCTTCATTATCGGAAGTCATGATAACTCTGATTTTGGGGCTACTCTATATTCGGTAGTTATACGAAGTATATTGACTACCGATTATGGTAGGATATTTGCAAAGAGTGTCACTGTATAATCGGAAGTCATGATAACTCTTCCTTTCTTACCGATTATAGGCAACCAAAATTCAAAAAAAAAAAGGATTTTTGCAAACTTTGATTTTGGGGCTACTATATATTTGGAAGTTAAATAACCTAAATTCCCTACCGATTATGGTAACATTTTTGCCAAAGGTCTACTGTATAATCGGGAGTCAAGATAACTCTTCCTTTCTTACCGATTATAGGCTCAACCAAAATTCAAAAAAAAGAAGAAGAAGAGGATTTTTGGAAACTCTGATTTTGGGGCTACTCTATATTCGGTAGTTATACGAAGTATATTGACTACCGATTATGATATGATATTTGCAAAGAGAGCCACTGTATAATCGGAAGTCATGATAACTCATCCTTTCTTACCGATTATAGGCTCAACCAAAATTCAAAAAAAAAGAGGATTTTTGCAAACTCTGATTTTGGGGCTACTCTATATTCGGTAGTTATACGAAGTATATTGACTACCGATTATGGTAGGATATTTGCAAATAGAGCCACTGTATAATCGGAAGTCATGATAACTCTTCCTTTCTTACCGATTATAGGCTCAACCTAAATTAAAAAAAAAGAGGATTTTTGCAAACTTTGATTTTGGGGCTACTCTATATTCGGAAGTTAAATAACCTAAATTCCCTACCGATTATGGTAGCATTTTTGCCAAAGGTCTACTGTATAATCAGGAGTCAATATAACTTTATTTACTACCGATTATAGGATAATCAAAATTCAAAAGATTTATGATTTTATTTTGGGGATACTGTATAATCGAAAGTCATACAAACTAAATTTACTCCCGATTGTTGATTACCTACCGATTGTATAGTTATCTATCGATTGTAAAGGGTAGTTTGACCATTAAAAAAACTCCCCGGAAATAACCTACCGATTATGACCTATTTTGTTGTTTTGTGTCTCCCTAATTGCGATGGGCTCCCCCCAAAATGTGGAAGGATGTTTTAGATTTTGGGAAGGATGTTTTAGCTTTGGATGTGTCTTGTTTATCGGTTTTGGTTTTTCTAGAGTGCTCCCTTATTTTGAGGACTATGTATGGGTCTTGCTCAATTCCATTACTCCGTTGGTGATGAACTGATTTTCTTAATGAATACTGCCCTTGTTTTTTGCGTCAAAAGAAGATCAAGTCTCTCATCTTCTTATCCAACTACAACCATGTTTACATAGTTCGGCAAATGTGTGCATGTATGGCATGGCACCGGAACCCGAGGATGACAAGATCAATCGTCAAGTGGCGCGTGTAATCTTTATTTGTTTGTTTTGAATGACTTTTTTTTTTTTAAATTCAATAATGCAAGAATGGACTACTTGGTGTGAGACCAAAAGAGAATGGACTACTTGAAAATTGACAAAAACCTTACAACATCTCTCCAAATTAAATGAAACTCCTTATCACCAAAATAGAGTGGTCCAAATCCAAATAACCAAGGAGAAAAAGGAATGGAGACTATGGAGTATGGCCATGAAAAACAAGATAGATAGAAAAGAAGAAAACGAAGAGGGGTCTTTGATAATCGATAGATCAATGGAAACATGAATTATACACATCTTACTAGTTTGGTATTCAGTTCATTTCGAATCCAAAAATTGCAAGAAATGAAATGAAACAATACAACAGTGCTTCAACCGGATCCAATTGCCTCATTTTAGTTGTCTTCTGGTCGTATACGTTTGCGATTGCTCATTCACCCATGTTCTTAATCGTTTTCTACATGTTGTATTCTTGCAAGTTACATGAAAAATTACCATAGTCTCATTCGTGGAGTATGCGTTCTTCTTCCCTTAGGATACCACATGACATCACCAAGAGGTCTTAATGATGAAAACCTCAAAAAGGTAACGGAAAATGGGTTATATGACCACAACACATAAAGTTGTGGGAGCAATGAACTTGTAAAATATAGGCCTGGGTGAAAAAGACATAAGAAAAATTAGTCAAATGTACCATTAACTTTAAAATTTATTCTTTATTATATATTTTCTCTCTCCTATTTATTTTCTCACTCTAATTTAAAAAGTAATCGCAAGAAAACTCTTAACTTCCGAAATATAGGTCGGATTTCAACAAAATTTATATTTTCGGAAAGGGCTTGAAAATCTCTTCAAAACACGATCCATTGTTGATATGAAATTCTTAAAAAATAAAAAAATTATTTAACCCAAGCCGAGTATACGTTATGCACCCAGGTGCAACTTAGCCAAAATTTATTTCATATAAAAATATCATTATGCACCCAGTTGCAACTTGGCCAAAATTTATTTCATATAAAAATATCATTATGCACCCAGGTGCAACTTGACCAAAATTTATTTCATATAAAAATATGCTTTATGCACCCAGGTGCAACTTGGACAAAATTTATTTCATATAAAAATAAGCGTTATGCACCCACTGACCAAAATTTATTTTATATAAGAATATGTATATGCATTATGCACTCGGGTGCAACCAAGGCAAAACCTATTTCTGATAAGAATATGCATTATGCGCTCAGGTGCATCTTATATACTTCGTGGATAAATCTTGGTTTATCATAGTAATCACATAGAATATATGATACACACTCGAAATTACTGCTTCATGATCTCGAGCAATAAAGCCACCAACATTACCATCACATTCATCATTAACACATCAACATAAAACAAATACTAAAGAAGAAAAATATAAGGAACAACAAAAAGTTCAAAAAAATATACAATTTGCACTTGAATGTATCTAGGCCAAAACCTATTTTTCGGTTAGAATATACAACATGCACTCAAGTACATCTCGTGTATTTTGTAGATAAATCTAGTTAAATTTAACCTAATAATCACCTGTAGTTTATGATACCCAACTAAAATCATTTATCCAAGATCTCAAGCAATAAAATCATTACCCTTATCAAGTTCACCGTACATGGACCTAATAATATCAATGGTGTAAGTGTAAACAAAACAAACAGTTAAGAAAAAAATGCGAAAGCATACTGTTGAACTAGCGTCATGCACCGAGCACCAAAACATACCGGCTCACTTAATAAAGGTCAAATCTTATTACATACTCCCTCCGTACCTTTTATATAGGCGGAATTTTGAATTTTGCTTGTCCCATTAGATAGGCGGATTACTATTTCCAAGATGAATATTTTCACGAATGCCCTTATTAATGGTGTATAGATAATTGTGTTACTAATAGGACAAGGAATAAAACATGAAAAAACATAAAAAAATTATGAATTCAATGCATTTTTCTTAATCTAAGAGAATTATCTCTCTCCGCCTATATATGTGGGACGGAGGGAGTATGTTGTTACTAGCAAATCATTGGAAAAGAAGATCCATGAATGCTCTTCGCTGCAATGTTAAGTTTGATAAACACCCATAACTCATAATCATCAAGGATTAATTGGGGGCCGGAAGAAATAATTGGGGACCTTGAAATTTTTATACCCACACCCAAAATTTTAGGGGGCTTCCAAAATATAGTTGAAAGTCCTATTTTACCCTTCCTCTAAAATTAATCCTAAAATCCTATTAACCTTAAACCCACCTCCCCTATTTCATTTCTTCCCCAAAACCATTCTTCTCCTCCTCTCCCCCTCCCTCTGTCCGTTCATCATCCTCCATTAACGATCGTGGAGATTTTTTTTTTCATCTGATTCATTGTCTATACGAAAACACTAATCGACGATTAACTTCTTTTACAAACATGGCACGAACGAAGAAATATAGGGTTTGAATCGAAGAAATATATTTCTCAGAATGGTAGTCGTTAACCACGAAGTTTGAATGTCTAACGATTTTTCATCATTGGTTAACGATTTTTCAAGTTTTGTTAACGATTTTTGATTTCCATGAACGACCCTAAGAAAGCTAATGACGACTCTAAGAAATCTAATGACGACCCTAAGAAAACTAACGACGACCCTTACAAAGCTTAATGTAAGAGTCGTCATTAGTTTTCCCTATATGCTTAATGTAAGGGTCGTCATTAGTTTTCTTATGGAAAATATAAGAGTCGTCATTAGGGAAAATGTAACGACCCTGAGAAAGCTATCACTAAGCTTAATCCTTGAAATGTAACGACCATTTTCCCTATAAGCTTAATGTAAGAGTCGTCATTAGTTTTCCATATACGCTTAATGACGACCCTAGGGAAAATGTAAGAGTTGTCATTAGGGAAAATGGAAGGGTCGTCATTAGCTTTTCATTTTTGAGTGTTTATGCTCAGCACAACTCGTCCTATGAAATCAGAAACGACAAAAATAAAAAATATGAGTCGTCAATATTAGAGTCGTACATAACAACGACTCTCATTCAAAATGAAAGGGTCGTGCGTTTATAGTAATGTTAAACTAACGACCCTTAGAGTGATAGCTACAGAGAGTAAAATGTATCTGAGTCGTTGGGTTATAAATATATTGAGTAAACGATTCTAGATGACCTAAAAAAAAAGTCGTCAATATTTTCAAAGCTGTTTAACGATTTTTCATAGTGGCATCTTATAGTCGTCAGTTTGTTCGAATATGAATGACGATTTTTCATACTGAATATGAGAGTCGTTTATGAGTGTCAGAAATACCTAACGACTCTTAAGGGTCATTAGTTTATTATACTCCCGACCAAACGACTCTCACTCTGAGTAGTTGTATGGTGTCCATGAATCGACTACTTGGAGTACCATTCTTGCAATTTGAAGAATATAGGAAGTTTACCTAATTGTTTTAAGCTCTGGATTCTTCATATGGAGGATTGGTTCCTAAATTTTCCACCAAAACTCACTTTCTTCCTCTCTATCCAAAAAAATAAAAAAAAAAAATTATATAATCTTAATTTTTACCCAAAAACTGATTTAATCTAACTTAAAACAACTAATCTAACTTAATCAACTCAATTAACACTAATTATCTTAGGGGTAGTTTAGGCATTTTAAAAATTTAGGATAAGAGGTAACACCAAAGTGCTATTGGAAGACCAACTATTCACGCCCCCAATTAATACCTCTGCCCCCAATCAATCCTTGATAATCATACATATATCCTAAAATATCCTCACTGCAATATTCAAATAAAGCACTTTCCCTTTTGAATTATTCTAAAGCACAATATAATCCACTAGTGATTCGTTACTGGATTGAATAATTGAAAGTTAATTTGACCCCATCTAATTAAATCATTCATCATCTGAATCATTTATCACTGTCCTTCTACTGTCGGACCAATTACAGTCACGCAAAGAAATCCCTAATTTTCTTTTCGATCAACAGGTAGCAGCTCCGTATACTTCCTTCATCTCGAATTCAAACCAACCCATGCCTCTATATCCCAACAAAATCTCATATTATGTGGATTAATCATGCTTTTTTAGTTTTCGACGGAGGAGTGAAAATCACTGGAGAAGAAGAAGGGAGGAGCGATATACCAATTTCTGAATCAAAATCAAAATCCAAAATTTAAACTCACCTTTAATCGATGGAAGAGGTTGATGGCTATTAGATCGAACTGCAGTATATTACCAGAAAAACGAACTTGATCTACCATTGATAATAGCTCCCGGGAGCTCGTCTATTTATCCAAAGTGAAACAGTAAATCTATCATATATTGATTTGTTTTATGTTTTTGAGTCAAGGGTATACCAGTAACTTAACACTACATAAATCAATTTTAGTTTGGGCGGCATGGACAAACGGGATATTAAAACCATCAAAATTGAATTCTTAGTCAATTGAACCGGAGTCATATTTTGCTTGTCTTATTGGCCCAAAAATTCAAATGTAGGGCCTATTTAACCAAAAAAATGTAAAAGGTATTTGTATGAATCTCCATTCTTAGGTCTGAATAAGAGACTTGATGATGATTTTAAATTTGTTTTCTTGTTCTTTCTATTTTTGTATGGTTCAGAAATGTTGATTAGTTGCGTGATCCAATGTATTTTTGCTCTCACAAGAAAGGCAATGGGAATCTCTAGTCTAGCATATACACTACCAATACTATACGTCACCCCATTTTAACATCCTTCTTACATGCTTGGGAATGTTGACACTTTGTTACTTTTGTATATACATATCTAACTTTTACTCTAAAGCCAGGAACCACATCATATCGTGTACCCATCACTAGTCCTTTCAAAGCCTCCGCGGATGTTGATATAGCAAGGTCCTTATTCAATCGACAACTCAAGTTTTGACGAGCCTTCCGGGAATTTTAGAACCTTACGGTGATAGCCCTCCATGCGATTCTATTATGGACCCAAATAAGAAAGATGACAAGAAAATGATAAAAATTTAGAAAATGGTCACTTGAGTTGGATTGATACCAGTATTACTAGGAGTGATAAAGTTTCATATAAGACAAAAATATCCTAATTGATCCTGACTGTTGGATTGGTTAAATGGTATCAGCTTGTATAAATCATGATAAAAACTAGGGATATTTTGACTTTGGGTCACAACAAAGTGACCAGAGTTGCGTTTGGGTCACCCCAAAATTTTAATTAGAGTTTGGGTCACGAGACCGGTGTTGACAGTTACCACAGTCAGTTAAACACGGAAATTACCCAAACAAATTAAAAGTTTGATCTATTTACTAACCAAGCCATCAAACGTGTTGTTAGACAGGTGTGTGGCTAAAAGAAACGAGTAAAAGAAAGGGATATTTTCACTTCCTGAAACCACTGTTACATTTTCTTTGTTCTTCCTGAGATTCAAAACAAATCCCATCAAAACGCCATCAATGTTGTTGTCAAACCATTACTACTGCTTGTACTTCTCTAGCCATATCTTCTCGATGCAAAATCTCATACAAAACCCAATCTGAATACGAGTTTAGAAAATCCCAAATCTATTGATGTTGCTGTTGAAGAAGTCCTCAAATCCATTGCCCGCAATTGAATTAAAGCACCAGCAAATCCCTAAAATCTTCAACTATAGATGTCTTTCATCACCTGTTCACTGCTTCATTCAAATTTACCCATGAACTAGATATCTGCACCACCACTGACATCTGATTTACAACAACAACATCAAGTTTAATTCTTCCCCAATCTGTTTTCTTGATGAAATTCAAGCCATGAATCGACCCCAAAATCATTGCCTTTTCAATCTTCTTACTTGTATCTTCATGTGAATACCCAAATCTCATTTATCTCGAACCCATTCTTCAATTTGTTTCAATTCCAGAGAGACCCTAACTTCAGCTTCAAATCCTCCACCAAGTTCTTTTGTTTCTAATTCAAGTAGACACAATCAATTCCTTAATTCATTTTAGAAAAACCCTAATTTCATCAGTATTCAACACAGATTCGTGATTTCTTCACAAACTGCTCTTAGAAGTAAATTCGTCAGAACCCCCATCTCTATTATCCTTTAAAAAAAACCCTAAATTGCCATTAATCTTCACCAATTCTTCCATTTATCCTCAATCAAAATCAACGGAAAACATTGAATAACAACCCTAACCTAACACCATCAGATTCTTCCAACTCAGGTAATCCAAACGCAAGCAGAACCCGTTCTTCCAAATCTTAAAATCCCTTCTTCTTCACAATTCTCTGATTCCTTCTCGATCAAACAAATAGAAACCCTACTCAGTCGCGATCTGTGTTCTACTAAGTCTCTCAAAACAAAATAGAATACAAAACTTCTCTCGATTTTTTGCTTCAGTACCCTATTCAATAGATCTACCATTTGCAGGGAAGGAGAACGAGAAAGAGAGATTTTCAAAAAAAAATATCAAATGCATTCACCGCCTAGACATAAAGAAAAGAGAAAGAGAGAGTTACAGGGAAGGAGAAACGACTGGAAGAAAATAGTTTAGGATTTGGTGGATAGTGTGTTTGTTTATCTCAGCCCTTTGTTCGTGGACGATTTTGACCACACGTGTGACATATCGGTAGTCACATGCAGACGGTAGTTAACAGTGTTAACTAAATTCAATTTAATTAATAAAATAAATTTATTCTAGTAACGGTCATGACGGTCAACGATAGTCCGTGACCCAAACTCTAATTAAAATTTTGGGGTGACCCAAACGCAACTCTGGTCACTTTGTTGTGACCCAAAATCAAAATATCCCTAAAAACTAAACAAAAAATAAGCTTAATACAACATCCCACTTGCATATGACGGTTTAGAGAGAATAGCCTTGGAAAATGTCAGTATTTAACGCCCATTTGACAAAATTCATAGCAGCACGCTTCATTTTGTCTGCAATCACCCAGTTCAAGCCAAAGTCGTTAAAAAAGTAAGACCAAACTTGAACAATGTATCTGCAATGTAAGAAGAAATATTTATTTGTCTTGTTTCAGAATTACATAATAGTGCAACGAATATTATTAATAAGAAAGAAAAGGGATAGTTTGTTCAGACCTCGGATTATTCCTAGGGATAATGACTATGAACAAAGATAATTATGAACGCACAATTGGGGGATATCCAAAGTAATTGGGGGATATGAATTACTTCCCCCAACCAGGGGTGGCTGATAAGGGGTAACTTTTGAATATGAAAATACCAAAATACCCTTTCCTAATTAAAAACCTTTATGAAAAGAATGTTATGCCCTTTCCCCTAAAACAATTAAATCTAAAAACCAAATAAGTTTATCCCCCAATTTCATTTGATTGCCGGCACAATTAGGGTTTTGATTTTATTTTTTTGTTCATCTTCTTCATTGTTCTTTGAGAAGGTTAGTGATTGCTGAAGAAGAAGAAGAAGAAGAAGAAGAAGAGGACGACGCGGCGAACTCGGACGATCAACCACTCTCAGTCATGGCTTCTTTGAGAAGGTTAGTGATTTTGAACTCATTTATGATTGTTTTAATCGATTTATAACAATGGGTTTAGGTTAGAATCACCAAACATAGCTGAAACAGTCGAGTTACACAGAGTACCAGCATTCTATCTGGGATGAATACCACGCCGGTTTTAAGTACCGACATTCGATCTGGGATGAATACCACGTCGGTTTTAAGTACCGGCATTCGAACTGGGATGAATACCACGCCGGTTTTAAGTACCGGCATGTTCGATATAAATATATCCATGCCGGTAGTCAAGTGAAAAAAAATCAAGTTTCTGGATACTTTTTATCATGTGCCGGCATAGAATTATAGGATGAATACCACGCCGGAAGTGAGTTCCGGCATGGTTATTTAGGATGAAGACCACGCCGGAAGTGATGAAGAACATGTCGGAAATGATGAAGACCACGCCGGAAGTGATGAAGAACATGTCGGAAATGATGAAGACCATGCCGGAAGTGATGAAATTCAATGCCGGTACTAAGTTCCGGCATGGTCGATATAAATCTTTCCATGCCGGTAGTCAAGTGAAAAAAAAAATCAAGTTTCTGGATACTTTTCATCATGTTCCGGCATAGAAATTTAAGCAAAAACATGCTCGAAAACTAGATTACCATGCCGGTACCTGTTCAAAACCAGAAAAAAAATCAACATTCTTAAGATCAAAACCAGAAAAAATCGTAACGAGAGAGCTACGCCCCCCAGAACCCCCAGGATAGTGGCAATAATTTATGCACATTTCCAACAATGCTTTGTTGAATACCATGCCGGCACCGAGCTTTTTCAGCTACAACAATGGTGGATTCAAAGACAAAAAATCAAATTTTCAACCTCTTAGCTGCAATTCTCTCATCACAATCATCTTCCATTTTCAAAAAAAAAAAATTCCACTCAATTTTTTTTCCCCTACTTCAACTCCTCACTCACACAAATTAAAATAAAAATCAAACTAATCTATCCCCCAAATACTTAACATTTTTACTAATCATAATTATTCACTAATTAGGATTAGTCAGGGCTAGATTAGGAATTAAAAAAATAATTACATAGGGGGTCACCTAGAATTGCTATTGGGACACCAATTTTGTCCTCTAGCTATATCTCCCAATTAGTTTGGATATCCCCCAATTGCGCGTTCATAATTATTTAGACCTCGGTTTCCCGACTATAAATAAAAATCAAAATTAAACTCGAATAAGTTCAATAAAATAATTATATTAATCAAATTCAACTGTCTAACACAATAACTAAAAGACTCTTAAGTAGACTTGGGGAAAAACCACAACTTATACGATAATAGAGGATGAAAACAACCCAAAACCGACTCAAACTCGAAACTTGTTATTTTTGGAAAATTTGAGATTTTTCCTAAATAATGAAAACACTTACGGAAAGAAACTACGGGCCACAAACGACGATTCAAACGGACTCCTAACGAAGAAGTTATTAGCTAAACAAAACTTTCCTAAAACGGAAAAAACGGGTCTTAGAAGCCCTTGACAATAGAATATGGATAAATTTAGAAGACCAAGGTGATCGTAGACTCCTTGTCATAATTATTGGGTCGTTTCCCATCAAAATAGATACTCTCTGGGTTGTTTCACAACAACCGAGTCTTTTGCCTCCAAATAGGCTAAGGAGTATTCGTTTGCATCACATAACAAACAAACATCGCTTTGAAATTGCCAGCTTTCCTAACAAATCAAACTTGAAGCACCTGAATAAGATAAATTCCGGATTTAAAGTTAATCTTTTAAAGTCACTTTTGAATTCTAAAGATGCTTATAAGGGAAATTTTATGAGGTTCATCAGTTTCAGGAATCTTGTTGTTAGAGCATAGCTCGGTTGAACCCACCAAGCGTTGGTATGTCAAGTTTGGTTGTCATATTTTAGTGAGCCAAAACTCATTTAAGAGTCGCTTGATTTAAATGTACTAGAGTCAACTTCATATAGGTTATCTTGAAAGTATTAGGATGAGACATTACAAGTATTGCGAAGACTTGAACAAGTGAAGAAGTACGGAGCTACAACCACAACATCATCCTTCCACTTGAGGTTAGTGATATTTGACTTGAACTGTTTCATTCCCTAACGTATCTTTCAAGTCATGCATATTGAAAACATAAAACTGCGAAGCATGAACACTCTAGATAGACATAGTATTAAGGAATACAATATGAGGTTTATTGCTTAACCATTAAACTTTGTATATAAGACATCAACATAATCGTATGAGTGCTATTGTGATTATGTATGGGTATGAGGTGAGGATTTCATTCTAGGAAACAATGTTTTTACATGTGTTTTAAGGAAGTAAGATCATGATATGTGTTATGAACCGAAAAGGAAATCGCCAGGCGTTATTGGGGATGTTCTTCATTGCATATCTTATAAACGACCAATATGTGTGATTAGTATAACCGCTCATGACTTGTTTGTGTTCTTGGTAAAACTATTCACATGAGTCCTGACTTATGTATTTGTATGATTTTTATTAGTGAAACCGATATTAAGTAATCACCTGGGGTATGATAGAGTTTGTGTGTCTGACCAAATTTGGGAAAAAGGAACTGATCCTAGTAAGAGGTACAGTACATCACAAGGGGAACCGATCCTTGTATGAGGTGCATCAAGGTTTATAGTAGAAAGGGGAACCGATCCTATGAACATGTGCAACACGTTTTTAGGCAAAGGGGAACCGATCCTATGGACATGTGCAACACATATAAGTTAGATACCATATATATGTGGGGAACGCCATCCTAGTACCTAGTCAACCGAAAATTTGGTAAGCTAGTGTGACTATGCACAGTACTCACATGGAGGTAGAACCGAAACTTGTTTTGGTAGAACCGTTACACCCATGACTTGTGATTGAGTGTTACTTGATCAATCACATAGTTCTTGAAAGTCAGATGAACCAATTCTAAACTTGTTTGGAAGTGTGGTAAATCGGTTTCAAGTGAGTAAGTATGAAAAAGGACTTACAAGAGAAAAGATGTCGACACACTTTGAACACGCGCATTAATGTATATATTTTATTGTTCAAAGATATTCCTTAACAGCTAAGAAGGAAGTAAATCCCAAGATCGAATTTAAATAAGTTAAAAATCTTTTAATTAAGGTTTTTAATTATATATGGAAAATAAGAATTAGTAATGTGCATTTGCTAGTTAAAGATTTTCCAAGGATATTTCGATCATAAATTTGGACAGTGAATTCTCAGGAATTATGAAAACCGAATTTGGAAAATATTGAATATCTTGAGAATATTTTCGGTTTTGGAAATTCATTGGTGTCCAAACTTCCTTGTCTATAAATACTTTGAGTTTGCATTTCTAGCAAACTAATCCTTCTTGATGGTAAACTTCCTCTGTTGTACTGTTACTGGTGAAGCCGCTTATTCAGAGAGGAGAGTAACCTAATTAGGCGAAATCTTTTACGGCCGCTCAGTTTAAAGCCTTGTTTGGGATTGAGAATCTCTAGTGCGTATCGTTGGTGTAGGATCAGAATATCACCACATCAATACTCTTGCGATATTTTAACAACATTTCTACGAGCTCTCCAACAACACACTGCGAGTGTCGCAGAAGAACTCAAAGAATGACATAACGGATGACGTAAATTGAAACACATGAAGAGTATGATGATCCTGCGAAGATTATAGAATCTGCGAGAATAAACATTATAACTGTTGCGAGAATATCGCGAGTCAGATCCGAAATAAAAGGACAGCTTAGCTGTCATCCACTATATAATTACCCTATATAAAGAGAACTAATAGACTCAGAAGGGAGAGATCAATGGGAGAGTGTTGAGAAACTTTTGAGGAGAGAGAAAATTTAAGAGAGCGGTTGTATTCTTGATTTCTTCCATTTCTTGTAATATTTCTGAGAATTAATCAATAAAAGTGTTGTTCTTAATATTCAAATATGTGATTATTATGAATTCTTGTGAGGGGTGTAGTGTAGGAATTCATGCAACTACATAATGACGCTAGAAACAGGGATGTTTTTGAGCAAAGATTGAAATTGTGATTTGTAAGAATTTGAAGAAATTGGAAAAGGTTTTTACGTGATTTACAGTGATACATCAAAATTGAAAGAATGGTTAGAAGAAGAAATACATCAGGACAACCAACAACTGTAAGGAGGAGTAAAAGGCTTGCTGGAAAAGAGACAAATGAAATAGGAGAATCTTCAAGATTAATAACAAGGAGCAACAGAACAAGGAACAATGGAGAAAATCAAGTTCAACAACCGAATCAGCAAACGCCGATACAAGATAGAACTGTGGATTATGACAGGGTGAGCATGCACACTTGGCGATCAGATTCAATAGAAGAAGCAGAAAATCGACAGTTAAGAAATGGAAGGCGAGAGCGAAGATATCAAGAAGCGGTTGGAGGATTAATTCATGGAGATGACGAAAATGAAGCAGTAGAGGCTTTAAGACAAAAAATACAAGAGGAAAGAAAGTTATAGGTGGAAGAACGCGAATTTAACAAGACAAAATCACGAGTTAAGAATGAAGAATTTGAGATTACAAAATAGGATATCAAGAAGTACTGCAAGATCAAGTTCAAGATCATTTAGAGAAGAAGCAAGGCGAAATTCCCTTGTGAGAAATGCTGGTGAAAATATTCGAGAGGAAATGAAAAATCCAAATGAAGAGCATCATTATGGAGAAGAAGAGATGATTAATGATCGCTACATTCCACGTGGTGAAAATTTGGATGATAGACGTGATAATAGAAATCAAGAGGGTGGAAATAACCAAGATGGTGAAGAAAATCGAGACGAAGGTAGGAGAATATTACATGAGCGAGAAATTCAAAGAAACCTAAGAATAATTGAGGATGAAATTGAGAGACATTATGCTGAACACACACGTCTAGCTTGCGAAAGAGAAAGATTGAGAGCAGAAGTGGAAGACCAAGAGTTTCAAGAAGCAATATGTCAGAATAATCATGATAATCGAGAAAGGAGACGCGCAAGAAATCACAACAATGATAATATCAATGAGGAATATGATAGAATATAAAGGAGAATAGAAAGACAGCGAAGAGAAACGATGAGAAATGAAGAAAATCACAGAAAAGAAAATGAAAGGCATAATCATTTGCGAATTCAAGAAGGAGGTGAAGAAGAAAATCACGGGAGAAGGCAGAATGAAGATGCTAAAGAAGAATCACAAAATCTCGCAAGGCAAGAAAGACATGAACGCAGAAGAAGGGAAGGTGCACTGAAAAGACCAATGAATCAAAATTCAGCTGGGAATGAACATATCTTGAGAGAGTTAGCAGAAATGAGGGGAATGATAAATAACAGAAGAGAGGGAGGCAGAAGGCAACTTGATTAGGCCATTGAAAAAGCTGCGAAAACTCCATTCACCTAAGAAGTACAATTAGGAGGAATACCTCCAAAATGCAATTTGCCAACATAAACCAGTATCTTTGATGGAGAGAATGTTGAAGCGGAGCGGCTGTTGGAGCGAATGTTAAAGCAGAGCGGCTGCCGAAGAGAACATTGAAGCGGAGCCGCTGGTGAGGTTTCGTCAACCAATGTAATATAAGGCTGGATTCCCTTCAAGTGGACAGTGGTTAAGAGTCCTCAGTTCCATCTATCAATCGTGCTCTCTAAGAGAGGTTGGGATTTGGGAACAATTTCTCTGGTTGGAAAAGGCTGCTTCCCTGATGCGGTGCGGTTGAGGGATGCAAATATGTTTTGACGCTATGCCTTGGAAAAATATAGAATCTCACATAACTGTTTCATCATAGACTGTACGACTTTGTGGGCAAAGTTCCCGTCGTGCAGGTCCTGACGGGAAGAGGGTCTCTGTGAACTCAGGAGGGTTGCTGATTTCCTTTGCTTTCGATTTGGGAGAAGTCGTTCCTGATATTTACGTGTGATGAAATTAGATTGCTGACCCCCCTTCTACTGGTAATTCAAGAGCAACGCGAGACTCTTCATCTATAAACGCACTTCCTGCTGAAGTGCCTTTTGTATTTTAATCAAATCAATAGTGGTAAAAGGAGGTCAGCTTCTTCCGGCTCTTCCAGCATCTTTCCCTGATGGTGGAGTAGCGCCTCTGGTGACGGTTGGAGCTGTCATGCTTGATGAAACATTAGGGAGGCGAAAGCGGTTCTGGTTCCGGTGATCGTAAGTGTATCGTGCAGATATGGCACAGTTTTGATCACGGAGTTCTGGATACATGACGCTGCTTTGGCTAGTTGCAGAGCAGAGAGGATGGCGCTGGAAGGGCGCAAGATGTTAGCGTTGGAAGGATGCAAGATGTTAGCGCATGAAGGATGCAAGTTGTTAGCGCAGGGTGTGGTATTGTGGCTGGCATGCGCGTGCGACATGTGTGCCTAGCATGCACGTCTGGTAAGTGCATCTGGTAAGCTCGTCTGGTAGGTGCGTCTGGCTTGCGCGTCTGGCATTGGATTTGGTATGGCGCAGACTGTTGGCCTAGCACAACGCTGGCTTGGCATGACGCGGACTTGTTCTTGCGGGCCTAGTTTCCTCTTTCCAATCGTAACTCAAACAAGAATTCCTTTCGTTATTCAAATTCTAAAAAGTTTTATTCTTATGAAAGGGGTTGGCTGCCCTTTTTTCCTCGTATCTTTGTTATCACGTCCTGGTGTTAGCGGTAGTGATAAAGTGGGCAAGCATATTCCAGCGTTTATCTTTCAATTTGTTTTCTTGTTTTCTTGAGCTGGTGCAAACCATAGACATAAGTATGCCTTCCATAAATCTATAGAAACGTTTTTCTTCTGAACTGGTGTAAACCCTAGCCATGGGTCTGCCTTTCATAAACTTGTGGAAATACTTTATCATAAGCAATTCTTCGAATGTCACCGTAGTAACGTCTGCGAATAGTTTCAGGTAATCATTGTTGTGCAAAGTAGGCATGTACGGGTAGGTGACTTTTTTTTTTGAAAGGAAAACTAAACGCCTGGTTTATGGTTTTTGATTTGCTGGATTTCTAGGGTTGATATATAAATGTTACCTTGATGATTTTGGGTTATTCTTTTTGGAATGAATTGTTTAGGAATTGATTGAAAGTGACACAGACGTTCCAGGAAAAACCTTAGAACCGTGTGTTGGTAGATGACATGGGGTAAAGCATAACATGGTCATCGATTTTATCATTCCCTTGAAAACTTGAAATAGCAAACTATGTATCTTGTCTAGGTAAGACTTACTCGGTTTTTAGGTCTCCTGATGAAAAGTGAACCTTTCGGGTGTAAGACCGAGTTTTATGGGAAACACCGCCATGGAAAGTCCCCAGTCGTTATTGAGCCATCTGATAACCGAGCCGTTGATCCTTGGGCAGATCATCTGCTTCTATCCTCTGGGAAGTCCCCAGTCATCCTTTGTCGTGTCATGACTGATAATCGAGCCGCCGGGTAACTGAGTCGGAGTGGATCATCTTCCTCTACCATCTTGACATCTGGGTCGAAGAACGAGATCGACGGTCGAAAATTGACATTGTAACCGAAAGATCGAACCCCCCGCTATGGTCGCAAATTGTTTATAGGTGAAAATGGTTTCTGCTGATTTCGGTATTTTCGGGTGTGAAGGTGAGAAAAAATTTAAACCCTAAACAATGTACTGCAAGGGAGTACTTTAGATTCGAGATATCAATCTGTACAAGTCCGGCCTAAACCAAGAAATGGCCGTTCCAGACTTGCTTCGGTCACAAAGCGGAGGAGAATGGGTTGGTTTTGGGGAGGGAAGCAAGGAAGGTGATGAGACCAGAATAGTTGATTCTGGAAGAGAAGTTGTGCTACTACTACTTGTATCAGAAAGTTGGGAAGGCTAACAAGGTAAGATAGCAATCAAGTATTTTCTGAGTGTTGTATATTCCCGAATGAACTTGTTGTTCGGTGGAAATAGGTAAGACCTATTTATACAAGTCGAAGTGAAACGTACTCTGGTCTCATTAAGGAATGGGGAAGTAAATGGGATGAGGTGGTAACCGTATGCATGGAATTGATGTTCCATAAAATTGTTAACGCATGGAATTGATGTTCCATAAAACTGTTAACGTATGGAATTGATGTTCTATAAAACTGTTAACGTATGGAATTGATGTCCCGTGAACGTTTTACCTTTAACTCCCTGTATTTACTAACCGCCTCACCCTTATGACATTTCCTTATGATGGGCGTAGTGTACGCCGCACGCTGTAAACCGCCAAACCAATACCCAAAAGAGGATCCCCTAGTTTGTGATATGTGTTTGATATCTCGAATGTTTTGTGGAAGACATTTGGCATGTCGTTGTTGCCTGGAAAGTCGAGTTTGGGAGACTCGGTAGCTCGGTGACCTTCGACGGTCGAGATTTTGTATCTTAAGAGTAAAGGTAGCCGTTGATCATTGCACGCTTTTGCTTGTTGGTGGCCGCACAGGGAAGGCCAGCATGGTGGCGCGGCTGGGTTGGCATGGCATGGTTTGGCGTGGCCAAACTTAGGTTTTTGGGCCAAAGGTTACCATGCGTTGTCTGGTAACCTTGGATGGCTAGGATTTTCTCCTGGGATAGAAGGGAAACCATTGATTATTGCATGCCTTTGTTTTGGTAGCCGCGTGGGGAAGGCCAACATGGTGGCACGGCTAGGTTAGCATGGCATGCCTTGGCGCAATTAGGTTGGCATGTCATGCCTTGGCATGGTTTGGCTTGGCATGTGGGGCCAAGGGTTTTCCATGGGTGCATGGCGTGGCTAGCTTTGGATTGGCGTGTGGGGCCAAGGGTTTTCCATGGGCGCATGGTGTTGCTAGGTGCGGTTTTGGCTTTGCGTGTGGGGCCAAAGGTTTTCCATGGGCGCATGGCGTGGCTAGCTTTGGATATGAGCGATTTTGGGTTGGCATGTGGGGACAAGGGTTTGCCATGGGCGCATGGCGTGGCTATCTTTGTCTAGGTGCGTGACCAAGCTAGGTTTTTGGGCCAAAGGTCGTTTGGTAACCTTAGACGTCCAGGATTTTCTCCTGGGATTGAAGGGAAACCGTTGATTGTTGCACGCCTTTGTTTTGGTAGCCGCGTAGGGAAGGCCAGCATGGTGGCGCGGCTAAGTTGGCATGGGGCCATGGCGATGTGCGTTTGGCATGGCGTGGTAGGTGTGGCTGGCATGGTTTGCCATTGGTACAAGGGTGCGGTTAGCATGGTTGGCATGCTTTGGCGCGGTTAGTGTGGATGGCATGGTTTGCCATTGGCACATAGGTGCGGCTAGCATGGTTGGCATGCTTTAGCGCGGTTAGTGTGGCTGGCATGGTTTTCCATTGGCAGACGTGGGAATTAGGGTTTGGCTTGTCGTAACCCTAATTGAAAAATATACCCCGGTAATTATTTACAGACACATTAAAGATTTCAATAAATACGCCTAGTAAATGCTTATTACTTAAATGTTGTGACGTCACTATTTACTAGGGTTTAGGGTTTTACTATTTTAACCTTAAGCTAAAAACCACCATCAACATCAGGTTAATTTTTTTATTACTAGTCAAGGTACCTAATGTTGTTTGGTTGATATGGAGTATCAATTTATGGTGACACATATTCAACATGAATCTTCGAAGCTAAAGTTGTTGGTTGGTGAGTCTGTGAGAATAACTAAGGGTCATATGCGATATAATTTGGAGGATCACCGTGAACCTAGGTTTTTAAGGTGGAAGGAAGAGCTTTCAAGGCTCATAAAATAATTAAAGTAGGTTGGAAACTTCCATTACATGGGTGGTTCAAAATAAGTGTGGACATGTGCTCATTAGAAATTGGGGCTTAGCTGGTTATATCGTTGTAATTTGTAACAGTAATTCTATAGTGATCGAAAGTTTGGCGCAATCTATTTGTGTGGCCAACTCAGTTTCGACGGAGTTTTAGGGAGAACTTTTTCCCTTTAGGATTGCTCGCTCTAGAGGTATGAATTGTATTTGTCTTGAATGTGACTTGATGCATGTTATTAAAGGGTTTTCAAACTATTCCTTGGTACCATGGAAGTTGGAAGTTCATTGGGCATATTGTGAGAAATTTTATCCACAGTTCAGTTTAGATATTCTCACATTTATCGTGAAGGTAATGATATAGCGGATTTATTAGCTAAGAGGAGACATTCTACAGGTTCATAATGGTAAAATGAACCACCTTATTTTATTCGCTCTTCTATGGGTAGTGAAAGATCAAGTATGTCAGTTTACCGTTTTAGATAACTGTAACTTGTTCTTTTTTAGTTCGCTTTTCGCTTTTTCCTGTCTTTTTGAATTTTCTAATACCAAAACCTCAATTATATTTTGGAATTTTATCTTTGGCGAAAGCAACCCAATATCTCTTAAAAACCCAGAAGAACCCCAGAGGAAGTTCCTCATAATTCTGCTTATTTCTTTACCTACACAGATTCGTACATGAAACATAGAAAGATAACAAATATGCAAGTTATATAAAATAATGTTGATCATGATTAGTATACCACTTTTACACATATAAGTTATCTATAGGATGTGAGCTTTTGCTGGAAATTTTGACGCATGTCTGACCTCATTCGTTTGCATTTAGACTTACTTGCCACATGAATTCTCAAATAGTTGATAGGAAAATTAGTATGGTTGATTCCAAAAACCTCATTACAACTTTCAAAATTATGTGTATTGTCAATTCCCACTAAAACAATTTTGTTGTAGTTACTTCCAAACCAGAAATAATTCCAAAGGCAAAAAAAATATTCTTCAAATAAAGCATCTGTTCTTCGTTGTCACCAAGGAACGCGATAATTAATGTTATCATCAAATTATAAATAACAACATTGAAACCAGATATAAGACCATTAAATGGTAAAAAAAATTATCATTAAGAAAAATATTTCAATTGTAAGTTTAAAACGAAATAGAAATATGGGAGTTCCCTTTCTTATACTCTTCTGGCTTTTAAAATTTTTTGTAGCTTCTATATTCAACTCCCTAGAATACAATTTTGAGTTAGAAATGTACTATTTTATCCAGCTTATCCATATATTTTCAAAACCAAATCTTGCAAGAGTAATATCCAAACAATTCATTGATACTATCACATATATACCTTTACAAATTAACCTTGCATATAACTGGCTTGTCCTACCCTCTTTAAGCCTTACAATAAGCTTAGAAGCATTTAAGATACCATCAATAATTTTCCTCCTATGAACAAAGGTACCTTGATAATTAGAATTTATAGTTGGAATAACTAGTTTTAACATCTCACGTAGCCGATTGTACTACCAGAGAGGATAGTATAGTTAGAGAAGCTAGAGGGCTCTATGCCGACTACACTACCAGAGAGAAGTTAGAAATAGCTAAAACGGATGCAGCTTTCCAATGGGAAACATGTTGGAGTGGCCATTGAATATCTTTCAGGAGTGATTCAGAACCAACTCTGGTGTTGTTGATAGGAACATATGTATAAACACGAAGACACAGATATATGATTAGTGAAGATTTTGGAAACTGTGCAAAATTTGATATAAACTTTCTAGCCCAAGATTTTAGTTTAGTTATGAGAGTAGATTTAATTTGGGCAGCAAAACAATATGTTTTTTTTTGGCATAGATATGCAATCAAACATAATTGGGTAGATCATAGCCTTTCGGTAATCTTAACTTATCCAAACATTCAACCATGGAATGAAGATGTAATGATGTATCTTAACTCCAATTGTGGAACTTATGGTACTATTTTATCAATCTAACGAGGTCTTCCTCCTTTTCAAAAAGAAAAAAAATAATCTTACCTAACAGTTTGGAAATAATTTTATACAAGCTCCAACCAAGCTAATATATCTGAAGTTGTAGAGTTTTTATAATATTTTTTTTTTTAGAAAATTCCATAGTGAAAGCATCTTGTCATGGACTTGTTAGTACCGAAATGCCATATCAAATCTTCTTGTTTTTAATCTCTACGGCTTCTTCAAGCTCAGAATTTTAAAAGAGAATTGCAATTTGTAAATGTTCACATTCAAGTAGGTTATAATGCTTGCTTTGTAACCACCGAAGGATAATCACGCATTTCACGAAATAAGTATACGAGTTCAGTATACATATTCTAGTTAGGAAAAATGATGTCCAAGCTACTTAATCTCAAATTTGTGTCGTTTAATTTTATATTTGGGTCCAAGGTACTTAATCTCGAATTTGTCTTGGCCATATCTCTATTAGCTTGAAAATATCATCTCCAAGAAAAATTACTCACTGAATTCACGGAAACCGATAATGTGCATCCAGATTTATTAAGGGCGTGGAGTCCTGACAGAGAATTGGATTTTATTTTTCTACGGTCTCTATTGAATCCTAATTTACCGGGAATATCCAATCCAAAAAACTGCTTGTTTATGTTACCGACAAGAGTTTTGAGCCGGATCCGAATTTCATACCAAGTAATCAAGAGTATAAAACACAGATTGGCTAAAATAGCCTATGTAAGTGGTGGTTGAGATTTACTCTCCCAATATATAAATCTATGGCCTTAATTTCTTCTCTTAAACTATCATTTAATGACCCATTAAGAAAATATAATATAATAAATGATTAATATAATAAATGCCTAACTAATTAGTGTTTCATACTAATTGATGATAATAAATAATTTATTAATTCCTCATAATAATGTTTTTCAGTAATTGCTCATAATAAATGATCTATTAATTTTTTTCATTATAAATTTTCTCTTAATTAAATTAATAAATTTGTATCTCCACTAATAAATAATTTTAGATGAAGGATCTATAATTTAAGATTGAAGATTTTGAGTAAGAAAATGTTAAGTATTTGTGGTTGAGAATGGTGTAAGTAGTGTTGTGAAATTTCGTGCATGGTTTTATTGTATCTGTTGCATTTGTTTGTTTTTCGATACACTCTATTATTTTTGGAAACTTCCTATTGGGTTGTGGTTGATCACCCCTTTTCCTCCCTTTCCATAGAGAACGAAGAAAGACTACCTGACAAGAAATTATTATATATCACAGAGATTTTGGTATCGCGTTTTAAATTTAATCGAAGCGTTATTTTGTTTTAATGTGATACTTTTGATTTTGTAATTATTATTTGAAATTGTTTTAATTTTAAAAGTAAGATTACATTTCATTTAGTAAATTTAATTGATCTTGAATTATTGATTTTAACTATTGAAATATTTTAAAACGAAAATGTAAGTGGTGGTTGAGATTTACTCTCCCAATACATAAATCTATGGCCGTAATTTCTCCTCTTAAACTATCATTTAATGACCCATTAAGAAAATATAGTATAATAAATGAATAACTAATTAGTGTTTCATACTAATTACTAATTACTGATAATAAATAATTTATTAATTCCTCATAATAATGTTTTTCAGTAATTGCTCATAATAAATGATCTATTAATTTTTTTCATTATAAATTTTCTCTTAATTAAATTAATAAATTTGTATCTTCACTAATAAATAATTTTAGATTAAGGATCTAGAATTTAAGATTGAAGATTTTGAGTAAGAAAATGTTAAGTATTTGTGGTTGAGAATGGCGTAAGTAGTGTTGTGAACTTTCGTGCATGGTTTTAATTATTGTATCTGTTGCATTTGTTTGTTTTTCGATACATTCTAATATTTTTGGAAACTTCCTATTGGGTTGTGCTTGATCACCCCTTTTCCTCCCTTTCCACATAGAACGAAGAAAGACTAACTGACAAGAAGTTATTATATATCACATAGATTTAGGTATCACATTTTAAATTTAATCGAGGGGTTATTTTGTTTTAATGTGATACTTTTGATTTTGTAATTATTATTTGAAAATTTTGTAATTTTAAAAGTAAGATTACAAGTAAATTTATTTGATCTTGAATTATTGAAATATTTTAAAACGAAAAATCTGGTCCCACACGAGTGGCGGTTCGGAACCGACCCACAAGGTCGAACCTGTGTCCGCTAGAAATTCGAAAATACGGGTTGTCACACGCCACCACAACAATACCAATGTTGCCACCCCCGCAGCTGGGCGTGCTTTTAATTTTTAATCACAAATGTCATGTATAAAGCTTATATTGAACAAACTTAAGTGCTCAATTATTTTTTTCTATTTTTTTTTGTTGTTGTTGTTATATTCTCTTTTATATTGAAATTTGATATATTTTATTTTAATACAAAAAACCATAATTTTTCTTACTTTGCATGTGTTAGTGGTCCATATTTATCCCTGGGAAAGATAAATCAATGGCCATGGTTATCCAGACCACACCCATTTTCTGTGCGTAAACGTTAGGTTTTAGGGAGATGGATAAGTCACCGTAGGTGCTCAATCGTTTTGTACATGTACCCAAAATCCTATATCCTAGAAATCTTGATACCATAAGCTTCATTGTAGCATACCAACTCCAACCATATCTGCCTAGAATACCAGAATCATCCGCGCTGAAGATGAGACTGTGGCCGAAAATTATCCACCTCGCAAGAAACCCTGCCTTCAGAAGATGCCCGAAGGTTTCTCGGCATCTACCATTTCCGATGATTAAACATTACGAAGCCCTGCACCAAATAATACAATACCTGGGAATAATATATCATGTTTCTTTGTATGTCTGCATTTTTTTTTCATGTGTTTCCCTTTCTGCATTTTATTCAGTTGTGTTTCCCTTACTACATTTTGTTGACATGTAATTTCCCTTTTTTTTTTGCATTTCAGTATTAGTCCCTTCGGTCATGATCTACAGTAGCATTGGTGGATCTGGTTTATCCCATGTGTAACCGTGTTGATATGATAATCTAACTTATGTTCCCAATCTTGATCTGAATCCATAGTGGTTTTGAAGGAAATTTTTTGACACTGGCATCACCAAGCTAACATATTTCAACTTCCTAAGTAAATGATTTCACTTTTGGAAAAAATTAAATCAATAAGATTGCACTTTTATTAAAAAAAAATATAATCAAAGACGCCAGCAGAAGTTATGGTTTCAGATAATGCACATTGACTTATGTGTTTTACTCTACAATTGTTCGATTTTCTTGAATAGGTTATAATGTCTCTGTGTTCTACTCTTCTTATTGATAACAATTCTCTGGATTGAGATGCGGTAAAGAACGAAAAATCGAACACTGTCAATATAATGACCATCATGAATGCTGGCAGATCAGGTTATTTATAATTTGATCTTTCTGAGTGTACAAAAATACCATAGGTAGTATAAATTAAAAGAAACGAGACTGTACCAATTGGTCACCAGACTGCTCCACATTGAAAAGAACTAAGATTGTTATGCCATACACCTAGCAAAGAGGTTGACGATTCTAGAGGCGACAATGGGCACCTATTGGCAGGTGTAAGAGATGACCCGATTGTACGAGCTACTTTGCAAGGTAAGTATATGGTCTTACAAATCATCTCAGGAACAAAAAAGATGTACTCGATCATTGAAAGATGCATGACAATAAGGGAAATTCGATCTTTCCTCCCCAATTACATATTAGTCGGTTTTGAAATTTCTTTCTCTCAGAAAAAAATACATATTGCCATTAAGCCGCATACTCCTCGACCATTAAAAGCCATGCAATGGTTACGGCAAACAGCTGCCAAAGAGGCTGACGATTCTGGAGGTGACCATATCCACTTATCTTCCAAAGAGACTTCGCAACATAAGAGTATATATATGGTATTACAAATCAAGAGATATATATCCAGAAGTAAAATTTCAATAGCATATATTCCAATAAGTAAATAAAAGGTCTGAGAAAGTACAGATTATGCACATATTTTTAAAATCGGAAATGGGGGAAGGAAATAGAAAATCACGGAGGTGAACTCATTTTCTTAATTTAAGAAATTAAATGCGTATAAAACTCTCTTCAAAATTATTTTTAGTATATATATATATATATATATATATATATTTCTGAATTTTATATGGCGATAACGCGTATAGTTTTAGAAAGCATTTCTGATTTAATGATGTGTGTTAACAACATTAGTTGTTTACCCGATAGAACAAAGAAACCAAAACAGGGGATATCCCCACGATATCTATGACTAAGCCAGATTAACATACATCGGACCAGAAGGAATTGATAAGTATTCGGGACACATTTTATATGATATTAAAAGCGAATCAAAATCAAGGCCCGTGCCGTTACGGCACGGGTTAAGGGCTAGTATGAGATAAAAGAGATTGTCCATGGTTTAGATTTAGACCAATGAAATAAGAAATGTATCATATCAGTCCATGTACACTAAAAGACGAGGGGCAGCAAGCTAGCAAATTTCAAACTTCACAGCACGTTTACAAGAAATTTGACCGTTGAAGGTTGAAACAATTAATATATGACCCTTACCTGATTATAAAGTTCTTAATCTTGTTCTTGTCGTCGAGATATTATTAGTAGTAACAAGCTTACAGAGTTACAGTAGACTGTAGAGCCTGGCATATTTGTATAGCTTCATAGTCCTGTTGGCTGTCGTAGACTCATAATTGAACATCCAACGTCCGTCTGAATTGGTATTGAAAAGTTGAGGTATAAGGTATTCCATATCTTGGATATCTATCTGATATCCGATAACTTTATAATTAAATTGACAATAATTGTTGAATATCCGATATCAAAACAGAAACGGTATTAGTCATATATTCGTAATACAGTTCACACCAAATTTCTCTTTTGTCTTTGGACTCAAAAATTTCTTTCGTACTGTATCATTTGCCATTTTCGTTGTCATTAGTATATCGCAAATGCACGGGGATTATATTGCTTGATTAGCTTGATACGAGTAGCAGTACGTAATACTTGATGTGCGTATCTTCCATTTAGGCGGCTTATTGTTTACCTTTACATTATCCTCCAATGACCACTAATTAATGGGGATACTCGATTAAAGGGGCGCAAAAGCTTTGAGATAAACATGAACTTTACACCTTTTGCATATATTGTAAGCGATCTGTCTAGGTGCGGACTAATTAATGTATCAGCCTTAGCATTTTTGGATTTGAAGGGGGTTGGATATTTTAAATCCAAATAAAATTCACAAAACAACATCCAACAATTACAATTTGCTAGTTCACCATTGTTACACCATTTTTGATACACCTATAGACTTTTCCCATTCAAAGTTATTATCACTGAAAATATCTACAGATGATATTCTTCTTAAATTTTTTATTTTAGATATTTTTCGTTATCTTTGATTCGATCCCAACTCGTAAAAGAAATGTTTTCTGAATTATATAATATTCAAAGTTGTTGCTTGTATATGTATGTGCGATATTTAGCTTTTGTAAAGCTGGATCCTATAGTGTACTTGTGATGAAATGAACCATGGAAAATCGAAAGTTGGATTCTTCTCCCAAGACAAAAGAGATTAAAATTAATTAACTTGGTTTAATCTCATACAGACACCTGTTGATTTTGAAAATCAAATTAGGGTCGCAATTAGTAACTTCTACAAATGGTTAAGCAGACGGAAAAACAAGAAGATAACCAATGTCATTTACACACGAATATAAACAACATAGAAATAGATTTTACATGCATGTCAAGTTCAAATAATTTTTTGGTCAAAATTCAAAAGCTAATGAGAGAAACACTAATGATCTACTGATAGTAGTATGATACCAACAAAAAAAACAATTTTCTTTATTTTTATATGATATGATAACAATAACAATGATTGAGTGTTAAGTATTTTTCCATCGGAAAACAAAAACATATAGTATGGTAACCAATAATTCTGAAATAAACAAAAATAAAAGGCTGGCGGGAATAACTGATCCTTGTAGTGTCTGTCTCTTAAAAACGGCCCCATTCTTCTTACACAATTTCTCTCCTATGAATCTGTATGGTTTATGAGTAAAACTGTCATCATCTTGATTAAGCTTAATTAATATACGATTTTTTTGATAAAATCAAAAGATGTTATTTTTATATGATATTCCTTTGATTTATGGATAAAGAACTAACCAATTTTATAAAATTTGAAATAAACTAATAAATTAGTCAAACTCTGACTTTATGAGAAAAACGTGGTCACTAGTTTAAACCTTACCGAAACGGATACGGATTTACATTTCTCATGGAACCATTTGATATATGTCTTTCAACACAATTTGGTGTACCAATCATCAGCTTCTTGTGTTCATACGTGCATAATTATATACTTTCAAACCATAACATCATCATTTTTATATTCTAATAAGAAGGGTCAAAATTCAAAAAGCTAATGAGAGAAACTTGGGATCTTTGATAATGATCTACTGATAGTAGTATGATACCAGCAAAAAAACAATTTTCTTTATTTTTATATGATATGATTCCATCGGAAAACAAAAACATATAGTATGGTAACCAATAATTCTGAAATAAACAAAAATAAAAGGCTGGCGGGAATAACTGATCGAGTGTCTGTCTCTTACCGACTGAAAAATGATTTAAAGAGACAAACGGCCCCATTCTTCTTACACAATTTCTCTCCTATGAATCTGTATGGTTTATGAGTGAGAGGCCATCTCTTTTGACCTAAAAGACCATTAGATGGTCCATCATTGAGGTGTGAGTTGCGACTTTTTATTGAGTTAGGGATGAAAATGAAGACAACCAAACGATTTTTGATTTCTATGCAATCTCAATCTCAATCCAAATTCTTTTGTTTTCAAACTTTTTAGTTGACTATAGATAACAAAAACAAAGCTGGCACAGTTCTCTTAACTTGGACTTGCTTCTTTGTAAAGTTAAAATGAAAACTCAATCTTTGATCTTTGTTCCAAACCTGTTTTTGTTTGGACAAACAGTAGCTGTATGCAATTCGGTGACTAAGAGCGTCTGCAGCGGTACGACCAAAACCAAAGACCAAAGACTAAAATAAAAGACCATATATGGGTTTAGTACCTTGAGTGACGCAGTGGTGGGCGAGTAAATTTGGTCGAGCGTTGGTAAAGATTACGCTCGGTGTGGGGCGTTGGTAAAGCTTACGCTCGGTGTGGGCGCGATATAGTTTACGCGCGGTGGGGCGTTGGTAAAGATTACGCACAGGGAAGGGGCGTTTGTATAGTTAACGCCTGATGGTTTTTTTCGACTGTTCACGCAATAAAAAAAAAAAAAAACTATATGGGGCGGGGGTATAGTTCCCGCCCCAAACATATCAAAATTAATTAAAAAAAAAGAAAAGTATGGGGCGTTTGTATAGTTAACGCCCCATGGTAAACGATTTAATAAAAAAAAAATATGGGGCGGGGACTTTATAAACGCTCGGTGTGGGCGTGAACTTCAGTGCGCTCGGTGTGGGCGTTAACCCGGGTGCGCTTGGTGTGGGCGTAAAGTTTATCAACGCCCGACTATATTTGGGTTTGGTCTTGGTCGCAGACCAAATTTGGTCTGGAAATTTGGTATGGTCTTCGATTTAGTCTTTACTCCGTCCCACTACGTCTCTGCTGCAGACCAAATTTTTACTCTTGGTCGTCCACTGCAGACGCTCTAAGAGCAACGGATGTGGGCGACTAAACTCAAATATTTGGGTTGAGAACGAGACGTAGTGGGACGTGCTATCGACCAAATCCCAGGCTAAACCCAAATCCCAGTTTATTTGGTCGGGGACCAAGACTAAACCCAAATATAGTCGAGCGTTGATATAATGTTCGCTCCCAAACCAGGCAAACTTAAAGTTTACGCCTCACACCAGGCGGGGATAAAGTTTACGCCCCACACCAGGCGGGATAAAGTTTACGCCCCATTTTTTTTTTTTGGTGGGGCGAACATATAATGTACGCCTGGTGTGGGGCGCATGCCCCACACCAGGCGTACTTTATACCTCGACCCATTTTTGTTTTAGTCGGGTGAACATAAAGTTTACGCCCCACACCAGGCGCTTATAATTTACGCCCCACCAAATTTAGTCTTCTACCGTTGTGTCACAGCAGTACGGACTAAACCCAAATTTTGATCCTTTTCAAGGGTCTTTGGTTATACTCGCACCACTGCAGTTGCTCTAAGGTCCATATAATACTGCATTCACAAAGACCATTTGATTGATCAAAAATTCTCAACGAACCACAAAAAAAACGCCTAAAAAACCGATATACACGGAGCAAAGTCCAAAGCGGGGCCTTGATGGCCTCTTTGGGGCCCACCGGGACCCATCAGAAAAATTTGTGAGACAAAAGAGGATTCGGTTTTCGGGTGGTTCCAATTCTGGGGCCGTTAAGAATATTGATGAAATAATAAAATAAGACCAATATTGATGAACTACATCCGACTTCCGGTCTACTAGTACCTAAATTTTTACTGTACAATAGTAAATGTGTAAATTTAAAGTTATAATTTAATTGAAAATATAGTCATCAAAAGCAATTTAGTGCACAAATCTGGCTATACGTAGACTTCGAATTAGTTAAGGTATAAGCACTTCATTTGGGTGACAACTTAAGTAATGAATCATATCAGATTAATGCATGCGTACATTATCTTGCTTCCTTACAAATTTACGTAAAACAGACAATCCTAACCAAACCACTAATTTAGTTTCAGTTGTTCGGTTAATTTAGTTCGGTTCAGATTAGCACATTGTTGTAATCATATCGTATCCTAATATTGATCAGAGATCTGATGGCAGAAAGAGTAGTCTTATCAGTCAGAGCACCACTTGTCCTGAAATAGAGACTTCAATTCGTCATTTTACCCTTGACCGTGATAGATTCCATCCCATTCCTCTCTGAAGAAGGATATTTTCGTCAATTTATCTTAGTAACCCAAGCTTCAATATATGTGGAAGTGATTCCATTACGTGACCTATCTATGCACATCTTCTTCCCCTAACTAGGAGTAGTAGACTTCATGGTCTCTGAGTCTCCTCTCTGATGATGTGAGCATTACTCTCTCTCTATCTCTCTTTCTCCCTCACTTCGTCTGTCTATTTAAACTCCTCCTTAAAGCCTCATCATAGCACAGCACTGAACGCTTCATACACACCTCACACACCCTGCCACTACCCACTTGAATCACAAGCTAGTTTGCTATTTCCTCTCCTACATCCAATTATCCATTCTACAGTTGTAATATCCTTACATCTTTCTCTCTTCTGAAATTTCCAAAGATTCAGGAGAGATGGGTGTAGATGAGGGTAAAGCAGTTACTCATGAAACTAGAAATACCCTCTCCATTGCTACGCCGGAGAAACCCAAGAGGAACAAATTTGCTTTTGCTTGCGCCATTTTGGCTTCCATGACTTCCATTTTGCTCGGCTATGGTTAGTTTCTTCATTTCCTCTCCACTATTCTCTCTAGTTTTGTTTCTAATTTTGTATTGAATTTAAATTAATCTCGCTCGTATATTATCTGAGTATTAATCAATTTTTTGTATCTTGATAATGAACAGATATTGGTGTAATGAGTGGAGCAGTAATATTCATCCAAGATGATCTAAAAATAAACGATGTACAAGTAGAAGTCTTAGTTGGAATTCTAAACCTGTACTCACTATTCGGTTCAGCAGCAGCCGGTAGAACATCAGATTGGATAGGGCGGCGATACACAATAGTACTGGCTGCTGTTATTTTCTTTGTGGGTGCCATAATCATGGGTCTCGCTCCAAATTATGCAATTCTCATGATAGGCAGATTCGTAGCTGGAATCGGTGTCGGTTATGCTCTTATGATTGCACCCGTCTACACAGCTGAAGTCTCACCAGCTTCATCTCGAGGATTCTTGACATCGTTTCCTGAAGTTTTCATTAACGCCGGGATTCTGCTCGGTTACGTTTCGAATTACGCATTCTCAAAGTTGCCTGAGCATTTGAGTTGGCGATTCATGCTTGGAATCGGTGCAGTTCCTTCCGTATTCTTAGGACTCGGTGTACTTGCTATGCCTGAGTCACCTCGTTGGTTAATTATGCAAGGCAGACTCGGTGATGCACGAGTTGTTCTAAACAAAACGTCCGATTCGAAAGAGGAAGCCGAGTTAAGACTGAGTGAGATTAAAGAAGCTGCTGGTATACCAGAAGAGTTAACTGATGATATTGTTGCTGTTCCGAAACGATCCCACGGTGAAGGTGTTTGGAGAGAACTTTTAATTCGTCCTACACCGGCCGTTAGACGTGTTTTAATCGCGGCAATTGGTATTCATTTCTTCCAACAAGCATCAGGTATTGATGCAGTTGTTCTTTACAGTCCTAGGATTTTCAAAGCTGCAGGAATCACCAAGAAAACTGATCTTTTAGGTGCAACTATAGCTGTTGGGTTTGTTAAGACTATTTTCATTCTAGTCGCTACATTTTTCTTAGATAAAGTAGGGAGAAGGCCTTTGCTATTGAGCAGTGTAGGAGGAATGATTGTGTCACTCGGTGGACTTGGGATTGGACTAACCGTCGTGGATCATTCTCACACTAAATTAATCTGGGCTATTGCTTTGAGCATAGCATCGGTTCTAGCGTACGTTGCATTTTTCTCCATCGGAATGGGGCCGATTACGTGGGTGTACAGCTCTGAGATCTTTCCATTGAAATTACGGGCTCAGGGTTGCAGTATGGGAGTAGCGGTGAACAGAGTTACAAGTGGGGTTATCTCAATGACGTTTATCTCATTAACTAAGGCAATCTCAACCGGTGGAGCGTTTTTTCTTTTCACCGGAGTTGCATCTATAGCTTGGATTTTCTTCTTTACGTTCTTACCTGAAACACAGGGTAGAACTCTGGAAGATATGGGTACGCTGTTCAGTGGTTTTCACTGGAGAGATTCAAAGAGCAAAGGTACTACTGCCGTCAAACAAGATAAAGCTGATAATGGTCAAGTTCAAATGGCGACCAACGGTCAACCAGCTTAAAATTTGGACACGGGAGTTTAGTAAATATGTAAGGGGGGTTTAGTGTAAGTTTGTTTCGCAGATTATAATTATAATTAAAAAGTTTCTTTTTCCTTCTTGATGGAATCGAAAGATTGAAATGAAATGGAATACATTAACAATTTAAGCTTAATTTATTGTTAATTATACTTTGATTCCCATGTGATTAACTTTTTATAATGCAACACAAATTAGATTAAGCAATGTGTAATAGCTTGATAGCAAGTTCCAACGGGCATAAGCAAGGGTGCATTTTAGTAACGAGAATTATTGGTAAGATAACAAGTTCCGGATAAGCTGGAAATATTGGACCGTTGAGAATTTATAATGCGTAAATGAAGGTTGGTGGTGAGGTTATCTGGAGACTGGAATTTGTTTATTGTGGTTAAGATCGGAGTGATATCGTTTTTTATGGCAAAACATGTGAATCACAGTCTTAGATCAGAAGCAAACAAAACAATCAAAACATACACTCTCATGGCTGTGCCAGGTGGTACTAGACAACTCATATGTGAGAATTTTAACCATATTAGCTTACTTTGAATGAGCAGTATCAACTAATTGATGAGGCACACACGATTCAAATTCGTGCAAGCACAAATTATTAGTTAGGTTGGTATTTTATGAAGACTAGGTTTGATGATCTTTGAGATGGGTGACATTTTAACTTGGAAAATGATGTGCTGCCAATACCAGCCTTATGATTTCTTAATAACATTAATAGTTTCCCTAGTTATCAAACAATTAACAAACTGGTTAACAAACCGTGTCACATCATATTTAGCAATTGAATAATTTTTCTATGGTTTCAGGTTCAACATATGTTAACTAGGAAGTGTTGGAATATTTTCAACTGCGCTAAGGGGGTTCTTGGGGGCGTAGCCCGCAGGCTGTGGTCGACCTGACAGGACAGGTCAGGTCGTGGGGGTCCAGGGGAGACCACCCCTGTTGGGGGTTTCTAGGGGGCAACGCCCCCGGAATAATTTTTTGGTGGTAAGTAACTGTTTCGACAGTTACAAACATATCCAGAATCTTAAAGAATCCAACAAACGCCTTTGATGTCTGTTGATGAAGAGACTCGTCGTTTCATGAAACCTGTTGGTGAAAAGATACATATTCCCAAAAGATGCGAAAACCTCTATAAGTAGAACTCGTTTCAAATCATCTCGGAAAAAACCTTTCTCCGTTTTCTCTCTTTTCTAAAGCATCATCAGAACTTTTGTTTACATGTGTTCTTGATTGAATCAAGGGGTACAAACCTTGAATTCATTTTCTGTTGTAGGGCTTTCATTGTATCCTGAAGGAATTATTTCACATACCTGTTGTAATCGCCAATTTATTGGGAGGGTAGAAATAATTGTCTAAAAGAAATCGTATGAGCCTTGAAAGCTTTTGAGTACAACAACATTTTCCTGTGTTATTTCATCTTCTATTGCAACCCAATTTTCCAACAGTTTTAGACAATTATTTTTTGGCAATGGAGGGTGAATCTTCAACTTCGAATGCTACTGCACAATCCCTGCAAGTGATGAACCAAACCCTGAATCGACTGGAACGTTTTGATGGTGAAAATTTTACTCGTTGGCAAGAGACTGTGAAGTTTTTCCTGATCACCATCAAGTTGTGGTACATACTTGAGGATGGATTGGAGGCGATTCCTGCACCATCAGACAAAGATACTCCTGAGTTGATTGCCAAACGAAAGAAGCGTCAGGAAGATGGTTTCATGTGTCGTGGTCATATTTTGAATGCCCTGGAAACTCATGTTTACAATGCACATCGGAGTATTGCGACTGCAAAGGAATTATGGACTGCGCTTAACAACAAATACAAGATTTCTGAAGCAAGCAACAAGAAATTCCTGACTTGCAACTTCATGGATTTTAAGATGGTTGACAATAAGTCAATCATTTCCAAGGTCAGTGAACTTTTACTCATTGTTAATCATCTTAAGGATGCTGGAATTGATCTTCCTTCTGCGTTTGTTGTCGGGGTTATTATTTCTCGTCTTCCCCTATCTTGGAATGGTTATAAGAAGAAACTCAAGCATGCTGAGACTGACTATGATTTAGAGGCCTTACAGCGTCATCTTTGTATAGAAGAGGACTCTCGTAAACGAGAACTTAAGGATAGTCCACAGTCTGAAAACCATTCTAAGGTGAATAGAGTAGAATATTCTAAGACACCGAATTCCTTGAAACCTAAGAATGATACTCAGTTTAAGAAGCATCATCCCAACAAGAAGAGTAAGAAGAAGGGAAATTGCTACTTCAGACAAACCCGGCCATTTTGCTCGTGACTGTCGTCTCAAAAAGAAACAACAGCAGAACCAGAAAAAGGAGGCAAATATGGTCAATGATAAACTTGTGATCGTGGTGCAAGCCGCCAATGATGTTGCTGAAACTGGGGTTGGATGGTGGTACGACAATGGTGCAACCGTCCATATCTGTAAGGATAGAAATCTTTACAAGACATACGAACCGGTTAGTGGAGAAAGAAACGAAGTTGTCTCCGCAAACGGCCAACACATCAAAGTCATTGGGAAAGGCACTGTTGAACTCTCGTTTACTTCGGGAAAGACCGTTACTCTTACTAATGTGTTACATGTCCCTGACATGGTGAAGAACCTTGTTTCCGGCGACCTTGTTATGAAGGCTGGATTCAAGATGACCTATGAGTCTAATAATTTTGTATTGTCCAAAAATGGTGTGTTTGTTCGACAAGGATATGCTTGTAATGGGATGATTAATCTTAATTTAATAAATAATGGTTCTACTTATATTGTTGACTCAGTTAATTTATGGCATGATAGGTTTGTTCATGTGAATTATGGTTCTCTTAGAAACATGAAACGATTAGGTTTGATTTCTGATTGCAATTTTGATCATGCTTCTAAATGTGAAATATGTGTGCAAGAAAAGATAACTAGAATTTCCCATGAGTCTGTAATACGAAATTCTTCCTTACTTGAATTAGTACATAGTGATGTGGGTGATTTGCATGGTTCAGCCACTCGTGGTGGAAGTATTATGTCACTTTTATAGAGGATAGTACTAGATATGCTTATACATATTTGATGAAATCTAAGGATGATGTTTTTGACATATTCAAAATATACAAAGCAGAAGTAGAGACACAATTAGGACTGAAAATTAAGATTTTAGGTTCTGATCGTGGTGGTGAATATTTTCCTAATGAATTTAAATTCTTTTGTCAAGATCATGGTTTAATTCATCAATTTACCGCACCTTATACACCTCAACAAAATGGTATGGCTGAAAGGAAAAATAGAACTTTGATTGATATGGTTAATTGCATGCTTATAAGTTCTAATTTGCCTAATTCTTTGTGGGGTGAAGCTATGTTGTCTGCATGTTATATTTTGAATAGAGTTCCTTTGAAAAAGAAGAATGTTTGTCCTTATAAATTGTGGTTTAAGAGGAAACCAAACTTGAAGAGACTTAAAGTTTGGGGTTGCTTAGCATATGTTCGAAATCCTGATCCTAAAAGACCAAAACTGGGAAACAGGGTTTATAAATGTGCTTTTGTGGGATACTCTCTTAATAGTATCACCTACAGATTTTTAATCCTTGATACTTTTGAGATTATAGAATCTGTAGATGTAGAATTATTTGAGAACTTAAATAGGAACAGTTCTCAAATGCAACCCATGGAGAACTCATTGTTACCTAGTCTAAAATCTGAAGAGACTAATGAGAATGATGATCATTCTGTTCCTACTCGAGACATGGAGGATACTTCTGAACCCATAGAAGATATCGAACCTAGAAGGAGTAAGATAGCAAGAATAGAGAAAAAATTTGGTCCAGACTTTATAACATATCTAGTAGAAGGTAATAAGGATAGAATTCTTAGTGTTACCAAATATGTTATGCATGTTGATGATGACCCTAAAACTTATGCTGAGGCTATGAGTTCCAAATATGCTAGTTTTTGGAAAGAGGCTATCAATGATGAAAAGAATTCTCTTTTGACCAATAGTACTTGGATATATTGTGATTTACCTCCGGGCGTAAAGCCTATTGGATGTAAATGGATTTTCAAGAGGAAAATGAATGCCGATGGTTCCATTGATAAGTTCAAATCCAGATTAGTTGCTAAGGGTTATAAGCAAAGACATGGAATTGATTACTTTGATACATATGCTCATGTTCCTCGCATCTCATCTATTCGTTGTTTAATAGCACTTGCTTCTATTCACAAGTTAATTATTCATCAAATGGATGTCAAAACCGCCTTCCTAAATGGAGATTTGGAAGAAGAAATATATATGGAACAACCTGAAGGTTTCATATTGCCAGGCCAAGAAAAGAAGGTTTGCAAGGTAGTAAAATCTCTTTATGGCTTGAAGCAAGCTCCCATGCAATGGCATGAGAAGTTTGACAAAGTGATGTTGTCATATGGTTTTGTGGTGAATGATGCGCATAAATGTATCTATAGTAAGCATGATAGTTCTGGATGTGTAATTCTCTGTTTGTATGTTGATGATATGCTTATTTTTGGATCTGACATATCTGTTGTGGAAGAAACAAAGAAGTTTCTTAGCTCTAACTTTGATATGAAGGATTTAGGAGAGGCTGATGTAATCTTGGGAATTAAGATCCTAAGAAAGGGAAATGAGTTGGCTTTAACCCAATCTCATTATATTGAGAAATTTCTCAAGAAGTATGGTCACTTTGATGACAATCTAGTACCTACTCCTTTAGACCATACTATCAAGTTAAAGAAGAACACCGGTCGTACTCATGCGCAACTTGATTATTCTAGTGTCATTGGAAGTCTTATGTATGCTATGCATTGAACAAGACCGTACTTTGGAGTCGTTGGAGCAAAAAGAAGTGGAACTCGCTCAAATCCAAGATTTCTTCTCATTACCTTGAAGAGAACACAAAATGAAGCAGGAAATTGTATTGTCGGTCTTCTAGAACCAACAGTTGGAAGTAGAGTCCCATTGGAAACATATATCCCATTACTAGGGTGTAAAGATCCATTTCAATCTTAAACTTGAGGGGAGGAACAGTTTTTCCCCAAAATTCTTCTTCTTCTACCCCATGGTCCTTTGCTGCTGTGAGAGGTGAGATTATGTGATGATGAATTGTTGCTGCCAGATCGAAACCGAGAACAGAGAGTAGAAAAGGTTTGAGGTGGATTGTTAGCAAAGAAGGAATGAAGAGGTTGAGAAGGAAGAATCAGAGAAGAAGGTTAGGGTTTCTGTTCAACACTATTTTGGACAGAATTTGAGCTCGGTGTAACAGGTGGAAGATGAATGTGGAAGATTTTGAGTTCTGAAGTGATTTGAATGAATTGGTAATGTGAATTTTGAGAAGGGAATGGATGAATGTCAGGTGCAGGTTAATCTGATGTTGTTGTTATTCAGACAGGAATCGAAGGCCGTGGTTTCATTGTTGCTGTGGTTATGAAATATCAGTTGCAGCTGAGTGCCTGAGAATTAAGCAAGCTCTTGTTGCGGATGGTGTTGCTGGTGTTGAGAATGCATAGCTGAAGATGCAATGGCTGTAGATGTGTGAGAGGTATTATGAACCGACAAAGATGAGTTGGTAGCTTGGGTCTGGAGGTTGTTGCTGTGGTTATGAAGTGGCAGCTGAGCCAATGTTGCAGGTGATGAACATGATGTTCTAGCTAGAATGAAGTTGAATTGCAGTTGATGCTGTGATGAGGTTTGCCATGAGGTTTCAATTGAGCTGGAAGCAATGATGATGCATAAGAATATCTGATTGGTTGTGTGGAGTTGAGCAGGTGGATCCAAGTATGGGTGTGTTGGCTATGGACATAATGGCTGTGGCAGTGGAGCCTTGGTAGTCGCAGGAATGCGAAACTGGTGGGAGTTATGATTGAAGCTGCAGTTCAAGGTTCGGAATGGGGGAAATAGGTGGTGATGCAGCTGTGTGGTGGTGCAGCTGTTGAGCACAAGGTAATGGTGATGACTGAAATGGAGAATGCAATGATAATGATGGCCTGGAGATGGTGAGAACTAGTCTGTGGTTGTGTTGAGTTGGTTGTGGCAACGGAGTTAAGCCGTGTTGCAATGGGGCTGTGGCAGGAGCTACATGGAGTTATAGGTATGCTTAGGAGGAATGGAGTGAGCTGAGATGGTTGGCATTGCAGGCAATCGTGTTGTTGTTGGCTTGAACAAGAGATGAACTTGCTTGCGGCACTGATGGTGATTTTTAGTAGATAGCTACAAAGCTGGAGCCGTGGCGTGTACTGTGTTCGGAGGACAGATGGGTTCGACTATGGTGCATAGCAGGGAAGTGCAAGGAGTGGCATTTCAGATTTATGGGAACTTGAGTAATAACAGGTTGAGGAGTATATTGCAGCTGCATTCGCAGAAATAGTGCGAAAATGAGTGAAAATGGCGCGCCGGTGAGCATAGTTCCGGTAGTCGGATTTCAGAACTTGAAGCATGAATCGCGATATTTCAGTGAATCGCGAAGGGGGTACGTGTTGGATACAAGAGTTGGCCGCGGCACATATGAGCTACGAGTCACACTTTTGGGTGCGTTTTCGCAAGATAATAAGTTGGGTTAGTTGGTTTTTGTGAATGTTTGAAATGCACAGAAGGAAAGATAAGTTGCTGGAAGTATACAGTTGGTTTGGTGACAGTTTCCGATAGATCAGTGACCTGAGAAAGTTTTCCGGTGACCGGATTCCGGCGATGACGTCAGCAGTCCGACGACCAGTTTTGGACCCAAAATTTCCAGAGACATATTTCTCACACCTGGGCTTGGTGGACTAGTATATGGACGTGGACTTGAAGATTTTGAAGGCTAAACCTAATTTTGGAACAAGAATAGCTATAAAAGAGAAGTCTTTTCTCAAAACCTAATATCTTTTATCTTTTATCATATATCTCATATCTCCATTAGGGAGAGTATCTTCTACTTTTGTTTCTAGGGTTTGTGAACATGATAGGGTTTCTCTTTCTTCTTGTTATGAACTCCATTAACATGAGTACTTAATTCTATTATTGGTTATGAAATAGTTGGATTTCACAAAGCATGATTTTTTGATTCAATATATTAGTTTTGTCTCATATTTATCGTTTGCAATTCTCTGAAAATATAGTTACATGATTTAATTAATTGTTTTGTCAAGTTGCAAATTGGTAGAACTTCTAATCACATCTATTGCTAGTTTAGGGTTTATTATACGTAAAAGTGATATTCCTTGAATACAAGTAGCATAATTATGATTATAGTTTGTAGTGATATATTCTTATGATCATATGTGAATCGTAACCTTTGTTAAATTGAATTAGTGCGCTTTCCACGTTCAATTGCTTTGATTGGCCTGATTTCATAGAACTTAATGCATCTAGGGAATTAAACTTGATTAGTGCTTTTACACGTTAGGTTGTTCTCTTAGATAGAACTCATACTCGCATCTTTTAATGTGTTTGTTGATAACAAAAGGAGATTTGCGGGATATTCTTGCGATCAAGGTATCCTAGGGCTTTTGATAAAAGTTGAGATTAAATATCAATTCTACTTATTTTTTTGAAAGCATGTTAGTGAATGAAGATGAATCCTTAACCAATATCTCTTCTACTTGATTTATTTGCTTATTTGTCTTTCTTTTATATTTGTTTAGTTTCATAAAAATCAGAAAACTCCCGGTGTTTTATATAGGAAACCGAAACAACTTGACAACCTAGACCTCTCTGTGGGATCGATTCTTTCTTGCCCTTGCTATATTTATATTTTGAGTAGTAAGAAAGTGTAATTATTTTTGACGGATACGACAACGATCAAATTTTGGCGCCGTTGCCGGGGAGACAACGATTGTCACTTGTTTTTGGTTTCTTATTTTTGTTTTTAGTTTTGTTTCTTATTTTTGTTTTTCTTATTTTCTGGTTTTTAACCTTGGTTTGAGAATCTTATTTCAGGTACTTATTTCTCATGGATGGAGCATATTGGAACAATAGATACGGTTTCCAACAACCTCAACAATATGACAACTACCAATTCCAGGGGTATAATCAAAACCAATTCATTGGTTATGACTAATATTCCATGGAACCTTATGGTTTTCCTCAACAACCTTATGGCAGGTATGGGTGTGAACAACCACAAGGATGGGAGGATTCTTATGCTCGTGAACAACAAGTCTCTAACTTGTTAGACAATTTTTCCAACTTTGTACAACAAGAGTTTCAAAAAGCTAAAGAGACTAGAGACGAGCAACTCCAAGAACTTCGTGAAGGTATTGCTAACTTTCGAAGAGGCATTGATCAATGTAAGGAAGGTATGTATAATTCTAATGTGCATATGGTTTGTGATGAATATTTGATTGATGCTAATGTTGAAAAAGGCCAATCCTTGGGCACTTTCGTTGATAATTGTGTAGCTAACTCAACTCTTGATCTTAATAATGATCATTCGCCTATTCAAAAGGATGAGTTAGAGTTTAGCAACACTAAATTCAGTGACGAAGAACCTTATGTTACCTATGGAAGTGACGGTGATAATGATACATTGCTTGACACAACTCATGGTGACAACATTAAGGAGTGTACAATGGAATTTTTTTGGGATCAAGATGAAGATGGAGAGGAATATGATGACACTAGTGTATCTTACTCAAACATTGATCCTAATAATGATCAAGAGCCTATTCAAAGGGCAGAGCTTGAGGATGAAGCATTTTTGAGTGTTCTAGAAAAGTTCCTCATAGTGAAATTTGGATCCGCAATAGAGTATGTGCCTTACAACAACGAGGATTATGTTGAGAATTAAACCGATATGACCAATATTGTGGAAGACCCAATTGAGCTTGCAAATGATTGTAATGAAGATGTTGATGCCGAGACTTTGGTTAAGGCAGAAACGGATGAAGAATGGTTGCAAAGTTTGATAGAGGACCATGATATACAAGAGGTGAATAATTCACTTGAGTTTTTCAAGGATGAAGAGGATTCCATGCTACAAGCAATTGTGCGAGGTTTGTCTAACCCTTTGCATGTTGTTTCTTCTCCTTTAACTCTTATTGGTTTGAATATATGTGCTTCGAAAACATTGTTAGATGACTTTGTTTCTCTATATCCCCCATTAGAGACACTTGATTCTCATACTATGCAGGTTTGTGAACAAGAAACCGTGGAAGTACCCGACTCATATATTCTTTATTCACTTCCAAGTGTGGACAAGAATAAGTGTGGGGGAAGCTTTTATCGGTTAATAGCTTCAATTCTGTTTTCTTGTACTAATATTTGTGTGAAGCTACTTTTTGCAAAACAGGTGCTATGAGTGGATCCCAAACTTTTCCGATTATTGGTGTATGGGGAATTCAACTTGCATGTCGGGCTGACGACTTTAAACCAAGCCCTAATGGGAGGCAACCCACTGGTTTTGTGTATCTATCTCTATCTCTATCTTTTTTTTTTTTTTTTGAGTCTTTTATCTTTATTTTCTTATTTTGTATATTTGCATATCAAAACTCCAACTTTTAGAGATTTTTGAACAATTTAGAATAAACACTAGCCTTTCTAAGTAGATGGAATTTTTTCTTGGCGGTGAGGTGTCTATTGGCTGAGTTGAGATTAGATGCCAACTAAATAGCTTGTTTAGTGTTTATCCTCCATTGTTACGAAATAGCTATGCGTTGGAGTAATGAGTTTTTATCATGCATTTTATTTTATTTTCTTATTGTGTATATATATATATCATGTTATGAATTTCCCATCTTGAACTTTACTTTGAATGACTAAATTTTACATTGAGGACAATGTAAAGTTTAAGTGTGGGGGAGTGTTCTCATATAGAGTTTTTAGCCTTGTTATTTTTTCCCTTGTGTTCATATATAAAAAAATATAAAATAGAAAAAAATTTGCTTTATACACTCCGAAACCTAGAAATATGGGCCTTTAGGATGACACTATCAATCTAAATGGATGGAACCATTTTGATTGCAGGAGTTGAGGAACCAATTAACTAAAAGGGACGAACATAGCTCAGAAATCATAAATACCATGACAGTTGTTACCATATCTCGGAATATCACCATATCACGTTCTATTTTTATTTTTCCATATTTATCTATTGTTCTCTAAGTGCTTTGGTGGGTCACTAAACATTGAATTGTTATTACTGCTAGGATGAAATAGAGTGATTGAGTTGAAAAAAAAAAAAAAAAAGAGACCGACCAATTAGACCAAACAGAATAAAGAATGACACTTGGATAGCAGTATGTGTGAAACGTGGTCCCTGTCTCAGTCGCCTAAACAAGCGTGGAATGCAGGATCCAAGGCAACTATCATGTACTTGCTAACAAGAAGCATGCGCATGGATCCAAAAGATTTAATCATGCTGTCTAAAGAAAAAAAGAAAAAAAGTGAAAAAGAAAAAGAAAAGAAAGTATTATATTTGGTTGAATAAAGTCACTCCTGGTTCCCTTGTATATGCTAGTGAGTTGATGTAGAATTCAAACCAGTAACTCAATCCAATAGGCATAGGTTCATCTTGGTAGTGACCTTCAGACAGATATGGGAAACATCGATCACTTGTGAACATTCGCCAACATCTACATCTATATCCATCTTCTTAATCTTTTCATTGTGATTGCGGTTTGTTAGTTTCCGAGTATTGTGGCTTGTTCGACTATCTAATTAGAGTTTATTTACTAATATATGAATTGAATTTGCACAAGGTACCTCCTCTTGTAGTCATTTTGGATTCGTTCATTGATTTGTCACAAGTAGACGGAGTTGGAAATATAGGTTTTGTAGGTATATCTCTAGTAAACCTTCACGAGACTATAACTCGTCCACTAGGGACACCTAGGGGTTCAAAGGCTTGTTATTTATGCTAAAAGTGACCGTAGCCTCGACGACACGGAGTTGTATGTATTTGTTTTAATTTTGTTTTGTTTGATTTGCTCGAGGACTAGCAAAGTCTAAGTGTGGGGGAATTTGATAGGTGTGATAAACACCTAATTTTATATCTAGTATTTATGCTTTCTTTGCGAGTTTTCGTGTGAATTATGTATCTTATGATTATTTTTGAGTTTTTTAGGTGTTTTGGAGTCGTTGGAGCAAAAAGAAGTGGAACTCGCTCAAATCCAAGATTTCTTCTCATTACCTTGAAGAGAACGCAAAATGAAGCAGGAAATTGTATTGTCGGTCTTCTAGAACTGACAGTTGGAAGTAGAGTCCCATTGGCAACATATATCCCATTACTGGGGTGTAAACATCCATTTCAATCTTAAACTTGAGGGGAGGAACAGTTTTTCCCCAAAATTCTTCTTCTTCTACCCCCTGGTCCTTTGATACTGTGAGAGGTGAGATTATGTGATGATGAATTGTTGTTGCCGGATAGAAACCGAGAACAGAGATTAGAAAAGGGTTGAGGTTGATTGTTACCAAAGAAGGAATGAAGAGGTTGAGAAGGAAGAATCATAGAAGAAGGTTAGGGTTTCTGTTCAACACTATATTGGACAGAATTTGAGCTCGGTGTAACAGGTAGAAGATGAATGTGGAAGATTTTGATTTCTGAAGTGATTTGAATGAATGGGTAATGTGAATTCTGAGCAGGGAATGTATGAATGTCAGGTGCAGGTTAAGCTGCTATTGTAGTTATTCAGACAGGAATCGAAGGCCATGGTTTCATTGTTGCTGTGGTTATGAAATAGCAGTTGCAGCTGAGTGCCTGAGAATTAAGCAAGCTCTTGTTGCAGATGGTGTTGCTGGTGTTGAGAATGCATATCTGAAGCTGCAATGGCTATAGATGTGTGAGAGGTATATGAACCGACAAAGATGAGTTGATAGCTTGGGTCTGGAGGTTGTTGTTGTGGTTATGAAGTGGCAGCTGAGCCAATGTTTCTGGTGATGAACATGATGTTCTAGCTATAATAAAGTTGAATTGCAGTTGATGCTGTGATGGGGTTTGCCATGAGGTTTCAATTGATCTGGAAGCAATGATGATGCATAAGAAGATCTGATTGGTTGTGTGGAGTTGAGCAGGTGGTTCCAAGTATGGGTGTGTTGGCCATGGCCATAATGGATGTGGAAGTGGAGCCTTGGTAGTCGCAGGAATGCGAAACTGGTGGGAGTTATGATTGAAGCTGCAGTTTAAGGTTCGGAATGGGGGAAATAGGTGGTGATGCAGCTGTGTGGTGGTGCAGCTGTTGAGCACAAGGTAATGGTGATGACTGAAATGGAGAATGCAATGATAATGATGGCCTGGAGATGGTGAGAACTAGTCTGTGGTTGTGTTGAGTTGGTTGTGGAAACGGAGTTAAGCCGTGTTGCAATGGGGATGTGGCAGGAGCTACATGGAGTTATAGGTATGATTAGGAGGAATGGAGTGAGCTGAGATGGTTGGAATTGCAGGCACTCGTGTTGCTGTTGGCTTGAACAAGAGCTGAACTTGCTTACGTCACTAATGGTGATTTTTAGTAGATAGCTACAAAGCTGGAGCCGTGGCGTGTACTGTGTTCGTAGGACAGATGGGTTCGACTATGGTGCATAGCAGGGAAGTGCAAGGAGTGGCATTTCAGCTTTATGGGAGCTTGAGTAATAACAGGTTGAGGAGTAGATTGCAGCTGCATTCGCAGAAATAGTGCGAAAAGGAGTGAAAATGGCGCGCCGGTGAGCATAGTTCCGGTAGCCGGATTTCAGAACTTGAAGCATGAATCGCGATTTTTCAGTGAATCGCGAAGGGGGTACGTGTTGGATACAAGAGTTGTCCGCGGTATATATGAGCTACGAGTCACGCTTTTGGGTGCGTTTTCGCAAGATAAGAAGTTGGGTTAGTTGGTTTTTGTGAATGTTTGAAATGCAGAGAAGGAAAGATGAGTTGCTGGAAGTATACAGTTGGTATGGTGACAGTTTCCGATGGATCAGTGACCTGAGAAAGTTTTCCGGTGACCGAATTCCGGCGATGACGTCAGCAGTCCGGCAACCAGTTTTGGACCCAAAATTTCCAGAGACATATTTCTCACACCTGGGCTTGGTGGACTAGTATATGGACGTGGACTTGAAGATTTTGAAGGCTAATCCTAATTTTGGAACAAGAAGAGCTATAAAAGAGAAGTCTTTTCTCAAAACCTAATATCTTTTATCTTTTATCATATATCTCATATCTCCATTAGGGAGAGTATCTTCTACTTTTGTTTCTAGGGTTTGTGAACATGATAGGGTTTCTCTTTCTTATTGTTATGAACTCCATTAACATGAGTACTTAATTCTATTATTGGTCATGGAATAGTTGGATTTCACAAAGCATGATTCTTTGATTCAATATATTAGTTTTGTCTCATGTTTATCGTTTGCAATTCTCTGAAAATATAGTTACATGATTTGATTAATTGTTTTGTCAAGTTGCAAATTGGTAGAACTTCTAATCACATCTATTGCTAGTTTAGGGTTTATTATACGTAAAAGTGATATTCCTTGAATACAAGTTGCATAATTATGATTATAGCTTGTAGTGATAGATTCTTATGATCATATGTGAATCGTAACCTTTGTTAAATTGAATTAGTGCACTTTACACGTTCAATTGCTTTGATTGGCCTGATTTCATAGAACTTAATGCATCTAGGGAATTAAACTTGATTAGTGCTTTTACACGTTAGGTTGTTCTCTTAGATAGAACTCATACTCGCATCTTTTAATGTGTTTGTTGATAACAAAAGGAGATTTGCGGGATATTCTTGCGATCAAGGTATCCTAAGGCTTTTGATAAAAGTTGAGATTAAATATCAATTCTACTTATTGTTTTGAAAGCATGTTAGTGAATGAAGATGAATCCTTAAACAATATCTCTTCTACTTGATTTATTTGCTTATTTGTCTTTCTTTTATATTTGTTTAGTTTCATAAAAATCAGAAAACTCCCGGTGTTTTATATAGGAAACCGAAACAACTTGACTACCTAGACCTCTCTGTGGGATCGATCCTTTCTTGACCTTGCTATATTTATATTTTTAGTAGTAAGAAAGTGTAATTTATTTTTGACGCATACGACAGCGATCACATAGCCCAAGCCGTGGGAGTGTTATGTCATTTCTGAAGTAATCCAGGAGATGAACACTAGAAAGCAGTTACAAGAGTTATGGCTTACTTGAAAGGTACAATGAATTTTGGCTTGCATTACCAAGGCTATCCCGCTGCACTGTAAGGGTACAGCGATGCTAACTGGAACGATGTAGAGGCCAAGTCCAAATCAACGTCTGGATGGATCTTTACATTAGGAGGTGCTGCTGTGTCTTGGAGTTCCAAGAAGCAGACTTGTATTTCTGATTCAACTATGTTGTCAGAATTAATAGCCTTAACGGATGCATGTAAGGAGGCAGAATGGCTTAGGAACCTACTTATGGAAATTCATTTTGGAAGAAGCCAACTCCAGCAGTCTTGATTAATTGTGATAATCAAGCTACCATCTATAATGTCTCAAATAAGACTTATAATGGAAAGTCAAGACATGCAAGTCTTAGACATCAAATGGTTAGGCAACTACTCAAGAGGAGAGTGGTTACGGTTAACTTTATTTATTCAAAGAGGAATTTGGCAGACCCATTTACGAAAAGTCCACCAAGTTCGGTGGTTTCAATAAAAAGTAAAGAAATGGGACTAAGGTCTGTGAAAGAAGTTTGATCTCCCATAGCAGAAACCCAACCTATGTTTTGAAAAAGATAAACAAGGTTCAATGTGGTACCAACAAGTTATAGATGTAGATTATGGAGCACTAGTATAAAACTTCGTTCTGAAAGAAAATAGGATGGATGTAAATCCTTAATGAGTCTGTGATTAGTAAAAGGTGTATCGCAGAAACACCTTCGAGACTTACCTATATGAGTATGGAAATCAGGCCGTTTCCTAAGAGAAGAAGACCGTTCTATAAAGAAGACTCATGAATCAAGGATATAAGCACAAGGCCATTAACGTGCTTGGCTACAGAACACATGATTTATGAAATCAATATGTGTGGAGACTCCGGTTTTATCATAAGGGATACTTGGTTCAAGACTGGTTTCACCATAAAATCTCAATAAGGCTTTGAGTTTCTTACACTAAGTGAAGGTTCAAATCCAAAAGATACCTATCATTTATGTGTTAATTTCAATGATGATGCTTAGTCTCAATTGTGCTAGAACTACGTTGGCTTGATCCCACTCGGGTACTAGGCAGTCACTTCGGTGATGCAGCCGCTCCGATTTAAAAGTTTTTTAACTTTGTTTTATGGTTTTTTGAAAATAGGGGGAGAATGTTGGTGGTAAGTAACTGTTTCGACAGTTACAAAAATATCCAGAATCTTAAAGAATCCAACAGACGCCTTTGATGTCTGTTGATGAAGAGACTCGTCATTTCATGAAACCTGTTGGTGAAAAGATGCATATTCCCAACATATGCGAAAACCTCTATAAGTAGCATCTCCCAAACTCGTTTCAAATCATCTCGAAAAAAACCTTTCTCCGTTTTCTCTCTTTTCTAAAGCATCATCAGAACTTTTGTTTACATGTGTTCTTGATTGAATCAAGGGGTACAAACCTTGAATTCATTTTCTGTTGTAGGGCTTTCATTGTATCCTGAAGGCATTATTTCACATACCTGTTGTAATCGCCAATTTATTGGGAGGGTAGAAATAATTGTCTAAAAGAAATCGTATGAGCCTTGGAAGCTTTTGAGTACAACAACATTTTTCTGTGTTATTTAATCTTCTATTGCAACCCAATTTTCTAAAAGTTTTAGACAATTATTTTTGGGCAATGGAGGGTGAATCTTCAACTTCGAATGCTACTGCACAATCCCTGCAAGTGATGAACCAAACCCTGACTCGACTGGAACATTTTGATGGTGAAAATTTTACTCGTTGGCAAGAGACTGTGAAGTTTTTCCTAATCACCATCAAGTTGTGGTAATACTTGAGGATGGATTGGAGGCGATTCCTGCACCATCAGACAAAGATACTCCTGAGTTGATTGCCAAACGAAATAAGTGTCAGGAAGATGATTTCATGTGTCCTGGTCATATTTTGAATGCCCTGGAAACTCCTGTTTACAATGCACATCGGAGTATTGCGACTGCAAAGGAATTATGGACTGCGCTTGACAACAAATACAAGATTTCTGAAGCAAGCAACAAGAAATTCCTGACTTGCAACTTCATGGATTTTAAGATGGTTGATAGTAAGTCAATCATTGCCCAGGTCAGTGAACTTTTACTCATTGTTAATCATCTTAAGGATGCTGGAATTGATCTTCCTTCTGCGTTTGTTGTCGGGGTTATTATTTCTCGTCTCCCCCCTTCTTGGAATGGTTATAAGAAGAAACTTAAGCATGCTGAGACTGAATATGATTTAGAGGCCTTACAGCGTCATCTTCGTATAGAAGAGGACTCTCGTAAACGAGAACTTAAGGATAGTCCATAGTCTGAAAACCATTCTAAGGTGAATAGCGTAGAAGATTCTAAGACACCGAATTCCTTGAAACCTAAGAATGATACTCAGTTTAAGAAGCATCATCCCAACAAGGAGAGTAAGAAGAAGGGCAATTGCTACTTCTGTGACAAACCCGGCCATTTTTCTCGTGACTGTCGTCTCAAAAAGAAACAACAGCAGAACCAGAAAAAGGAGGCAAATATGGTCGATGACAAACTTGTGATCGTGGTGCAAGCCGCCAATGCTGTTGATGAAACTGGGGTTGGATGGTGGTACGACAATGGTGCAACCATCCATATCTGTAAGGATAGAAATCTTTACAAGTCATATGAACCGGTTAGTGGAGAAGGAAACGAAGTTGTCTCCGCAAACGACCAACACAGCAAATTCATTGGGAAAGGCACTGTTGAACTCTCGTTTACTTCGGGAAAGACCGTTACTCTTACTAATGTGTTACATGTCCCTGACAAGGTGAAGAACCTTGTTTCCGGTGACCTTGTTATGGAGGCTGGATTCAAGACGACCTATGAGTCTAATAAGTTTGTATTGTCCAAAAATAGTGTGTTTGTTGGACAAGGATATGCTTGTAATGGGATGATTAAGCTTAATTTAATAAATAATGGTTCTGCTTATATTGTTGACTCTGTTAATTTATGGCATGCTAGGTTTGGTCATGTGAATTATGGTTCTCTTAGAAACATGAAACGATTAGGTTTGATTTCTGATTGCAATTTTGATCATGCTTCTAAATGTGAAATATGTGTGCAAGCAAAGATAACTAGAATTTCCCATAAGTCTGTAATACGAAATTCTTCCTTACTTGAATTAGTACATAGTGATGTGGGTGATTTGCATGGTTCAGCCACTCGTGGTGGAAATAAGTATTATGTCACTTTTATAGAGGATAGTACTAGATATGCTTATACATATTTGATGAAATCTAAGGATGATGTTTTTGACATATTCAAAATATACAAAGCAGAAGTAGAGACACAATTAGGACTGAAAATTAAGATTTTACGTTCTGATCGTGGTGGTGAATATTTTCCTAATGAATTTAAATTCTTTTGTAAAGAGCATGGTTTAATTCATCAATTTACTGCACCTTATACACCTCAACAAAATGGTATGGCTGAAAGGAAAAATAGAAATTTGATTGATATGGTTAATTGCATGCTTATAAGTTCTAGTTTTCCTAATTCTTTGTGGGGTGAAGCTATGTTGTCTACATGTTATATTTTGAATAGAGTTCCTTTGAAAAATAAGAATGTTTCTCCTTATGAATTGTGGTTTAAGAGGAAACCAAACTTGAAGAGACTTAAAGTCTGGGGTTGCTTAGCATATGTTCGAAAGCCTGACCCTAAAAGACCAAAACTGGGAAACATGGCTTATAAATGTGCTTTTGTGGGATACTCTCTTAATAGTATTGATAGGTATTGTAAACACCTAGTTTTATATCTAGTATTTATGCTTTCTTTGCTATTTATTGTGTGAAATATGTATCTTATGTGTGAATTTGAGTTTATTAGGTGCAATGGAGCACTTTGGAACAAAAGAAGGAGAAACCATTCATTTGGAGCGTAAAAGGCAAAACGACCAGTTCACGGGCGAAAGATACTTGGAGCAGACTAGGTTGCGCGGCGAAGGAGCGGAAAAATGAATTGTCAGTTGTCTAAAACTGGAAACAAAATAGGTTGTCGGATCTTTAGAACCGACAAGCCATGTATGACTTGAATTACCCCTTATCTGCCTAACCTGGGTGGATATATCCACCATTCTCCTACAACAAACCTAAAAATGTTGAGACAAATGATTTCTCAATCATTATCCCATCTAGGATTCAGAGAAGAAAAAATGGCTGCAAGGAAGAAACGGTGGTTTCGATGGGGTTACTCTGAAATTCAAGAGATGATGGAGGGCATGAGTCTGTTGATAAAGAAATTGTGTATGCAAAAGTGGATTAGGTTAAAGATTGAAATCGAGAGTTTCTGGGTGATGGATTTCTGCGGTAATTGAGTTTAAATGAATTGATAAGAGATTTGAGCAGATGGGTTCAAATCCAGTGAAGATATTGATAGTTGCTGTCGTTGATTGAGAAACCAGAAGCAAGGATGAATTGTTAGGGTTTGAGCAGACTAGTGAATGAAAGTGAAAGCTGAGAAGAACAATGATCTGAAATAGAGGTGTTGCCGCTGATGGAAGAGATCGATGGATTAATGGCTGCTGATGAGAGGATGGCTCGAGATTGAGCTGTTCTTGCAGAGATTTCAGTCAAGATGTTGTGTTTGAGTTGATTCTGTACATTGCAGGAATGGAAGGTAGTGAAGAGTTGGTTGGGAGTGTTGATCTCAGAGCTGGAGTTAAAGCCATTGTTTGAAAGGGACAGTGGTGTTGAATGGAATGGCAAACCTGCAGCTGCGATTGAAATCCATGATGTTGAGATGCAGGTTGCAAGAAGATGGAACTGAGATAATGAGGTTGCATGATTGTGCTAATGGAGATGCAGTGTAGAACTTAATGCTTTGGTTGGCCTGAAGTTGTTGTTTTGATCTGGGGTTGCAGTGTGTATTGAAGTTACAGGGAGAGACTCATGTGCAGTGTGACAATGCAAGGGTAATGGCCTGATTTGAGTGTGCTTGTATGTGAAATTGCAGGAAGGTGTGCTGCTGCTAGAATGAAGGACCTGGTGATGTTTAGGTTGTGAGGCAAAGTGTTCTGTAGTTGAAGATACAAGATGGCAGTATGTGCAGAATAGTGGAGCACTGGCTGGGGGTAATGGAGTTGCAAATTGATGATTTGTTGTGTTCAAACTGGTAGCTGCAGTTCATGCCATAAGGTGGATATTGCAGTGGTGGTAATGGGCTATGAAGGAAAGTGTGATGCTGTGTGTGTTTGTCTGGCTAAGATGGATGAGATGAACTACTGGTAAACTAGGTCAAGGAAACGGAGAAAGTGATGCGCAAGCAAGAGCAGAGGTGGTGGTAGATGAAAAGTAAAATGGTGTCTCTACATTGATTGCAAGCGCAGGTAATGATGAGTAACTGAAATTGCAGGTGATGGTATGGTAGGTCTGTATTGGTGTCAGTAACTCATGAGTACTGGGATGATGGATGCAATGGACTGGTGTGAATTGGTTGAGTTACTGGAATAGCTATAGCTGTTGTTAATGGGAATTGCAGGAGGGTATGCAGCTGTAATGTGTTGGTTATTTTTCAGATGGTGGTACTTCAGTTCAGAATGATTTGCAGCCAAGGATAAGTTGGCTAGTAACATTGCATGTGTATTGTTGCATGTGTTGGAAGCTAGAGATGGAAAGGTGACTGGTATTGCAAGAGCTACAACTGATGAGTTGATGGCAAATGAGTTGGTGTTGCTGTGTTTTGAAGTTGCAGCTGAACTCATGGAAGAAATCGCAGGTGGTGTTTGATTTCATGATACTGTTTGAGAGTGGTTACAGGGAGGAGTTGAGATGATGCTATGCTGTGCTAGTGTGTTGATGTTACGGAAGGTATATGACTTGAAGGATATCCAGCCATCTTGGCTGGATTTCTCTTGTGAAGCACCATGGTGCCGCATCACTAGCTCAAGCCAGTGCAAATGGCTTAGTCCATAATTAGTTAGACAGTCAGCTGACTCTGACTCAACCTGACTCGGATTGACCGAGTTTGACCCGATGGATTGACTGAGTTGACTATTGACCGGCGATTATTAGATAATCACCTGAGATTTATTCCGGCACCGGATTCCGTCAATATTCCGTCCAAAAACACAGTTTTCCGGCGAACAATTTTTGGGTCATTGGTAGGCTCGGAAAGATACCTACTTCTATGTATAAACTGCAAGTGCACAGTGTCGACAAGCAACACAGGGCAAGCACAGGTCGAACCACAGAGACTTGGAGAGTGTAGAAGTTGATTCTAAATCCTTACTAAGAACTGATTCAGAGAGTAACCAAAGGGGGTTTGTTTTTGTCGATACGACGAGATATTGGCAAAGACTTAAACAGAAAGTAATTTGAATTAAAATATGCAATTAAATCAAGGTGTAAATATTGAGAATATGGATACTAGGGTATTCAAATCCACCACTAACCTATGATATGCATTCAACTTGTAATATTATTCTTGTCCTTATAGTAGATTCAAGTCTACCGTATAACTAAGGTGTTTCTCCAATGGATAATTTAATCACAACTAAAGTATTTCTCCAAAGCATTAATTGTCTAATTAAGCACAACTAATCTAAAGATCAATATTTGGTTAAGCATGAGTTGTAGCATAATCAACATAGAGATATTCTAACTAAAATGGATACATGGCATACATTGTGAGAGCAAGATGTTGACAAACTTGGATTAAATTATATCTTTAAACAATTCTAAACTTTCAAGAACAAGATACAAGATATGAATACATACCAATGAGATTAGGGCTTCATCTAAACCCTAGTAAATGAAATTAGAACATGAAGAACATTACAACAAAATTGAAATTTGATAAACTAACATGAACAAGCTATTCTTGGATGAGTTTTCAACACAACAACCCTCTCTATTTATACACAAAAATTCTCTCACACTTGGGATCCGAATTTCACTGTAGCAACCACTCAACAATTAAACAAAACATGTTTTCTTAATTGATGGATAGAATGGAATACAATGGGGGTGAGGTGGATGTTTTGGAAAGAATCCAATGGGGGTGAGGTGGATGTTTTGGAAAGAATCCAATGGGGGTGAGGTGGAAATGGATTTGGGTCTTGGGTTTTGGATCATGGGTTTTGGATCATGGGTTGTTTAATCCCATGAATTTGTAAACAGGTTGCCACTGATGCGCGAGCGGGTTGCAACGCTTCCAACTTTCTTCTCTTTTGTCTTCTCAATTCTTCCAAGCTTTATTTAGTACTTAAAAACAAAAAATTAATTAATACAAATATTTATTCTTGAAGATGGTAAGAATGCAGAATTTGGGATAATATATGACTTTGAAGCGCGAAAGATGAGTTAAGTGCCAATGAAAAGGTGTATGAATATGCAATATTTGGCACTCATCAGTCATATTTTCACATGGGTTTTTCTCACGCATGGTTCATGGGCTTGGTGGACTTTTTGGATGGACTTTGAAGACCTAATTTTGGAAAGTGGAAAAACTATAAAAGAAAGAAGTTTCTATTCTTTTGTGGACTGATCACTTATACTTATCACGTATTTTTCTACTGGGTTTTTGGAGGAGATCAGCGATTCTACTAGGGTTTGCTTTCATTTATTTTTATGTTCTTCATTTTATTTTTGATAATAATGTTGAACCCAAAAACCATGAGTAGCTAAATTCTTAATATTGGTTATGGGATAATAAGTGGATTTCACAAATAAAATCTGATTCAATGCATTAGTTTTATCTCAAGTTTATTGTTTATGTTTCATTGTTGATATTGATATATGATTTGATTGTTTATTTGGTTGAGTCCGGAATCAATCTGATTTTCATTCATATCTAGAGCTATATTAGGGTTTTCAATACGAAAACGTTGTTCATCCCTGATTCCAAGTAGCATAAATGTGGGTAGTGCTTGTAGAGATATATCCTACTAGTCACATATGAATCATAACTTGGGTTAAATTGATTTAGTGCTTTTACACATTTCGATTGCCTTGATTAGTCTTATTCCATATAGCTTATTGCTTCTAGGGAGTTGAATCTAATTTTCTTTTACACTTTAGGTTGCTTTCTAGGAAGAATTCACATATGCATCTTTTAATGTGGTTGTGATGAAATCAGGGAATTAGCGGGATATTCTTGCGATCAAGGTATCCTAGGAATTTTAGTAAATGAGAGATTAAATTTCAATTCTAGTCATTGATGAAAATATGTGTTTGTGAATGAAACTATCCCGTGACCAATACTTTCTCCTTATTGATTATTTTTATTATTACTTTGCTTTCAATTCATTTTTATTGCTTTGATAAATCAAAACCCCCCCTTGGTTACTAAGAAACTGAAATCTTTTATAACAACAAAATCCTCTCTGTGGATACGAACTCTTTCTTATCGCATACTATTTTTATTTTAGGAAGTAAGAAAGTGAAATTATTTCTGCGTTGGCTGACAACCGACCGGATTTTGGCGCAGCTGCCGGGGAGGCAAACGGCTTGTTATTAAGTTTTTAGTTTCTTTTTACAATTTCTGCTTGCATATTTGCTTTCCGTTTCTTGTCTTGTTTCTTACTTGTTTGCGAGAATTGTTTTTCAGATACTAATACCTGGCTTCTAAAGATTGGAATTATCCAAGGTGCGGGATAGCTACTCGAAGAGGCACAATACTCCAACCAAGTCAAGACACAACGGAAGAACAAGTCTTGGAAGTATAACACGAAGCTCTTCATCGAGAAGTGGAAGAAGAGTTACAAATATAAGAAGAACTAGAGGTTCCATTTGTAGAAGAACCACTAGTTGAAGAAGAAGAAGCAATGGAAGACGCAGATCGTACACTCAAGGATTTGGCGTCTCATAGGCTTGATGCACAACGATGGTGTATTCAAACCAACTCAACATTCGAGATCAAGATGGGGTTGCTTAGAGAGTTGCCAAAGTTTCATGGTATGGCAAATGAAGATCCAAACAAGCATCTTATGGAGTTCTATACCATTGTCAAGGCTATGCTTCCAGCGGAGACCGAATCCGATGGTGCAATGATGAAAGTTGTTCCATTTTCAATGGTGGACAGTGCTAAGGATTGGTTGTATTGTTTGCCAGCTGGAAGTGTCACTACATGGAACGGGTTGAAGAAACTCTTTCTAGATAGGTATTTTCCTGCACCGAAGGCCACTCAAATTCGCAAAGAGATTTGTGGAATAAAGCAACATGCGGGAGAGTCTTTGTATGAATGTTGGGAGCGATACAAGAGATTGGTGGCAAGCTGTCCTCACCATCAATTCAGCGACGCTATGATAATCCAATACTTCTATGAAGGCCTCCAATCAAGTGATAGATATCTTCTTGACGCTGCTGGTTGCGGTGCACTAGTGAACAAGACGGTGGCCCAAGCTGCCGAGTTGATTGAAAGCATGGATGCAAACTCGCAACAATTCTACACAAGAGGTGAACCAATGGTTAGGGGAGTGCATGAAGTTAGTGATTCATCATCATTACACCGTGATCAAAGGATGGACAATATGGAGCACATGATGCAAAAGATGGCTGCGGTTATATTACCTTCGTATGGTGAAGAGTTTGAGCAAGCTAATGCGGTTTTTCCAAACCAACCAAGACGGTATGATCCCTATTCCAACACCTACAATCCGGGATGGAGAGATCATCCAAACTTCAGCTATGCCAACAAGTAAGGTGCAGTTCAACAACCTACCTTCAACCGTCCGAGTGGATTTCAACCGCAACAACAACAAAAATTTCAACCTCAACAACAATATCAACAACAACAACAGCAATTTCAGCAACCACAACAATCGGTTCAAAACCAAGGTTCCGATATTGATGCAAAGTTGCAAACAATGATGCAAGGTATTTCTACCATGTTCAAGGAGAGCCAACAAGAAACCAAGAGCGCGATTAAGGATTTGCAGACTCAAGTGGGTTCCATGGCAATTGATATCAACAAGTTGAAAGCACAAAATAGTGGAAGACTCCCTTCTCAACCCATTAACTCAAAAGAGGGTGTCAATGCAATTACGTTGAGAAGTGGTACACAACTTGAGCAACCAAAAGTTGCTGATTTGGGTGAAGAGGAAGTTCCAAAGGAGCCGGTTTTGGAGGAAAAGAGGGATGAAATTCCCCAAACACCCGAAGTACCTATTCCTAACTCTAAAACTCATATTCCTACTTATGTTCCTCCTATACCTTTTCCTCGCAGATTTGCAAGTTCTAGGAAGGCGGAACTAGAAAAGGAGATTTTAGATGTTCTTAAGAAGATTCATGTGAATATACCACTCATTGATGCTATCAAACAAGTTCCCAAGTATGCAAAAGTGTTGAAGGACTTGTGTACCAACAAGAAAAGGCTTAAAGGCAATGAAGTGCTAAGTGTGGGGGAGAATGCTTCGGCAATATTACAACACAAACTCCCACTGAAATGCAAGGATCCCGGTAGCCTTGATATTCCCGTCATAATTGGTAACACCACTTTTAAAAAAGCAATGTTAGACTTAGGTGCATCCATTAATTTTATGTCGGCATCCATGTATAATTCACTTAATCTAGGTCCTTTGAAAAAGGCTGAAATTGTGTTGCAATTAGTCGATCGCTCTAATGTTTACCCAATGGGTATTGTTGAGGATGTTCTTGTGCAGGTTAATCAACTTGTATTCCCTGCTGACTTTTGTGTGTTAGAGATGGATGAAGTTTCACCGGACTCGTCTCTTCCATTGCTACTTGGACGTCCTTTCATGAAAACGGCTAAAACCATTATTGATGTGGATAAGGGAACGTTGACTATGGAGTTTGACGGAGAAATAATACGTTTCAACATTTTCGAGATGATGAGATATCCTAGTGATGTCCACTCTTGTTTCTCCGTTGATGTTATGGATGCATTGGCACAAAAAGTGTTTGAATTGAATGGTGATGATGCTTTGGAAACTGTTTTAACTACATCCATGGATGATGGAGTAGAGTGTGGTAACGAAGTTAAGGAAGCCCTTGGTGATCTCAACTCACTACAAGGATGTCTGGAAACTCATAATATCTCTTTTATTTCTTTACCATGCAGTGATGAAAATCTTTTACCTTCTATTGTTAAATCTCCAAAGTTGGAATCGAAACCTCTTCCAATTCACTTAAAGTACTTGTACTTGGGTGACAATGAAGAGTTACATGTAATTGTTTCTAACGAGCTTAGTGAATTACAGGATCAAAAACTTCTAAGGGTGCTAAGGAAGCATAAGACGGCCATAGGATAGACAATCGCTGATATCAAGGGTATAAGCCCTGCCGTTTGTATGCATAAGATTCGTTTGGAGGACGATGCAAAGCCTACAAGGGAAGTGCAACGTCGTTTGAACCCTCCCATGATGGAAGTTGTGAAAAAGGAGATACTCAAGCTTTTGGAAGTGGGTGTTATCTACCCCATATCCGATAGCAAGTGGGTGAGCCCGGTACAAGTTGTACCAAAGAAATCAGGGGTAACGGTGGTAGAGAATGATAAGAACGAACTTGTCCCAACTCGTGTGCAAACCGGTTGGAGGGTTTGTATTGATTATAGAAAGTTGAATGCTACTACTAGGAAGGATCATTTTCCTTTAACTTTTATTGATCAAATGCTTGAACGTTTAGATGGACATGCATATTATTGTTTTCTTGATGGTTATTCAGGTTACAATCATATTGTGATAGCACCGGAGGACCAAGAGAAAACTACTTTCACTTGTCCTTTCGGCACTTTTTCTTATAGAAGGATGCCTTTTGGCTTATGCAATGCTCTAGCTACCTTTCAAAGGTGTATGGTAAGTATCTTTTCCGAGTATGTTGAAAACATCATTGAAGTGTTTATGGATGACTTTAGTGTCTTTGGTGATTCATTTGACCTTTGTTTGAACAACTTATCTTTAATCCTTGAACGATGTGTTGAAACAAACCTTGTGCTTAATTGGGAGAAGTGCCATTTCATGGTAACTCATGGCATAGTTTTAGGCCATATTATATCTTCTAAGGGCTTGGAAGTTGATAAATCTAAGATAGACCTTATTCGTGCTCTAACCCCTCCCACTACGGTGAGGGAGATACGTTCTTTCCTTGGTCATGCAGGTTTCTATCATAGGTTTATCAAGGATTTTTCCAAGATAGCATCACCACTTTGCAACTTATTGCAATAATATGTGGTTTTTAACTTTGATGAGAAGTGTATGGCGACATTCAATCGTTTGAAAGAACTTTTGATTTCAACCCCTATCATTAAACCACCGGATTGGAGCAAGCCTTTTGAGATCATGTGTGATGCAAGTGACTACGCGGTTGGTGCGGTGCTTGGGAAGCGTGTGGGGAAGATACCTCATGCCATTTATTATGCTTCTAGAACGTTAAATGAGGCCCAACAAAACTACACAACCACTGAAAAAGAGTTTTTATCTATTGTATTTGCATTGGAGAAATTTCTCTCTTATCTAATTGGTACAAAAGTTGTTGTTTATTCTGACCATGCAGCTCTTAGGTACTTGCTAATGAAGAAAGAAGCGAAACCAAGGCTCATACGCTGGATTTTACTCTTGCAAGAGTTTGATATTGAAATCAAAGATAAGAAAGGAACTGAGAACAACGTTGCGGATCACTTGAGCCGTCTTGCTGTGGACAAGAAAGCTATCCCATTGCGTGAAAGTTTCCCGGATGAGCAACTATTCTCAATTACCGTTGGAGAACCATGGTATGCAGATATTATGAATTACTTGGTAACTAAACAAATCCCAAGGAATTTGTCTCGTGCTGAGAGGGACAAGCTAAAGAGGTTAGGAAACCAATATATATGGGATGATCCATACTTATGGAAACATGGCAGCGACCAAGTAATGAGAAGGTGCGTTCCCGAATCCGAGTTTAATTCTATCTTGTCATTTTGTCACTCCTATGCTTGCGGAGGACATTTTGGAAGTAAAATAACCGCTCACAAGGTACTTGAAAGCGGTTTCTATTGGCCAACCTTGTTTAAGGATGCACATATATTTTGCACAACTTGTGATAGGTGCCAAAGAACAGGCAATCTAGGTGCCCGAAATCAAATGCCACAAACCTTTATTCAATTTATTGAAGTTTTTGATGTATGGGGTATTGATTTTATGGGTCCTTTTGTCAACTCTCATGGAAATTATTACATCTTACTTTCTATTGATTATGTCTCTAAATGGGTGGAAGCTAAGGCCACCCCTACTAATGATTCTAAGGTTGTTTCAGATTTTGTGCAAGCTAACATTTTTGCAAGGTTTGGAATTCCAAGAGCCATAATTAGCGATGGGGGTTCTCACTTCAACAACAGGACTTTGCAAAGCTTGTTGAAGAAGTACAATGTGTCACACAAGATTGCAACTCCTTATCATCCTCAAAAAAATGGACAAGCCGAGGTTTCCAACCGGGAGGTGAAATCCATACTAGAGAAGACGGTGAATCCAACAAGGAAAGATTAGAGATTGCGACTTAATGATGCTTTGTGGACGTATAGAACCGCATACAAGACACCTATTGGGATGTCTCCTTTTAGGCTTGTGTAAGGTAAACCTTGTCACTTACCCGTGGAGATTGAGCATAAGGCGTTTTGGGCGATTAAGCAATGCAATATGAAGATGGATGGGGCTGGAAAGCAAAGGAAGCTACAACTCCAAGAGCTAGAATATCTTCGCAATGATGCGTTTGAAAGCTCTCGCATTTATAAGGAGAAAACGAAGGCCTTTCATGATATTATGATTTCTAGAAAACAATTTTGTGTTGGGAAGAAAGTGCTTTTGTTTAATACTCGCTTGCATTTATTTCCGGGTAAATTAAGGCCACGTTGGATCGGACCTTTCATTGTTACTAATGTGTTTTCTCATGGTGCAGTAGAAATTCGTAGCATAGCTACAGGCAAGGAACTTAAAGTTAATGGGCACCGGTTGAAACCATATTATGAGAATTTCACTTCCGAAGTGGTGGAAGGAGCGAATTTTGTGGATGCACTCCCTCTGGAGGAGTCGTAGAAAGCAAGGAGAAAGTCGGGCTGATGACTTTAAACCAAGCGCTAAATGGGAGGCAACCCATAGGATGAGTATCTCTTGTCTTATTTTCATTTTCTTGTTTTGTTTTTAGATTTTTATTGTATTTTATTGATTTTATTTTTCTGATTTCTTGTCATTTGTCATGCATAATTTCCCACCTTGACTTACTTTGGATGACTCAATTTACATTGAGGACAATGTAAAGTTTAAGTGTGGGGGAGTGGTTAAGCATTTGCATTGTAAATTTTTTCAAAATTTTCAACCTTTGTGTAAATTAGTGCATGAAAAACTCCAACTTGTAGTTAGTTTAGAGTCACATAGTATCCATGTCGCTAAGATTACATCGAGATTCTCATAAGAGTGACTGAACTTAGAGATGACAGAGAAAATGATCAGGTTTCTTATTTGTATGAGAGTTAAAGTTGGATTTAACCATGCCAGTGGAAAATATGGTGCAGACTGAATTCGGTAGTAGAGTAGTGGTCCCCTATAGTGGAGACTACCCATGTTACATCATGAGAGGCACCGACCTTCATTTCTTTGTACCTGTCTAAATATGTGCTTTTAGAGTGTGTGTCACCGTACGTAAACTCCGGGTAGATTGGTGAGCTACCCAACCTCCCACCAATAGAAGAACTATTTTGATCTCTTGAGTGGTATTTTATCAATCATGAATGGTGACATCGAATTGCTAACTTACATACCACTTGTAATCTTGTTCGCAGTTAGCACCATCCACTTTATCTCTCTCTACACCAACAGGTCCATAGAAACACCATCATCATCAACAAGAGAAGCATCACAAGTTCAAAGCAAAGTTGAAGATGTTTTAGGTTTACAAGCAACGTTACAAAAATGAGCAGATTTCATATTCAAGTATAGCGACAAGACAAGGAGCAGAATTTTCACAAGTTGAAGACTATTATACAAGAGTGAAGATTATCAAGATGAGAATTCAAGAAGTTTATGATATCGAGACATACAAGTTGTGAAGAATCAAGCGGTAAAGTACTCACACCATGGCATTTGTACTTGTATTTTTATTTTTATTTTATTCTCTTGTCTCAAAAAAAAAAAGACAAGAGAAAAGTTCTTTAGGATCATCATTAGTTTTTATTTTTGTTTGTTTTCATTTTGTATTTACTTTGTATTTAAAAAAAAATTCATTGCATCATATTTTGGTTTGTTTGCATCATATTTTGGTTTTGTATTCATTCAATGAAGCCAAAGGAAAGAATCACATTGTCAAGATTTTACGAAGTTCAAGAGTTATCATCAAGAGTTGAAGACCGAAGATGAAGACAGAGATTGAAGACCGAAGATGTTTCTATGGATGCTGTGAGAGTGGTGCTAACTGTACGCCAAACGGATAACGAGGTAAGTAAGCATATTCCCACCTTCGTTAAGTGGTTGATTTCCTTTCTATGAGATCGTCAGAAAAAAAGGGTTTTCAAAATGAATAAAAGATGTGGTTTTTCAAAACACTTCGGAGGGTTTGCCTTCCTACTATTCAACGTGTCGCAGGATTCTCTCTTCATTCCTACCTGGACACATGTGTGACCCATAAAGAGCTATTTATTATTGAGAGAAATTTAATAAAACCCTTTCTTGTGAGGCAGAGTCAAGACTTTTGATCACTCCGAACCCGAATTTCTTTCGATAAGGGATGGTTATTTCTCTCTCAACTTTTAAGAATGAGATTGTGTTCATATTTGTGTTTAACTTATTATGACTAGTATGCAGAATCTCTATGTCTTCTCAGCGCGTTGGATATTATCTTTTCGGAGAACTTGTAAGTTGGAAATGTAGGTTGTGTGGGTATTTCTCTAGTAAACGCTCACGGGAGTTGTAAGTATCTTTTAGAATAAGTTTTGTTTGATTTGCTCGAGGACTAGAAAAGTCTAAGTATGGGGGAATTTGATAGGTGTTGTAAACACCTAGTTTTATATCTAGTATTTATGCTTTCTTTGCTATTTATTGTGTGAAATATGTATCTTATGTGTGAATTTGAGTTTATTAGGTGCAATGGATCACTTTGGAACAAAAGAAGGAGACACCATTCATTTGGAGCATAAAAGGCAAAACGACCAGTTCACGGGCGAAAGATACTTGGAGCAGACTAGGTTGCGCGACGAAGGAGCGGAAAAATGAATTGTCAGTTGTCTAAAACTGGCAGTTGAGCAAGAAAACAAAATAGGTTGTCGGCTCTTTAGAACCGACAAGCCATGAATGACTTGAATTATCCCTTATCTGCCTAACCTGGGTGGATATATCCACCATTCTCCTACAACAGACCTAAAAATGTTGAGACAAATGATTTCTCAATCATTATCCCATCTAGGATTCAGAGAAGAAAAAATGGCAGCAAGGAAGAAACGGTGATTTCGATGGGGTTACTCTGAAATTCAAGAGATGATGGAGGGTATGAGTCTGTTTATAAAGAAATTGTGTATGCAAAAGTGGATTAGGTTAAAGATTGAAATCGAGAGTTTCGGTGTGATGGATTTCTGCTGTAATTGAGTTTAAATGAATTGATAAGAGATTTGAGCAGATGGGTTCGAATCCAGTGAAGATATTGATAGTTGCTGTCGTTGATTGAGAAACCAGAAGCAAGGATGAATTGTTAGGGTTTGAGCAAACTAGTGAATGGAAGTGAAAGTTGAGAAGAACAATGATCTGAAATAGAGGTGTTGCCGATGATGGAAGAGATCGATGGATTAATGGCTGCTGATGAGAGGATGGCTCGAGATTGAGCTGTTCTTGCAGAGATTTCAGTCAAGATGTTGTGTTTGAGTTGATTCTGTACATTGCAGGAATGGAAGGTAGTGAAGAGTTGGTTGGGAGTGTTGATCTCAGAGCTGGAGTTAAAGCCATTGTTTGAAGGGGACAGTGGTGTTGAATGGCATGTCAAACCTGCAGCTGCAATTGCAAGCCATGATGTTGAGATGCAGGTTGCAAGAAGATGAAACTGAGATAATGAGGTTGCAGTGATTGTGCTAATGGAGCTGCAATGTAGAACTTAATGCTTTGGTTGGCCTGAAGCTTTTGCTTTGAGCTGGGGTTGCAGTGTGTATTGAAGTTACAGGGAGAGACTCATGTGCAGTGTGACAATGCAAGGGTAATGGTCTGGTTTGAGTGTACCTGTATGTGAAATTGCAGGAAGGTGTGCTGCTGCTAGAATGAAGGACCTGGTGATATTTAGGTTGTGAGGCAAAGTGTTCTGTAGTTGAAGCTACAAGATGGAAGTATTTGCAGAATAGTGGAGCACTGGCTGGGGGTAATGGAGTTGCAAACTGATGATTTGCTGTGTTCAAAATGGTAGCTGCAGTTCATGCCATGAGGTGGTAATGGGTTATGCAGGAAAGTGTGATGCTGTGTGTGTTTGTCTGAATAAGATGGATGAGATGAACTACAGGTAAACTAGGTCAAGGAAACGAAGAAAGTAATGCGCAAGCAAGAGCAGAGGTGGTGGTAGATGAAAAGTAAAATGGTTGCTCTATAGTGATTGCAAGCGCAGGTAATGATGAGTAACTGAAATTGCAGGTGCTGGTATGGTAGGTCTGTATTGGTGTCAGTAACTCATGAGTACTGGGACGATGGATGCAATGGACTGGTGTGAATTGGTTGAGTTACTGGAATAGCTACAGCTGCTGTTAATGGGAATTGCAGAAGGGTATGCAGCTGTAATGTGTTGGTTATTGTTCAGATGGTGGTACTTCAGTTCAGAATGAGTTGCAGCCAAGGCTAAGTTGGCTGGTAACATTGCAGGTGTTGGAAGCTAGAGATGGAAAGGTGACTGGTATTGCAAGAGCTACAGCTGATGAGTTGATGGAAAATGAGTTGGTTCTGCTGTGTTTTGAAGTTGCAGCTGAAATCATGGAAGAAATCGCAGGTGGTGTTTGAGTTCATGATACTGTTTGAGAGTGGTTACAGGGAGGAGTTGAGATGATGCTATGCTGTGCTAGTGTGTTGATGTTACGGAAGGTATATGACTTGCAGGATATCCATCCATCTTGGCTAGATTTCTCTTGTGAAGCACCATGGTGCTGCATCACTAGCTCAAGCCAGTGCAAATGTCTTAGGCCATAATTAGTTAGACAGTCAGCTGACTCTGACTCGCAGCTCTGACTCAACCTGACTCGGATTGACCGAGTTTGACCCGATGGATTGACTGAGTTGACTATTGATCGGCGATTATTAGATAGTCACCTGAGATTTATTCCGGCACCGGATTCCGTCAATATTCCGGCCAAAAACACAGTTTTCCGGCGAACAATTTTTGGGTCATATTTTCACATGGGTTTTTCTCACGCATGGTTCATGGGCTTGGTGGACTTTTTGGATGGACTTTGAAGACCTAATTTTGGAAAGTGGAAAAACTATAAAAGAAAGAAGTTTCTATTCTTTTGTGGACTGATCACTTATACTTATCACGTATTTTTCTATTGGGTTTTTGGAGGAGAGCAGCGATTCTACTAGGGTTTGCTTTCATTTATTTTTATGTTCTTCATTTTATTTTTGATAATAATGTTGAACCCAAAAACCATGAGTAGCTAAATTCTTAATATTGGTTATGGGATAATAAGTGGATTTCACAAATAAAATCTGATTCAATGCATTAGTTTTGTCTCAAGTTTATTGTTTATGTTTCATTGTTGATATTGATATATGATTTGATTGTTTATTTGGTTGAGGCCGGAATCAATCTGATTTGCATTCATATCTAGAGCTATATTAGGGTTTTCAGTACGAAAACGTTGTTCATCCCTGATTCCAAGTAGCATAAATGTGGGTAGTGCTTGTAGAGATATATCCTACTAGTCACATATGAATCATAACTTGGGTTAAATTGATTTAGTGCTTTTACACATTTCGATTGCCTTGATTAGTCTTATTCCATATAGCTTATTGCTTCTAGGGAGTTGAATCTAATTTGCTTTTACACTTTAGGTCGCTTTCTAGGAAGAATTCACATATGCATCTTTTAATGTGGTTGTGATGAAATCAGGGAATTAGCGGGATATTCTTGCGATCAAGGTATCCTAGGACTTTTAGTAAATGAGAGATTAAATTTCAATTCTAGTCATTGATGAAAATATGTGTTTGTGAATGAAACTATCCCGTGACCAATACTTTCTCCTTATTGATTATTTTTATTATTACTTTGCTTTCAATTCATTTTTATTGCTTTGATAAATCAAACCCCCCCCCCCTTGGTTATTAAGAAACTGAAATCTTTTATAACAACAAAAGCCTCTCTGTGGATACGAACTCTTTCTTATCGCATACTATTTTTATTTTAGGAAGTAAGAAAGTGAAATTATATTTGACCGGCTGACAACCGACCAAGTATCACCTACAGATTTTTACTCCTTGACACTTTTAAGATTATAGAATCTGTAGATGTGGAATTCTTTGAGAACTTAAATAGGAACAGTTCTCAAATGCAACCCATGGAGAACTCATTGTTACCTAGTCTAGAATCTGAAGAGACTAATGAGAATGATGATCATTCTGTTCCTACTCGAGACATGGAGGATACTTCTGAACCCATAGAAGATATTGAACCTAGAAGGAGTAAGAGAGCAAGAATAGAGAAAAATTTTGGTCCAGACTTTATAACATATCTTGTATAAGGTAATAAGGATAGAATTCTTAGTGTTACCAAATATGTTATGCATGTTGATGATGACCCTAAAACTTATGCTGAGGCTATGAGTTCCAAATATGCTAGTTTTTGGAAATAGGCTATCAATGATGAAAATAATTCTATTTTGACCAACAATACTTGGATATATTGTGATTTACCTCCGGGCGTAAAGCCTATTGGATGTAAATGGATTTTCAAGAGGGAAATGAATGCCGATGGTTCCATTGATAAGTTCAACGCCATATTAGTTGCTAAGGGTTATAATAAAAGACATGAAATTGATTACTTTGATACATATGCTCCTGTTGCTCGCATCTCATCTATTCGTTGTTTAATAGCACTTGCTTCTATTCACAAGTTAATTATTCATCAAATGGATGTCAAAACCGCCTTCCTAAATGGAGATTTGGAAGAAGAAATATATATGGAACAACCTGAAGGTTTCATATTGCCAGGCCAAGAAAAGAAGGTTTGCAAGTTAGTAAAATCTCTTTATGGCTTGAAGCAAGCTCCCATGCAATGGCATGAGAAGTTTGACAAAGTGATGTTGTCATATGGTTTTGTGGTGAATGATGCGGATAAATGTATCTATAGTGTAGGAGCGGAATATCACAACAAATGATAACTTACGAAATTATGGAAAGAAAAGACATCTTGCGAGCAAAGGAAATCACGAGGAAACCAAAAGAAGTTCGCGAAGTGAAGTTACGAAGGTTCGCAAGATAATTCTCAAATCCGAAATGGCGGGACAACACAACTGTCATATTTTGTAAGATTGTATAAATAGCCATTTAGGCATGAGAAGTAGGAGAAATCTTTTTAGGAAGGGAAGATAATTTTAGGAGGAGCGAGAAAAAGGTTAGGAGAGATTTATTTTCTTTATCATCTTCTTCCCCAAAAATTCTAGAACTCCAAATATTCATTAATGGAGTCTCAATTGTAAAATCATGTAATTACATATAATCACTAGTGAAGAACCGTGGATGTAGATCACATTGATCGAACCACGTAAAAATCTTTGTGTCTCTTTATAATTTTAGCACTTTAATCTTCATCTTCACATCAAATAATTGAGATCATCATATCAAATTCATGGATTCTACTGAGGGTGTAGTTGTGAGATAATCTGCAACTACATAATTGGCGCTAGAAACAGGGACCTAATCTTGTTGGTTCAAGAAAGTTAGAAAAATTGCTTACTGTTGGTGATGAATTGTACCGGATCTATGAGTTTTGAAGACAGGAATGGAAATTCTTTTATTTGCATCTTCAAACAACAAATGCATTTTAGTAGAGAGATGTGGATATGGAGAAATCGTCAAGCAAAATGAAATTTACACAGGCTACGTCAACAATCGCTTCCAAAAAGGACAAATTTCTTCTCACTTTTCTTATTCTTTGTTTCATTTTTCAAAATTTGGGAATTTCAAAACACAAATTGAAAAATAAATTTTTTGCGATCTAAACTTTGCTTTTTGTAGAAATTTTATTTATTGTGGAAATCTTGAATTTAAAAATGTTTTGCTACGAATTAATAGTAACGAAACTTCGTTTTACAAATTTGTTTAATGAATTTATAAAAAGGTCAAACTTCGAGATTTTTTGTTGATTAGAAATTTACATTTCGCAAAAACAAAATTAAAAAGGTTTTATTGAAAGCTTTCATTCTTCGTAGGGATAAATTATTCATCTTAATACTATACATCTTACTAACCAAATTCACTCATTGTTTTCATTCTGTGAAGTTCACTTCTGTGAATGTTAGAGTCCTTTTTCCTAGGATGGGAGAAATAACATTTATGACTAAAAATTTCTGTGAGATTGACAGTGAATTGTTTCTTACGATATTAAGCCAATTTGCGAGAGGGTATACAGGAAGGAGATGAAGGGAAAATAGAAAAATGAAACCAATCAAAGAACGCAAAGGAGAAATTACATTTATATGAAAGCGTCCCTACTCACGAAGCATATAAAGCTCAATTCTCCAAATCCCACATTCATATCTATTACCTTATAGCAGCAAGTCAATGGCACCCTAAAGAACCTGCGCGTATAACCAATATGGATAAAACACATGCGAAGAGAAATGAAGTCCTGGATAAAAGAAGAGAAGTTAATAAAGAAACAAACTTGTGAAGAATCTTTTGCAACAAAGATAAATTTGCGAAGCAACAATATTAGACTTGCGAATATTAATTTGCGAATCTTCGTAAGCCTATTTTGTATGAGAAGTTAATGGATCCTGTGAAGAGGAGCTCAAGAGATGAAAAGTATATCAATTAACATGAGCCCAAAAAGATATCATTATACTATGAGCCCAGCTGACAGAGGCATATATATACTTAAAGATCAAAGAAACAACATCATTAACGTACAGGAAGAATCATAACGTCACTCGTTCCTTTGCCGAATTATCAAGCATGGAAGAAAGGCCATGCCAGCATCATTAACGTCACTTGATGAGGAATAATGTAAGGAAACAACATGAGGAAGAGAACATGTCTAAATAGCACAAAAATCCAGCTGCATCTACGAGAGTTAAAACACCATGTCGAAATTCCCAGCGAAGTAAAGTAAAATATGGTTGTATTTCAGTATGAAGTGCACTTGATGCACATAGAAGATACCAAAGAAGCTGAGTATGTGAAAGATGAAGTCATTTTAGCATGCACCTATGATGATAGAGATAGAGATCATTCAGTTTCACTTGCGATGGAAGAAGATGTACAATGACCTGCATCAGTATTGTGTAGATGACGCGAAGAAGATATAGGATCATGGACAAGTCACAAAAACTTATCACATTAAAAAGGAGAACCAGTAGAGGATACTGAGAATGAATAAAACAGAGCGTGAGGAGCAGGGAAAATTAATCAACATTGATAAACAGTTGCTGAGAAGAAAAAAATACGAAGAGAGCAAAACTTGGTGAATTGAGGTTTCAACATGGAGTGTTCATTTCGCAGACAACGGACATCACATTTAGTTGCCAACAAAGAATGAAGACAACAAATATCTTGATATGTAATAGGTGATATGCCCTTACATCGTAAGCCAACAGGAAAGGCTTACGAATATCGTAAGAGGTTGTTTATATCGTAAGAGTGAATAATAAGAGTTTCAACAGGAAAAGCCAACACATCGTAACCCAACAGGAAAAGAGGGACGTTTTCATTTCAACACATTTCAACAGGAAAACATTTTCATTTCAACAGGATGTTTTCAAATGGATAATCTGTGAAAAGAGTTTCAACATGACGTTTTCATTTCAACAGGAAAAGATATTTTCATTTCAACGGGACGTTTTCAAATGGATAACCTGTGAAAAGAGTTTCAACATGACGTTTTCATTTCAACAGGAAAAGAGGATAACCTCCATCATTGCGAGCTCACAAAGTGAGTTGTTCAAAACGTACAAGGTATCTGCGAAGAAGAAAAAAGATAGAAGATGATAAGGGTACAAAAGACATTAAAATGAGAGTTAATGAAACTAATCATGCTATTCAAACACAAACTGAAACTAGCTCTGATGGTCAGCAGCAAAGAAAATGGGTTTGAGGACGCGGGATCGAATCTCCAAATTCGCATAGAATTTTTACTTCGCAAATATCTACTTTGCGAACATTCGCAGCAAAAATTTATATCGTAAACATTTCCTTCGCAGATGTTAACTTTGTACAAATGTTTATTTCGCAGATGTTCGTTTACTTCGTGCAAATTATTACTTCGCAAGATTTTTGGATATTTCACAAGAAGAAAGTGGGAGATTATTTCGCAAGAAATGGCAAGTCATATACTTCGCAAGAGACAAAAACAAGCCGTAAAAAGGTAAGTACCATTTCCTTGAATATTTATTTTACAGAAGACAAAAGATTTTTGATGTTATCTACCAAAAGCGATATACTCGCAAGATTTCTACAATTTCTAAAATTTCAAAACATTTCAAATATTTTTTAGGTTGGTGAAAAAAGACACAATCGCAAGATTCAAAAATGACTTCATCACAAAAATTTAAAGATCTCAAAATTTTTCAAAGACTTCAAAATTACAAAAAACAGAGCAAATTAAATTCCTATATTTCTATAGAACAATTTTGATTAATAATTCTCATACTTCTCATACTTCTTATACTAAAGATCTTATGAAAACATTTAACATTTTATGTACATGAAAAATTTACGATGAGTTTTTAAAAGGCGAAAAAATACCTCCAAAAATCAATTGCGATGAAAAGACCGCAATTTGCGAATAAAAGACCGCAATCTGTGATCAGCCTCCAAAAAAGAAAGAGAGCCGCAGAAAATTTTATACATGAAAACCTTTGTGGCGTACACCCTAGTTCGCGAAGCTATATTTCGTAAGAGGCAAAGTCCTAAAGTACGTCATTTAAGGGGGTACCTATAAACGTGGCTAAGGGTAACCGGAACACCACCAAGGGCCCTTAGTACATGGTAAAAATTTAGGGGTACAACCCAATAATGGGGTACCTATCCGGATTAGACACCTTGGATTCTCACCTAATCTAGCGACATTACGCAATATAAAATGCGGTGTAAGAGGATTTAGGTTGGGCGACTAAGGCATAATGTCTTTCCCAAGAAGTGCAGAAAACGATCAAGGCGCCGAGGTACACGGTTGAGTCAAGAGTGCCGGGTGAGGTTGAACCACATCTGCCATTTTTGACAAGTCTTGGCAAATGATGCACTTGGCCCAAAGATACCCCATAGGGTGCAACCTCGTAACTATAAGCCCTATAGGCAAAAAGGATAAGAGGTTGCGATCAAAAACTGGTTGTTGGCAGAACCGGATGGGAAGATCTAACCTTGTATGGTCGATGTACGCTTCCTTGAAGGGGAAACCAGGGGGAAGATAAAGGGCAACACCTTCCATTAGGGAGCTGATAAGTGCTATAAGACGCAAATGTCACGAGGCTTCTTGTTTGCGAAAACATAAAGGCTTGTCATATTTGTGCAACAATTGAACTTCTGCGAGCCTTCTAAAAAAAAAAAAAAAAAAAAAAAAAAAGAAAGAAAAGAAAAAAGAACTCGCAGAACATAACAATGAAGATAAGATGAGATCAATGGGTTTTTGCATGAAAGTGTAAATACGTCCTGCGATTTCATCGCAAGACGATAATGTCACGAGGTTGTATATTCGCAAGAATTTTCAGACTTGTCATATTATCGCAAATACAAAATATTATCACAAAAGAGGTGGCAAAATAAGACCTTTACTTAGGAAGGCATGATAAGACCACAACAATTCATGAAATTTATTCCATCAAGATCATTGAAGAATTTTGAATAGAATATATATCAAAGAAGACAATTCCATCAAGATCATTGAAGAGAATATATATCAAAGAAGACAATTCCATCAAGATCATTGAAGAATTTTGAAGACAATATATATCAAAGAAGAAAATTCCATCAATATCATTGAAGAATTTTTACAAGAATATATATCACGAAGTCATACAAGAAGAGGCGATTTCATTCGCGAAAATACACAAGTAAACTTGCGAAGATGATTATATGAATGGAGGCAACTCAAAGATATATCAATTTTACCGCAGAAAAATGAGCTAAGTAACACAAAACATTAACTATACATCATAATAGATAAGTATTCGTATCATACAAGCATCATACTTGCATCATACAAGCATCATACTCGCATCATTCAAGCATCATATTTGCATCATAAAAGCATTGCATAAGCATTTCAAGGCATAAGCATCGCATACACATTTCATAACATAATCATTATATAAGTATTATATGCACACAAGTATTAAACAAAATTTTACAGGATAATACCGCGAAACTTCGCAAAAATATTCATAATTCGCAGGACTATTCATAGTTCGCAACAATATATTCGCAACACTATGTTCGCAACACTATATTCGCAACACTATATTCGCAACACTATATTCGCAGCACTATTCGCAGCACTATTCAGAAGTTTAGAAATTCGCAGAAAACCCCAGAAATTCACAGAAAAATTCAGAAATTTGCAGAAAAATTCATAAGTTAGTAGGGTTACCACTTGAGGCAAGATAAGAATAGAGACGCAATTTAGTTATTCAACATTTTCTTAAGGATTCTCCTTCATAGATAAAGAACAGAGGCAACTATGGATACCCAAGAAAATATTTTATGATTCTTTATCTTCTCAGCAAGAATCCTCATCAAATGGAATAATAATTTCACATGAACAGAGGCAATATTTATCACTCTCATTCAAGGACGAATACTTCTTATATATTTCGAGGATTAAGTACTTCTTATACTTCTTAAGGATACTTCATACTTCTTATATATTTCGAGGATTGAGTACTTCTTATACTTCTTCAAGGATATTTTATATTTCTTATACTTCATACTTCTTCAAGATACTTCACATACTTCATACTTCGCAAGATGATACTTCTAATTACTTCTTAAAGTTTCAGAACTTCGCAAAAGAATAGAGGCAAGTATATACTTTTCGAGTTTGATATTCTTTCGCTTGTTCCTTCAACAATAAAGATCAAAGACTACTACAACGGATTTTTTCTTAAAGATCGCTCTTCAATCAATATTCAAGAAAAAAGAGGCAAGATGTAGGAGCGGAATATTATAACAAATGATAACTTACGAAATTATGGAAAGAAAAGACATCTTGCGAGCAAAGAATATTTTGCGAGCAAAGGAAATCACGAGGAAACCAAAAGAAGTTCGCGAAGTGAAGTTACGAAGGTTCGCAAGATAATTCTCAAATCCGAAATGGCAGGACAACACAACTGTCATATTTTGTAAGATTGTATAAATAGCCATTTAGGCATGAGAAGTGGGAGAAATCTTTTTAGGAAGGGAAGATAATTTTAGGAGGAGAGAGAAAAAGGTTAGGAGAGATTTATTTTCTTTATCATCTTCTTCCCCAAAAATTCTAGAACTCCAAATATTCATTAATGGAGTCTCAATTGTAAAATCATGTAATTACATATAATCACTAGTGAAGAACCGTGAATGTAGATCACATTGATCGAACCACGTAAAAATCTTTGTGTCTCTTTATAATTTTAGCACTTTAATCTTCATCTTCACATCAAATAATTGAGATCATCATATCAAATTCATGGATTCTACTGAGGGTGTAGTTGTGAGATAATCTGTAACTACATATAGTAAGCTTGATAGTTCTGTATGTGTAATTCTCTGTTTGTATGTTGATGATATGCTTATTTTTGGATCTGACATTTCTGTGGTGGAAGAAACAAAGAAGTTTCTTAGCTCTAACTTTGATATGAAGGATTTAGGAGAGGCTGATGTAATCTTGGGAATTAAGATCCTAAGAAAGGGAAATGAGTTGGCTTTAACCCAATCTCATTATATTGAGAAATTTCTCAAGAAGTATGGTCACTTTGATGAAAATCCAGTACCTACTCATTTAGACCATACTATCAAGTTAAAGAAGAACACCGGTCGTACTCATGCGCAACTTGGGTATTCTAGTGTCATTGGAAGTCTTATGTATTCTATGCATTGCACAAGACCGGACATAGCCCAAGCCGTGGTAGTGTTATGTCGTTTCTCAAGTAATCCAGGATATGAACACTGGAAAGCAGTTTCAAGAGTTATGGCTTACTTGAAAGGTACAATGAATTTTGGCTTGCATTACCAAGGCTATCCCACTACACTGGAAGGGTACAACGATGCTAACTGGAACGATGTAGAGGCCAAGTCCAAATCAACGTCTGGATGGATCTTTACATTAGGGGGTGCTGATGTGTCTTGGAGTTCTAAGAAGCAGACTTGTATTTCTGATTCAACTATGTTGTCAGAATTAATAGCCTTAACGGATGCATGTAAGGAGGTAGAATGGCTTAGGAACCTACTTATGGAAATTCCATTTTGGAAGAAGCCAACTCCATCGGTCTTGATTAATTGTGATAATCAAGCTACCATCTATAATGTCTCAAATAAGACTTATAATGGAAAGTAAAGACATGCAAGTCTTAGACATCAAATGGTTAGGCAACTACTCAAGAGGGGAGTGGTTACGGTTAACTTTATTGATTCAAAGAGGAATCTGGCAGACCCATTTATGAAAAGTCTACCAAGTTCGGTGGTTTCAATAAAAAGTAAAGATATGGGACTAAGGTCTGTGAAAGAAGTTTGATCTCCCAAAGCAGAAACCCAACCTATGTTTTGAAAAAGATAAACAAGGTTCAATGTGGTACCAACAAGTTATGGATGTAGATTATGGAGCACTAATATAAAACTCCCCATTTCTAATTAGTGCTGGGTTCTGCAAGAAAATAGGATGGATGTAAATCCCTAATGAGTCTGCGATTAATAAAAGGTGTATCGTGGAAACACCTTCGAGAATTACCTATATGAGTATGGAAATCAGGCCGTTTCCTAAGAGAAGAAGACCGTTCTCTAAAGAAGACTCATGAATCAAGGATATAAGCACAAGGCCATTAACGTGCTTGGCTACAGAACACATGATTTATGAAATCAATATGTGTGGAGACTCCGGTTTTATCATAAGGGATACTTGGTTCAAGACTGGTTTCACCATAGAATATCGATAAGGCTTTGAGTTTCTTACACTAAGTGAAGGTTCAAATCCAAAAGATACCTATCATTTATGTGTTGATTTCAACGATGATGCTTAGTCTCAATTGTGCTAGAACTACGTTGTCTTGATCCCACTCGGGTACGTAGGAAGTCACTTCGGTGATGCAGCCGCTCCGATTTAAAAGTTTTTTAACTTTGTTTTATGATTTTTTGAAAATAGGGGGAGAATGTTGGTGGTAAGTAACTGTTTCGACAGTTACAAACATATCCAGAATCTTAAAGAATCCAACAGACGCCTTTGATGTCTGTTGATGAAGAGACTCGTCGTTTCATGAAACCTGTTGGTGAAAAGATGCATATTCCCAACAGATGCGAAAACCTCTATAAGTAGCATCTCCCAAACTCGTTTCAAATCATCTCGGAAAAAACATTTCTCCGTTTTCCCTCTTTTCTAAAGCATCATCAGAACTTCTGTTTACATGTGTTCTTGATTGAATCAAGGGGTACAAACCTTGAATTCATTTTCTGTTATAGAGCTTTCATTGTATCCTGAAGGCATTATTGCACATACCTGTTGTAATCGCCAATTTATTAGGAGGGTATAAATAATTTTCTAAAAGAAATCGTATGAGCCTTGAAAGCTTTTGAGTACAACAACATTTTCCTGTGTTATTACATCTTCTATTGCAACCCAATTTTCCAACAGTTTTAGACAATTATTTTCTGGCAATGGAGGGTGAATATTCGACTTCGAATGCTACTGCACAATCCCTGCAAGTGATGAACCAAACCATGACTTGACTGGAACGTTTTGATGGTGAAAATTTTACTCGTTGGCAAGAGACTGTGAAGTTTTTCCTGATCACCATCAAGTTGTGGTACATACTTGAGGATGGATTGGAGGCGATTCCTGCACCATCAGACAAAGATATTCCTGAGTTGATTGCCAAATGAAAGAAGCGTCAGGAAGATGATTTCATGTGTCATGGTCATATTTTGAATGCCCTGGTAACTCTTGTTTACAATGCACATCACAGTATTGCGACTGCAAATGAAATATGGACTGCGCTTGACAACAAATACAAGATTTCTGAAGCAAGCAACAAGAAATTCCTAACTTGCAACTTCATGGATTTTAAGATGGTTGACAGTAAGTCAATCATTGCCCAGGTCAGTGAACTTTTACTCATTGTTAATCATCTTAAGGATGCTGGAATTGATCTTCCTTCTGCGTTTGTTGTCGGGGTTATTATTTCTCGTCTTCCCCCTTCTTGGAATGGTTATAAGAAGAAACTTAAGCATGCTGAGACTGAATATGATTTAGAGGCCTTACAGCGTCATATTCTCATAGAAGAGGACTCTCGTAAACGAGAACTTAAGGATAGTCCACAGTCAGAAAACCATTCTAAGGTGAATAGCAGAGAAGATTCTAAGACACCGAATTCCTTGAAACCTAAGAATGATACTCAGTTTAAGAAGCTCATCCCAACAAGAAGAGTAAGAAGAAGGGAAATTGCTCCTTCTGTGACAAACCCAGCCATTTTGATCGTGACTGTCGTCTCAAAAAAAAAATCAACAGCAGAACCAGAAAAAGGAGACAAATATGGTCGATGACAAACTTGTGATCGTGGTGCAAGCCGCCAATGTTGTTGCTGAAACTGGGGTTGGATGGTGGTACGACAATGGTGCAACCGTCCATATCTGTAAGGATAGAAATCTTTACAAGACATACGAACCTGTAGGTACTGAATATCGCAAGATAATAGTTCACGAGTATCAGGAGAAAAGAGTTATAAAATGATACGATGATAGAAGAAGCGCGGAGAAATATGAAGTTTTGCGAGGATGGAGTAATTTTGCGAGTATGAGTTGCGATACTTCGTAACTCATGTAC